>CM074435.1:9830748-10578248 GCA_037101425.1 Elopichthys bambusa
GAAAATATGATGAATTATTCACAATAAGATTTATCGCATCAATTCCAGATGAAGCGTTCTTTTAAAAGATATCTTGGAGACCTACATGTAATCTGGTTTTACATTTTTTTTTTTATAGAGGTGATGCTTATGAACTGATGTTATTTTACATTAAATAAACTGCTATTTAGACACAATAGATGCAGCAGCAGCAGCCCATTATACATTCATTATTATACTTTTTTTTCTGAGGTGGTTTCACCCAAGGCATTTGAAAAATCATAGACTAAAAATGAATTTATAAATGTATGGTTCTCCTTTCAGACCCCTCCAAATGAACCGCAGACTGCCATGAGAAAACAAGGTAAAGATCACTTAACTAGTCTGTATTGTCAAGTTTATTGTGATCTGTTACTGTAAACAACATTGTTTTGCATTTTTAATTGTAAGTAAACATGGAATATGAAGAATATCAGATTGCACTTAAATCTATGGTAATTTTTTTTTTTTTTATATATAATAGAGAAAGTAGATGGCACACCCAGCAAACCCAAACATCTTGGAGAAATGAAGCCGTCAAAACCAATGGCACAACTGACAAGTAAGTTCATTATAAGTTTACTTTACGATCCACTGCAATTCACAAACAAACAAAACTTTAAATAAGCATTTAAGAAATAATAAGACATTTATACATGGGATCACATAAATTCAGTCAGTCACACATTTGAGTGCTAATGTACATGACTCTTATGCTGTCCTCTCCTCTATAGCTAGTCAGAAACCAGTTAATGGAGTCATGCAATGGAATCATGAATCCATCCTTCACCGTGTCAAACACAATGGGGACAAACTTATCATAGAGAGAGAGGGATATTATTCTGTCTACTCTAAGGTCAACTTCAATGACAACAGAATCACATGCACCCACTCTGTCCTCCGGGTTACACGTCGATATGCAGGGGGTGAGATTCTGCTTCTGCAGTCCTCCAGGTATCATCATAAACTCATGAGACCAGACACCACAGGCAACAGCTTCCTCAGCGGCATATTTCATCTCTACGAAGATGATGCTCTCTTTGTCAGGGTGAAAAATTGTACACTTCTGTTGTCCACTGCTGCTGAGAACTACTTTGGTGTGTTCTTGGTTTAGATTAAATCTGGAGTCATACTGTTACCAAACAATCTCAATCTTTCAAAAGGTACTAATAGGTACATTATGTATACTTATGTACCACTAGATTTTGATGGGGAAAAAAATATATATTTTTAGTACTGTCTTATTGATTAATTGCGATTAATTGCATCTAACATAAAAGTTTGTTTACATAATATATGTGTGTTTGTGTATATATATATATATATATATGTATAATTACATACACACACATATATTATGTATTATGTTATATTATGTATGTATAGATATATAATCTTAATGTAATGCAGGCTTTGATTAATATTGGTGACTAGAAAATGTCATCAGATCATAACTCCTCAGCAACAGGTATATGAAGAAATTCAGAACTGCTGTAATAATAATTGTTTAGGACGATGAAAATGATTTTTTTTTTTATTGCACCTTTAATTTGCTAAAGATGTAAAATAATACTACTGCAATATATCACAGCTCCTTTTGTATGTTGCTTTGCACATCCTAAATACTTTTTTTTTCTTTTTACTTTTTCAAATTGTTCATATAAATATTTAATTAAATTATATGTAACTATTTGAAGATATTTCTTGCATATAGTAGGGTCCAAAAGTCTAAGACCATGTTGAAAAATGTGATTTTTTTATTTTTTTTAACTTTCAAGTCAAAATGAAATGGAAGATTTTTATCTTTATTATCAAAAAATATATAAATAGGACAGGGGTTTTGGTGTTTTGGCTATCCATTTACACGACAGCAGTGTTTTGGCATCCTGAAAACGCAAACTTTTGAAAACGGTACCGTTATCATCTCTGTGTAAACTACAAAAGCGCGAATTTGTAAAACGGTGACGTCAAGCCCATGAGTATTGCATGCTCAGTCATAGTGTTTCTTTACAGAGTGAGATCGCCAACTACTAGCCTGGAATGCATAGTACAGTACAATGTTTTTAATCATTTTCACGGATCCGTGTGAACGAGGATTGTTTGGACAATGGTGTTGTCTATATGTGAAAAATGCAAAGGAAAAACTTTTCAGTTTTTGTAAACGTACCCTAAGTGGTCTAAATGATTGAAGAAGTTCTGCATATCACAGGAAAATGTAACTATTTTACGTGGTGGCGATTTAGTATGAATTCGTACAATTTTCAGAAAAAAGCATGAAGGTCCTCCCTTAAAGGGGTAGTTCACCCAAAAATGAAAATTTATTTCATATTGTTCACAATAACATTTATAACATGCATTTACAAACTAGATAGACTAGATAGATAAACTTTTCCATTTCATGCTGACTTTAAAGTGTGTAATTTTGTAATAATCATAGTAAACACTTGCTCTGTTTGTTTGAGCATCCTGATACAGCAACATTGACTCCCATAGAAATATTTCATTGCAAAATAAAAGCATTTTCCCTAATCGTTTCAAACTTTTGGACCCCTTTATATCTCATATTAGGCATAAGAGGCACATGTGAATGTATTTGGATCTGCACAGGGGATATAATTAATTTTCTCTGTGCATCAGCAGCACAAAACTTTGTCAAGTATGTTAAATGAATGTTTATTTTGAATGCATTTTCTACTCTACATAAAGTTATGACAAACCTCAGTCCGTTTAAGTCATCATTACATGCTGTTATTTAACATACATTGCTTGATTAGTCATTTGAGTGAGGATCAGCAATGCTGTGGTTTGACCTTTCCTGCTCATCTACAGTAGTGACAGTAATAATTTGTACTAATTTGTGAATCTTGCTTTAAATGCAAATTTATTTTTAAACTAATTCGTACAGTTTTTCTGACTCATCTTGTCTTCCAACCTCCTTGGTGTGGAGAGATGTAAATCATTTGTCTGTTGAGATGCTACCTATTCATCACACGTGTCAGATGACATCAGCGTGCCACTGCAACAAACATTTCAAGGACTTCAGTTTGGAAAAACGTTTGGTTCATTGTCCATTGCGCACACAGATGTGCTTATCGTTTAAATCAAGTCCCTCTTTATTGTATCTTATTCTAAGAAGTTTTTCTTTGTGAACGCCCACACTGTTGTGTATTCTTAGCAGAGCTAGTAAACTACAGAGGAAATGGGGGGTGGGGACGCTATCCGCAAACACAGGTATGAGAACGGCTGTTTCGCTGACTCAGATCTGTCTGTCTAAAGACTGAAGCTTCTCTAAAGAGCTTGGTGGAAGATTCCAACCAACACAGCAGCAGCAGCACATTTAGACAAAGTAAACTGGTAGGCCCAAACTTTCATGACATTATCACTTTCAGAAAAGAGAAATGAGTGGTTTTATTTAGTCAATACATGAGTTGGTGCTTTGATGTCAGGCACAGGCTTAAGTGTACTGATTTTGAACGGGAAGGTCTTTGTGTGTGTGTGTGTGTGTGTGTGTGTGTTCACATTAGCATATTTAGTCTTTCTCCTGATTTGGTGGGGTGAAACTGAAAGTTATTTGGTTGGATTTTCCTGCCCTTTCAATTTCCACTATATAGTATCAGTAAATCATGTGAAGAGTTTGTGCTTCTCATAGACCAAAGATTAAGATCAAAAGTGTTGCTGATTTCAGGGCTAGTATGAAAATGCTTTTTGCTTATAAAAAACATTACTCATGTGGAAATTAAATTTAATCAAATCCGCCTTTTGCCAGACTCGCTCTTCTCCCTTTTCACATCACAAACCCGACTGGAAAGGCATTTATATTTAATTAAAATGAAGAAAATATTTTGAAAAGCTTAAATAAAGTGCCTAACAAGTGTTTAATAATAAAGTATTTATTGTGTTGGCAATAGATTTGCTTCTCTCAGATTGGTAGCTGCCAAATGTCCGTAGCCATTAGTTGCCCTGTCCCACAACTGCGTTCCTACAATCATATAATTTATTTTTTAATGCTGTGGAACAGCACAACTGTGGTGATATAAATGTAATTTTTAAATGATGATTAAAAATAATATACAGTGGGTATGGAAAGTATTCAGACCCCCTTAAATTTTTCACTCTTTGTTATATTGCAGCCATTTGCTAAAATTATTTAAGTTCATTTCTTTTCCTCATTAATGTATACACAGCACCCCATATTGACAGAAAAACACAGAATTGTTGACATTTTTGCAGATTTATTAAAAAAGAAAAACTGAAATATCACATGGTCCTAAGTATTCAGACCCTTTGCTCAGTATTTAGTAGAAGCACCCTTTTGATCTAATACAGCCATGAGTCTTTTTGGGAAAGATGCAACAAGTTTTTCACACCTTTTTCACAAGGTTTTCGTCCAGGATATCCCTGTACTTGGCCGCATTCATCTTTCCCTCGATTGCAACCAGTCGTCCTGTCCCTGCAGCTGAAAAACACCCCCACAGCATGATGCTGCCACCACCATGCTTCACTGTTGGGACTGTATTGGACAGGTGATGAGCAGTGCCTGGTTTTCTCCACACATACCGCTTAGAATTAAGGCCAAAAAGTTCTATCTTGGTCTCATTAGACCAGAGAATCTTATTTCTCACCATCTTGGAGTCCTTCAGGTGTTTTTTTAGCAAACTCCATGCAGGCTTTAATGTGTCTTGCACTGAGGAGAGGCTTCCGTCGGGCCACTCTGCCATAAAGCCCCGACTGGTGGAGGGCTGCAGTGATGGTTGACTTTCTACAACTTTCTCCCATCTCCCAACTGCATCTCTGGAGCTCAGCCACAGTGATCTTTGGGATCTTCTTTACCTCTCTCACCAAGGCTCTTCTCCCCCGATACCTCAGTTTGGCCGGACGGCCAGCTCTAGGAAGGGTTCTGGTCGTCCCAAACGTCTTCCATTTAAGGATTATGGAGGCCACTGTGCTCTTAGGAACCTTAAGTGCAGCAGAAATTGTTTTGTAACCTTGGCCAGATCTGTGCCTTGCCACAATTCTGTCTCTGAGCTCTTCAGGCAGTTCCTTTGACCTCATGATTCTCATTTGCTCTGACATGCACTGTGAGCTGTAAGGTCTTATATAGACAGGTCCTAATCAAGGATTCGTAATCAAGTCCAATCAGTATAATCAAACACAGCTGGACTCAAATGAAGGTATAGAATCATCTCAAGGATGATCAGAAGAAGTGGACAGCACCTGAGTTAAATATATGAGTGTCACAGCAAAGGGTCTGAATACTTAGGACCATGTGATATTTCAGTTTTTCTTTTTTCTGTCAATATGGGGTGCTGTGTGTACATTAATGAGGAAAGAAAATTAACTTAAATGATTTTAGCAAATGGCTGCAATATAACAAAGAGTGAAAAATTTAAGGGGGTCTGAATACTTTCTGTACCCACTGTATATATATGAAGAGTTCAGATGCAAAAGCCTCTAAGTGCCATGTTTAGGTTCAGTAATTTCCCTTTAATGGCAATTAATAGGTCCCTTTCATTGCCATTAAAGCTAAATAACCTAACATAAACATACAAGCTTGATAAAAATGTTCATTTTAGAAGAAAATTTCAGATGGCACTTAGAGGCTTTTGCATCTGAACTCTTCATATATATATAAACTTTGCTTACGCCTCAAAAATGTGAATTGCTACTCACGTGCAAAGCCCGTGCAACAAGCTGGCAGAGGGCATATAAACGGAGGTTTGTGTCGAGTGCGCGCATAACGGACTGCTGAGTGGATCGCTAACGTTAGAAGCCAGCTGAGTTTTTCTGAGGTAAATACTTTTTACTTAACAAATTTCTTTTAAGTTACGTTTACAACATAAACTATTACCAATATCAATTAAATATACATATATGTATATGAAGAAATTAAATAATAACATATTATATGCTTTTACTAACATGAAAGTCACTTTGAGGGAACTTCTTTTTCCTCAAAAACTGCCGCTTTCATATTAAACCCATTAAATGTCATACAATTGACTGACTGTCTTTTCCAGTAAATGTACCCAATCTAACGTTATTTACACGAACAATGTTTTTTTTTACTCGTCAGTTAACGTTAAATGAATACCGCTTAAAGTAAAAACTGACCTCATTTATTTTGATAGCTCAAATTGCTAGTTTTGTGGTGAACAATTCATCAGTGCAAGTCAATCCACACAAAAAAATTGTTTAGCTTCGTAATATTTATTCTGTATATAAAATCTGAAAATGCTCTTCCCCTCTGCAACAGTGCCCCTTCTCTAATGACATCAGTTTGACAGCTTGGGTTGAAAACGCTTAAACCACTCCCCTCCGACCGTTAGTCTGCTATGAGTGAGAGATGGAGAGGAGGAGCGCTAAAATAAAACTCTGCCCTCTATTCAATATTCTGTTTCACTTGGAAATACGCCACAACACTGGAGAAAAGTTGTTTGCAACTTCCGGTTCACGGGGACTTTAATGCCGTTAAATGTGTGTGACGTAATTATTTTGAAGTAGGCCTAGCGCGTTTTTTCAAAGACACTCCCTGTGTCTCAGTCAGCTCTCTAGCTTTCTAGGTCGTGAATTAGTATCGTGTAAATGAATGTGGCCGCCTCCCTAATCAGTGCCCTAACTTCTGAACTAGGGAGCTGATTGAGACCATAGACTGTAAAAAGATTAAGACGCACGTGCTCTCTCTTACGGTGACCGTGATCGGTTCACTTATTTTTGTCATGGGAACATGATAATATGGCGTGGCCACGAGATATTAATTCGTGGGAATGTGATAATAAGTCGTGGCCACGAGATCATTTTGTCGAGGTAAGGACATCCTTATGTCGTGGCCACGCGATGTAAAGTCGTAGCCTCGAGATCATATGTTGAGGAAACGATATATTTTTTCTCGTGTCCACGACTTTATTAAAATAACGAACATTATTTTGAGGGAACATTATTTCTCATTTTCTCACGAGTTAAATGCGTAAACAACCTGCGCAACCATGGCAACCTGGAACTATCAGAAATATACAGGCCTATATTTATTTTTAATTTGAAAAAGCGCGGAATTAAGAAGTGATTATATTAATATGTTGCCTATTGTTTTGTGTGCAATGCCTACAGTATAGCAGCATTCGAATGAAGTTTATCAATAAATATTAGAATATTTTTATCCATTGTTATGTAGCCCTATTTGCTTTATTTTCCCCTTCATTTCCCATATCTCTTTACCTTTCTGTAGGCTTAGCTATATTTTGTAAATACTTTAAATGCCAGATAATGCCAATAAAAATGTGACTTTATGACTTGGCTACATCGCGCTATATACAACATTCAAATAATATATTAGTGAACCGAACATGTCCTCTCCAGGTCAACCGTACTTTCTCACCCCCACCCACCGTGTTTTGTAGTGGTCAGCAATGTAGCCAATCACAGACATAGCAATTATTCCTTACATATTTTATTATGGCTTCTTATTTGTTATTTTGTTATTTCCTATTAACACATATTTACATATTTTATCTCTTTTTTCAGTGTTGATTGTTTGTCATCTGATTGTGTAGGTGATCAACCTAGCAGTCATCCTAGATTTGTGATTTGTCAAAAAATGTAGTTCCCTTTCAGTCGGTCATGTTCGACTTACGTCAGTAGTGACCGACAAATTGGGATATTGCTAGAGAGCCCTATCAGCTTCGAGAGCCCTATCAGCTTCGAGAGAACTAAAACAGGCCAATGAAGTTGGTGTGTGATATTTGCATAATAGGGAAACTGATGCAATCGCACTCTGTCTTTCGCTTTGGAGCCAACTGTTGTGTTCCAGCTCTTCAAGACTGAGAGAGTATTCAAGCCTTGTGAAGTCACGCTGCTTGTGTTGGTGTTAGGGCACTTCAGCGAGGTCGCGAGGAGGCTGAGCTTAGCTCTCTGCTGCCGTTTGGCAAATTTCCAAATTCCCAGCTGTTTGTCTGTTGCGATTTGGGCCGGTTCCTCCGTTGTGTTCGGGGAGTGGTGTACCCAAACACATCATGACACTCCCTGTGTGCTTCAGCACAAGCGAGCTAAATTTTCCTCTTCTAAAAGAGCTTCACAGACGAACTCTGCGTCTTTTTAAAGATGTCATTTCATCTGTGCGTTACTGGATGCGGTCGTTCCCTGGTCTCAGGCTGAAGCTGCTTTTGTGGATAGTTCATGTACTCATTGTGGGAACATGACTATCGCAGTGTTGAGATCGAGACTCTCGTTCCTTGGTTCTCAGGGAGCGGGAGTCCCCTCCCCTATGCCCCGGGCTGCCGTCTTCTCTGGCTTCGTGCCGGTCCCTCTACGGAGCGACCGTCCGTTTCCTTCGCACCCGCGGATGACCAAATGTCGATCGCTCTTCGGGAGAGGACTCCATCATCTCTCCCACCCCTGGAGGAGGGCCGGGGGGAATTTGTGTCTCTGTCTGTCCCGCCGCTGGCTCTCCGGAGTCCAGCGGTACCCACTTTCGCACAAAAAGGGCAGTTTCCCTGTGTCCCTGTGACACAGAGCTGCCGTCGCACTCTCACCAAGTGGTCAGACCCTTCGTTCCTGCGGGCTGGAGTCCCCCTCGAACAAGTGTCCAGGCATGCTGTGGTTCACACAGATGCCTCTGCCACAGGGTGCCACATACAACGGGCATGCAGTGTCGGGTCTGTGGACGGGGCCTCAACTGCAGTGGCATATCAATTGCCTCGAGTTGCTAGCAGTATGTCTTGCACTGAGCCGCTTCCAGGAGCTGTTGACAGACAAGCACGTACTGGTCCGCTCGGACAGCACTGCGGCCGTTGCGTACATCAACCATCAGGGTGGTCTACGCTCCCGCCGCATGTCGCAACTCGCCCGCCATCTCTTGCTATGGAGTCAGAAGCATCTGAGGTCGCTTCGTGCCATTCATGTCCCAGGCATGCTCAACCTGCAGCTGATGAGCTCTCACGGCAGCCTCCGCTTCCGGGCGAATGGAGACTCCATCCTCAGGTGGTCCAGCTGATTTGGCAGTGCTTCGGCAAGGCTCAGATAGATCTGTTTGCCTTCCCGGACACTGCCCACTGCCAGTTGTTTTTCTCCCTGACCGGCAGCACGCTTGGCACAGATGCTCTGGCACACAGCTGGCCCTGGGGCCTACGCAAATATGCGTTTCCCCCAGTGAGCCTTCTCGCACAGCTCCTGTGCAAAGTCAAGGAGGACGAGGAGCAGGTCTTGCTCCATATTGGCCCACTCGGACCTGGTTTTTGGATTTGACGCTCCTCGCGACAGCACCTCCCTGGCCCATTCCTCTGAGGAAGGACCTTCTGACTCAGAGATGGGGCACCCTCTGGCACCCGCGTCCTGACCTGTGGAAACTCCATGTGTGGTCTCCTCCACCAGAGGACTGGCCTCTTCCTGGGTGCTGGCGCATGGCACCTCGCTTGAGTGGTCCCATATGTGTATTGTCCACGGTCAACTCCCCACGGTGAGCCCGTGTCTTTCCCTTAGCAGAGCCAGCTCTGCTGTCACCTGTCAGATGAGTCTCCCCCTATGTTTAGGCTGGAGCCATCCCAGGGACTCCATATGCGTACTGCCCACGGCCAGTCCATATGTGTTTTCTCCACTTAATTCCTCCCCTGCATGGTAGGTAGTGGTCTCCGCAGCATCCCCTATGGGTTCGCTTCCCCAGTGTAGTCTAGTTTACTTAGTGGGTATGTCAGAACAACAGTAGACTCTCTCGGCGTAAGCTCGCCCCCTTCCCCGTCCCATTGGTGCGCCGGGTGGCTAGAGCTTGCGCTGGGCACTGGAAGGGGTTCATAACTGTGGCGCTTTATTTGGGATCCCAATTCGTCGGTCACTACTGACGTACGTCGAACGTGACCAACTGAAAGGGAACGTCTCGGTTACGTATGTAACCCTTGTTCCCTGAAGGAGGGAACGGAAACGTACGTCCCGTCGCCACAGTTTCTGTACCCTCTCTGTAGTGCGGACTAGGTTGTCTCCTCAGCGAAAAACAGAGTGCGATTGCATCTGCTTCCCTATTTATACCACCTGGCGGGGGCGGTGCGCATTATGCATATATCGCACGCCAACTTCATTGGCCTGTTTTAGTTCTCTCGAAGCTGATAGGGCTCTCTAGCGATATCCCAATTCGTCGGTCACTACTGACGTACGTCTCCTTTCCCTCCTTCAGGGAACGAGGGTTACATACGTAACTGAGACGTTTCTTCTTTTTCTCTCTTCTCTCTGTCAACAGGAGCTAACTACACCCCAAAGATTGTGTCTCTTTTAAGAGCCACAACATGGAGCTTCTTTGGCTTTGTAAGTATATGTTTTCACTAACCATCAGGTGCATTATGTGATTAACATTTTGTACATATGTGTAACAATACACTCATGTCATGATTCAATAAAATCAAGATACTGAACTCACGATGTGACATTTATTGTGATATTTTAAGCTGAAATAAAGAGTTTTTTTTTTTACTTTTTTTTTTTTTAAATTATTATCATTTTATTATTAACAAGACCCACAAATATTCCCCCATTGCATTATTTTTCTAAGAATTCAATAGCCCGTCGTCAATTATTCCTTACATATGTTATTACCGCTTCTTATTTGTTATTTTGCTATTTCATATTAATTAATCAATAGTTTTTCATGGTGCTAAGAAGACAGATGGCCAAATGCATGCTGCAAAGTTTCAGAAATGACAGCTACATATAAATGCTGGATTCACAGATTAAAGCAATGTAAAAGCAGTCTAATAGTTTAATTGAAATATATATGTTCATACCAAAATATTTTTGAAATTCTATTCCAGTTATTGGTAAAAGTGATGACTTTTAAATAATTTTAAATGTCTGCCCCCCACCCCACCCCCCTCACATCAGGGGGAAAGTCATCCTAGATTTGTGACTTGTCATGTTCATAACATTTTGATCATCAATGGAAAATTATGTTTCTTTTTTCTCTCTTTTCCCTGGGTAAACAGGAGCTAACTACACCCCAAAGGCTCTTTTAAGAGCCACAACACGGAGCTTCTTTGGCTTTGTAAGTATATATTTTGACTAACCATCAGGTGCATTATGTGATTAAAGGGGTAGTTCACCCAAAAATGAAATTTCTGTCATTAATTACTCACTCTCCTGTCGTCCCAAACCCTGTAAGACCTTCATTCATCTTCGGAACACAAATTAACACATTTTTGATGAAATCTGAAGGTTTCTGAACCACACATAGGCAGCAACATCATTGCACCTTTTGAGGTCCAGAAAGGTACTAAAGACATCATTCAACGTTAATGTTATGAAGAGACTAGAATACTTTTTGTTTGCAACAAAAAACCAAAATAACTTTATTCAACAATTTTTTCTCTTCAGTCTCCTACGCTGTTGACGTAATGAACACAGTGCAGAGCTTTCATGTTTACGTCCGATAAACATTAGATTTACGTTCATTGGCCGACGCTGTACATCTAAAACGCTTTGAATAACGGCTCAACGCTAATAATTTTTTTATACTGGCCCACCAGAATTTTTACTGACCCCTCATCACTCAATGGCTGGCTGTCTAAGTGGTGTCCGCAGACACACTCTGTCAGTTTAAATCTAGACTAAAAACGCATCTCTTTAACTTGGCATACACATAATACATTATCAATTTATTTTTTCAAATCCGTTAAAGGATTGTTAGGCTGCATAAATTAGGTCAGCCGGAACCGGGAACACTTTCTATAACACCAGATGTACTCGTTACATCAGAAGAAGAATGTCATCTACGCTAATATTAGTCTTTCTGTTTATCCCGAGGTTTACCGTAGTCAACCGGATCCGGGCCATATCCAGGTGAGATCGAGGACCTGCGCCTTGACACGACCACAACGCACCCCTGAAGTATCAGCAGAGATTGAGTCAACTAGATCATCCATTGTGAAGGTCTCATCGACACGACAGCCAGTGGCACAGTTCCTCAACAAACCGTCTGTACCGCCGTGATGAATACGATCCTCAACTGGATGGAACTGGAATAAATACCTTGAATGTTGCGATCCCATCAGACTTATGTTAGCTACTTGAATCGTAACAAAGCACTGTTCACCAGAGGAGAACTGGCCCCCTGACTAAGCCTGGTTTCTCCCAAGGTTTTTTTTCTTCTCCTTTTTAACACCTATTTGCCACCTGTTTGCCACCTGATGTCACCTGTTGGAGTTTGGGTTCCTTGCCGCTGTCGCCTTTGGCTTGCTTAGTTGGGGACACTTGACATTTGATATTCAACAGTGCTTTGCATCTGGCTGCATCGACACCATTTTCTTTAAGAGCTGCTGTGCAGCCAAAATAATGTCAAGTCAAGTCAAGTCACCATTATTTATATAGCGCTTTTTACAATGTAGATTGTGTCAAAGCAGCTTTACAGTGATAACTGGTACATTATTTTGGCTGCACAGCAGCTCGTAAGGAATAGTGTCAATGCAGGCAAATCAAAGCACTGTTGAATATCAAATGTCAATTGTCAAGTGTCCCCAACTAAGCAAGCCAAAGGCGACAGCGGCAAGGAACCCAAACTCCAACAGGTGACATCAGGTGGCAAACAGGTGTTAAAATGGAGAAAAAACCTTGGGAGAAACCAGGCTTAGTCTGGGCGCCAGTTCTCCTCTGGCGAACAGTGCTTTGTTACGACTCAGGCTGCTATCATAAGTCAGATATGATCGCAACATTCAAAGTGTTTAATTCAGTTCCATCTAGTTGAGGATCGTATTCATCACACCGGTATGGACGGTTGTTGAGGAGATGTGCCACTGGTTGTCATGTTGATGAGGCCTTCTTAGAGGATGATCTAGTTGACTCAATCTCTGCTGATACTTCAGGGCTGTGTTGTGGTTGTGTCATGGCGCAGGTCCTCGATCTCACCCGGATACGGCCCGGATCCGGCTGACTACGGTAAACCTCTGGATAAACAGAAAGACTAATATTAGCGTAGATGCCATTCTTCTTCTGATGTAACGAGTACATCTGGTGTTATTGGAAGTGTACCCGGTTCCGGCTGACCTAATTTATGCAGCCTAATAATCCTTTAACGGATTTGAAAAAATAAATTGATAATGTGTTATGTGTATGCCAGGTTAAAGAGATGTGTTTTTAGTTTAGATTTAAACTGACAGAGTGTGTCTGCTTCCCGAACAATGCTAGGAAGATTGTTCCAGAGTTTAGGTGCCAAATAGGAGAAGGATCTACCACCTGCAGTTGATTTTGATATTCTAGGTATTATTAGCTGGCCTGAATTCTGAGATCGTAATAGACGCGAAGGACTATAATGCATTAAGAGCTCGCTCAGGTACTGGGGAGCTAAACCATTTAGTGCTTTGTAGGTAATTAGCAAGATTTTAAAATCTATACGATGTTTAACAGGAAGCCAATGCAGTGTTGACAGAACCGGGCTGATATGGTCATATTTCCTAGTTCTAGTAAGAACTCTAGCTGCTGCATTTTGTACGAGCTGTAGTTTATTTATCAGGCGAGCAGAACAACCACCTAGTAGAGCGTTACAGTAATCTAGCCTTGAGGTCATGAACGCATGAACTAACTGTTCCGCATTTGTCATCGAGAGCATATGTCGTAATTTAGATATATTTTTAAGATGGAAGAATGCGGTTTTACAGATGCTAGAAACATGGCCTTCAAATGAAAGATTGGTATCAAAGAGCACACCTAGGTTCCTAACTGACGACGAAGACTTAACAGAGCAGCCATCAAGTGTTAGACAGTATTCTAGGTTATTACGTGAGGAAGTTTTTGGTCCAAAAATTAGAATATCTGTTTTTTCTGAATTTAGTAGTAGGAAATTACTGGTCATCCAATTTTTTATATCAGCTATGCATTCCGTTAATTTTGTGAATTGGTAAGTTTCGTCAGGGCGCAAAGAAATATAGAGCTGAGTATCATCAGCGTAACAGTGAAAACTAACACCATGCTTCCTGATGATATCTCCTAAGGGTAGCATGTACAGAGTGAAAAGCAATGGTCCTAGTACTGAGCCTTGCGGTACTCCATATTCAACTTGTGATCGATATGACCTCTCTTCATTTACTTCTACAAACTGATAACGGTCAGATAAGTATGATTTGAACCATGACAATGCAATTCCACTAATGCCAACATAATTTTCGAGTCTATTTAAAAGAATATTGTGATCAATAGTGTCAAATGCAGCACTAAGATCCAGTAACACTAATAGAGAGATACAACCACGATCTGATGATAAGAGCAAATCATTAGTAACTCTAATGAGAGCAGTTTCAGTACTATGGTATGGTCTAAATCCTGACTGGAAATCCTCATAGATACTATTTCTTTCTAAAAAGGAACATAGTTGTGATGATACAGCCTTTTCTAGTATTTTTGACAGAAAAGTGAGATTTGAGATTGGCCTGTAATTGACTAATTCTCTAGGATCAAGTTGTGGTTTTTTAATAAGAGGTTTAATAATAGCCAACTTAAAAGTTTTTGGTACGTATCCTAGTGATAAAGATGAATTAACGATATTAAGAAGAGGATCTATGACCTCTGGAAGCATCTCTTTCAATAGCTTAGTTGGTATAGGGTCTAACATACATGTTGTCGATTTTGACGATTTAACAAGTTTAGACAATTCTTCCTCTCTTAAAGGAGTAAATGAATTGAATTTTTCCTCAGGGATACTACAATGCACCGTCTGACGCAATACTGTAGTAGATGGTTGCGTGGTTATAATTTTTTTTCTAATATTATCAATCTTGCAAGTAAAGAAGTTCATGAAGTCATCACTGCTGTGCTCTTTGGAAACATCAGAAGTTGAAGCTTTATTTCTTGTTAATTTAGCAAAGGAGCAACTGAGTCTAATGTGCTTGAAAAGACAGAGGCAATAGTTTCCGTTGCAACATCGAGGTCTTCTAAGCTGTCTGGCATGCTAAGGCGATGAAACTGATCAGGAAGATTATTTATAAAGCGTTCTTTAGTGGTAGAAGTGATGGTTCTACCAAATTTATGGCAGGGAGGCAGTTTAGCTGTTTTGACTAAATGTAGTATACACGAGACTAGGTAATGATCTGAGATGTCGTCACTCTGCTGCAGAATTTCAACGGCATCAATATCAATTCCATATGACAATATTAGATCTAAGGTATGGTTACGACAATGAGTGGGTCCTGACACGTGTTGTCTAACACCAATAGAGTTTAGAATATCTGCAAATGCCAATCCCAATGAGTCTTTTTCATTATCTACATGGATATTAAAGTCACCAACAACAAGTACTTTATCTGCTGCTAGTACTAACTCCGATAGAAAATCAGCAAATTCTTTGATAAAGTCTGTAAGGTGTCCTGGTGGCCTGTATACAGTAGCCAACACAAATGTCAACTTACATAATGTTACGTAAAGTACCATCACTTCGAAGGAATTATATTTGAGAGACTTTTGACTAATACTATAAATATTACTATAAATTACAGCAACACCTCCTCCTTTGCCTTTCTGACGAGGATTGTGTCGATAATCATAACCTTGAGGGCTAGACTCATTTAAAGTAATGTAATGTAATCGTCCGGTTTTAGCCAAGTTTCTGTCAAACACAGCATATCTAGATTATTGTCTGTGATAATATCATTTACAATAAGTGATTTTGATGAAAGGGATCTAATATTTAACAACCCAAGCTTTATCATTTGTTTATCATTACTATCTCTATTTTTTATTTGTTGAACATCAATTAAATTTTTACCATTAAATGGGTTTGGAAGTTTTTTGTTTTTACTAATTCGGGGGTCTCTATGTGATAATATCTAGGTGTAAGAGTTTCTATGTGTTGGGAATTATTTGACTTCTGTAACGTGAGGCAGCTAGCAGACGGTCGGTTTAGCCAGTATGTCTGCTTCCTGACCTGGGCCACAGTTTGTCATGTTTCAGCTCTAAGACTATGTGCCATATTACTAGAGAGAAGAGCAGCACCATCCCGAGAGGGATGAATACCATCTCTTTTCAACAGGTCAGGTCTGCCCCAAAAACTTTTCCAATTGTCTATAAAACCTATATTATTTTGCGGACACCACTTAGACAGCCAGCCATTGAGTGATGATAATCTGCTAACTATCTCATCACTCCGACGAACAGGAAGGGGACCAGAGCAAATTACTTCTCCTGACATTGTATTTGCGAGTTCACACACCTCTTTAATGTTAATTTTAGTGATCTCCGACTGGCGAAGTCGAACATCATTAGTGCCGACGTGAATAATAATTTTAGAGTATTTACGATTAGCATTAGCCAGCACTTTTAAATTTGCTTTGATGTCAGGTGCTCTGGCTCCCGGCAAACATGTGACTATGGTGGCTGGTGTCTCTATTTTCATGTTCCGTGTAATAGAATCGCCAATAACTAGGGCACTTTCAACAGGATTCTCAGTGGGTGCATCACTGAGTGGGGAGAACCTGCTTGATGTTATTATTGGAACGGAAAAGTGGTGTTTTCCGCGGCTAGGCCACCTCACCGTTACCCAAGTGCCCTGCTGCACGGGCTCTACAGCCGGAACCGAACAATGTACAGAGTTCACTAAGCTAATCGCATCCAAAACAGTATCTGAAGCCCTTGCGTTCTTACTATCCTCGATTAAAGTTTGGATGCGTGTCTCTAATTCTGAGATTCTCTCTGTCAGCCTGACTATTTCCCTACATTTATGACATGTAAATCCCTCGTCGCTGACAGAGAGAGCTATACTGAACATGTGGCAAATGGAACAGGTAACAATGCTAGGAGAGGATGACATGACTCACCGTGTTTGTAGACTGATTCGAGTTACCACAGTTGTTTGATGAGCGCGTTGAAAAGGAGCGCGCGAGAGACTGATGACAAGTTAACAAGCTAGCGAGATGCAAACGCGTTGTAACAGCGATTTAGATTCAAAGATCTCAAGTTAGCGACGTCAGATTAATGTAGTAGGCAATATTAAATATAAGGTACTAATAATATAAGCAACAATGAATAAAAGTAAGAGATTCAAATCGAAGCTATACGGAGTTACAGACGCAAACCACTCTGAGCAGCGAGGCAGACAGGAGCAATCGACGGGGGCCCAGTTATCACTGTAAAGCTGCTTTGACACAATCTGCATTGTAAAAAGCACTATATAAATAAAGGTGACTTGACTTGACAACAAACAATTAATAAAGTAAAAGAAAAAAATTTGTTAGACAAATAAACAATAAGTAATAAAATAGTAACAAATAATCAAATTACGAGTAATAGCACAAATACTACAGAACGAAACAGACCTTTTCAAGTTTTTCATGTAGGCTTAAACAGGAGATTTTCAGGTACAGAAATTGTAATCTAATGTATAGTCTAACTATTAAACTTTATTAAAGGTAATCAGTCAAGAGCAGTTACAGATGCATAAATAATGTTTTGAAATGTTGCAAATATAAAACGTTAAAAGTGAAATTACACCTGCCAGTAGGTGCTAGCAAATCACTGTTAATGAGCGAGTCATTGAGATTCAACCGGTTCATTCAAATGGCTGATTCATTCAGGAAGTGTTGCTCAAGAGACACAAAACAATACTGTGGACTTCATTTGGAACTATTTTCGTTGGCGAAATAGAGCGAAACAGGTGATTTGGTGTCTTAAATGTAAGTCACTTGATATTAAATTCTTGTTCAATAAACTACGCTGTATAAAATCACATTTGTAATCATGCTGATATTTGGAGAAAAATGGTGCTCTGTGTAATATTGGTTACCTATATTAAATTATATAAATATAAAAGCCTTTTTGCCCCTTATCTTGAATTCTGGGGGCATTCTAAAGGCATTTTAATAGACTAAATCACGCAGTAAACGCATGCACTCTAATATGCACGTGCACCAGTCTTACCTTGACTACGTCACGTGGTGCATGCGTGTAGGGTGTTTTTGTTTGTTTTTTGTAAAGTGAAGGACATGCTCGATAATTTCAGATTGTTAAATCAACAATTATGATGTCATAGATGATATATATCGCAAACCCTACAACACTGGTCCGATCAGGCAAGTGACTGTTCCGTCTACTGTCCCGAGCGTTGTTCACGCTGGCCTCAGGAAATTGGTGAGGTTTCTTTCCATCCATACCAAATCCATTCCTCTGAAACTTAAAAGATAAAAAAAAAAATATGGATAAAACTAACTCTATATCACCAATCATCGTTTACATCAATGATATATATTGTCACATTTTTGTATTGCGATATCTCAATATTACGATGTGTCGTTACACCCCTACTTGTAATCTATAATATTTTATTATTTCAACAATAAAACAACTGCCTACATTTCTGCCTATTTGGCATCCATTTTTTTAATCTTGTTGTGATTGTTTTATTGTGTCATTTGGGATATGCCACTGCATAACATGACAGAGTAATTAAAAATGATTAGTTGCATGCACTTAAACATATGTATGCATTATTTTATATGCAGATCATATCCAGCCAGAGATCAGAGAAGACAGAGAGAGACCTAAGCACATGCAAGTATGTACAAGTGCACATACTGTAGCTTGTGTACTTCTGACTTGAGAATTTTCTGCAGTCATGTAAAAAAGTATCAGCACACAGCAAACCATAGGTTTGCTTGTGGAGATGAGCAATGTCCTGCTTCTTTTAAAAAAAAAATTGTGACATTTAGAACCCACATGCATAGGAAACACAGACCTAAACCATGATAACTGCCAAAAATATTTCAAAGTAAGAACATCCTTTTCTGTGCACATTTCAAGAAAACATACCCAGGTAGCCACTACCCAGATGTCAAGTTCCTCAGAAATCAGTGGTGCTCCTGAGTGCGAACTTTGTTTTTCAACAGAAGATCATGAAGAGCATGTTGAGCATGATGAGCATGAATCATTTTTGCATAATTTGGCCCAGTTTTATCTGAAAATACAGTTGCCAGCTAGCACCATACAGTGCATTATTGAAGGATTTCAGCATGTTCATACCTCCAGTTTGGCAGACTTCTTTGACAAGTTGAAAGAGAAGCTTTTAGAACTGAATATTCCACAAACTAAGATAGATCAAATAATTCATAGTCTCAGTAAAAAGGATCTCTTCACTCTATACAATGAAGAACCACTGAGGTCAGACAAAACAAGAAAAACATTTTACCAAAGACCGCTTTTGCCAGTATGTGTCTATCAAAGTTGGCACAAGTCGCAAGACAGGAGGTGTTGTCCAGAGAAAGGTGACAGCCATCAGCTCCCGGGTAACAACATTTCTACAGAGGCTTACTGAATTTGAGTGGAAAACTTCAAATTAGGTAAGCTACACGGATGCCTGCACTGTCTATACAACGTATGCAGCGTAAGAGACTGACAGGGAGAGACGAAATTGTTAAAAAAGTTGTTATTTTTAATTTTTTAATTTTATATCCATGCTTCAGAGGTCTTAAAATGCAACCGTACAGTCTCCACAGAGAAGATCAACATTTTATTTTCACTTGTTGCTTTCTGAAATCTTAAATCCATTTCAATGCGTTGCACCATGACTGCTTAAAGCAACTGATGCATTTGAGCGATAAAGAAACATGGGTAAATGAGAAAATGAAAGGCAAAATATGTTTGATAACTAAAATAATTAAAATTGCAATAAATTAAAAATAATAATTAAAATTGCAATAAACCACGCAGAGATCTGAATTTAGCACTTGCATGCTGACAGGCAGCCTTCCGTGCACACACTAGGGGTGCAATTTTTCTTGGTAAAAAAAAATCAAAACATACCGTCTTTCCGTGTGGGTTTGGCATGCATTTGCACCGCGGTTCATCTCATATCTGACTTGCATACCCATTAATATGGTTTGTTGAAAATAAAACAGACAGACAGAGTTAGGCTAATGTATGTTTCTGTCAATGGATATGCATTCTGTCTTGTTCAGTGTGAGTGCTGTGGATCAACTTTGAAATACACACCAACAGAAAAGCAAAACTCTTCAAATAATATAACCTTTAAAAAAGAGAGGTGGAGACAGAGGGAGAAAGGTGGGAATGATTATTTGGAAAAAAGATCATAGTTCCGATATCTTTAATATAGGAAAATGTAGAAAGATAGTTGCATATTGTGTATTCTTACTTATTGCCTATAACTTGCATTTTAAAACTCGACAACCTTCCCAAATTTTTAATGAGAATCATGAATAATTCCTTCGTCAAAAAGAAGAGAAAGCTTAAAAGTGATAGTTCGTCCAAAAAGAAAATTCTGTCATTTACTCACTCTTATGTTGTTCCAAATCTGAATGAATTTCTTAATTCAGTTGTTTTAACAAAGTGGGTAACCAAACAGTCCTTTGACTTTCATAGTGTGAAAAAATAAATACTAAAGTCAATGGGGACGTGTATTTCTAAGAGACAAAACATATAATATTATTCATATTATATGTGTGGCACTACCAAATCAGTTGCTGGTGCTACAATCTGACCCTGTCCCAAATGGCACACTTCATGTGCACTTTCGATCTTGTGGACTTACAATGGCTGCTGCATGCGCGTGTCCGTTAAGTCCACAAGACCGTAGGGTGTCCCATTTGTCATTTAAGCTTAAAGAAGGGTGCTCAATTCTCGTCCGTACAGCAACATGGATGGGCTATGGCCAGTGCTTTAGTGTGGTGCAACGTAAGCACGGATGGCGGTCTTCAGTGAACGATTCACCCTCTCCGTTGCATTCGTTTGGGGGTGATATGCAGTTGTAAGTCTGTGTTCTCACCCCAGGGTAATGAGTACATGCTTGAAGAGTTCACTGATGAATGGGGACCCTCTGTCTCAGGTCAGATAAGTAGGCGCACCATGACCTCACTTAGCAAAGACCTCACTTAGCAACCTGCTGGCGGCAACTTGGGCAGTTGCTTCTCTCACTGCACTTACTTCCACTCATTTAGAAGAATAGTCCACAAAGACTAAGATGTACGCATTTCCGCTGGTTGTGTGTGCTTTTTGCAGGCGGATGGGAATCATAAAACCTACGGGTTTCCTCTGGCTTGGTTTTGTGAACTGGCAGACAGTACAGGAGGCAACGTACTTCTTAGTGTCAGACGACATCTTCGGCCAGTAAAATAAAAAAAAAAAGTTTCAGTCTCGCTATCATTTTCGTCATTCCCAAGTGTCCAGCCATCGGGTGATCATGGTAATATTCCATCAAACTCCTTTTAACAGCTGTAGATGCATACAGTTTAAGGCGCTTCATGGGGTGAAGATTACAAGACACTTTGTCATCTACAAAGTACAGGAGTCCATCCTGGATCACATACTGAGACAACTCCTCAGCATTACTCTCATCCTTTCCCTCTAACATTTGCAGAAGTTTCCCTGTAACTGGGTCATTGAGCTGCAGCTTCCTAGGGTGCTCCCAATCTAAAAACATTACAGGGGGTAAAGTACGTAGGTCAAGGCCCCCAATTATGGCATAATCAGGGAGGATTCCCAAGGGTGCATCGCAGGAAGGAACAGGGTTACGCGACAGTGCATCAGGCACTTTATTACTTGTCCCTCGCTTATGGACAATGTCAAAGTCATAGTCCTGCAATCTGAGAGACCACCTAGCCAGGTGGCCAGACAGGTTTGGGCGAGACATCAGCCATCTCAAACTGCTGTGGTCTTAAAAGATTGTCACATGAAGACCCTCAATATAGGGCCTGAAGTGTTCAAGGGCCCAGATGACGGCCAAGCACTCTTTTTTACCGGAGTGGAATATGGTCTTTCAGACTTGTGTAGGGAATGACTCGCGAAGGCTACCACAACATCCCTGCCATTGTTGTCCCTCTGTATGAGTATGGCACCAAGTCCACTGTCGCATGCATCCATATGGATAAAGAAAGGGATAGAAAAGTCTGGGAATCTCAAAATAGGAGCAAAAGTCAGCTTGTCTTTGAGAAAATCCATGGCCGTCTGACACTCACTTGACCACACAAAAGGAACATCCATCCTGGTCAATGCAAAGAGTGGCTCAGCATGGCAGGCATAATCATGGATAAAACGTCTATAGTTGGTCATTCCCAGAAACTGTCTGACTTGTTTTGTGTTAGTCGGGGTCACTGCCTTCACTTTGTCCTCATTTGGCAGGATCCCTCTTGAGTTGACACTATAACCCAGAAAGGTGAGTTCACTCCTGCAGAACTGGCACTTTGCAAGCTTAATGGATAATCCTGCAGACTCCAGCCTGGTAAGAACATCTTTTAGGTCAGTGAGGTGCTGCTCAAAGGTAGGTGACGCCACCACAATATCATCTAAGTAGATGGCACAAGACTTATAGATGAGATTAGCGAGGACTGTGTTCATAAGCCTCTGGAATGTGGCGGGCGCATTGCACAATCCAAAAGGTAAGACACGAAACTGATATAACCCACAGTGGGAAATGAAAGCAGTCTCTGGCTTTGAGTTCTCCACCACCGCCACCTGCCAATAGCCTCTGGCCAATTCAATGGTGGAAATGAAAGTCCCTCCAGCCAAGAAGTCGAGAGACTCATCAATCCTCGGGAATGGATACAAGTCTTTGATTACGACTGGGGCAGCCCAAGGACCAGAAGTGGGTTCAATTATTCCTTCCTTCAACATCTTATTGATTTGAGATTCAGTGAGTTCCTTTTTAGCAGGAGAAGTGCGGTAAGGGGCAAGGTGAACTGGTTTTGCATCACCTGTGACAATCTCATGCTCCACTAGCGAGGTGCGTCCCAAATGTCCGGCAAACAAACCACTGAAGGTCTCGAGCAATTCAGTCAATTTGTTTTTCTGTTCGTTATTTAGGGATGCATCTTTAACCTTTTCAGACAGGGCAGAAGAACCGACCTCCAGGCATGACAAATTAGGGACAGGCATAGTTAAGTCAGTGCCCTCCAACTCCTCAAGGGGCATCATCACCGAGCACCACTGACCTGGACGGAACATGGATTGTGACTGAAGACCTCAACATAAAGTCCATTCCCAAGATAAGAGGAGAAGATAGATTATTGACAACAGCAAAGCGATGATAGAAACGCTGGCCCACAAAACTCAAAGACAACCAAATGACACCCAGTGGGCAATAGGGTGCTCCATCCACAAGATGAATAGGAGGTGCAGACCATGGCTTTATTCTTATGAGACGTGTAAAGAGCGACTTTATATTTCTCAAACACATGCTTCCGTATCAAATGTATTTGCTCTTGTTGGGGCGGAGGGGTCTTTAGCTTATGAAACTCACCCAAATTGTCAGCGACAAAAGTTGGCAGCGGCTCATCAGGCATTTGGACGCGGTCTAAAATGCCAATCAGGATATGTTCTTTATTGTCTGAAGGCAGAATGACAGTCCTAAAAAACTCACAGAACTGAGACTAAGTGGTCACATATGTGCTAAGGATAGTAAACCATTTTCTTGGCTCTTTTGACAGGAAACATTGGAGCTCGAGGAGAATTTGTGCATCCGTGAGATCCAAGGAGGTTCTGTATACAAATAACTGACTGAAGCCATTCTTCAGGATTCAGGGAACCATCTGCAGAGAACACGGGTGGCTCGAGCCATGACTGGTGAAACACAGAAGTAAGCGCTTTTGTTGTGGTATTCATATCCACAGTGAGTGGCTGAGCAAATTGATGGAGCCTGCGTCAAGCTGTAAGGCGTTGAGCTGGCCAACAGTACTCTGTTGATCCGCCAAGCGGTCCAGCATGTCTTTTTTGTAGGTTAATTGAGTCACGAAGGCACCGCTGCAGCACTGCCACCTCTGCATGTAACAGCTGAACTTGAGTCTGTAAGTCTCCAACAGTATGCTGTGATTCCACCTTTTGTGGAAGAGAGTCTGCGACTGAGGGACAGTCAGTTAGGTCAAACTGAAAGTCAGGGTGAGTAGCCATTACGTACAAAAACACAGTCACAGTTAATTAAACAATAAATTGAAAAACAGTAAATGTCCACAAATAATGGAAGCAAAAGCAGAACTTAGTAAAATGTTGTTTTTGTACACCCACAGGGAAGAAACATCAGTAATTATTTTAAAAGTTTGCAGATAATTAACATTCACATTCAATTTCCCTGTTAACAGCACCCTGTGATATGTTTTCCAACAGTATAACACAGCAATGTGACCAACATCAAAAAGTATCAGAAAAAACGTAGAAGCACTGATGATTTGCACACACTATAAAATTTTACCCAATCAAGTGTCTTGCAAACAGCGATCTATTCTGTGCGTGCTGGCTTGAAACGAGCAGACGCACATCACAAAAACAAGAGAGAGAAAAAATAAAAAATAAAATAATGTCCCACGCGTGATTTCTTCACTCGTTTTTCACTTTTCACGGTCACATCAATGTTCCTCATTGACACTCATTGCATAAAAGTCTGAGTGAAGCTAAAAACAAGTTTTCCCGTAATGTCCTGATGCAATATAATACAGTTCAGTTCAAAAAGTGATCAAAAGGCAAAAACGGTCAAAAATACGTCCAAAAGTTCATGGATGCAATTGAAGCATTCGATATTGAGACGATCCATGAAAATAGTATAAGCAGTCAGTCAAAAAAAAAAAAAAAACACTTAAACAAAAAAACTCCAGCAACGAAATCCTCTTTCAAAAAGATAAACAAATTCGAACATCCGTGTCGAAAAACGAAAGATGACCGGTATGGATGTAGTTGTTTGGTCACCAATTTGTAACATCTACCAGAGCGTTTGAAGTCTGCCCAGATGAAAAACAGAAAACAGGAGGCGAGAAGAAAAACCCAAGGCAAATAAAGCAGGAAGTAATGGCTGCCACCTGACTCCAATGATCAGTTGTTATCTGCTGTTATTAGAAGAGGAGAGGAGAGGAGCAAAAGCAGCACCATTCCACAGAGCAGATATGACTAATTATTATTTGTTTGTATACTTTTGTTTTATTGTTCTTTACATACAAATTTATATTGTTAATTATTTGGTAAGGAATTAGTAGAGGGGTGGGTGGCATTTACTTTTGATCTGGTTTTCTCCTGTCTTAGCTTGTAAAGTACGTGTAAGTGTAAAGTCTGAGTTAGTGTATTTTTTTTTGTTGTAGTTTTTTCTTTTCTTTTATGAGGTAGTGTGTTTATGTATAAAATAAAATAGCTTGTTTTTGACATTGATTTGATTTTGGTCTTTGTAAAAGCATGAAGCTGGGGTTGGGAGTGGAACCTTGCTGCCTCCACACATCACACCATTTTTATTCTGTTATACGTTCCTCCAACCTTACACTAAAATGTGGATGTAACAGTGTGTGTGTGTGTGTGTGTGTGTTCAGATCAGCTATCAGTTGTTTACCAGTATGGAGACCAGCCAAGACCAACAGGGATATTATGTTCATGCTTTTAGTTGCGCATTGTCATGATCTCTGCTTTGATTCGTTATGATTTCAGGTCTCTTTTTTATGTTGCATCATGATAAATAAAATGGATGTAGCTGACTGTGACAGTGAATAAAAAATATATTGATGTACATGAACTCAAGTCACTAATTTGGAATTTATTCAGTTCAGTAGCATTCATGTCAAATAAAATACTGTAAAAATTACTGTAATATTATTATACTGTAAAAATAAGTTGCGGTAAGGGCATCATACTGTAAAATAAAATTACAGTAAGGGCATCTTACTGTAAAACACATTTACAGTTTAGCTACTGTAAAGGGGCAGTTACAGTAACTTACTGGCAATAGTGCTGCCAGTACGTTATTGCAAAAAAAACCAATAAAAAGTCTAACAGTGTATTTTACTGACCATTCTCAGTTTTTCTTTTTCTTTCTGTGGGTGGTTACAAGTCGGACATTAGCTCTGTACTCACTGGTGTTCCTCAGGGCTCAATTTTAAGCCCTTTATTTTTCAATATTTATTTATCACCACTTGTTGCATCTGTTGCGATCGATCAACTTCCACTATCACTTTTATGCTTACAATACCCAGATCTATATACACCCAAAATCTGGTGAAAACCTTGATGTTTGTTTTCTTTTTTGACTGTATTTCTAAGATAAAGCATGGATGAATAATAATTTTCTCTGCCTAAACAGAGGTAAAACTGAAGTTATGCTTATAGGTTCCCGTCATCAAATTTTCAAAGCTGGTTCACTGACTCTGTCTGTTGGGGAAGACTCAAAGCAAAATGAAGAACCTTGGAGTTTTTTTTTTTTTTTTTTTTTTGATGCCAGTCTTACATTTGATTCTTTTGTACAGAGCACTGTCAAAGCATCCTTTTTCACATTAGAACTATAGCACGCTTGTGTGCTAAATTTCTCTATAGCTATAAACTCATTCAATGTCACTCAGATAGATTACTGTAACACTCTTTCTAAATCCACACCTAATAAGCTCCAGGATGTACAAAACTCGGCTGCCAGGATCCTGACTAGGACTAGGACATGCAATTACATTACTGTTTTGGAGTCCTTACACTGGTTCCCGGTCAGGTTCTGTATCGATTTTAAAATTATGATACTGACATACAGAGCATTACAAGGCTTGGCTCCTCATTATTTATCTGCATTGTCATTTCCTTACACTCCAAATCGCTGTTCCTTACACTTTTCCACAAACCCGCTTAAGATCTATGGATGACAGGGCTTTTTCTGTCTATGCTCCTGCCCTTTGGAACTCTCTTCCTCTTGAACTTAGGGAAGCTCAGACCTATGACACATTTAAAGCTCAACTTAATACTTTTTTTTTTATTTTTAAACTAGCATTTGCTTGAGGATGTTTACTTTATTTATTTTTTATTTATTGTGCTATGTACTGTTTATTTTGTTTACAACACCTTGAGACGCTTTTAAAGGCGCTCTATAGAATAAAGTTTATTATTATTATTTATGAAGGACTGCACAGCCATTACTCTGACAGAAGTCCAACAGCTCACAGTGTTATTCAGTAAGTAAAACAGCGCCGCCTGCTGCTGAGGTTTGGGAGCTGCTGAACTGACAGCCCGACTATTGTCTGATCTGACAGACATGCATTGCTGTGTTATTGTTTGAGAGAGAAGCGAATGAGACAGTTCCAATAAAGGCATATGATATGTGTGAAATGAAAACTAAGAGATATTTTCCTCTGTACACCACCGATCAAAACAAGAGACAAGAACATCAAATTAGCATATTTCAATTTCATTTTCAGCGACATGGGGTGTGAAATAGGAAAGAGATCTCATGAACACAAAGATCGTGAGAAGTTAGAAGAAAATGACTTCACTGAAAATGCGAGATTCCCCTCAGTTAACAAATGCGCACGCAGCGGAAATGCTTCTGCACTATCTCCCTCATTCTGTGGAGGTGGATAACGGCTGATTTTGACAAGAGTGGGCTGTAGAATTAGCATCATGTACCTATTAGTGGCTAATATTTAGCGTGATTGCCCTTTTCCGATTCAGCGGGAACGGCCTCATGGAACTATGAAAAAAGAGGAACACCCACTCAGGAAAGACGGGATGTGAGCCACTGCTCTGAAAATTGAAGCTAATAAAATGATGTGAATTAGTATGTGAATTGTGAATTGACTGGTTTTATCCAAGTCATACTATTTAAAGGATTAGTTCACTTTCAAATGAAAATTACCCCAAGATTTACTCACCCTCAAGCCATCCTAGGTGTATTTTCTTCTTTCTGATGAACACAATCAGAGAAATATTAATAAATATCCTGACGCATCCGAGCTTTATAATGGCAGTGAATGGGGTTCAAGAAAATGCATCCATCCACATCCATCATAAACGTGTACTCCACATGACTCCGTGGGGTTAATAAAGTCCTTCTGAAGCGATGTCAGACCGCCTTCCATATTCAAGTTACGAAGAAAGTGTAAACTGGTGTTGTGTCAATTACACTTTTTCCATAAGTGGAATAGGGAAGGCGTAAGCTTTTTGAACTACAAAAGTGTTACACTTTCTTAGTATGTCAAATACGGAAGTTGAAGTCTGGTGAAAGCTAAACATTTTACTTCATAACTTGTTTAAATATGGATGTTTTTTTTACACAAGCGCATCGCTTCGCTTCAGAAGGCTGTGTGGAGTACATTTATGATGGATGGATGTGGATAAATGCACTTTCTTCAGCTCATACTTGTGACCCCTGTTCACTGCCATTATAAAGCTCAGATGCGTCAGGATATTTATTAATATAACTCTGACTGTGAGAAAGAAAGTCATATACACCTAGGATGGCTTGAGGGTGAGTAAAGCTTGGGGTAATTTTCATTTGAAAGTGAACTAATCCTTTAAATAGTATGACTTGGATAAAACCAGTCAATTCACATTACTAATTCACAATTTTATTAGCTTCAATTTTCAGCTACATTTATTAGCTACCACAGTACCATTTTCCCCAGTGTGTTCATGGTAAAACAGGTTGAAAAACAAATACCAGTTGCATAGCCTACTGATCAACACATTTCTATGGGGAAGATGTAGAAAAATATCTAATTGATTATTATTATTTATTTATTTATTTATTTTAGATCTTTTTGGAAAGAAAAACAAAAAAGTCAGAGGCCAGTTGTCTAAAGTTGCGGTCACACTGCTGTTTTATGAAATTTTGCGGGCTTTTGCAGTGTTCACACCAGTCATAATTACTGTAAATAAAGCTCTGTATGCTTTTCATTTGCTCTTGCGGTATTTTGATGTCATACACCGATCGCTCTGCACAGCGACAAAGTCGCACACCTTAAATCTGTAGTGGTCAGGTGGTAGAGTGGTCACATGGTGCAAGTAGTAGCTCTCAGAAAATTAAGAGTTTACATGTAGTAATTAGAAGTTCTACAAGCACATGAAGACTTTTTACAGTTCAGAATTGTTACGGTAATTACAACATGGTGTGAACGCAACCATTCAATTTCAATAGGAATCCACGGCGTGATTTTTTCCCCCCCAAACCAGTTCAGCGGAAATCCCGCCCTGCAACCAATTTCATTGGCTGAGGTTACAGTGACGATTAGGTTTAGGGATCAGTGTTTGGTATAGGTAATCATTATTGTGATTGACATGCCCAATGAAATCTTTAGAATCGGCTCCAGGGCATTTCTGCCAAACTGGTTTGGGAAAAAAATTATGCAATGATCGGGAGTTTCGTATGAGGGTGAAAAAGTTCCCCATGCAGATTTTGGTTGTCTTTAAGTTAGTCACGTGCATTCACTCACTGACAATCAGAAAGCTGCAATCAGAAAAATCGGGATATGCAAGTACTGTGCTGATAACAATATTTACTCACTCACTCACTAACTCAATCAATCAGTCAGTCAGTCAACCAACCAACCAACCAACCAACCACCCACCAGTCAGTCGATCAACCAACCAACCACCAGTCAGTGAGTCAACCAACCAACCACCAGTCAGTCAATCAATCAACCAACCAACCAACCACCAGTCAGTCAGTCAGTCAGTCAGTCAACTAACCAACCAACCAGTCAGTCAGTCCATCAGTCAGTCAATCAATAAATCAATCAGTCAGTCAGTCAACCAACCAACCAACCACCAGTCAGTCAATCAACCAACCAATGAACCACCAGTTAGTCAGTCAGTCAACTAACCAACCAACCAGTCAGTCAGTCAGTCCGTCAGTCAGTCAGTCAATCAATAAATCAATCAATCAGTCAACCAACTAACCAACCAACCACGAGTCAGTCAGTCTGTCAGTCAGTCAGTCAGTCAATCAATCAATCAACCAACCAACCACCAGTCAGTCAATCAATCAATCAATCAACCAACCAACCAACCAACCAGTCAGTCAGTCAGTCCATCAGTCAGTCAATCAATAAATCAATCAATCAGTCAGTCAACCAACCAACCAACCACCAGTCAGTCAGTCAATCAACCAACCAACCAACCAACGAACCACCAGTCAGTCAGTCCATCAGTCAGTCAATCAATAAATCAATCAGTCAGTCAGTCAGTCAGTCAGTCAGCCAGTCAACCAACCAACCAACCAACCACCAGTCAGTCCGTCAGTCAATCAGTCAGTCAGTCAGTCAGTCAGTCAATCAATCAATCAACCAACCACCAGTCAGTCCGTCAGTCAGTCAATCAGTCAGTCAGTCAAACAATCAACCAACCAATCACCAGTCAGTCAGTCAACCAACCAACCAACCACCAGTCAGTCAACCAACCAACCAACCAACCAACCAACCAACCAACCAACCAACCACCAGTCAGTCAGTCAGTCAGTCAACTAACCAACCAATCAACCAACCAACCAACCAGTCAGTCAGTCAGTCAGTCAGTCAATCAATAAATCAATCAATCAGTCAGTCAGTCAGTCAACCAACCAACCAACCACCAGTCAGTCAGTCAGTCAGTCTGTCAGTCAGTCAGTCAGTCTGTCAGTCAGTCAGTCAGTCAATCAACCAACCAACCAACCAACCAAACAACCAACCACCAGTCAGTCAGTCAGTCAGTCAACCAACCAAACAACCAACCACCAGTCAGTCAGTCAGTCAACCAACCAACCACCAGTCAGTCAGTCAGTCAATCAACCAACCAACCAACCAACGAACCACCAGTCAGTCTGTCCGTCAGTCAGTCAATCAATAAATCAGTCAGTCAGTCAACCAACCAACCAAGCAACCACCAGTCAGTCCGTCAGTCAATCAATCAGTCAGTCAGTCAATCAATAAATCAATCAGTCAGTCAACCAACTAACCAACCAACCACCAGTCAGTCTGTCAGTCAGTCAGTCAGTCAGTCAATCAATCAACCAACCAAACAACCAACCACCAGTCAGTCAGTCAACCAACCAACCAAACAACCAACCACCAGTCAGTTAGTCAGTCAGTCAGTCAACCAACCAATCAACCAAACAACCAACCACCAGTCAGTCAGTCAGTCAGTCAACCAACCAACCAACCAACCAACCACCAGTCAGTCAGTCAGTCAGTCAACCAACCAACCAACCAACCAACCACCAGTCAGTCAGTCAGTCCATCAGTCAGTCAATCAATAAATCAATCAGTCAGTCAGTCAACCAACCAACCACCAGTCAGTCAGTCAGTCAGTCAATCAATCAGTCAGTCGGTCAGTCAATCAATCAATCAGTCAGTCAGTCAACCAACCAACCAAGCAACCACCAGTCAGTCCGTCAGTCAATCAATCAGTCAGTCAATCAATAAATCAATCAATCAGTCAGTCAACCAACTAACCAACCAACCACCAGTCAGTCTGTCAGTCAGTCAGTCAGTCAGTCAATCAATCAACCAACCAACCAAACAACCAACCACCAGTCAGTCAGTCAACCAACCAACCAACCAACCAACCAACCAAACAACCAACCACCAGTCAGTTAGTCAGTCAGTCAGTCAACCAACCAATCAACCAAACAACCAACCACCAGTCAGTCAGTCAGTCAGTCAACCAACCAACCAACCAACCAACCAACCAACCAACCACCAGTCAGTCAGTCAGTCAATCAACCAACCAACCAACCAACCAACCAACCAACCAACCACCAGTCAGTCAGTCCATCAGTCAGTCAATCAATAAATCAATCAGTCAGTCAGTCAACCAACCAACCACCAGTCAGTCCATCAGTCAATCAATCAATTAGTCAGTCGGTCAGTCAATCAATCAATCAACCAACCAACCAAACAACCAACAACCAACCACCAGTCAGTCAGTCAGTCAGTCACTCAATCAATCAATCAATCAATCAATCAATCAATCAGTCAGGCACTGGTAAAACATGCAGAAAGAGGCTTTATACCCACAGCTGCCACTATTTTTCTTTTATTCACTACCATTATTTTTTTCCCTATCACATTTTATTAGTGGTATATCTTCTTCTAACATGTCTTAGAGTAAATCAGCAGAAATTAAATGAAAACATCCCTACCCATCACTGAAGAGGTTTTGATTAGACAAATGCAGTTCATTACATATTCAGGCTTTTTAAACTGTGCAGGAATGTGAGATGAGTGTGTGAAACGATGTTGATTAACTCATAAGGGGCTCCTCGAAAGCAGTAGATGAGATGTGCTGAATGATGTTTTGGTTTACGCACTCTTTCGCTTTCTTTTCAGAAAAAGGGTCTCGCTATTGAGTCATCAAAACATGATGTCACAATAACACAGAATGATGACTCTATAGATTCAAGATCAGGCATGCAGGACCATAACAGAAGGCTTAGAGGTAGCCCAACTAAAGATGCTTCAGTTTAGTACCGTGGTAAGATTAAATTAGTTACAAACTTGAAATGATTATTGAAATGAAAACATGTCATTGTTGAAACCCACAGTGAACTAAAGATGTATGCTGATGGATTTATGGAAATGAGTCACTGCTGTGTTTCTGCCCCCTCACTCCCACCTCGATGGAAACTCTTATCATTGTCTGTCTCTTTCTTGTAAGTATAACATCCAGTCTACCATCAGTATGAATGAGTCATCACAAAAAAAAAAAAAAAAAAAACAATTAAAAAAGTGAAAAAAAGTGCAAATGACACTAGCAGAAAGTAGGTAGTTGTTTATTCAAACAATTGTCTTACACTGTGAGCTTTTTGTCAGATATATCTGTGATCAAATATACACACAAACCTACACAAAATGAGTAACTTTATTTGAAAGGAGATCTTAAGACATTGAGTAATATTACAAAACAAAACATTAATTTAGCCCCTCAAGTCACACTTTAAAATGTCATAACATTAGATCCTGGGAATCCAGCCAGAGGATACTGTATATTTTATACAAGGAATGTCCTTTTTCATGACATTTCTAACTATTCAAATGTCCACTAACCATAAAGGCCTGATAAGCATCATTTATTGTAATAATGTTTTTTAAAAAAAATTTAAAAAAGTTGTAAGAGAGAACATATAGCTTTTATAGCAGGAAATCCCTTGGGTTGGCTAAGAATCTTTGGCTGAGAAAGCTGAGAGGTTTTTAACCTCTGCATTGAATAAATTATCAAACCAGTGGCATCTGGCATTTCAGAATTCATGTAACTTTTCTGAGCCATTTTTTGCCATAACTTTTAACCAGCTGTTGTCAAGATAATGTATGATGTCAGCTTTCTTTAGTTTCACACCAGGGTCTTAGTAACCACAGGCACCACCACAATGGTGATCATTGTTTACAACTATGATCATGATCCAGTCACATTCAGCAATCATAAAGTGTCACCTTTCTTCATTAAAGTCTTCATTTTGAACTGTATATCTCTTTTAAAACAGTATACTATCATTCATTAGCTATCATTCATCATCAGGTGAAAATTTTTGTGAAATATTTTGCATGAACAGATATTTGTTTAAAGAATTGCTTCTTCATTTGAAATTTGTTATCTAAACCAATGACTTATCAACCTGATCTCACAGGAAATAATAATGTTACAGATCGTACAAATGAGATTGTACGTCTTCATATGAATTAGCCACCAATTCACCAAAATGTAAAATAGTTACGAATTGCCATAATATTGTGTTGGACTTACTGGTTTCTTTATATTTGTTCTCTAAACCATACATTTTGAGTATCCAAAGAAACCATTTGTTGCCACTGTGTAACCAACAGCCATAAATACAGATAAATATAATATATATATAAAAAAAATAAGAAAACACACATACACATAGTACAATTACAGATATACATACTTTCAGTGGCTTGGCTCTCTTGATATGCCACCTGACCAATGACATTATAGTTGGCGAAAACTTCAGGCTAAAATTGAAATAGCATAGTAGCCATATTGTCATATTAAGTGAGTGTTAATTAAAGGGAGGTATTCTGATATTCTTTTCTGTCTGCACTTGACCCTTTAACTCCGCTCTATTCAGTGTAAGGAGATTCTGTGTTTTTGGCTAGTTTTAAATGTGATTTTAGAGAAATAATCCAGAAATATTGTTGTTGAGGAGCTTATAATAGTGACAAAAGATAACGAGAGAAAACAAGTGGCATTTTTCCCCCTTTCTCTTTAAATCTTGAAAGATTAAATGATGAGTAGACCTTAATTTTTAAACAAATATGTACAACGTCAGTAAGAAGACCTAAATGAATGTTACTAACTTAATCTCATTTTTTCTATTGATTCAGGTTTTGTAGTGTGGACAATAAATAAAAGGGTTCACAATACCAAAGTGAGTATGTTGTAGAAACATATGGAGCAGTTCAGGGCCTTAGCGAAGGGTCAATTGCACACAAATATATTTATTTACAAAGTGCATCAATAGGGTCCCAGTTTTATATTGGTAATAACAATCAGAATTCAGCTATGCGGTAACACATCATCCATTGAGTGGAGAAAAGCTTAAATATAGTGCAATAAAGGCAGAGAGCTTTGGAGATGTCACTTTAAGAAATAAATAGAAAAAAGTTATACATTTCTTACCAAATCAAACATGTCATACACTGCCTCCAGTGTACTTCAAAACCCAGCAGATCAGTGCGTTTCAGCACTCTGCGGAGTGAGTCCACATTCATACTGTCATTTCAGATTCATTCAGATTTAATGAAGCTTGATCACACCCAGGTAGGTTTCAGTGTAAGAGTCCAAGATTTTGGCTTTAGGTTTGCAGATCACAGTTAAATTATCTCCTCTATTCATGGGAATCCCCACACCCATGAAACCAGTTGAGAGATTTGATTTATTGATGATACCTTTTAAAATGGGACCTTGATTGCTTGATTTCACAGTTATTGTATAGTTTTCTGTCATTTGAGGGTTAAGGGTAACCTGCAGGTAAAGGAAATATCGGCCATCGTCCTTCACCCTCAACTCTTTCTCTCCCTCGATGAAGCCAGTAGGACTCACTGTGTTCCACTGGAGTATATCTACCATGTCTCTTTCGTCCCCTGTGAAGAAGTCTAGAAATAAGTCATTTTCAGGTTTTTATTATGCATAAACACAAACACTGATAACTGAGAAGACAACCTCACTGTTTTCTATATACAGTACCTCCAGGTATTTGCACACTTAAATTGCACTTTATCTGAATTTCATTGCATGAAGTGCAAAATATCAAACTAAGTGGCATCTGCAAACAAATGAGGCTGGATCTTTTCTAAAAATTAACATAACTTTTCTGAGACTCTTTTTCATAATCATTATCTTTAACCAGTTGGTCTCAAGCTCATTTTTCATGGATGCTCTTCTCTTCTCAAGTTCAAATTTTTATATATGCATACTGTTCAAAAGTTTGGAGTCAGTAAGAATTAGATGCATTAAATTGATCAAAGACATTTATAATAAACGTTTTAAAATAAATGCTGTTCTTTTGAACTTTCTATTCATCAAAAGAATCCTGATTAAAATGTACCACAGTTTCCACAAAAAAATTAAGCAGTAACATTGATAATAATAATAAATGTTTCTGGATCATCAAATTATCATATTAGAATGATTTCTGATGGATCATGTGACACTGAAGACTAGAGTAATGATCCTGAAAATTCAGCTTTTCCATCACAGGAATAAATTACATTTTAAAATATATTCACATAGAAAACAGCTATTTTAAATTGTAATAATTTTTCAGAATATTAAGTTTTTTCTTCTGTTTTTGAACAAATACATGCAGCAATGGTGAACATATGGCCCCAGACTTTTGAAAGTAGCGTATTGAAACAAACTGTGCTGTGTGTCTGTGCTATATTTATTTTTATTTTGTTGTATAATAAATAGACAGTTATACAATATTAATTATGTATCCAGATTGCTTATAAGGGATATTTTGGGTTCAAGCAAAGTAAAAACAATCACAAACTGAAGACACATTAAGACGAAGAACTAAATGTCTAAAAGATTCAAAGTGATAACTTACAGTTTGGTGAAAATGTCATTAGATTCATGTCCATGACTTTTGGCTGTTGGGTGGGGATTCTTTGATCCTGCTGGGTCAGAAAGATTTTGGTAAGATTTTTGGTAATATATATATATATATATATATATATATATATATATATTTTAAATCTCTCTCATATTGACTAATTACAGTCAAAATATAGTAAGCAAAACCATAAAAGGAAGGTTAATAAAGACAGTCTTTGAATGCTTTGCCTGAAATTTTAAGCAAGTTGTAAAAAGATTTAAAAAATTATGAGCAATAAACGTTTATACGGCATGGGCTTGAGGTATGGGCCCCAAATAAGTTGTCCATGTGTTTTATGTTGGTCCTTTCTGAATTAACCCTAGTATGGGCACTAAAATGGGTTTGTCCATGGATTCTATGTCAGTCATATCTGAATTAACTTCAGTATGGGCCCTAAATGGATTTGTCCATGGATTCTATGTCAGCCCTATCTGAATTAGCCCCAGTATGGGCCCTAAATAGGTTTGTCCATGGGTTCTATGTCGGTCCTATCTGAATTAACCTCAGTATGGGTCCTAAATGGGTTTGTCCATGGGTTCTATGGCGACCCTGAATTAACTCCCAGTATGGGCCCTAAATGGATTTGTCCATGGATTCTATGTCGGTCATATCTGAATTAACTCCCAGTATGGGCCGTAAATGGATTTGTCCATGGATTCTATGTCAGCCCTATCTGAATTAGCCCCAGTACGGGCCCTAAATAGGTTTGTCCATGGGTTCTATGTCAGTCCTATCTGAATTAGCCCGAGTATGGGGCCTAAATAGGTTTGTCCATGGGTTCTATGTTGGTCCTATCTTAATTAACCCCAGTATGGGCACTAAAATGGGTTTGTCCATGGGTTCCATGTCGACCCTATCTGAATTAACCCCCAGTATGGTCCCTAAATGGGTTTCTCCATGGGTTCTATGTTGGTCCTATCTAAATTAACCCCAGTATGGTCCCTAAATGGGTTTGTCCATGGGTTCTATGTTGGCCCCCTCTGAATTAACCCCAGTATGGTCCTACATAGGGCCTACATAGAATCCATGGACAAACCCATTTAGTGACCATATTGAGGCTCATTCAGATCATAAAACCGATGAACAAACCCATGGAGGGCTCAAGCCCCATATCACATCTACATTGGCCCCACCATGAAATGATAGCTGGGTTGTGGTTGCTTGGCAGTTGCTAAGATGCTCAGGGTGGTTAGTAGGTGCCTTTGGTTGGTCATTAGGGCATTGCCAACAGGCTGATAGTATGTTTTACAATTTATTTCAGTCCAATTCATCTATCCCCTGTAGCTTATTTGTTTTCCCCTCAAATATATGTCTTTTCAAATGTATGTAAAAGGTATGTGCAGACAAGACACAAATGAAACAATCATCAGGGAAGAGAAGGGGTGGTAGAGTGGCATTTCCCCTCAGTGGAATGATGTCATAGCATCATGTTCTACTGTTCTGCGGTTGCAGATTTGTTTTCACCAGTCCAATATGGTGTACATCTACATGTGCATGTGTGTGTGTGTTTGGAAAGAACAAATTTCAAGAGAAAGTATAGTTTCAGAACTTAACCAATTTCATTTTCAAACACCAGAATGAAGTTCTCATATCTTAGGTGTTACTTTTGAATTAAACCGCCAGTTAACCTTTCTGACACAATTACATCCTGATCTTCTGAAAGTTACCAGAAAAGGATAATTTCGAAGTTCTGTGGAATCTTTCCATTTCACAAAAGGTTCTTTATATTGAAAAAAGGTTCTTTGGATTTTTAAAATGTTCTTTACACAAAGAAAATTGGTTCTTTTAAGAATGCTGATCTCTAATAACCATGTCATAGAAAGTTTCATTTCATTTCCCATTTTCTCTCGTGCTAAATTGTTCTTTGGGCAGCCAGAACATGTTTAGACTTGTTCTTTCTTTTGATGTTCATGTGGTAATCAGATTTAAACTTCCAACTGGCATGATACCATATAGCTAATCACTTATCCGATAAACAAAAGCATCTTTGGCAAATTCAGATCTCTCCACTGTGCTGGAAAGAGAAATGATGATTGATACTGAGCAGCAATATCAATACTGAAATATACTGAGTTTCCACATTGACACTAAATGAGCTGTTTCCTTACTGACTCACCTTATTGTGTGGTCATTGCACGGTTACTTATTGTAACAGTATATATGGTTAAATTTATATATGGATCATGCTGATCGTGACTGTGATGAAGTCTACACCTGCACATCCACTAGGACTTCATACGCCCACTAAAAATCACCAAAACACCTGTAAAGTTCAGTATAAATTGCTCAGGCATTTTTAATCTTTATTTTTAAGAGTGTAGTTACTAAATTTCAAGTAGTATATGTTACTGTTTACACTGGGGTGCCAAATAGCATATGTATATAATAGAGTTCATCTATTTCAATCTGCCCTGTCTGTAAATATGAGGCTGTTACACACATCTGCGTTATCCCCTATTTGCGGTTTTGAGTCAGCAAGCCGCTGTGGTCTGATTGTATCCCACCAGATACACAATACTACAAAATGTCTAGACACAATTGCCTAAATCTGTTTATCATTTTCTTTTTTCAAGTCTCTGCTTCACTTATCAATTTAATTATTGTTTTTGTCAGTATACTGTACATGTGAACTTCAATATTGTTTAAAGAGCATCCCATACTCTCATAAAAAAGTTCAAAAGCGGTACCCTTTCAAATGATTTTAAAATGTACCATGTAGTTACTATACACACCTTAGGATACCTTAAAGTACTAATATGAACCCTTTAGGGGTAAATAAGGTACAAAGGTGTACCTTTTGAAAGGGTACCCCACCAGTGACAGCTTCTTTTTTTTGTTTTTTTTTTGCCTGAGATTGAGCAGGATGCATCTCATGATGTTCTCAGACAGACTGTTGAAGAAGCTCAAATATAAAAGTTGTGGCATGATCTGATCCATACCTGCAGTTTTTCAGGAGCTGGTGGTTCTCTTTCAATGAAGTGCAGAGTTATTGACGCAGCCAGGCCTAGAGTGAGCAGGGTGGTCCAAACCAGCAATCCCCGTATCATCTTCCTCTGATGGGCCAGAGCTCCACCACCACCACCCCTGTCACCCGTATTATCACTGCAGTACTCAGAAGATAGAGACATGATGCCCGACAGCCTCAGTGCAGGAGAAGAGTGAGCGAACTGAGGCGAAAACACTGGTGAGGTTGGGATCGATGATGTCGAATGAGCGTGGCCTCCACCTCTCGTCTTCTGGTTGGCCCGTAGACAAACCTCAGAGTGTGTCAAGCTTCCTGTACAATGACTTTGTGTTTGTGTAAGTGAGTGTGTTCCTGTTTAGAGTTTCTCAGCAGATGTCCAAGTGGAGTGCTGTAGTGTACTTTCCCCTAAAGCATGGGTGATGTGCAATATGAAACACCTCTCGTCTGGGCAGGGACAGGCCCTCCTACTCACTGTCAACCGGAGGGAAGCAGGTGTCATAGTCCCTTTAATAGACTGCTGGGAGTTTTTACACTATACAAAACCATCACATTCTGTAGACCACATGTGACGCATTACGTGAGACCTGTACCAAACCATATATTGTGCTGTTGTGTACAGGTGTTGATTTCGTTTTTTCTTGCCTTAATTTGTTCAGTAGCCAAAGTGAGTTTGTTCTGACATGTTATAGGGAATATATGAAGGAACTGTATGTGCCATATTTATCTTCTGCGTATTATTTATTATTCTGACTAACCATGTTCTGACATGTGGTAACATTACATTTTGCCTTAAATTAAAAGATAAAAAATAAATAAATTAATTAATTAAAAATAAATAAATAAAACAATAATACAAAAGTAAAATGATGTACACTGCCATTTAAAAGTAGTAGTAACATTTTTATTGTTTTCAAAAGAAGTACCATATGCTTCATTCATTTGATCAAAAATACAGCACAGTAAAAATGTTAAAAAATGTTATTAAAATGTAAAATAACTGTTTTCTATGAATATACTGTAAAATGTAATTTATTCCTGTGGTCAAAGCTGAATTTTCAGTGTCACATGATCCTTCAGAAATCATTCTAATATGATGATTTGCTGCTCAAGAAACATTGTTATTATCAATGTTGAAAACAGTTGTGCTGCTCAGTATTTTTGTGCAAAAACTTCTAGGATATAATTTCCTTAGGATAATTTAATTGAATAATAATAATCAATTCACCTGCATTACATCAAATCAGATAATTACAGTACAATAATTAATACATACATAAATAGCAGCATGATATGTATACTGTAAATATCCCTTTCTAATAAAGCACAACTTTTTTTTCTTGTTATTTTGAGGTGTAAAATAAGCTAGATTTATTCTTGACAGGTTTTGTGTGATCCACTTTTGTGATCCACGTTTTGCATGGTTGGTTGGTTACACTATTGTTACACAGTTACACTATTATATTACTAGTATAGTTACAAAGTTACACTATTTAAATTTTTCACGTATACCATTTTATTAAGAAGTAAAATGTGTGAAAAAGCATTAAAAACACACACACACACACAATCTTTATGTAATTACGCATCTGTGGATATGACCCAGTTGTGGTTTTCCCCTGTGACCCAGAATCAAGCCTGGATATAAAATATAAATGACAAATTATTAGTAACAAACAACCATCAAGTTGGTTATATTCTCTAGCTGTTCCTCCTTCAGCTTCCTTTTTTATTTACCATTCATTTTATTTGAAATAATTTATGCTAATCATGTCACAAGAATTATCACGACTGCACATTATGCAATAACTATGTAATAACTATGTAACTACCACATAATTGTATAATGCAATAGCAGAAAAAAATGAAGCATGTGTGTGTGATGTCTGGCCATGTATATGTTGATTGTCATGTCCTGTATATCTGTTGTGATCTCCAGTCTGTGGTTTACCTGTGAAAGTTTCTCAATAAGTTTGCTATTTGTCATCAGCCAGATAAAGCGCTTCACAACACCTGCAGGAAAATAGTAAACCAATAAACCAGAAAGAGGGAATTTATGAAATATCAACACTTTCCAAAGCCACAAGAGATTTTCCCAGCTTTAGCTTTTTAAAGCCTTGGGTAAGATAATAAATCAGTGACGAAGAAGTTAGAAAATGTGTTGCTCTAATGTGTTTTTGATTGAGAGGAACCGAAAGAGACACAGAGAGGCATATTTCAAAGATGAGGTCATCCAGTGACTCCAGCTGGGGCGGGTGGTGTTAGTGACTGGTCACTTTTGAAAGTGGGACCCTTTGCTCCACTAGAAGAATTTCAGATCTCCAAAAAGATCTGAGATACGTGGGGAGGGGATTGGAAAGTTGGTGTTAGATGAACATGGTCTATAAATGACCTGTCTCTCTCCTACTCAATTTCCATCCTTTACCAACTGACCGAGCTGACATTACCCAATGATCTTAGGAACTAGGCTACAGTTTATCACTACTTTGTAAGGCTTTCAATGGAACAACTAAGAAGGCGTGTTTTAAAAGATGAAATAATCACTTGGGGGATTTTGAAAGTGAGATACTGGTCAGTTTCAAAGTGTGACATTTATCCAGCTCAGGATGGATTTACTGCTGTAATTTTAACACTACTGATGAGGATAAAGGATAAAGACACACAACCATCCGTTCATTTCTCTGGGCTCTGGGATTGAATCTTTTAATAAGTATCAGATATTCCCATGTCAGAACATCACTTTACATATGATATCCACAGGTCAAAGTTTGAACTAAATTGTCATATACAATATGCTAGTGCAAGTATATAACAATTAGTTCAAACTTTGACCTGTGGAGGGCAGTAATACACTTAGTTACACAATTCTACAAGAAGAAGAGGAAGAAGAGAGCTAGTTCAAGAGGAGCGTCTATGGTTAAAACGTACATAGTTTTTAATTTTTTTTTTTAGAAAATGACAGATCGTTTCTCTAGATAAGACCCTTATTCCTTGTCTGGTATCATTTAAAGCCCTTTGAAGCTGCACTGAAACTGTAATTTTGACCTTCAACCATTTGGGGCCAATTGAAGTCCACTATAAGGAGAATAATTCTGGAATGTTTTCATCAAAAACCTCATGGACATGGACATCTTGGATGACATGGGGCTGAGTAAATTATCAGGAATTTTTTATTTGAAAGCGAACTAATCCTTTAAGCTGTAAACAATCAGTGAAACACTCGCTCTATAAACACAATAATATGTTTTTTTTTATTTTATTTTTTTTAAAAAACTGGGTATGATATGACATTACTCACCCTTCAACCATCGAACATTAAAAGTACGTTTAAAAGTGTAAACGAGTGTAAACGATACTTTTCAACAGACCATGAATAACCCAAAAAGCGTGATTCTTTCCACAGCAGTAATGGACAGGTTAAATATCCCTGTAGTAATGTATATCTGTGTAGACTAACATACGTTGCCAAAAATGTTCATTAACTTATACATTTATTCATTTAGCAGATGCTTTTATCCAAAGTGACTTACAAGCGAGGGATACAATAAGCAAGTCATCGCGAAGAGGCAAATAGACACAAGGAGTGCTCACAATACAAGTTTTAGACATTGCTTAGAGTAGCATAAGCTAGAATAGGGAGGGATAAAAGGAAGTGAAAACAGATTTTTTTTAAAAAAAAACATTTTTTTAAAGATGAGATTAAGTGCTCTCAAAGGAGATGTGTTTTCAGCTTTCTTTTGAATATTGCCAGGGATTTTCAATATTTCGCAACTTCAGCATTGCGTGATACTATTTCAAAGTGGTTTCTGTCACTTTGACAGATAATAAATTGTATTTACCTGTGAAAACAAACCTGGAAAGAGACGTGAGGATTTGAGGAGAAAAACTAGATCCTTTGTGCATTCCAGTAAATTATTAATGGGATATATCATAAATTAATTCGGAGCAGACCACAAATTTGCAGTATATTTTGTCCTTTTTCATATTACAGCAGAATGCAAAGGGAAAAGAAAATATACATAAGGAAAAGAATGCAGTGACCGAGAAGAGCTCTTGCCATAGATGTTCTTGTTAAAACAGGTCACGTTAAAATACCAACACTGCAAAAAATGCTGTTCTTACTTAGAATTTATGTCTTGTTTCCAGTCCAAATATCTAAAAATTCTTAGATCAAGAAGCATTTTCTTGACAAGTAAAAATTATTTTCTTGTTTTTAGGAAAAATAAGTCAAAATTAAGTGAGTTTTTCCTTAAAACAAGCAAAATAATCTGCCAGTGGGGTAAGCTAAATAATATTAATCCTAACTGAAAACAAGATTAGTTTATTTTTGGTTTGATATAAGATTATTTTGCTAAACATGAAGGAAAATTAACAGCTCATTTAGTCAAACTGGCAGATAAGCTTTATTTGTAGAGCAACCTTATGATTTAAAATGATTCATTTCAGTCGTAATGGCAGTTCCCTAAACAAGAAGTGCCACCCATAATTCAAAAACACAATAGGTTCATCAGTAATAAGGTGGATAGAACCTTTTCCTCTAAGTGGTCATTTCCACAGAATGCTTTTTTCCCTTTCCACTGTGATACTTTTCCATTGTTTTCAATGTAAACGCACTAGAAGGGCATCTTTCACCGTTGCGCTTAACCACCTTTTAACCATCTTTTATTTGCGCATGACACAGCATTCTAGTTAAAATAAGATCAAATTTAATTCCACTGATCTGCGTCTCGCCTTTTAACCACAAAACTTTAGCCATTAAAAAAAAAAAAAAAACTGCTAAAGACATATATTTTTTTTGTCAACACTTGACCCAGTAATATTAGCAATTACTTTTTTTTTCTTTTTCTATTCTCCCTCTCCATCTATTTATTTAAAAAATTAATTGCTACGAGCACTTTGACCAGAAATGTGTGTAGAATCAGAATTCACCCAGAAGTATCAACCATACATACTGTGTTCATCCAGGTGTTCATTTATAAGTACTGTATACATAATAGACATTCAGAATATATAAAAGACATAACTATGCTAATGAGACATGGTCTTATCATGTTGCATTTTTAATTCAGTGAATTGTATAGTTATCATGTTGGATATAAAAATGGTTATTTTGTAGGCCTTTCCCCCCCAGTTTTGTATAAAAATGCCAACATTCTGGAGACAATCAAATCAACATTATTATAGGCTATAGCCTAAGTATACATTCACTTATTTCATTTTTGTTATCTGTGACTTATTAGCCCATATTTTCCTGTGTACTGGAAATTTCTTGCATATGTAAACACACTTTGTAATGTCATTCTGATTCTGAAACAAATGGCAGTTTGTCTCCACCTACAGGTCCTAAAACGTTTCTAGACATAATGCGATGCTCTGTATGAATGTATGAGGGTTCAGTGGACTGTGACTGTGTTCAAGTGCATGTCTAGGTAAGTTCTATAAAAAAACATCAGTTGATCCACAGGATTAATGTTGCTTATTCTGTGGAAGGAAACAGTAACCCCAGCACCCCCCCCCCCCCCCCCCCCCCCCCCCCCACCACCATTTTGTCTGTGTTAAGCACAGATACTTTGTCTGCATAAGCAGTTGGTGATTGTAATAAGCAGTTGGTGATTGTAATCCATGAGAAAATATTTTAAGATGGCTGTGGACAACAGTGTGACACTTGCAGATCTTCAGCAATTTAATCTTTGTCTCTTTGTCTATGTGAACAGAACTCTGTTGGATCGGATGCAAAATGTCATTGTTAAAACACTCACCAGATGGCAATATTTGCCAATTATTCAAAGTTCACCAGACCTGCAAATAACTGAAAACCTCACACAAATGTATTCAAGAAACCCATGCAGAGAGGCCCAAGACTTTGTGATGTCACATTTTTTTAATTACATTAAATATCAGTCTATATATTATTGTAATTCATACTTCTTTCCACTGCACAAAAGGTTCTTTATAGTGCAAAAAGGTTCTTTAGATTATTCAAATGTTCTACACACTAAGAAAGGTTCTTTAGGGAACCCAAAATTGTTCTTCCATGGCATCAGAATCAGGTTTCCTATATGGTTGCCATTTAATAAAAAAAAAAAAAAAAAAAGAAAAGAAAAGAAAAGAAAAGAAAAAAAGATCAGCTGATCAGTGCTTCAGAGCTGGAGCTGGAAGACAAGGAGAGGCAACATTTGCTGCTGATTAGAAAGACAGAATTTTTTTCTTTACATAAATACACATATGGAGTTTCAATTAATGGTGCAGTCACATTTATGGCCCTTCCGTGAATTTTCTTATGCAAAATCCAGTCATTTCAATAGAAATCAATGTGATCGGGAAAAGTTCTTGAGCACGTGGATTCGCTGTGTTGACCAACTGAAAGCTGCTTGGTTTGAAAGTGACCTTTGAGCTGTGCTTCATATTTCAGTATGCTCTTGACAAAAGACATTTGGCCATTTTTGACTGCAAAACTTTGCAAATATGATTGCACCTTTATTCGAAAATGTTCACTTGGTCTAAACAGAAGCTGTGTCTCATTTCAAAGGCTGCTCCCTCTTTAGGTCACATTTGTCTGCCACATATGTCATTAAGGCTGTCTCATTTAAGAAAAGTAACCATTAGCTACATTGCAAAGTAAGAAATTACAGCCTTAGGGGGAATAACAGTCCATTTTATAATGGTTACTTTTCTTAAAGTAGACATGGAACGGAAGTTGCGATAGTATATTTTCTTCCTTATTGTGACATATATCAGCTTCTTAAGTGAAATAGCTTCTCAAACAAGAAAAAAGTATGTATGGCAGGACTTGGATAATTAATTTGGATGATTTACTATTGCTGTGATGTCATGTGACAGGTTGTCCCGCCCTCGTGCCAGTAAACACGTCATCAGAGAAGAGAAGTTGCTGCAAAAGGGAGGGAAAGTTATTTTGATTAAAGATTATGAGGGCATATGAATAAAAAAAAAAATTATGTGCACAGATAAATCATTTATAATAATACCGATTAAAAAAGTACATTTTGATTACATTGTGAGTTTAAATGAGACAGCCTAGATGAGGTATATGGACAAATGTTGATATTTGCCGCCTCAGGTGACCGCCAATTATATTTGGTGTCTCATTTCGAAAGCTGGGCCCTCCGGAGGTAGACTTCTCGAGCGCTTTTCGTTAGGAACGTTGACAACATAAAAATACTAATGATATTATTTATAATTTTATCATATATTTAGGCTACAAGTGCATATTACAAAAACAGTGCTTTGTTTACTATTTAGGATAGCTAACACTTGGCTAATTGTTCTATATTGCACCAAAAGACGATCTAGGTTGCAAATAGGCAGTTTGCAAGTTTTGCCGCGTTCAGTACACGTACAACGCCAAAATGCTGTCTGGTTAGGCAGCTCACTAGGTTTTGAGACAGCCCTAAAGAGGGCGGAGGAATAACACTAATACCCACAAATCAAAACACGATCCGCTTCAAGTTTTCTCTCGGTTGGAGAAAGAAAGAAGAGTTTGACATGGAGAGTACAAGTCACAGAGGATGACAAACTTTTGACTGACATATGTTTTCAGGAATGTGTTTTTCTCCATCATGTCCAGATGATGATGGCCAAACTGCAGCTGAAACTTTTCAAAAGTGCTGGAGAAAGGATTTCTCATGTAAGAGACAGCAGACCAGGATCTCTGTACAAGTCTGATCGATTCATTAGTTAAGACATATGTACATTTCTATATTCAACATCTACACGTGCGCTTGTATGTGCTGTAGGCTAACACTTACTGGATTTTAACCTAAAGCATTTAGAAGATTCAAAACTTCTACTAAACCTTATTCCAAACCTGTCAGATTGGCTTTACTGACGCTGTGAAGGACAGAAAATCCGGCATAAGTATTGAATTTTATCGGACATCATGCAGAAGTTGAATTCAGTAAACAGTAACGCGGAGCTCCAGCAGCGGCTGGCGGATCACGGCGGATCCGGAGACACAGCGAGGGAAAACGGCACGAAACACATCCTGAGTCCCGCTGAACCTGTGGATACGGTTCACTGCTCCAGCAGAAAGATGCTGGTCGGGCTGGACATCCTCTGTCTGCTCGTGGGTAAGACAAAAAATCTTGGGTGACACTTTCTAATAACTTTCATTGTGATGTTAATGACATAATGACATGTTATTAGATTATTTGTAAGCTATCATGAAGTGTAAACAACTTGACAACAAACTGATAGAACTAGGTTACACTATAATTAGTAAGCATTAGCAAAGTGTATAGTAAGTTATTAGCAAATATTAGTAAGTATTAGCAAACATTATATAATGTTTTGCTGGACAAATCAAAGTTTCATGACATTTCTATTAGAAGAAGCTTTGTAATGTTATAAATGAAGGCTATTGAAAATGCTGCCAAGCTGATGTATTTTTTTCCACCCATATGCAAAGAAAACAAGTTTCAAACAACACAACAGATTTATTACAGGTTGTGGAACTTCCACTTCATCTGTTTTTCTCATAATATTACTAAAAAGTTTTTTTTTTTTTTGACAGATCTTCAAAAAAGATGTTTATGTCAGAAGTTGACATGGGAACAACATTTCAAAAGTAGAGGAGTTGATCAAAAATCAGAGTTTAGAAAAGGAAAATAACAAGTTCATAACCTCTGCGCACGTGGTGTGTGTGTGTCTCTTCAGTTTAGAGTTGGCAGGAAAGTTTTTCCTGGGAAATTCAGCCGTATCCATGGAAACAAGTTCTCCAGAGAAAAGTGAAACTGCCTTTTCAGATGGCTTGAACTGCATGTGTTGTTTACTTTGTTTTGGCTAATATACTTTATTATTAAAACAGTAGGCTATTAGTTTCACTGTAAAAAAAGAAAAGAAAAGGCCTGTTCACACCAAGAATGATAAGTATAACTAATAAGATATAGTTTAAAAAAATGTTCTAAATAGCTATAAAAGAATAGCAGTCATCACCACAACACACTACAATGATAACAATACAGTGAAAGGATATTGTTGGAATCACTTATTTTTCCAGCTGATGAATGATAAAAACATTGACAGCCAATCAGAATCCATCCTGCTTTAAGAGCTCGAGCATTTAAAGTGGCAGAAGACAAAACTGCAGTACATGCTTAGAATAAACAGAACAATATCGTCAGTTAGTGTGAAAGCTAATATCATTATCATTATAGCTATTGTAAATGAGCGTTAACTGCACAATTGTTCGTTTGGTAATTTATTAATATTGTTAGTTGTTAATTTAATAATACCCAGTTAATTTAGATGAAACACATTTAAACATTTTTTTCTGTGTGAAGCATTACAGAACATTAATGGACATTCAAAATCATGTAAAATTCCATTCTAAATTCTAAAGAAAGTTATTTTCATATTAATATTTGAGTTTAGACTACATGAATTGATTTCGCATTATATAAATTTTGCTCATGACTTTACAAAAGTTATTATAAAGTGTAAAGTCTTCCATACCATTTCCAAAAATGCTTTTTCATCTGCAAAAATCCTTGCAAAAATGTTGTCCTGTTAGTTTGTTGAAACATTTACTGCTATCTGCAATTTTGCTAGTAAAATCATTGCACACCCCATCAGATTCAGATGATTTAATGTGTCACAACAACAACATTCACAACTGGGATAAGGGGATAAACACTTTAATTATATCGTTGCTTTTGGTGCACCAAATAGAACCTGTCCAGGCAGACAGACAGGTTACAGTAAGTTCTTCACCAGCCTGACTGTGCTTCTCACATGAGACCTGTTATAGGAGCTGCTCTTTGCCTCCAGGTAAAAGTCCCTGTCCCACAGAATTTGTTTGTAGAAACATGAAGTGTACTGCTTGAGGTTTATGGAGGAAATGTCACACAGAGAGCCTCCTTTGATTTAGAAAGACTGTCACTTTCTGCCTTATGACGTTACAGTCATGCAGTCAGCAGTACATAACCGGATTAATCCATGATTAATACATGATTAAGAAAGAGTAGCTTGTGTAACCATGTGATGATGGACTGTAAAATGCTGAGACTGAGTAGAGAGGAACTGTGATGTGGGATGAGGCATGATGATGTGATAAAGGTTGAGGTCACTTGCGACCACACTCTCTGGTTACCATCGTACACACATTTCGCTGTTTTGATACATGGAGCTTTTGTGGCTTCCTCCTGACAAACATTCAGAGCCACATGATTCTGCCCATTTGTGCCATACTCATCTTAAAGAGTTAGTTCACCCAAAATTGAAAATTATAACATAATTTACTCACCCTCAGGCCATCCTAGGTGTACATGACTTTCTTCTTTCAGCCAAACACAAGCTCTGCCAAGCTTTATAATGGGAGTGAATAGTAACTGAGATTTTGAAGCCCAAAAAAAGTGCATCCATCCATCATAAAAGTAATTCATATGACTTCAGGGGGTTAAGAAAGGTCTTCTGAAGCGAAGCGATGTTTTTTGTTAGAAAAATATCCATAATTATAACTTTATAAACTGTAATCACTAGCTTCCGGTAACGTCCGTCCACGCGTTCACGAGAGAGTCGAGTTCTAGTGTATGAAGTAGAGTAAGTTTAGACGCCTCTCGTGTAGCAAACAAACTCGAGCTCCTCTGACATTTCTTTTTAAAAATTCTCGTTTTAGACGTCGTATTCGTGACCGTTTTTTTTTTTTTTTTGCTTCTGCGCTTCCGCTTTTGTCAATATGAATGTGTCAGGTAAAATTGATATTTTTCTTACAAAAACGCACCACTTCACTTCAGAAGACCTTTCTTAACCCCCTGGAGCCATATGAATTACTTTTATGATGGATGGATGCACTTTTTTTGGGCTTCAAAATCTCAGTTACTATTCACTCCCATTATAAAGCTTGGAAAAGCCAGAATATTTTTAAAATAACGATTGTGTTCAGCTGAAAGAAGAAAGTCATGTCTTGAGGGTGAGTAATTTATGGGATAATTTTAATTTTTGGGTGAACTATCATCTATCACTTTAGTATTTAAAAAGTGTAATTATTATGGAAATAATATACTTAAAGTACAAACTAAATGTATTGTTTTGGAACACTTACTGTAAATGCATGTTAATTGCAATTGAATGAAAATGTTTTCTAGTTTAAATTTATATTAAAAGCAAGTAGCTGAATTTTAGAGTGTTTTTTGACCCACTTAATTAGGACTTGGGTACATCCTGTACTGATATGCATTTCATAATTTTTTCTATTGTCTATGGTAGAAGTGTACTGCAGAATGTACTGGCAAAGACTTATCTAAACTATACTTTAAATTTCATTTATATTGAAACTTATTTGTCATGAATTTAAATACATTATTAATTACACATTTGTAATGATGAAGTTGCAAATTAGTACATTCAGACTTCTTTAAAGATGATTAAACAATGATTTAAAAGTAAATCTTTTAATTTGACATTATTACAAAATGCACTTTTTAAAAGTTTACTTAAATACCCTCTTTAAGTGCACTTAAAGGGTTAGTTCACCCAAAAATGAAAGTTCTGTTATTAATTACTCACCCTCATGTCGTTCCACACCCGTAAGACCTTCGTTTATCTTCAGAACACAAATTAAGATATTTTTGATGAAATCCGAGAGGTTTATTTTTCCCCAGTAGAAAGCAACGTAATTACCAGATTCAAGGTCCAGAAAAGTAATATTACTTTTATTTCATTAAAGGGTTAGTTCACCCAAAAATGAAAAACTTGTCATCAGTTTGGACTAAACTGCTTGATTTATATGGATTAGTCTTATCTCTTGAAGAACTTTTTGAAACGTCAAAGTACTAATTGTGTAGCTGTCTATGGAGGGACAGAAATCTCTCAGACTTCATTAAAAGATCTTTGATTTGTGTTTCAATAATGAACGAAAGTCTTGGAACGACATGAGGGTGAGTAAGGGTGAACTAAATCTTTAATATTATAAAATTAACTATATTAAAAATATACTTTTAAGATTAAACACACTTTTTTCTCACGAGAATTAGTTAAAATAATTGGATTCTCCATTTGGATGAAAATAAGACTGGATAGATATGTCTCTAAAACCTAACTGGGACTATGACCTGTGATGCATATCAACTGAATTCTATATAATTCACCAAGTTTGTTGGTGCTTGGCAGCCACGGACATCTTTCAGTTTGGCTAATGATTATTATTTATTTAGCAAATTAATATAGAATGTGCAATTGTAGTTGTGAGTTGATCGACCATTTACATTTTTGTAATATAAAATTATAAATGTACTGTAATGACTCTAAAATCTGATTGGATGAACTGTTTTGCTGTCACAGGTGTGTTTATATCAGCTATTTTGCAGCGCCTTTGAACATAGTTGACTTCTATAGTATATTAATGCAGCAAGTTGCTTGAAAACAGGAAACAACCCACATTTACTGAATAATAATTGTTTGCAGAAGTTGATTTTTAATTTTATTAATAATATTTACTAAACATTGGTGACTTTCATCGTACTGTTCCTGGCTTATTGCTTTTGAAGCTTGAGACTATCGCAGGCTGAAGGATTGTAACTGATTTCAGTGTGTTATTTTTTTCAGCAGTGAATAGGGTATTCATGCCACGGCATTCTGATCCACTTTTAATAAGTCCAACAAAGCTGGAATAAGAGCAGCTTTGATGGCGGATCTGTCTGAAAAACTCTTGCTGTGCATGTAAATGTGAGCGCTGACTGCATCAGCAGTGGAAAACAACACTGCAGATTGTTTACAGAGGCTCTCAGAGACGCTGAGACGATCGATCACTCACTTGGCTCCACGTCTCCGTAACTCTTTTGTCAGTACATTCCACTCGACCAGACTGTGAGACATAAGGAGGTTTCGGAGAAATGCTTGCCCTGGAGATATGCTTGAGTACCTTTCGGTCAAAGGTGAAAGTGTGAAAGAAAGGTCACAGGCATACCTGTTTGTGTTGTGAGAATGCATGCTGAAACAAGCAATACTGATTCCTTATCACTCTCTTCAACAATTTCACAATCCTTTAAAAGTGTGAACAGTAAGGATTGGGTTTAAGCCTGGTATTAAGATGCACTTTCAGTCGTACAGTTGCAAGTGGTCAGTCGAGATGCATAACTGCTTCCACCCGGTGTTAAAGTTTCACATGTTTCTCCTGCGACCACTTGTGTCCGAATCAAAATATCCTTTTATTTTGTCATGTTGCGTGGCTTACGGGCAAGCGGGAAAAGAAGCGAATGAGAAACGACTCTGGCCATTTATGATCCGATCACAAAAAATGAATGCAAGTTTAGGGTAAATTTTTTTGTTGTTGTTGTGGGTCAAATTTATATGGTCGTAATTTGGCTGCAGGACAGCACTGTGCCTGATCTCACTGTGAAACTATAGGGGAAAGTTTGTCAGGATAGACTAGTTTGAAGGTCATATAGGCTGTTAGTAGATGGATGGATGAATGGACAAATGGATAAGTAGATGGATGGATGGATAAATGGATGGAAGGATAAGTGGATCGATGGATGGAAGGATAGTTGGATAAGTGGGTGAGTGGATGGATGGATGATTGATGGATGGATGGATGGATGGATGGATGGATGAGCAGATGGATGGATGAATGGATAAATGGATGGATGGATGATGGATGGATGGATGGATAAGTGGGTGAGTTGATGGATGAATAAGTGGATTGATGGATGGATGGATGATGGATAAGTGGGTGGATGGATGGATAAGTGTATTGATGGATGGATAATTGGGTGGATGGATGGATGGATGGATGGATGGATGGATGGATGGACAGATAGATAAGTGGATGGATGGATGGATGGATAAGTGGGTGGATGGATGTATGGATGGATAGATGGATAAGTAGATGGATGGATGGATAAGTTGATGAGTGGATAGATGGATAAGTAGATGGATGGATGGATGGATGGATAGATAGATGGATAAGTAGATGGATGGATAAGTTGATGAGTGGATAGATGGATAAGTAGATGGATGGATGGATGGATGGATGGATAAGTGGGTGGATGGATGGATGGACGAGCAGATGGATAAGTGGATGGATGGATGAATGGATGGATGATGGATGGATGGATGGATGGATGGATAAGTGGGTGAGTTGATGGATGAATAAGTAGATTGATGGATGGATGGATGGATGGATGGATGATGGATAAGTGGGTGGATGGATGGATAAGTGGATTGATGGACGGATAAGTGGGTGAGTGGATGAATAGATGGATGGACGGATAGATAGATAAGTGGATGATGGATGGATGAATAAGTGGGTGGATGGATGGATGGATGGATAGATGGATAAGTAGATGGATGAATGGATGGATGGATGGATGGATGGATGGATAAGTTGATGAGTGGATAGATGGATAAGTGGATTGATGGATGGATGGAAAAGTAGGTGAGTGGATGGATGAATAAGTAGATTGATGGATGGATGGATGATTAAGTAGGTGAGTGGATGGATGGATAATTGGGTGAGTGGATGGATGAATAAGTAGACTGATGGATGGATGGATGATTAAATGGGTGAGTTGATGGATGGTTAAGTGGATTAATGGATGGATAGATGGATGAATGGATAAGTGGGTGAGTGGATGGATGGATAAGTGGATGGATGATGGATGGATAAGTAAATGGATGGATGGATAAGTGGATGGATGGATGGATGGATGGATGGATGAATGGATAAGTGGACGGATATGTGATTCTGTGGTTTCTGCATAGCTGCTTGGTGATTTCTAAGGTGTTTTTCAAATCAGTTGTAATGTTTAATCCTCTCCCCTAGAAAAAGTACAATATATCACTACTACCTTGGTGGCAATACCACAGGCTTCTTTAAAATGACTTTCACTTTTTCAGTATAATCATATATACATATCACAAAGTGTACCATTGATATATACTTGCCAGTAATGGTATATAAATAAACCAAAAGTGTGCCACTGATATCATCACTGAGCAATAGTACTGTCAGTAGTGGTTTTGCGAATGATTGGTTTTAGGTTTGCTTCAGTGATTCAGTGTTCATCTGAACCCTGAGTGCCTCACAAGATTTGTAAAGGTAAGACGCCCGCAGGTCTGATCTAAAGGAAATGACTGAGACATCAAAGCAAAAGACATAGACATGACAGTGTGTGTGTGTGTGTGTGTGTGAGAGAGTGTGTGTTAACATCTCTTTGAGTGAGTAAAGCATCTATTCAAGGAGGACAGACGGCCTATCAGATGGAGTGGGGCTGTACCTGAATGAAGGCCCTCTTCCTGTTTATCACTTCTCTGTCCTTCACCTTTCTTCTCTGCCACAAAATGCAGCGTTTAATCAAAGGTGCTCTTACAAAGGACCCAGTGGAGTGTATGGCAGTGTGAGGCATGTAGGTGTGTGTATGTGTATAAAGTGTCTGTTTGTATAAATCGTCTTGTTTCCATTCACTTGGCAGAGAAAGTTGTCAAGTGAGACAGTGAGATTTCAGCACGCTGCAGCATGTCAGTTATGTGGGCGGCTCATGAGCACATGGTGAATGTCTGCTGTTTTCACATGCTCATTCATGTTGATAAATGCATCTCTGTTCTCTGCACATTAATAGCTCAATCGATGTGGCTGTATAGGAAGTATCAAATATTGTTTTGGAAAATTTTGCTAAAACTGTAGCTAGAAATCTACATATATGGTTATAAATTTGAATATTTATGTTAAAATGAAAATATATGCATAAATGTAAATCTGAATATACTGCATCTAATTTTATAAATATGTATGAAAATGTACATCCTTAATATATAGATCATAATTTATAAATGTAAATCTTAATTTATAAATTCAAATCTAAAATGTAATGAAATGAAATGAAATTTAATTGATTTATCTAATATACAGTCAAAACAAAAATTATTCAGACATTTTTGATATTTTTTGATATATTTTTACTAGTGGGTGCAGGACACTATAGTTCATTTATGTAAGTGAGGATAGCAAAATAAAGTAAAATGTGACATATTATACCCAAAAATTCTTCATACAGTGGACTACCAGTAAAATTGGACCAAAAATTATTCAGACACTTTGACCTGACCATGTTTTGCTTAAGTGTTATCTGACATAATTAAGATTATTTTTTTTTGACACAGTTTAACTCTGAGATTTTATCATATTTTATTACCATTTTTTTAAACTATAGTGAATAAACTGTAATATTGATTGAAATGTTCAAGGTGTCTGAATACATTTTGGTTTGACTATATATATATATACTATATAATGCAATATACTATATAAAATATACTTTATACTTTTATCCACCTTATTCCCACGCCCAATGACGCTTTGCGCGAATTATGGGTGTAACTTCCGTTAAGCTGTAAACAGTCAGTGAAAGTCTTGCTCTATGAACTCAATAATATGTTTTATTTTTAAACTGGGTACAATGGGATGACATTTTTCTACTCACCCTTCAACCAACGAACATTAAAAGGACATTTAAAGGTCTAAAAGCATCAACAAGGTACTTTCAACAGTCCACGAAAAAGCGTGATTCTTTCCACAGCAATAACGAACTATAGTGATATATATCTGTATTATGCAATATAGGTTGCCTTGATAACAAATGTTCATGAACTTCAGCATTGTGTGATACTATTTCAAAGTGATTTCCATAATTTTTACAGATAATAAATTGTATTTACCTGTGAAAACAAACCTGGAAAGAGACGTGAGGCTTTGAGGAGAAAAACGAGAGATTCTTCGTGCATTCCAGTGAATTATTAATGGGATATATCGTAAATTATATCAGGAGAAAAGACCACAGATGTGCAGTATATGTTGTCCTTTTTCATACTGTTACAGCGGAATGCAAAGGGACAAATGAAAATAATCACGAGTATAGAAAGCAGTGACTGAAAAGAGCTCTTGTTAGCTAGATATTCATGTTATAACATGTTACGTTAAAATACCAAGCGTTACGTTATTCTCATGATGTCTAAAAATAAAACATGAAAGAAAAATTAACAGCTCATTCAGTCAAACTGACGGATAAGCTTTATTTGTAGAGCAACCTTATGATTTAAAAAGATTGGTTCGTTTCAGTCTTTTTAATGGAAGGTCCCAAAACCGGAAGTTGAACCCATAATTCGAAACGCAGTAGGATTGTCAGGAATAAGGTGGATAAATATGTATAAAAACAATCCTGAATATATAGATATTAATTTATACATGTAAAATTTAAATGTAAATAACTGTCAATTATCTAATAAATAATTTAATTCCTCTATTTTTTATAGATGTACATATATAAATCCTGAATATATAGTTGCATGTAAGTCTAAATATAAGTAAAAATAAGTACATAAAATCTAAATATAAGATAAATACTTTACATAAAATACATATAATAAAATACAATTTTATGAATAAAAACATAAATAAAAATAAATAAGTGTATACAAAATGAAATCCTGAATATATACATATTAATTTATAAATGTAAATCTTAATATATTCATGTAAATCTAAAATTGTAATAACTATAAATTATCTAATAAATAATCTAATATCTATATTTTATTATATGTAATATAATATCTTGAGTATATTGTTGTAAAGTGAAATGAAGGTGAAGTGTAGGTCTATATATAAATAAAATGCATAGATATTTTTTTACATATACATTTTCTATTATATATATATTGTATAAAATGAAAATCTGAATATATATTGTTATATATATATATATAACCCAGTGTTTTTTAGAGTGTATATAGTTGTAAATCTGAATGAATGTTTATATATTTAACTTTAAAATAAATTTGAATTAATGATATATTTATCTGTAAGCAAAATAATTTGATTTAGACCTATTCAGTTACATTTTACATATATTAGGTTTTATTTGTTTTATTTATTTAGAAGAGTTTTGTACATTTATAATAAATTATTAGATATTTTAAACTTAAAATAAATCATGTTTAGAGTGTATTTAATTATTTCCAGTTCAATTTAGCGACAATTTGTGCTATAATTTATATAGCACTTACACCTGTTTTATTGGCAAATAATCATCCTGTCAGAGAGAATGTAGCTGTACAATCCACTCTCATTTGTTCAGTAAATGACCGTAGAGACCACCCTGCCATTATCTCTGTCTGTGTTCTCCCCTCTGGCTAAAGTGCATTAGTCTAGCATCAGACTCGCTCTAAGCTACTCAACACTGATCCAGTGCAGCCTGCTGGAGCCTGCCAACTCTCAGCTGTACAGGGTTACAGCTCTAAATGAGGAAACCGCCCAGGGCCGTCAGAGAGAAAGAGAGTTTGTGTGTGTTTCCTGGTGGATTAATACTGTTGTTATGGATTTGGTGAAAGGTCGGAGGTTAAAGGACAGTGCTGCCTGAGATATATGATAGCAGCTCATCTCCCTCATGAGTGAAAGGAAACCAGAGTAAATCCTGCTGAGAGACACAACAAATTAGAGGATTACAATGTTTTTTTGCAAGAGAGGAGCAAATGAGTAGCAGTTAGCAGTACAATTACCACAGCTCTATTACGGAAAATTATGCACCGAAAATATGTGGCCCTGTCTGGTCCTGTCTGTTTTTTTGACCGCATCACAGGAATGTGTGAACTAATGAAACCCTCCTGCCCTTCTACACCTCTTTGCTTCAGACAGACGGGTTCCCTTAAGATGTGTTATAATATAGCATCAGGTTTTGTCAAGCCATCCCACTCACTGACCTGCCTCAACACATCCTCCTTCCCAAAAACACACATGCTCTGGACTCTGGAAGAGTCTGGACCCCCTCAGCTGTTGGCTGTCTCTTGTGAACAGCGTCTTGTAAGACGGGGTAAAGTATAACCCCCCAGCCTGAGGATGCATGTCTGGACTGGGCTACAGTAACACCAGAGACGCAGCATTGCTAGCTGTGGGGGTCAACCTCGAGCAAGAAACTCAAGCAAGCTCCAACTCATCTTTCCCTGTGGTTCTGCCCTCCCATCACCTCATTGTCTAACAGATTCGTTTATTTTTAGGTGTGAAAGAAGCATTTTTAGAAATGCTTGAAGGGGGTGTAAGCTGGCTGTGCTTCATAGAAATGCAGAAATGTTAAACTCTGTAGGTGTGCACTATTTCTTACGGCAGCAGGTTAGGTTGAGCAAAGAAGTAGAGTTCTTGAGTTGGCCATATGGGTCATATGGGTCTTCAGATCAACATGTTAGTTTTTGGTATCAGGAAAAGTGAGTTGTTGTCCTGGCAGTGTAAGGAGAAATTTAGCTTTTGTTGTGAAATTTGATGAAGGTCAAAATAAATGAGAAGCATTGTGACAAAATACAATACTGCAGACAGACATTCCTATCCCAATGGGTTTAGTTGTCTCGGGGGATGCTTGAGTTAGACAAAACAGTGGGTAATTTGCTTTTTACAGAGGATGTGCAAGAAAAACAAAAAACAGACGTATTTGATCCAGACAGGATTAAAATGACAAAGTACATCTGTGAAACGCAAATTTGCTAAACCTGCTCTGGGGAAACTCATTCCGTCAGAACAGAGCTTTATAAAGTTTCTCCTTTTCCTGTGGCATCATTAGTACTTCAAAAGGTTGTTTTGTGACATCATGGTAACTTAAAAACATCAAAAAGATTCATTGACATCATACATTGACATGCCATTATGCTATTTGAATGATTCCTAATTTTGTTTTGGAGGTCTCCTACAACAGGTTTACATGCATCAAAGGTCAAAAACACTTTCATTTTCTCATAATATATACTACACATCACCACATTTTTCAATGATTCTTAAATGACTTGTCGGATGACTCAGACTCTCTAAATCTCTCCTTTTCACAAGCCTGCTCTGCTCTAATTGGTCAGACGGCCTGTTGTGATTGGTCTACCGTGTACAGCTCCAGAGCTTCCTGAAGCTCAACGATTGTACGCACTGCAAAGACAGTAATGTTAACGATGGCATTGATTTTACCATATCAATCCGAGCGCGAGTCCAATGATGAAATATTGGAAGAACTAGTTATTCACCCTGAACTTCCATCGCAAGGACGACTTCAGCAGGACGTTTCTCAGTGATACAGTACTCAGTTTGATGTTCATGATGAGATGTTGCAACTGTAATTCCTCACCATCAACAAACCCATGTGTATATTTCTAATTTATTGTGGTGCACATGTGGGAACTGTATTATTAATAGTATCAATAACAGTGCATACATTAGCCGAGCACTAACATGAATGACTGATGTAACATTAAAGTTTGTAAAACAAATCTTGCTCCATCCTTTATTATTACCCAGTGTAGTAAGAACGACAGAAAATCTGCATTAATGGAAACAGTTTTATGTAATAGTGAGCCACAGCTGATTTGCAGAAGTATTTCAGTAAGACAGTAATAACGTGAGTTAGCCGGTTAGCCGGAGACATACACAATATAGCTAAAACACAAAACTATGTATTTTGAACACTCTGTATAAAATACATCAATAATTAATCATACTTAAAGTTGTGATTCTGAGGAGCAAGTTGGTCCAAATAAAGCATGTATTGTCCCATCTTTAACCACTGATTCTTTTGATGTATGCTTTGCGGAAATGTAATTCAAATTACTAACGACTCATTTAAGCGGTTTAGAGTCGACTATTTCTTTTGAGAGACAATAACTTTATTTATGATGCATCACTTTCATTTTTACAACTTTGCAGTCTGTTTACATTCACATACAGCTACATTACACACTGCATTAAAGGTCATTTTCAAAAATCCACTTTAATGACATCATAGGAATTTAAAAAGGTTCTGTGATGTCATAGGAACTTAAAAAGGTTTAATGACATCATAGGGATTTAAAAAGGTTCAAAGGCATCATAGGAACTTAAAAAGGTTCTGAGACATCATAGAAACTTAAAAGTGTTTAATCATAAAAAATTTAAAAGGTTCAAAGGCATGTAAACTTAAAAAGTTCTAGCGACATCATAGGAACCTAAAAAGCTTCAGTAACATCATAGGAATTTAACACTTTCAGTGACGTCATAGGAATTTGAAAAGGTTATATGACATTAATAAATATTACAAAAATGTAATGACATTGTATGAACTTAAAAAAAAAAAAAACATTTAGTGTCATCATAGGAACTTAAAAAGATTCTGTGACATCATAGGAACTTAAAACGGTTTGATGACATCATAGGAATTTAAAAAGGTTCAAAGGCATGTGAACTTACAACATAAGGACATCATAAGAATTTAAAAAGGTTCTGTGACATCATAAGAACTTCACAAGGTTCTGTGACATCATAAGAACTTCAAAAGGTTCTATGACATCATACAAACTTCTAAAGGTTCTGTGACATCATAAGAACTTAAAAAGGTTCTGTGACATCATAAGAACTTATAAAGGTTATGTGACATCATAAAAACTTATAAAGGTTCTGTGACATCCTAAGAACTTCAAAAGGTTCTGTGACATCATAAGAACTTAAAAAAGGTTCTGTGACATCATAAAAACTTATAAAGGTTCTGTGACATCATAAGAACTTTAATAGGTTCTGACATCATAGGAACTTAAAAGGGTTTGATGACATAGGAATTTAAAAAGGTTCAAAGGCATGTGAACTTACAACATAAGGACATCATAAGAACTTCAAAAGGTTCTGTGACATCATAAGAACTTAAAAAAGGTTATGTGACATCATAAGAATTTAAAAAGGTTCTGTGACATCATAAGAACTTCAAAAGGTTCTGTGACATCATATGAACTTAAAAAAGTTCTGTGACATCATACGAACTTATAAAGGTTCTGTGACATCATAAGAACTTAAAAAGGTTCCTCAGACCCTGTTGTTAAGCTTTATTTTGAAGAGTTCTGCAGCTTTGGTATATGTTTGTGCTCGCATCTGTGCATTGCTCCTGTCTTCCTCTCCAGGCGTGCATCTTTGTTCTTGGTGTGATTTGTCTTTATTGTGAGATGATCGGGGTAGACACAACAGAACACCAACCAACAACAAGGAAGAGTAAAGTTACCCCTTGAGCTATCTCTCTCTCTTCACAAAGATCAGCTCTGCCTGTCTACCCAAACAGACGCTCTCCCAGACAATAGCTTCAATTAGAAGTTTAGTGGATGATGGTCCTGTGATCTAAAACACAACCCCAGAGCCAGAGGGTATATCATCGCTGTCTCATCTATGTGTGTGTTCGGCAGACTGTTAACACATGCACACCTGACCATATTTTTCCTCAAAGGCTCTTTTTGTCTGACGGAAAGACAAAAGGTAAACAAAGACAGAGATTAAACAAGATTAGGCAGGTAATTACATCCCACCTCTCACTCACTTCCTGTGATAAAGAGAACATGTTTTGCTTCTTGTTCCCAGAAAATTTCCAGTCTTTTTTCGATGCTGTCTCCCTCAGCGTATACGTCAGCCATATTTGTCCTAATAGATTTGTCATTTCACGCAGAGAACAGACTTTCTACCTGCATAGGTTTCCACTGCTCATTGTTTGTATAGATCAAGGCTGACTGGGGTCATGTGTGTGTATGTGAACATGTCACGGTCAGTTTAATCTGCGTTTCTGTGAAATTTACATCTGTGTGGTTGTTTATTGACTCTGTGGTTGCTGTGGTTTTAAGAAGTGTTTGTCTATCTATGTGTCTGTGCGGAACCAGTGGTTTCGGAAGCCATGTTTCGTAAGCTGACCCCGATGTTGTAGTGATTTTGATGGTGAAGTTCATCAATAGGGTATTTTTTATATTGTTTGTTGAGGCGTTTCATGGATGTTTGGGTAGGGGCTGGAGGTGATGAGGTGTTTGTGTGGAGTTTTGCGGGAATGCATGTTTAATGTATTAATTAGGGTTTTTTGTGTATATGTGTGTGTATTGTTATAAAAAGGAGGGGCCCTGTTTACAAAGAGGGTCTCAGCTGAGCCTCGTTTACTGACCTCACATTCCAGAACTGCCGCTAATCGCCTCCGTCTGGCAAACTCTCGCTCTCTCATCTCACACACTCACTATTCTTCTTGTTCTCTTCTCCGTCTCCTCAATCGCTGAGGGATTTTCAGACTTTTTAGTTGATTGTTAGTGTTGTTTGCTAGGGCAAGCATCACTTACTCTTATTCTTACTCATATTTGGGTGTTTCTTCTACTATGGGCACTTTCAGCCTTGTGGACTTTTATAAAGTAAACTCACTTAAAACACTTTTTTACACCCCCACTAGTTTATTTCATTTGTATACTAACAATTATACACACTACCAAATGTTTGGGGTTGGTGAGTTTTTGGTTTTTAAAAGAGTCTCTTCGGCTCACCAAGGCTGCATTTATTTGATCAGAAATACAGTAAAAACAGTAATATTGTGAAATATTATTACAGTTTAAACTATTTTCTGTGTTGATATATTTCAAATGTAATTTATTCTTGCTGAATTTTCAGCATCATTACTCCAATCTTTAGTGTCACGTGATCCTACAGAAATAATTTTAATATTATGATTTGCTGCTCAAGAAACATTTCTTATTATTATCAGTGTTGAACAGTTTTGCTGCTTCATATTTTTGTCAAAACCGTAATATATTTTTTCAATATTCTTCGATTAATAGAAAGTTCAAAAGAAGAGCTTTTATTTAAAACAGGACTCTTTTGAAACATTATAAATGCCTTTACCATCCATGCTGAATAAAATTATTAATTTCTTTCAAAAATAAAAATATTTCTGACCATAAACTTTTGAACAGTAATATACATCACAGGAGAAGTCTGTAATTTGTTTTTCTATTTCTTCATTTTTATGACATACAGGAATAAATTAATTTATTGCTAGCATTTAAAGTATCTTAAATACTGTACACACAATTATTTTCTCACAAAATAATTTAACAAAATCACAGTTTGAATAGAAATTAAGCTTTTGATAAAACTTTATTAGGGGTAATATTGTTGATCAATATGGAAATTATAAGAAAAGCAGAAGTACAGTGATATTTTGTGTAAAATTCATATTATTTTGAATATAAATATATGCTATATTATGAATAATATTTTATTCCATTCTTTATTTAGATAAACATAGTTTCAGAAATGTAACAATAATTAATATTTTTATTGTGAATATTCCTATTTCAGGATTGAAAGGGTGGGTCTAGGACAAGTAAAACAAACAAACAAAAAAATTATACTCACTAGAAAAGATATAAATGATGAAGGCATGATAAAAAAAAAAAAATAATAAAAAAAAAAATCCAAGATACTTTCAGTATGACCTTCATAAAACAAAAAGAAATGGTTGAAATAAAAATTATTTAAAAATTAAATTTTGTTTTTTTACTTATTCACATTCATAGGAAAAATAGTGTATGATATCTCAAATTATGTCTTTATGAAGAGAGATTTCCTGTTATGCTTTTCTAAGTAGTTGGACTGTTTGTCTGGTAGATGATAAAATGGGTGAAGGGGGATCTGAGTCATAGTAACTAGTCTTGGGTTGAATTGTGCCCTTTTGACTTTTGACTGCCAGTAAGCATCCATGTTAGCAAGTGAGTTAAACACACTTGGCACCCACAACATCCTAGTGCCCACATAACAACACACTAACAAGCACATGGAACACTAGCAAATGCATAACAGTGCACTAAAACCACATAGCATTGCGTTACATAGCATTTTCTTGTTTACTACCAGTTACCAACACAAATGTTCTACACAGAAAAACAAAATATGCCCCATCTGCTTTTGCGCATTTCTGTCCACTTCTTATGCTGTTGTTGAGTGTCTTGTTCACCCTTGTTTCATTGTTGTTCTTTCACGGTGAGCTCATTCTGGGCTGTGGTTCTCAAAAGTGTAAATTAGAACCAGATCTTTTCTCTCTGAGCAAGGCACGGATTGCTTCTCATCTAATGTTCTGTTCCCTCAGTCTTGTGACCGAAAAAATAACCCAGGCCAAGAGCACATTGTGCAACTGTTTATCTCCTATCTTTTCTGGCCTGCTTTCTCACACTCTTTATCCATCTTCTCTGTATTCTCCCCTTCAGTCAGGTGTTGGAGTTTCCTCACAGCTGTTTGACAGATTGCGTGTGGCCAGCTGGTGGTTTAGAGGTTTGTTGTGAAGCTCTGTGAGAGAGTGTAGCTGTGGTTGAACTGACCTCACAGTACTCATTTGGACTCATGTACGCTGCTTGTCTAGTGTGTAGCGTGTTTGCTCTGGGCTTGGGTGAAGCCGGGTTGCGGCATGTTTCTCGGTAAGGACTGAATCATGGCTTTGTTTGTCTCCGGGATGCCAGGGATCCTGGGCCATGGCTTTTTGGATGTGATCTGCTAATGGACTTGTGTTGATCTGCTAACTCCACTGGCACGGTGGAGCGTTAATGGAACAGCATGTAGAATGTACCTCAATCAATAGCATCGACTGGCTCTAGGTTATAAATGCAGGAAAAAAAGAGACTGGTGGATACGGGATATTGCATTACCGTGTGGATCCATTAGCGATGTCCTCTAGATAAGCGAGCCTGCTAGGGTGGGTCACTGATCCTGACATCGTCCCTCAGCGTTAATGGAAGTGTTTTGCTGCGTTTTACACAGTACTCCAGGGCAGCATAGATTTTTCTACACACCAGCACCTCTGGCCTTGTTACATAAATGAATTTAATGAACGTGTCACTGATACAGGAAGCTTTAATGACAGCAGACACCTGATACGTGTTCAGTGACATTACAACATTAGGTCTTTTTAACTGTTAAGATTAATCATTTGATACAATTCACTTATTGTGTGCATACATGTGCCAACAGTGCATTGACACTGTACTTACATTTAAAAAATACCTGCATATAATTACTGCTGTAATTAATTTCTATAATTACATCTTTAATTACACTGTTGGTCAACCCTTACAGCTAAACCCACCCTTAAACCTACCCATAACCTGCACCTAACCAAAGACTGTAGATATAGATATAGTTCACTTCTATTAGTTATGAATGGGAGAAACTGCAATGGACAATATGGCGGAATATGTCCCACCTTCTAAGTAAAAGAGCCAATCGCTGATTGGTAAAGTCACTGAGTCACTGCAGCTGCAGAAACCTGAGACTCGCGCTTAGGACTGCACATGCGCATTGGCTCGTCTAGCCTGAAAAATAAACTTTTTTTTTTAACAACACTATTTGAGCATAAGAAGCATAATTTATGGGCCAGTTTATTTCAGATTTTGTTGCTGATTTGAAATGTGTTATTTAATTGTGAGTTCACTAAGCAGTTTTTGAGATTTCAGGATTATCCCATTCAAATAGATAGGACTTGATCTTGGATTCACAAAATAGCTGCAGAGTACAAAAAACAAAAAAAACAAAAAAATACTAGCTAATGGAGACTCAAACTTCATTGTTGAGGGCTGTCCATAGCAGCACGTGTTTCCAATACAACATCAACACAATAAGTACATTGTAACAAACAATCAATTTTTTAGTTGACATAAGTACCTAGTAGTTAAAGACACCTAATATAAAGTGTGACCGAACATTAAGCCTTGGTAATTCTGCAAAACTTATAAGTTTGAGCTGATACGTTTTTTTTTTTTTTTTTTTGAAAAACATGTTAGATGAATATGTTAACATTTTAGTTGTACAAACATTTAAAATTACAACAAGGTCACAAATGTCAGGTTAATAAAACTGTCCTGAATTCATAATGAAGAAAAAATGAAATTCTGGAAAAGAAATCCTTGTTATTACAGGATTCACCATTTAAGGAAAATCCATGCACTTTTTCCAGCACCATATTTGTTCCAGGACTTACTTACAGTACATGTTTTTCTTAATTGACTTTATTTCTCACATTCTTTTCATCCTTCATAGAATATAAACAGAAAACAATATTCAAAAAGAATACAGACTAAGGCCAGGATATAAACTAAGTTACATGTCTATATAATATACTTGTATATTAATTCCTCAAATTCATTAAATACAGCCTATAGGTGGCTACCCTGTTATGACATGAGATTAACCATACGCTTAAAAAACCTGGCTCCTGACATAATAGCTGAATTGCCTACTTTTCATTAAAGTACTGTGTGGTGGATTCTTCTTCCTTTAGAGACCTTTATTAATTTCCCACTGGTTGCATTATATATAGTGCATTGCCATTGCTTCTTAGTTCCTGGATAATTAAAAACAGCGCAAAGAGACTCAGTTATTCATTTTTGTCTTGTTTCATAAACTTGTTCATGAATGTGGTTATATAACTATACAGTAAATAAGCCTAAATTGCTAATTAACGCAGGGCAATTGAACCATTCACGGCATGTTCCTGTAATTTTTGAAGGCGCAGTCACATTTATCGTTGTTCTGTGAAATCCAGTTATTTCAACAAGAATCCACGCAATTTCACATGAGGGCTGTTTGGCTTAAAAGTGACTTCTCTGTGAGGTCTGCTTACATCACTAATCTATTGACAATGGACAATGGACCTTTTTTTTGTTAATGTGAACACACCTTGAGACTCCAACACATAAGTGCAAGCTGTGGCTGGTCACTTTTCATATCAGTCAAACAGCCCCTTTCATTTTAGTGCAGTTCGTGCACTGCATGCAGGGAATGTTACAGATATCAGATTTTTTCCCAAATTGACATATTTGTTTCTCATGCATGCAAACTGTTTCTTTTTCATAGCACTTTTAAACACTGTTCAACAAAACCAGCTGTTTGTCCAGGTATTCCAGACCTTAAATTGCTAAAAGCTAAATTAAACTCTGCATTTAGCACAATCTTTTATTATTTCTTAAAAACAAAATTGCTTCACTTCTTTTATTTTCAAAAACCTTTTAAGCTTTCAAATCATAGTCATGTGGTGCAACCAAAATAATGATATCACAGAGAAGAGCAGACTTATTTATTTTAATTGCCCCATTATGCTTTTTTAGATAGTAATGTAGCTGTTTGTGAATGTAGATGGTCTGCAAAGTTTCAAAGGTCAAAGTACATGACAAATAAATTTGTCTCCCAAAAAAAAAAAAAAGAACCATTTCTGAACTGCCTGAAATGAGTCATGAATAATTCCAGTCTTACTTCATGCACAAACCTATGTAGGTTTGTAACAGTTTGCATAATGCCACAATGCCAGCCTATGCTCTTCATTGCCTGTCCACAAACAACGTCTACTTTGACCCTCAAACACTGTAGTTGTAGCTGAGGCCTGGACTAGTTTGGTTTGTGTTGTTGACATGTTGAGAAGATGCTGTTTTCTGTGCTGCGAAAGCAAATCCACTTTGCATGCACTCCCAAAGGATGAGGACTCGCGCTCGAGTTGATACCCGGTTTCCGATATGCAAGTGGCAGACCAATCACAACAGAGTGGACCATCTGACCAATCATAGCAGAGTAGACCAATACTTTATTGAACCATTTCAGACACTGTGAGAAAAAAGATGATGCTACAGTGTAAATTATGAGAAAATTAAATTGTTTTTGACTTTGGATGCATGTAAACCTTGAAGAACTCGAAAACTAAATTAGGAACCTTTAAAATAGCATAATAGGGTCACTTTAAGATTTTCCCTCATCTACAACTTCATTTCCATCTTTCTGACTGGTCCTAAATAAAACGAAAGAACACAAAAACGTTGAAAGTGCGCCAGTGTGTTGTAAAGGGTCTTTATAAAGACAGGCTTTGTTGGACTGATTCTCAATCCTTGACCTTTGTGCATGAGGTGTGTACGTGTTACCCAGTGTAGCATGATCTAGCTAATCATTAGCTCAGCTGACAGCAGCTAGCCGCTGGCTAATATGCTGTCTTGGTGATAAGGAGCTTCCTTTGGGGATGTGATCTAATGGACAACCGTGAGCGCGGCCTGTGAGGTCACCGTGTGTGCTCAACTGAAGCGTTGGAGGCTGAGTTTAAGGTGCCTTTTCTCCACCGATTTCCCAACCCGCCCCAAGTGTGAGCACACACCGATAAAAGGATTAGCACACCTGGAAGATTATTGCTAATCTTTTCTCGTTCTTCAGCACAGGCAAGCCAGGAAAGCGAGAAGAGGTTGGCCAACTTTCCCCAAGGATAAACTGGCTGTAGGGAGCACTGATTTGTGGAGTTTCTCCCAAAATCAAATTTAAATTCAAGAAAAATGTATTTTAATGAGAGAAAAAGTTTCAATGTTGTCAGCCCAGTCCATTGAAAGTGTAGTGGCGTAGGCGATCTAATGCATACCAGCATGGCTTGGTTGCCCCCAGACGCACAGTCCACTACTCTATCGCGCATTCACAGCAGTTTCACAGGATTGCACCAGCTTGAAGCTCGGCTCGCCCCTCTCATCACCTCCTCGCCTGCTAGAAGACAAACATGGTGGGGGATGGATGTTCAGTGCAGTACTGTACAATATGTGTCAAGTTAATCAAGTAAAAATCACAAAATAAATGCAAATAAATCCAGTTTTTGGATTATTGAAATAGAAGAATTATGTAGGATTTGAATGTCACCTGCTTTGATCGGATCGCATTACACATTTCTCTTCATCACTGAAACAATTACTCCCGGTTTCACAGACAAGGCTTAAGCTAGTCCTAGACTAAAATGCATGTTTGAGCTGTTTTAACTGAAAGCAACTTGTACTGACATATCGTCCCCTTGGAATTATAAGGTTCTATTTGCGTTCTGAGCAGTTTTGAGATATTAAGCTTCAAAGTTTTTGCATTCCAGTTTCTTTCAAACATGAAAATGACAGGGACCCTAAACGTATTCTAAATATACAATATCAAAATCCTCTCAAATTTGTAAATGGGGATTTTTGGAATGGGTCCAATGCAGATAGAATCTTCTAATTCTAAAAAAACACTTTTTGCTTGGAATTATAAGGTTCTATCTGCCAAAATTAATCGATTGAAGCAATAATTTTCAAGAAACACAAACAGTTTGCTTATAATTTGTTTTAAAACATAAAATTAGTGTTGTAACAATGTGTTGACATGCATGAGAAAGTTCAGATTAATGGTTTTTATGACATTTATTTCATATTTTAAATGAATTTTTTTTTTCTTGTTCAAGTTAAGCATAAAAGGCAGTGCTAAATCTTTTGTCCAGAGCAGATGTTAAATTTAGGTAGGAATATGATGGTTAACTTAACACATTATTGCAGGAACCATTTAAGTTTAAGTTTCCTTTTGTTTAGACAGAAAGCAGCTTCTGTAATACATCTGAGCAGAACTTTATTCCACAGAAAGTGGGACAGGTGACATGGCTTTCTCTTTAGACATCGGTATTTCTGAAATAACATGCTAACGTTTACCCATCAATAAATTATTTACTATTTGACCTTTAAGGCTTCATATTGACATTTTAAGACTAAAAAACTGCAAGACAATGCTTCAGCAAAGGTGTTTAACAAAATTTAATAAACATTGAAAAATGTTTCACTGACTATATATAATTAAAAATATTTCAAATTTAAAATATTTAAACTATGCAACAACTCTTTATGTAATCAGCACTTTATTTTAGTGTGCGTTACACTTGTTACATGTAGTTACTATATTAATAACTATAAATTTTGCATAATTACATGCAACTTACCCTAAACCAAACCCTAATCCTAACCCTAACCCTTATAGTAAGTACATGTAGTTAATTAATATTACTCAGTACTTAAATGTAAAACTACACATGTAACAAGGACACCTTAAAATAAAGAGAAACCTTTTTCACATTTAAAAAAAAAAAAAATATATTAACAGTCATGCATAGTTACTTGAAATTCTGAAATAATACATATTTTTAAATGATAATTTTCATGTTATTTTGAGTGATTTCTCTCATTACTGCAATGCCTTCTGCAATTTAAAACCTAAATACTTCAATATATTTCATTGAAACCTGACATATTTTATTTTGAGTGATTTCTCTCATTACCGCAATGTGTATGTATGTATATATACATATATATATATATATATATATATATATATATATATATATATATATATATATATATATATATGTATATATACATACATATATACCCTAATACAGCATATATACCCTAATACAGCAATTTGCAATAGGATGCTTTGTAGTCCCAGTCCACCCCTGATGTACCTCAAGACAGGCCTGTAACCAATAACCCTTTATTGAATAATTCTGAGGGGGAAAATACTCTGAAGGAGTTTCATTTTGTAAAAATTTCTGCCTTATAGAATATGTAAGGACTGTAGACTTCTATTTAAAAGCCAGCTGGACAGGAGCTTGATCACTAGCCCTTCATATCTGTATCCTGCATGGTGACCAGGGCTAATGATAGGGATCTCAGTTACACACAAACACATGTGGCCGGCCCAAAGAGGACCCTGCAGGGTAACAGTGTACAGACCTGTCCAAAGCATGGATGAAATGTCAAGCATGCGCTACGGTGAGAACGAGCGAAAGCGAGATCAGGGTCAGATCAGGGTGTGCTGACGTGGAACTCGTGATATCTCTCCAGCAGTATGTCTTCTTCACCTCTACATATTCAGAAGTGCAGGATGTTGCGTCTTACCTTATCTTTGTTTGGCCTCCACTTATTTTGAGAAAAGCAGCTGTTAGCGATACACAGCACAAATTTAGTCCTAAATTCTGATTATGCTTATCAGTGTCTACAAGGGGAGTGTTCATAAGCATTTATTTTCCATGTTTTTAAAACATTTAATGACAATTTAACACCTTTTTGAACATATTTTGAACCAAACATACATGAACCAAAATAAGTCCTTTAAAATACCTCATTACCGCAACAGACTGAAAACATCAATACCATTATGAAAGCTAATACATTTTCACCGCACCACTTTATTTTAGTGTCCGTTACACTTGTTGCATGTAGTTACTATATTAATAACTATAAATTATGCATAATTACATGCAACTTACCCTAACCCTAACCCTATAGTAAGTACTATGGTAGTTAATTAATATTACTCATTACTTAAATGTATAATTACACTGTAACAAGGACACCTTAAAATAAAAAGTAACCATTTTCACATTTTTAAAAATTTAATATAACAAGTCATGCAAAGTTACTTGAAATTCTGAAATAATACATATTTTTAAATGATAATTTTCATGTTATTTTGAGTGATTTCTCTCATTACTGCAATGCCTTCTGCAATTTAAAACCTAAATACTTCAATATATTTCATTGAAACCTGACATATTTTCAGAAATATGTGGCAAACCTTCACAAGCATTTAAAAGCAAACTATTTTTCCATTTATTAAATTAACATTAAATTAATACCTGTTGCGGTAATGATACATATGTTACGGAAATGAGATTGCAATTAATTCATGGTTTTGAAAAACTTTTATATTATTGAAATGAATGACTCATCATGTCAAATGATTTAACTATCATAAGGTGCAAAATTGTGGAAATTAATAACATATTTTGCTTTGGAGGAGTCACACCACATGACAACCTATCTTCACCTTGTCATGAAAAGGTAAAATTATTAGTCTTATTGAAATGGACATAGTCACAAGGGTCTCTCTATGATATAATTTAAAATTAGGTGTGTTGTTTGAACCACATGACTGATTTGGCAGACATTTTTGATGCTAATGTCCTTCATATGAAGGAGGGTAAATTTTGCAAACCTTTGCATTCGTTAAAATCAATGGGTTTTGTTGATGTAGTGTAAACTCTAGTGCGTTGGAGCCCTTAGTTAAGGCAATATTCTTGAAGAACAATCGTGATCAGTGAACTTGCTGGTATGTTTCAGCCATCGGTGACCTACTTTGCACTTTCTTTCCATCTCTGGATCTGTTTTGGTCCCCCTGCAGCATGCGAGCATGTGCATGTGCCCTGGAAGCCGAGCGGTCACGTACACTGAGAGATTCCCTGGCAGGGTCTGCGTTTCGGGATGGGTTTGTTCCAGATGGGGGAGAGAGTGGAGGGTTAATGATTAGTCTCATGCTCTGTGTGGATCAAGGGCATGGGACCATGCGAGCCTGGGGGAAATGAGAGACAGAGAGAGCGAGAGAGAGTGCACAAACCAAGAGCACAACAGCTGAATCACTCATAACTTCTATATTCATACTCAGCTCTTGGTACAGACCTATATATACACATCCGTACTGTGTATGCCACATTTATTTCCAGTAATGATTATTTAAAAATAATTAACCACTACTTCCATTAATCCATTAAGTAAGTAATTGTTTGACACACTCCCTAAAACTACCTGATATTAGATTATTTTTATTTATATTGAATTGAACATGCTCACCCCCCCCCCCCCCCCCCCCTTTTTTAAAGACATTTGCCATCATCTAACACTCAAAGTTATCCATTAAAAGCACTAATAAATAAATCTTTAGCAAATCTCAAAATGAAAATCCATTTTTCATGCTGTACATAATATAGTGATGTCTCAATTCACTTTTAGTATTTAAAATAAATGTTTTATGAAGAGTTTTCACACCTGGCTCATTAAGAGTGGAAACTGGCATGTTTTCTCAAGGTTGGCTGAACAAGGTGGTCTCGGCCCGATTGAAGTGGTTCACTTGTGGTTAGAAAGCAATCTGACCCAATGGACCAACGAACCAAGCTGTATCATAATTCATAATGGGAATTACATTACATAAAAAGCAGCAGTGTCTGATTCTGTGGGTGAGCACATTACTTATCGCAGTTGACAACCAAAGGGCACCTCTTTATGTTAAATTGCTCTTCCCCGAAACAGGTGCATTGCAGATGAAGCCTTGATTCCCGCTCTAACTGATACAATTTAACAGTATGAGTGAGAATCAAGCCTTATATGCATTTGTATAAGCTAATTACAGCTAACAGAGCTAACTTGCAAACTCTTGATGGATGACACTAAACAAGTGAACTCTGACCAATGAGAAGACAGCTTTACTCACATGTGACTTGCATAAACAAATTTTGGTAAACTTTGAAATGTTGCCTTGTGAAAACAAACTGAACCAGGGAGAAATATTAACATTTTAACAGTTTAAGTCCCTATTTTGGTACAAAGAAAATGATCTAAAGGTCCATCAGGAAGAAAAAAAAAAGCTATTTATTGCTTATTGGCCATGACATGAAAATCATTTGTCAGCTTATCCGAAAAGGACATAATTTTAATATAAATATTAAACTACACTATGTGTTGAAGCACATGCATTTCCTTCCAAGCCACAGCTGATTGTGATTTTTAAATGACCCACAGTATTTGCCTTGAGAGGTCACACATCTATTTGGAACAACATCCTGGTTCACTTATCTGGAAAACTGTTTCCCATATTACCACCTACTGTTTAATCTTTAATTTAGTAATTGTTTAACAAGGGGATAGAGTAAGTCCACACACTGCCATAATGAATTCCTACAGGATTCTGTAAGGAATTCTACAAGCTACAGTAGTGTGCAGATCTTATTGAATGTTATTTCTTCTCTACACTACTGTCTATCAAACACACCTGCCTGCAACCATCCAGGTGTGCAATGAATTTGTTTGTTTTCCTGAAAGAGAAAATCCCCTACGCACTCCAAGTGACCCATATTCCCGCTTTCCCAGCACAGCTCACAACTAAAACTTTCCATCTTCCTCCTCATAGTCTCTGACCTCAATCCCGTCTTCAGGGTCTTTTCTTCTCCACATGCCTCATCTATCCGTGCTGTCATTCTCTTTTAGCTCCAACCCCCTCCCACACTGTTTCTGCCAGAGCTATGCATGGAATGTCAGCTCCTTGGGCTGAATCTCCATTCCCATCAGGAAGACAAAGTGACAGTCTCAATGTCTCAGCCACACTCGTGATTCTAATTGCACATAATGGAGCATTAAAGATGTATCTGTGTCTGATCTCGTGGTGCCAGAAAAACACAGAAGAACGTTCCTCCAGGTAGTTTCGACAGAAACATTAACCCGTCTGTCTCTCTCCTGACAGCCTCCATTCCGTTCTTCGCCTGTGAGCTCAAAGCAGTGACTCCGTACATGAGGGGCTTCTTCTGTGGGGACTCCAGCATCACCTACCCTTACATAGAAGATGAGGCCATTCCTGATAGCGTGCTTATAGCCGGGGGCATCATAATCACAGGATTTACGGTGAGAACACACACATACTGAAATATCATTTGCTGAAAGGGATAGTTCACCCAAAAATGAAGATTATCCCATGATTTACTCACCCTCAATCTTCCTTAAGACGAACACAATCGGAGATATAAATATATCCTGGCTCTTCCATGCTTGATAATGGTAGTGAAAAATATCCATATTTAAAACTTTATAAACTATAATAACTAGCTTCTGGCAGACGGCCGTTCACATCGATTTAGAGTAACCCCTGACCTGACGCATGATGTACTGACGAACAAGGAAGTGTAGAGGATAGAGCAAAACAAAACACCGGTCACGAGTTAGAAGTCTAAAATGAGATTTTTTTAAAGAGAAATGTTGAAGGATTAAGCTTACTACATCCTATGTCACGTCAGAGGCCCTCTGCTGGAAGCTAGTTATTATAGTTTATAAAGTTTTAAATATGGATATCTTTCTTACAAAAACCCTTCGCTTCGCTTCAGAAAGCCTTTATTAACCCTCTGGAGCTGTATGGAATTACTTTAATGATGGATGGATGCACTTCAAAATCTCACACCCCCTTCACTATCATTATCAAGCTTGGAAAAGCCAGGATATATTTTAATATAACTCCCGATTGTGTTTGTTGTGTCACGTATTGTTGAGGAATAAGGAATTTAAACATTGGGTAACACTTCAAAATAGACTTTACTGGACATTCAGTTTAACACATTACATGAAACAATAACTGACAAAGGACTGAACGGAACAGGGAGTAAGTAAGTAAGTCATATGGATTTAAAACAACATGAGGGTGAGTAACTGATGACAGAACTTTAATTTTTGGGTGAAATATCCTTTAAAGAGACTGCCTGTCCACAGTTGTATTAGCCCACGGTTCTCCTGTTTCTCAAGGCTATTGATTTACTCTTTTCATCTACTTTGCTATTGAACAAGAGTTTGTCTTTGTGTAAGAGAGCATGTATTGTGAGGTACTGTGAATTATTTAAGGCTGCCAGTGAACATATCTTATGCTTCATGGGCCTTATAGTATTTAATTCAGTGTAACCTCAACGGTTTCCCACGTCTGTTTCAGATTGCTATCGGAGAGTGCTACCGGGTACGATTCAGAGGTGTGCACTCACGAGCATTCGTGAGCAACCGCTACGTGTCCTGTCTGTACAAGGAGCTGGGCAGCTTTCTGTTTGGCTGCTGCGTGGGGCAATCCTTGACCAACATGGCGAAGCTGAGTGTGGGTCGACTCCGTCCCCACTTCTTAACGGCGTGCAATGTGACCTATGCTTCACTCGACTGCATACCTGGAACCTACATTTCAGATGTCGTCTGCAGGAACAAGCCCAAGATAGTGGAGGAGGCCAGGTAAGTGGACTATAAGGGGTTTTATGGGAGGCACAGAGATGAGATGAGCTCTGTTCCAAAACCTTGGCTGCGTACAGAGTGCCTACATCTGTCATGTTGTCAGTAATTGTTTGTTATACTTTAAGTTTGACATTATTACAAAGTGCACTTTTTAAAAGTGTACATAATGTGTTAAGAAACACACAGTAGTCATGAAAGTGTACTCTCTTTAAGTACACTTACTGTAAGTGGCCTTTTATTTCATAAATATTATATTACCTGGAAGTACAGTTATAAAAAATTACTTTTTAAGTACACTATAAGTGCACATTCAATACAGTTAAGTGCACTTCTTTGTATTGATTTTCAATATTTTCAAATTTTACGTTTTTTTACTTTGTCCACCATCTTGGTTAGAGCTTGTTGCAATGCATTGTGGGATTGTCTACTCTGTGAAGAATAAATGCGATGGTTCTTTAGAATTTGTCCAAAAGATGACATTGTAGATGTTTGGAACAGCCCTAGCTTTATGCTGCCTAGGTAGGCAGCGCACTAGATTTTGAAACAGAGCTATAGTGTAGGATTAGTTAAGGTTGAATTACAAATGTTACATTCTTTTTAATCACATTGTATGTTTTATGAAACTATGGAGGGATTTACTTAGAATAACATTTATGCTTGTTATTACTTAATATAACATCATGTAGACAATGTTACGACCCATAAAGCAGTGCAGTGGTTTCATGATTTGCGAGATTGTGACATTTAGTTGGTAATATTTCTCTCTGCTCTTCTTAAACAGAAAGTCCTTCTTCTCAGGCCATGCATCTTTCGCCATGTACACCATGCTTTACCTGGCAGTGAGTATCACCGTGTGTGGCCATATTTACCACATGCACACTCAAACACGCAAACTCAAACACACGTCAGGGTAGAAGCAGACGCCTGTGCTTGCTGTCGGATGCCAGCGAGAAGCTTTACTGTTGTCAGCTTTCACTTCCCATCCCTGCCATGTGGGAGAAATGCCAAAAAATTCCTACTGACAAGAAACTCTCTCAAACTTCAACTCACACAAATGCACACAAATACACTCATACTGAAAGAAGAAGGCTCTGAGAAAGCAAAAAACTCCCAAAAGGCATCTTGCTTCAAGCAGAAAATAAAGGCTTGAGTGAAAGAGGGAATGTTCTCCAGAGGCCTGATGAATAGATGAGTGGAGAGAGGGAGAGCGAGTGAAAGCTAGCCGAAGACAGAGGAGGCCTTGTTTAGTTGTGGGTTGGGTCCGGGAGGGGGGGGAGCTTTGGCCTGCTGAGAGATAGACAGGCTTCTTTCAGTTAAACCCCTCTCTCTCACTCGCTGTTATGGCCTGGGGAAGGGGCACAATAAGGGGAAAAATGACAAAACACTCGCAAGCAATCATAAAGCATTACATTCAATAGCATTCACATTTTTCTTTCACTCAACTGTCCCACAAACCTTATCAGAATTTACTCTGCCTTGTGTGCCAATCACGTTTAGAACGGAGGAAAGAAAATTCGCCCCACTGTGTAAAAACAAGCTATTTTCTACCATTCATCTGATTCAATTCACGGACCTCTGGCTGCTCTAAAAGTGCGAGAGCTCTTCAGCTCTCATTAGAGAGCGCGAGAGAGAGAACACGAACAGAGGAAGAGCACAGAGCGAGGGAAAGCTATAGAAAATCTGTGCCAGGCTCTTTGTCCTCTCTGCCTGTTTTTTTCTCTCTGTCCCATCCAATGGCTGCACTGTTCAGGCTTAGCCCTGCCTTGCATGCCTGACCTGTGGCCACATGCTCTGGCTCTGAGCACCAGCTGCTTCAGGCTTTACTGCAGGAAGCCAAACACCTGTGTTGGGAGGCGTATGAGGACCCTTAAAGTCTGGAATGTTTCATGGTCCCCTGTGTGACATCAATATCCATAAAGTTCATCTACAGCCAATACTTCTGCTGTGCCTGCTGACCCCAATATTTCCCCCTGACTCGCTTGTCAGGGTGTGATGAACACGTTTTTTTTTGTTTGTTTTTTTTTTTTTTTCACCCAAAGCTAGTTTACTTCTAAGGCAGCATCCTAACTGAAATGTAGTGACCGATTTGGAACACTTTGTCTCATATAGCACAGGCGTGAACACTAACCCTGCATCCGAATATGCATACTTCCATTCTATACAGTATGTGAGCCAAGTAGTATGTCCAAATTCGTAGTCAGATGGCCTACTACTTCGGGAGAGATACTGAGGTGAATATCCTATGTCTATGTCAGAGAAGTCTGTCACTTCAACAAAAGATTGAGTTGTGACATTTTGAAATTTTAAAGCTATTTATAATAACTACAGACTAAATAAGCACATTATTTAGGCTTCTGTGTGGTTTATCAGATTTAGTTAACTTCTGTGAGATTTTTCAGGAAATGTGTCATCAAAAGTTTAGCAAGGACAGATACACACACACACAAACACACCCTGTAAGCTTTATTTATCAGTCCATACACTCTTTTATCAGCTCATATGTTAATCATTTTTTAAACTTCCTGTATTTGTGCAGTTCTACCTGCAGGCGCGGCTGTCGTGGCGAGGGGCGCGACTCCTGCGACCGTTGCTACAGTTCTTGTTGGTGATGTTAGCAGTGTACACAGGACTCAGTCGCATTTCCGACTACCGCCATCATCCCACTGATGTCCTGACCGGCTTCCTGCAGGGAGGACTGACCGCTTACTGGGTGGTAAGCCTCATGTCACAACGCATTCTTGACAACCATTAGTATGAATCTGGCAGTGTAATGAACTGCTCACTTTGACATTTTCTTTGTGTGGTTGCAGGCCTTTTATATCTCATCCATGTTTAAGATGTCTCGTCCAGACATGTCTCCCACAAGCTTGTCTCTGGAAAGTCCCCTGTCCAGCCAGCAAACCGTCTGCTAACAGACCTGCACATACAGACATCTGCGAGAGATTGATAGTGAAAGCGGGAGTGATCGAGTGAATAACGGGAATTGGACAAAGAACTTTGGAGCATGTTCAAATCCTCACAGAGAACCATTTCCCGCCCACCCTGAGAGAAGAACAGTTATATACACGTCTAACCCTTCAACAAACCCGTCCGCATTGTATCAACCCTCCATAGATAAATGATATTTTTATATAAAAAAAGTTTATCCTTTATATTTTTGAAATATGTTCTAGTTGAAGCTGCTAATAATTGTTGTATTATAATTTGTCACCTGTAGTCCAGGCTAAGAGATTCACACAGTGATTAAAGATAATAACCCATATGTAACTCTCAACATGTAAAGCTTTTCGGCCCATGTTGAATGTTAGAGGCCAGGTCTAATGAACTTCCATTGGACAAAAATGGACCAATCACAACAATCCTTGGGCCTCAGACCACACACACCTTATGTTTGCTATTGGACCTGGCTAGACCACTGTTCTGGTGCGTTGTTGCACAATCATAGCGGTGCCGATTGTAGACACCCTCTGTTTATAAAAGCACAGATTTGATCCTAATGCTATTAAGCTTGTGTTGTATTAAGGTGGGCTAAACTCCGTGTTTGTACTAACCACTTTCACTGCATGAGTGAGACTGAAAGGAGGTTTGAGCCGACAACCTCCTCACCCCCCCTCCGCATAATGAGGGCTTGAATCATGCCTAAATGCTCAGCGGATGGGGGGATCTATACCTGTGTACCCTTTACTACTCATAGCACTTGAATTACACTATGGAATTGTCTAATTACTACAGATAATATTTTATATTTTGTCTCCTTTAATCAGTGTTCTACTTTCTTCCTGCAGTCAGTGCCATTTGTTTGCGTTTTTGTGTGCCCCCCCCCATTATAATTATTCAGAATGAATGTAAATAAATCATTTTATAAACGATCCAGATTTCAGAAGTATTAGCATCACTTTTGTAAGTTCTTGTTTTACGTGTTTATATATGTTTTTATCGTTCGTGTTGATCAGGTACTCAGAGTTATTGTTGCTAATTGTTAAAGAGACTAGTGACTGAGCCACAGATTGTCAGAAAGCTATATTCTACTTATCTAGTTTCATTTCATTTGTTGGTTTCCTCTGTGAAAGGCCTGTGAGGCTGAAATAACCACTGTATTAATAAACCAAACCAATAAAATGAATGTTCAATCTTTGTATCTCATTTTGCCCTACTCTATAATGGCAGAACTAATCGCACATCCACCCACACACACTTATACACAACCACTGTGAGTAAACACCTGTGACTGCACATCACTATTTGTGTTGCTTGCCAACAGTAAACAGCCTGTAAATGTCAATTTACTGAATCTCGCGCTGGGTCCCAATTCGCCTACTTATACAATGCCCTGAAAGTTTTTGTAAAGAAAAAGTACATACTTTTGAACGTGTAGCAGAACAGTAGGTGCTTTGGGACATACTTCGTCATAGACCTTTTTCACAGCAGCACCATCTTTAATTTTTTTTTAACGTGAATAAAATCAAGGCTGTGAGGGATACACATAGCCTACATCTCTTTAGTGGGTTGTACTGTTATTTAATGTGTTTTTAGATTGTTCTGCTGATGAAACACTGCAAAAAATATACTTCCAAGGAATTTCAGTAGACAAAAAACTCCAGACAACATGAGCTGCTGAAAATTATAAGTGATATATAGGGGCTTTATACAGCGGATTCCATTGAATATATTAATTAAACTGCCCTGTCAATCATCTGTCACAGTTTAAATCCTCCACACTCAATTTAACTAAATCTCCTGCGTATCAGAGAGAAATGTAGTAGCACGTTCATCTGTCAAACACATCTCATGTGTTTGCATAATGATGCATTTATAAAAGTTCACAATGTTGTTGCAGATTAATATAATGTGGATAACATTGAACAAATATCTTTTTGTCAGGTTAGATACTGATTATTATTGATGTGTCAAAACAGCCAGTGCAGAGTCTGCAAACCGTCACAACATGAGAGACGGCGCTAAATTACCTCATGATTACCTCATGTCTCAAAGTACATAATGTTACAATAATGAATGTAAACAACTTACAGAGCTCTTGTACCACCTGACTGCTGCAAATTCATTTTGCCGTTGATAGTGTTGACATAGAAAACGCATAAATCTGAGCAACGCTCCTTTAAAACTAGTCATTTCACTTGGCAGCCATCTTTGAAACGCACTTTGAATGGGGAAACATCAAATTCTCCAAAGCTGTTTGCCAAGCTTTCGATTAAATTTCATATTTGAAATCACTAATGAAATCTGACAACAAATGTCATGACAAAAAAGAGACACGCATTTAGGACACAAGAGATGCGCACTTAGGACTGCACATGTGCATTAGCTTAAGCCAGCCTGAAAAATACAGTTTTTTGTCATGATTCAAGCGTTTAGAAACAAAATTCATGAGACAGTTGTTGTCAGATTTCATTGGTGATTTCAAATATGAAATTTAATCAAAAGCTTGGTGCGAGCGTTTGGCACCCTAAACCCTTTCGGTCTTTCTACGAGTCCGCACTTTCATGATGTAACACCACTTAGACTGTCGGGAAGAAGTCTGCTGCGGAGCCCGCACCAGTGTGGGCTCAGAAAAAGTGTGCATCGAGGGGGCATATCGACCTCAAAGGGGGCGCTCATGAGCACCCTTCTGAATCCTAAAATGACAAATGGAAACTTAATTCTTTTATTCAAGAAATGTTTTTTGAGCACTAAATCAGCACATTCACAAACCATTTAAAGTATGCATAAAATCAATTTACATTTTTAAATATATTTAAATAGAAAACAGTTATTTTAAGTTGTAATAATACAACGATCAGGCATAACATTATGACCACCTTCCTAATATTGTGTTGGCCCCCCTTTTTCTGCCAAAATAGCCAAGGTGGACAAGGGTCAGCATGGGCACCCTGACTGGTCTGTGGCTGTGCAGCCCCATACGCAACAAACTAATGCACTGTGTTTTCTGAAACCTTTCTATCAAAACCAGAATTAACTTCTTGAGCAATTTGAGTTACAGTAGCTCGTCTGTTGGATCGGACCACATGGGCCAGCCTTCGCTCCCCACATGCATCAATGAGCCTTGGCCGCCCATGTCCCTGTCACCGGTTCACCACTGTTTTTTCCTTGGACCACTTTTGATAGATACTGACCACTGCAGACCGGGAACACCCCACAAGAGCTGCAGTTTTGGAGATGCTTTGACCCAGTCATCTAGCCATCACAATTTGGCCCTTGTCAAATTCACTCAAACCCTTACGCTTGCCCATATTTCCTGCTTCTAACACATCAACTTTGAGGACAAAATGTTCAATTGCTGCCTAATTATCCCAGCCACTAACAGGTGCCGTGATGAAGAGATAATCAGTGTTATTCTCTTCACCTCTCAGTGTTCATAATGTTATGCCTGATCGGTGTATTTCACAATATTACTGTTTTTGATCAAATACATTTTTAATGGTATTGAAGGTTGCTGGCATAAAAATGTATTAGATTTTTAGTACAAAATTTTCCACAAAAATGCTTTTTTTTTTTTTTTTTTTGCATGGTGTTGATCAGGGGATCTTAACTCCTTGAGGTCCACTTTCCTGCAGAGTCTTGCTCCAACCCTAATCAAACACTGCTGAACCAGCTAATCAAGGTCTTCGGGATTACTAGAAAGTTACTAAACTCTACAGGAAAGTGGACCTCGAGGGCCAGAGTTGAGAACCCCTGCTCTTCTAACAGCAGTGGCTAACTGCTAATGCTAACAAATCAAACTTTGACCACTTGGGTACTGCAAACCATTATACAAAGACAATAATATATAAGCAATTTAAGGGTGATACAAAAACACAATTAGAAATACTGGCCTTTGAACTAATGCATGACCTCTCATGCCTTATTGCTTCATTAGGCAAAAGTTTAAGCCTTAACTTCAACTCAAGATGTTAGGGTGCTAAAATATTGAAACATTTCTGTCATAACAAACACAAGAGCAGCTCTTCGAGGTAACTAGTTTAACATTAGACATCCAATCTCTCCAGCTTTCTCTCCCTGCCCCTCATTCCCTCCCTCTCTCTCTCTTTTCGAGTGCAGTGGAGCACATTGGCTGTTTCTGGGGTCATGCTACCATTGCGATTCCTGGCCAGATAGAAGCTGGCAAAGAGCTAGAAGCAGAGGAGGAGGCTTTACTTTTCCTTCTCTTTTTTTCTTCTCTAGTGTACTTCCAGATGCAGTGAGCAGAATAAAAGGCAGCCAAGATCAGAGCGAGCGAGGGAGAGATAAAGCAACTGAGAGAGAGAGAGGGAGTGAGTAGCAGTAAAGGCATGAGTGGAGGTGCGGTATGAGGGGTGAGAGGGGGCGGGGCTCTGTAGTTGGCTGCTGGTGTGGCGCAGGGAGGTGTTGGGGGCTCTGGGTGTGGGGCGCTTGGGTGGGAAGGAATGTGACCGTGGTTTTGGGGCTGTTTTGTTTCACAATGTTGTTACCAGGGAACATATTTCATACCTGACGTGTACATGTTCCATAATGTATGGCCCTGCTCTTTTACATAATGTACTTCGCTCAACTTGTCTTACCACTATAATTCTCCAACGGCCTTCACTTTGCCCAATAATCCTGCAGCCCGGAATCAACAGTGATAAGCAGAGACAGATTTGTTCTGTAAATAAAACTCCCTGCTATTTTAAAGACAACATGACACAGCATTCATATAAAGCATAAAGCATTCATTAAATCTAGAATAACCACATTATTCAAAATACTTAATATTTAAATATAGGTTATTTCATTTAATATTTATTCACGTTGTTTAAAGTGTCTTCATAGACTTTAATAAAAAATGTAATATCTAAAACAACTTTCCTTTTCTGTTGATGTCACCAAGCCCTCACATTTTAAGCCCCTCCCTTTCTCTCTAACTACCTGCCATCTTTCGCAGTATAATCAAGTCCCAATGGATAAAATAAAAGTCCTGTCCTACATGTTTCTCACTATTTTGCTCAGGAATAGATCACATTACAGAAGTAAAATGGGTTAGAAACTGCAGAACCTTAACTTAAGTATTTAGCAAGACATTCATTAGGACAGGCGTGGTGGTATCCACAAGTAGTCTGATATAATGGTGAATAGTAGGCTGTAATATTAGTGAATAATATTATTTTTCTTGCACATGTAGGTTTGGTTCTGTCTGCATAAAACAAGTTATTTCAGAGGTGAATAAAGGTGAAGGATAATTTGATGATTTGTACAGATCATGAGACCAGAGACATTTGTTTGGAAAGATAGCAAATATTGCAATACCTTCATGTCATGTTATCTTTAAACCAGCAATTTTGCTGACTTTCGGAGTCCAAATCAGTCCAGAGTCCAGGTATGGATCAGCATGTGTGCTATCCATCAGTCCAAACAGAATAATTTCGAATGGAAAACTAAAATGTCCAAGCAAGCAGTGCCTATGGAGTAATGAAACGAACATGATGGCCACAGCCACCACAGCACAAAATCCCTCCATCCAGGAAACAGCTGCACCGCCTGCAGCAGACCAGTGGAATGCAGCACACAGCCTCCCTGCACCAGCAACACGCAAAGCCTCATTTTTTTTATTAAGTCCAAGAAAGTCCATTTTACTATATATAGTATTTTTGTTGCATGATAAATTAATCAATAAAAAGGAATCAACACTGATGTGAAGTGGCATTGATTAGAAAACAAAAACTTCATACATCCATGCCAACAGGTGGAGCTATGAAACTCAAGACCACTGGGACAAATGAAGGTTAGTGTAAGCCAATTTTCAACCCGCTTTGTATTGCTACAATGTCAGTATGTAAATGAACAATGTTTACTCTTCCTCAGTGTTACCTGGGTCCTAAGGTATTTCCCCTTTGCCCATAACTCAATGTTCATAATACTACAGTTTGAAATGTTGACTACAAACACAGGAGTTTTTCAGATTTTCTATCGCTGTCTTTGTTCCCTCCATATTTCAATTCTTTTCAGCCTTCAGCCGCTGCCTACAATGTGCTGGATCCTTCACTGGAAACCAAAAGTACTCTTTTACTCTTATAACAATACAAGTCAACACCATTATAACTAAAAGTTTGCTAAGAAGTATTTCCTACTAAGGCAAGCGTATCCATAGCAGACTGGTGGGAGTGGCCTTGGACAGCAAGGTTGAAGTTTTCATTTTTTTTAGCAAAAAGGAAAACAACAGCTCTGTTCTCTAGTCAGGTAGCACAGACTTCCAAAAATTTGCCTATGTTTCTTCCACATCGACAGCTACATTTTATTAAAAGCCCATTTTGCCAGTGGTGAATTACCCCTTTAATGCAAGTTACCAGTCTTATTGTGAACTTCTTATTGGTATATATTTATATATTTTCCATTTTCTTGTTTGAGAAACAGCTTCACTCAGAAATACCACAAAATGGTAGTAAAGCTGGTGGCAACCGACTTTACATTTCATGCCAATTTTAAGGCAAAGCCTTAAGGCAAAGTACTGCATTCAGTAATGTGTGTTGTAGGTCAGTAAATCATCAATAAATCTGATGGATTTGTGAAACTGGATATTCTACAAGAAAAAAAGTCTTACCCTTTATATATCTGTTTGTAAAGTTTAAAGTAAATGTTTACTTTATAATACATCCTAATTTCAAATTGACTTTAAATGCATTCTTTCTCTGCCCTTAAGTCCTTTCAGGTCTTTTTCTGCACTTTCTCTTTTTCCCAACGGTAGCATCTGGCTCGCCCCTGGACATTTCGATCTGCCCGACTGAGTCCTAATAGCAGCCTGTGAAATCCTTTAGACCTTTCACCCCTCATTATTACAGAAAATAAAGATTACCCAATTTTCTTCTTTGACCAACACATGGTTCATACCTCACGGGAATAAGACTGATAAGAAATTAAGGGCACAAACATTCAAAAATAGCTGCCCTTATAAATAAAAGTGACGTCTAGAGATAAGAATCGAGTGTGATGAAGGATGTCTCTTGCATGTATTCTCCCACGTAGGTTCCCCTCACTCCAGTCTGGCCAGACGTGAGCACTTCATACCTGAGACAGCAATCGGAAGTAGGACATACCTTTCTGGATCTGATTACGACCCTATCGCCTCATTATCAAGAACACTTGCAAACAAAAGGCCGGCAACACTGCACCGGCATCGCTGAGATTCCCCCCACAGTGGCACTAAAACTACCTCATAAATCCAAAGCCACAAACGCTTTGCTATATAATGATCGTCATTTTTTATTTACGCTCTCACCGCAGCTTATGACGGTGGCGTTAATCTGCTCTGGGAAAAGGCTAAACCTCAGCACTGGCAAAATGAGCTGGATGAAAGCGCTGTACGGTGTCTGCGCTGTTCTCGCCACGCTCTGCGGCTCACGGCTTCAACTCTGCATGATGCCAGCTCAATTCCTAATAGAATTAGCTTGGATTAATTGGCTGTTTATATTCAGGAGTTCCAGTCTTGTTCCTTTCCCTGATATGGAGTACATTGCTCCATTTATCCCAGTAATGAAAGTGGAGAATGCAGTGGCAGTGGTCATTACCGCTCCCCGACCAGAACAATGTGTTCTGACTCCAGCCTGTGAAAGACATTAACTAGGCCGTCTGAGAACACTGATGACTAAATATCTCAGTCTCTTTCCTCAGGAGCTGACCGTAGGGACTGCACCAGGGTCAACGGCACCGCAAAAGTGAAAAAAAAAACAACCCCAAAGAATTCCAAAATAGCCCGATGCCCCTGAGGGCGGAAGTGAGGGCTGAAGATGGGAATCAGATGTGCTGTGGAGATCTCTGGTGTCTGTGATTCCTTAAGACACGTACATCACCTGCACACCTGCCTGGCTGAAGCCTGCCAAGTCATACCTGAGAGGACAGACCCACAGAGGCGTACCGCCACACATCAGATTTCAACACACTTCTACGTCACACACACATATTTGTGCAACAAAAAGGTAGATCACTTGCTGTTTTATCAGTCGGAACATCCAGTTAGAACTATTTACAGCGTTAAGTGAAGCGTCTCCAAGCATCTCCGGAGTCCCTTGGTTTTTGATAAAATTCTGTACGTCATAAAAAGCAACATTCTCTATGAAGGTTTAGTAAAAATGTAGACTCTTTTTGTGCTTTTAATGAATTTCTTTTAGGCTATCAATAATCTTGTGTAGGTGACATTAAGGATGTTTGTAACACCAAAATTTGTATATGCATTTATTTTGTGAATCAAATTTAATTGTTCAAAATGATTTTAATCTCATAAAAACCCGTTCCTATGGAGCCCCATACATGAGATGCAGGGAAAAAATAGTAGACTAAATCATGCGCACAATTTATTAATTAGTTCCCTTGATTTGCTAAATCGTGCACATGATTTATAAATCGAAGGAACAAATTAGTAAATTGTTTGCACAGTTTAGCAAATTGGGGGAACAAACTAGTAAATCGTCTGCACGATTTAGCAAATTGAGGTAATGAAATAGTAAATTGTCCGTATGATTTAGCAAATCGAAAAACAAAATAGTAAACCATCCGTACGATTTAGCAAATCAAAAAATGAAATAGTAAATCGTCCATACGATTTAGCAAATCGAGGGAACGAAATAATAAATCGTCTTCATGATTTAGCAAGTTGAGAGAGCAAAATAGTAAATCTTCTGCATGATTTAGCAAATCGAAAAACGAAATATTAAATCGTCCGTACGATTGAACAAATCAAGGGAATGATATAGTAAATCGTCCACACGATTTTGCAAATCGAGGGAACGAAATAGTAAATCATCCGTACGATTTAGCAAATCGAGGGAATTAAATAGTAAATCTTCCGTATGATTTAGCAAATCGAAAAACAAAATAGTAAATCGTTTGCACGATTTAGCAAATCGAAAAACAAAATAGTAAATCGTCCGTACGATTTAGCAATTCGAAAAACGAAATAGTAAATCGTCTGTACGATTTAGCAAATCGAAAAAACGAAATAGTAAATCATCCGTACGATTTAGCAAATCGAAAAACAAAATAGTAAATCGTCCGTACGATTTAGCAAATCAAGGGAATGAAATAGTAAATCGTCCGCACTATTTAGCAAATCGAGGAAATTAAATAGTAAATTGTCCACACGATTTAGCAAATCAAGGGAATGAAATAGTAAATCGTCTGCACGATTTAGCAAATCGAGGGAATGAAATAGTAAATCTTCCGCATGATTTAGCAAATCGAAAAACAAAATAGTAAATCGTTTGCACGATTTAGCAAATCGAAAAACGAAATAGTAAATCGTCCGTACGATTTAGCAAATCGAAAAACGAAATAGTAAATCGTCCGTACGATTTAGCAAATCGAAAAACGAAATAGTAAATCATCCGTACGATTTAGCAAATCGAAAAACGAAATAGTAAATCGTCCGTACGATTTAGCAAATCAAGGGAATGAAATAGTAAATCGTCCGCACGATTTAGCAAATCGAGGAAACTAAATAGTAAATTGTCCACACGATTTAGCAAATCAAGGGAATGAAATAGTAAATCGTCTGCACGATTTAGCAAATCGAGGGAATGAAATGGTAAATTGTCCGTACAATTTTGCAAGTTGAGGGAGCAAAATAGTAAATCTTCCACACGATTTAGCAAATCGAAAAACGAAATAGTAAATCGTCCGCACGATTTAGCAAATTGAGGGAATGAAATGGTAAATTGTCCATACGATTTAGCAAGTTGAGGGAGAAAAATAGTAAATCTTCCACACGATTTAGCAAATCGAAAAATGAAATACTAAATCGTCCGTACGATTTAGCAAATCGAAAAACGAAATAGTAAATCGTCCATACGATTTAGCAAATCGAGGGAATGAAATAGTAAATCGTCTGCACGATTTAGCAAGTTGAGAGAGCAAAATAGTAAATCTTCTGCATGATTTAGCAAATTGAAAAACGAAATATTAAATCGTCCGTTCGATTTAGCAAATCGAGGGAATGATATAGTAAATCGTCCGCACGATTTTGCAAATCGAGGGAATGAAATGGTAAATTGTCTGTACAATTTAGCAAGTTGAGGGAGCAAAATAGTAAATCTTCCGCACGATTTAGCAAATCGAAAAATGAAATAGTAAATCATTCGTAGGATTTAGCAAATCGAAAAACAAAATAGTAAACCGTTTGCACGACTTAGCAAATCGAAAAACGAAATAGTAAATCGTCCGTACGATTTAGCAAATCGAAAAACGAAATAGTAAATCATCCGTACGATTTAGCAAATCGAAAAACGAAATAGTAAATCATCCGTACGATTTAGCAAATCAAGGGAATGAAATAGTAAATCGTCCGCACGATTTAGCAAATCGAGGAAATTAAATAGTAAATTGTCCACACGATTTAGCAAATCAAGGGAATGAAATATTAAATCATCTGCACGATTTAGCAAATCGAGGGAATGAAATGGTAAATTGTCCGTACAATTTTGCAAGTTGAGGGAGCAAAATAGTAAATCTTCCACACGATTTAGCAAATCGAAAAACGAATAGTAAATCGCCCATACGATTTAGCAAATCGAAAAACGAAATAGTAAATCGTCCATACGATTTAGCAAATCAAGGGAATGAAATAGTAAATCGTCTGCACGATTTAGCAAGTTGAGAGAGCAAAATAGTAAATCTTTCGCATGATTTAGCAAATCGAAAAACGAAATAGTAAATCGTCCGCACGATTTAGCAAATTGAGGGAATGAAATAGTAAATTGTCCGTACGATTTAGCAAATCGAAAAACGAAATAGTAAACCATCCGTACGATTTAGCAAATCGAGGAAATGAAATAGTAAATTGTCCACACAATTTAGCAAATCGAGGGAATGAAATAGTAAATCGTCCGCACGATTTAGCAAATCGAGGAAATGAAATAGTAAATTGTCCACACAATTTAGCAAATCGAGGGAATGAAATAGTAAATCGTCCGCACGATTTAGCAAATCAAGGGAATAAAATGGTAAATTGTCCGTACGATTTAGCAAGTTGAGGGAGCAAAATAGTAAATCTTCCGCACGATTTAGCAAATCGAAAAATGAAAGAGTAAATCGTTCGTATGATTTAGCAAATCGAAAAACGAAATAGTAAATCGTCCATACGATTTAGCAAATCAAGGGAATGAAATAGTAAATCGTCCGTACAATTTAGCAAATCGAGGGAATGAAATAGTAAATCTTCCACATGATTTAGCAAATCGAAAAACGAAATAGTAAATCATTCGCACGATTTAGCAAATCGAAAAACAAAATAGTAAATCATCCGTACGATTTAGCAAATCGAAAAACGAAATAGTAAATCGTCCGCACGATTTAGCAAATCGAGGGAATAAAATGGTAAATTGTCCGTACGATTTAGCAAGTTGAGGGAGCAAAATAGTAAATCTTACGCACGATTTAGCAAATCGAAAAATGAAAGAGTAAATCGTTCGTATGATTTAGCAAATCGAAAAACGAAAAAGTAAATTGTCCGTACGATTTAGCAAATTGACGGAACGAAATAGTAAATCGTCCGTACGATTTAGCAAATCGAGGGAATGAAATAGTAAATCTTCCGCATGATTTAGCAAATCGAAAAATGAAATAGTAAATCATTCGCACGATTTAGCAAATCAAAAAACAAAATAGTAAATCGTCCGTACGATTTAGCAAATCGAAAAACGAAATAGTAAATCGTCCGCACAATTTAGCAAATCGAGGGAATGAAATGGTAAATTGTCCATACAATTTAGCAAGTTGAGGGAGCAAAATAGTAAATCTTCCGCACGATTTAACAAATCAAAAAATGAAAGTGAATCGTCCGTACGATTTAGCAAATCGAGGGAACGAAATAGTAAATCGTCTGCACGATTTAGCAAATCGAAAAACTAAATAGTAAATTGTCCGTACAATTTAGCAAATTGAGGGAATGAAATAGTAAATCATCCGCATGATTTAGCAAATCTAAAAACGAAATAGTAAATCTTCCACACGATTTAGCAAATCGAGGGAACGAAATAGTAAATCGTATGGACGATTTAGCAAATCGAGGGAATGAAATAGTAAATTTTCCACATGATTTAGCAAATCGAAAAACAAAATAGTAAATCGTCCGTACGATTTAGCAAATCGAGGGAATGAAATAGTAAATCTTCCGCATGATTTAGCAAATCAAAAAACGAAATAGTAAATCGTCCATACGATTTAGCAAATTGAGGGAATAAAATAGTAAAATCGTCCGTATGATTTACTTTTTTTCCTTGAATATCATGTATGGGGCTCCGTACTTTTCTCAACTTACTCCAATTTAACTGTAGGCATTTTATTTCAAGCTTTCCAAAAGAAGAGAATAGAATAAAACATGTGGTCATATTTACCGTTCTGTGAATTTTTTTTTTTGTGTGTGTGGACGAAATCCAGTCATTTTAATAGGAATCCACGCGATCAGGAATTTTGTGTGAGCGTGAAAGATTTCCCAGTGCAGATTTCTCAACAGGTTCAAGTTTCGCAACAGAATTAAAAAAATTACTTCTGCGTGAGCTGTGCTTCATACATCGCTACACTATTAACAGCAAACAAAATATCTTTTTTGTCAGCAAAATTTTATCAAAATTTCGCTAATGTGATGCACCTTAATTCTAAAATAGCAAACAAGTTGGGGGAGAATGATTAAATTTCACAACTGTGTCAAATGCGGGCTTATTGAAGGACCCATTTTGTGGCAATCATTTTAGTTCTAGTAGACATCTGTTCAGCCATGACATTACTAGTTTTTTAGTAACACTTTATTTTGATGGTCCCCTTTAGACATTCTGTTGGAATAGGTTGCACCTACTTGTTTAACAACTCTTATTAGAGTATTAGTAGACTGTCTACTATATTTGCTTACATTTTATTTTGATGCTCCCCAACAAACATTATACTGACTATAAGTAACTTTGCAACTACATGTCAAATTATTCTACTAACCTGAACCCCTTATTCTACTAACCCAATCCTTAACCCTAACAGTCTACTAATACTGTAATAAGAGTTAGTTGACATGTAGTTTATTAATAGTCAACAGAATGTCTAAAGGGGACCATCAAAATAAACTGCAACCAGTTTTTATTTATTTATTTATTTTTTACGTAAACATTTGGGCAAATGTTATATATCAAATCAAACAAGAGAATTCCGATGACACCTGTCATTATCTTGATCGCTAAACAAATTCAAACCCAGATGGTGTTATAGTATACCCAGGTCTCTCCTACTCCTAAAATGAACACATTTCCTTTTTTTATTAAAATTTTTAAAAGTCTTCCTCTTCTGGGAATACATGCCATACATGAATAACATGAATACACTCACAGGTTTATGCAAAGGTTTTGAATAAAACGTAACACCCAACAGGTGCTTTTTTCATGAATAGTGAGCTCATGCTGTTAATATAGTAATGACCACAACAGTCATGAGGAGTGTTATCTGATCTGTGATGGCGCCACACAGGGTATTCGTTTATTCTAGTGTGTCCATGTTAAACATTATGCTCTAGGGCGACTTTCCACGTCAGAAACAGTGTCAAGGTTACCTGGGTTAACTGTTACATCAACCTTTGGACCTACACGCAGTCACAGAAAGAGAGAGGCATACCAGCTGTGTAGATAAGACAAACAGAAAGGAATTTTAAAGGAAAACAACATGTTTGTCCGTCTATAACTTAAATCTGTCCGTCACTTAAAGCTATATGAATAATACACCTTATCTGTGAGACAGACAAGGTCTTGTACTAAAAAAGATAGCAAGTTATGTGTTTGTTATAGTGTCTGAGAGCTTAGTCACAATACGCTTGCAAATAAGTGTGTGTTGTTGTGTGCATTTGGGCAGGTGTGTATTAATAGTTCATGACACGTCACCATTAAAACAAAATGGAGAACAAATGGTGTGCAGTAAAATCAAAGTCTCTGAGTAGGGTTGCTTTTAAAAGTAAATAGTGACAGAGACATTGAGACGGAACAGAAATTAACAGCACTGTTTCTGTCCACACTAAAAGTGAAACAATGCATGAAGCAACAGATTCAGGGTCAAAATGAGAGGTGCACTGAATATGGGCCATTCTACACAATTGGTTCAAAGTCGGAGTTGGAAACGTCTTGAAAAAAATGTCTTTGCCACAAATTTTGTATGTATGCAAATTGTCTAATATCCACGCATTTCTAGTAATTGTGCAATTCCCTTTCAAGAGAACTCGAGCTGCGTCGAAATGCTGCGGGAACACCTCTGCGTGATTGCGTCGTGAAGCACATATGAAATCAGTCCAGTGGAGTGACGGAACGTCATAGGCGGGTGACGTCACCGACCAGGAAACTATAAAGCCTACCCGAAAACCCATTCATTCAGCTTCTGTGCTTTCAGCAAGTGCTACATGTGAAATCGTGTATCCTATTTATTGTTGTCTTTCAAGCATATATATATATATATATTATGATGGCGAGCGAACAACAGTTCAGGAAGTGTGTTCATCCCTGCCCTCATTTTATCATGGGTGGGAATACACACCAAATGTGCGTTTACTTGTTTGGGAGTGCAGCATGCCCAGGCAGCTTTCGAGGGGTCTGCCTGTAAGCGTTGTAAGCTTCTCCCGCTGAAAGCGCTGCGCTCCCGCCGAGCCCTCTTTGAGGAGGGCGGCTCGGCCCATGTTCCTCACGGCTCGGGTCCCATTTCTGCTGAGGCAGAGCGGTGTCTCAGGTCGTGGGGTTCGCAAATGGATCTGACAGAGGGGTTAAAGACGGGCACTGTCCTATCTCAGCCTTCACCTGTCAGATCTGATGTCTCAATTCAGAGCCAGGAAGCATGTGCTGCGGTTTCTTCCGCTCCGGTTGAGGCAGCTGCATTAATGGCATCCAGTTCTGAGGAATTGGATGTTGTTAGTGTAGCAACAGGAGACACTGAAGACTCGCCACTTCAGTCTCCTGCAAGTGAGGAGCTTATGGACGTTTTAACCTGTGCCGTGGCTAAGTTAAACATCGATTGGCCGGCCGAGAAACAAGAACTGCAAGTAAAGAGTAAGCTAGATCAACGTTTCCTACCATCTAGATCAGCTCAATCTCAGTGTAGGGGCTTACCGTTTTTTCCCGACCTCCACACTGAGGTGTCGAGGTCGTGGAAGAGACCAGTCTCATACCTTGTATACACACCACAAACATCTAAATACATCAATGTATTAAGTATGAGAAAGCATGGTTATGGGGTGATGCCAAAGGCGGAAGAGATGCTCGCGAGCCATCTCTCCCCCCAGCCACCAAGCGACTTAAAGCTACATCCGCGCTGTTGGGCAAAGCATACTCGGCCGCGGGTCAGGCGGGTCAAACCATGTCCATCTTGCAAGCATACCAAGCTGACCTGCTTAGAGACCTGGGGGAAAGTGAAGAAGTGGGGGAGGATGTCATCCAGGAGTAGCGTCAGTCAGCTGACTTAGCTCTCGGTGCCACCAAGGAGACAGCCAAATTCATCAGCCAATCTATGGCAGCCCTGGTGGCCACGGAGAGGCATCTTTGGTTGAATCTCACTGAAATCAAAGACAGAGATAAGACCTTCCTCCTGGATGCTCCACTTAACTCTTCTGGCCTCTTCGGTGAGGCTATCTCATCTGTCACCAAGAGGTTCTTAGAGTCTAAGAAACAGGCTGCAGCCTTACAGCAGGTTCTTTCCCGCCAGACCCAGGCCTATGCGGCTGCTGGGCGGGAGCAGCCAAAGCCGAGTACAAGCTCCTCGCACAGAAAACAACAGAAGCAGAGCATTGCCACCTGTACTCCCCCTCCAAGGAGCTGGGAGGCGGGGCAACGCTCGCAGGCCCTCTAAGAGGGCTTTGTCAAAAAAGTCCTGATGCCAGAAGTGTCAGGATTCTGAGGGTGGTCCCCTCCAAAGCCAGACGGCGTTCTCTGCATCGTCTTTCTTCGGTGCCCTCAGGGGTGTGCTCTGCCAACCTCGCCGCAATGCCAGGGTGCAGAGGGTCCCCGTGGGCCGCCCGAGCCACCCGCGCTCTCTGATGCAGCCAAGCCAGTCGTTCCCTGCCAACGCAGCGCCGCTTCAGGGCACTGTGTTGGCTGCCCAAAACACACAAGAGGCCAGCCTCGAGAGGCTGGTTCCCTTAGTAGATTATCTGGCAGAATGGGAATGTCTGTCAAACGTATCTCAGTGGGTCCTGCAAACGATAGCAAAATGGTATGCTATCCAATTCAGAACATGGCCACCCCAATTCAGCGGGGTTCTGCCCATAGTGGTGGGCCCCGAGCAGGCTCTGGTTTTGGCACAGGAAGCAGAGATTCTGCTGCGAAAGGAGGCTATAGAAAGGGTCCCTCCTCCCAGCAGGGAGTCAGGATTTTACAGTCTGTACTTCATTGTCCCAAAAAAAGATGGGGGGTTGTGTCCGATCTTAGATCTACGTCAGTTAAATCGCACTATAGCAAAGCTCAAGTTCAAGATAGTCACAGTCAAACATATTGTGTCACAAATCAGGTCCGAAGACTGGTTTGTCACGATAGATCTAAAAGACACATACTTCCATGTATCCATCCTCCCACAACAGTTCCTGAGGTTTGCTTTTGGGGGCGAAGCATACCTGTATTGGGTCTTGGTTACGTATGTAACTTTAGTTCCCTTATTAGGGAACAAGATGCTGCATCACCCTGCCATACTCCCAGCATGCCCGTAAGCGACTTGCTTCAGTTTTTCAGAAGCTGATTGAATAGGTTTTTGGGTAGGCTTTATAGTTTCCTGGTCGTGACGTCACCTGCCTATGACATTCCGTCACTCCATTGGACTGATTTCATACATGCTTGACGACGCAATCACGTAGAGGCATTCCCACAGCGTTTTGATGCAGCGTCTCGTTCTCTACTCAGGGAACTAAGGTTACATACGTAACCGAGACATTCATTCTCATACTGTATTTTCAGAAAGTTTTGTAATCTTTTTCCTCTCCCCGAATTTGTCACACCGAAACACAAAATTAAATAATTTAATAAGAAGGGTTACATTTACCTATTAAAATTTTGTTTACATCTACTTCGTAAATATAGTTTTTTTGCTTTTTTTTATTTTATTTTTTTTTACATTTTCACAGGTAAATCAATAACAATTACAATTTAAACAATATTTCATAAATTATTAATAATTAATAATTTATGAGATTTGTTGTAATTTGAATCCAATCTCTACTCGTAAAAGGCATGAAGTTTATCATACTGATTTCAAAGTTAAGGATTCATTAGTTTGAATATATATTGAACCAAACACTATAATAACATTTTAGTTGATAATTCAATATACTCCATTTTTGACAAAACATCCCATGTTTCGGTAGTGACAGTAATGTGTTGGCACTAAATTTTAGTTTATTTCCCCCAGATAAATAATTATTTGTTCCCTTTTGTCACTACCAAAACAATGATAACATGTTTCAGTCATGACTGTTTCAGTAGTGACAATTTTAGATACTTTTGAGCCTAGCTCAAAGATGCTAATCAGCACATGGTTAGCTAGTACAGTTCTTAACAGTTAAAAACTAGGTTTTATGGAATAACACCCAAAAAAGTTTGCTTAATTGCAGAAAAAAAGGTGTTTGGTAGTGACATCCCTTAAAGTTACACACAGATTTTCAGACTTTTGAACACATTTAACTCAAAATGATGGTACCTATCTACTATGAAAGAGAGGATATGAGAGAGAGGGACACGAGAATATTTCCTGATCAAAAATTTAGGGGTGTGGTTAAAATCAGTCTCAGCCAATGTGACAACCAAAAGTGTATATTTCCAAAGTATATATATCATAATATATGGCTCCTTTTTGCATAGCATTATACAGAAAGCAGAATAAATTAAAAGTAAGTTCAAAGTTCAAAAATACATTTTAAACTGACTTTTTGCTAAAAGAAGCATGCTGCAGCGTACAACTATAAAGAGCTTAAGAATACACAACAAAGGGCAAATGCAGTTCATTAAAGGCTTATTGTCCATTGCTGAATGGAGGAAGGCTGTTTTTTAGTAACAGAAAGGGGCTCATTAAGATTTTTGGACATCAACATATTTCTTATTTTTTTATTTTTTACTGGAGCTTTTATTTCTGGGAGTTATATGCTGTTGTGTCAAAATACATGGATACTTGTATGCAATGCACATTTTCACAACTGTTCAGAAAGAGAAAGAAAAAACCTTTTGTCAAAACTTTGTTGGCATTGTGTCCTACTAGAAAACTGAGAATGTCCAGACTCGTGCCTTAAAGCTGGCCAACAAATGCCTCAAGCACAAAGGTACATAATTCTGCTCTGTTTTCATATTTGTGTGTCTGAAATGTTCAGTGTTTATAACTTCTGAATGGAGGGAAACTCTGACCAAAGTCAATACACTGGTTCCGCCAATTTCTTCGCTGTGTTCTACTGAGGAGAACGAAGAGAATTTAAATGAGCTTCCACTTTGTTGCAGAATAAGCTACAATTCCTGCCAGGCTTTATGCCAGCGGTCAAAAGTCTGACTTGTGGGATTATGCTTGAAGTGTACAGCAGATTTTCATGATTTTCTTATTGAGAAAGAAAGAAAGAAAACATTCAAGTGTTATGTTTTAATCCAAAATGGACAAAACACTTCATAATAATATATATTGAAAAAACCCCCCCCCCCCCCAAAAAAAAACCAAACAAACAAAAAAAGAATAATAAAAGTAGAAAAAAGAAAAATCTAGTCCCTGCCAGTCCTAAAATGCGGTAATATCTCTCATACGCAAATGTTTTACTTCAGCACCAGTCCAAAGCAATTCATTTGAATAAAGGGAAAGCATTTTTTCCTCATCCCATTACAGAGCAATTTATTTAAATTAAGGGAATATAATCATTTCCCTGTCCCATATTAATGGCTGCTCAGAGGAAGTGCTGTGCTGCTGTTATTGTCAGGTAACACTCATGTATATGTGAGAAAAGCAGGGCATGTTTCTGAGGTGCTGCACATTGACATGCAGCTGAAAGATTGAAGCCTTTCTCCACAAACAGCTGGAGCGACTTCAAGGACTGGATGAACTCCACAGGGGTGTGGACACAGTCATTACAGCTGTTATCATCAGCCTGGGGCTGTGTGCGTGTGTGTGTGCGCGCACGCTCACTGGAGACAGCTCAAATGATAGCAACTAAAATGGGTTGTGTTATATGTCACTAAACAAGTAAAGGAAAGGTTGTAAAGTTTATATGAGCACTTACAGGCAACTGAACGCTATTAGAGGCTGCTGTAAATGGTCATCTTAGAAAGGTGTTTCACTGCTATCCAGCTGGCCTCGCTGATGGAAAGCACAGATTGATTTTACATAGGCCTATTGATTTGTCTTGCAGAGCGAGACTTTTGACTATTGGAATAAAGTCTGGCCCACATTGTAGATTATTATACAGCATTATTATACATACTGCCCAATAACACAAGAAAAGGCAGACACGTGCCATATAGTTAATTTCTTTCAGTAAATCTGAAACCAATCACAGTATACCAACATGCAATGAAGTGGTACCTCATTCAAAGAATAGCACAGCAGTCTACATGAAACATTGTACAGACAACACTGAAGAAATTAGTAGAAAATGAGTAGACTTCATGTAAGTGTCATGTAAGTAGTAATCCTACTGTAGAATGTTTCAACTGTTCATATGTTCACAATGAAAAAGTACTGATTATTTAACAGACATAACTTATGAAAACAAAGCAGCATATACAGATATATGCTGAATGATGCCTTATTCATACTAGGACTGGGGAAAAAATACCCAAAAAGTTTATATCAATTAAATCTAATTTCTTTTTGGCCTTTTAGATAAATAGATAGTTTCAAAAAATATATTAATGCTATATTTGATATATATCTTGAGTTATGCATTTATGTATTTGCTCTGAAATTACATAAACTAGTTTTTTTCTTCTTCAGTTCTTCATATATATGTGTGTGTGTGTGTGTGTGTATACATATATATACATACATACAATTTACTCGTTAAATATTCATAAAAAATCATAAAATGGCTAATCACATATTTAAGTAATTAATAATTCATTAATATTGAAAAAAATATTTATTGCTATTATTATTTATTGTAACTATAATAAGTACTTATTAGGGATGTAACGATATCAAAATCTCACGATACAATAATACCTCGATCATATAATACCTTTATCTGAATAATACACTTTTGTATGCTTCTGTGATATGTTTGTAACAGAAATGATACTGTGTGTTTGACAAGATTGTTTGTGAAGCTGTTTATATCTAAACTAAACTTGACAACTCGCTTTAGGTCACCGGCAGCGCGAACGCAGATTTGAATGTCGAGATTTTATTTTTGTCAAAGGTTTAATATACACGGGGGAATCATTGTCACTTTGGAATTAGATCATGGAGGTGATGAAACCGAGAACGCGATCTTTCAGATTAATGGTGCAACTTGCCTTTATGCACTTCTCTCTCTCTCTCTCTCTCTCTCTCTGCATTGATTTTACATAAACTATAGTGTTTTTTTCTTCAGTTTTTCATATTAAATATATATATATATATATATATATATATACACACACAAACATTTTACTCGTTAACTATTCATAAAAAAATCATAGAAATGGGTAATTACATATTTTAAGTAATTAATAATTCATTAATATTGAAAAAGCAATTTATTGCTATTATTATTTATTGTAACTGTAATAAGTATTTATTCATTGACATTAATCAAACATACTATTTTTATAAGAGACATTATTAAAATATCTCTTATATCAATATCAATTAAATCTCATTTCTTTCCGGCCTTTTAATAATAATAATTAGTTTCAAAAATATATTAATGCTATATTTGATATATATCTTGAGATATGCATTTATGTATTTGCTCTGAAATTACATAAACGTGTTTTTTTCTTCAGTTTTTCATATATATATATATGCGTGTGTATGTACAGTATATATAAACATACATTTTACTCATTAAATATTCATAAAAAGGGCAGTTACATATTTAAGTAATTAATAATTCATTAATACTGAAAAAAAACTATTTACTGCTATTATTATTTATTATAACTATAATAACCATTGATTCATGGAAATGAAACAAAGTTACTATTTTTTTAAAGAGACATTATTAAAATATTATTATTAACTATCAAAAATATTCAAGCACATTAAAATCCTTGTGATATTCACAGTCTTGCTTAACTCTATATTGCTAGCAATATCATTGTGAATATATATATTTGAAAATTCTATACGATGCCCATCTCTACTTGTTTGGAGTAGACTCATAAAAGCCTGTGCACCCTGACTCTTGAGTATAGCCAGCCAATCAATTTTGGAAGCTCTTGACTTTTTTTCATCCATCAGTTCATGTGCGTTTTATGGGCGTTCAGTCTGAGACGACACACTGATAGACAAATGCACTGGGACAATACTGCCACCTGACAGCGCCTCCTGTAATTATACATCTCAGTTCTGCTGTTCACCAGGAAGACACAGGGATCATTTGGAATGCCAGGCTTGTTTTCCACAGGTGTGTAACAGGAGCACAGAAGCATCCTGAGGGGGGAGCAGGCCTGCCCGGACACGGCCTGCCCGCTCTTCCCCGCATGTGCTCACCTGCATACTTCCTGAAAAAAAAAAGATTACCTGAGAATTCTTCCCAGCCACAGCTATGGGAGGGATATGAGGACGGTTAGTTAAACAAAAGCTCTGTTTATACAGTGACAGGCAGTGATCCAGTGCAGATCAGCTGGGGACTCCTGATAAACAAGGGGGTGTTGAAAAGGGAGGAAGAACTGTCAGTCCTGGGGAGAAGTGGATGTTGTGATAAATCATTCCACTCATTCACTGTCTCACTTTCTCTCTTGTTCTTACTGGACAGACTTTCAATATTACTCAAGACTTACACTGTCACTGTCAACAAGTCAAAGTGAATTCCAGCACTGTTTTTTAACAATATCGCCAGGATTTTAAAACATTTAATTGTAATTTCTTACCAACTCTTGATGAAATATTACGATTTTTTTGTTGTTGTTGTTTGTTTGTTTTTGGTTACACTTTAATTGTCCTTGTTCAATTACTAAGTAATATTCAACATGTATTTATATAGGGTTAGGAATAGGGTTTGGTTTAAGGTTAGTTGCGTGTAATTATGCCTAATATACTGTTATTACTACAGTAAGTACATGTAACACAAGTACACTAAAATAAAGTGTTTATTTTAGAATTTTACTGTCAAATTGATATCATGCTTTCTGACAAATTACTGAAAAAGGAGACATTTTGTGCTGCATTGTGGGATAATAATGTTAATAAGTGTTGTGTTTTGTTGTGCTTCATTATGGCAATTAATTCTCCCATTGGCAGACAACCTGGACCTTATTAAGTTTTAATGAGCTTTCTCCCAGCCAGTGTAATAATGTTACAGAACATGGTAACAGTTTATTTTGATGGTCCACTTTACACATATACTGACTATAATATAACTATAACTCTGCAACTACATGTCAACTTATTCTACTAACCCAAACCCTAACAGTCTACTAATACTCTAATGAGAGTTAGTTGACAACCCAGTGTAACCCAGAACATTGTTACACTGAGTTACATACTGAAAATAGTCTATACCTAATAACTGTGATTGTAATTTTGCAATCTATATTATGCATTACAATACTGCACGTTATAGTACATATTGTAGTACAAAAATGATGTATAATCTTTAGGGGAAAGAAAACGCTGATGACCTTTCCCTTACCGCTAAACAACCCTTAAACCATATCACCAAACCTGTCCCTAACTTTACTTGTATCCCACCTCATTAGCAGCATATGTGTACAGTAAGCACATTTTAGGGCTTTTCAAACTGCGCTTAACCTGGGTTATCATCGTTTTAAACACTGCTTTTATCCCCGGGTAAAGGAACGTTTCACATTTGTAATTTAGAAACAGGGTTAGCACCGCTTTTGCTGTGTTAACCCCGCATTGTGGTGACAAACTTGTAAAGTGTGAAACGATGCAGTAGAATGTTACAGCTAGACGCTTAGCAACAGACAACCAATCATGTGCCTCACATTTGCCTGCTTTGAACGGTCACGGAAACACTGTGCATTGTATATAAACAGTAAATTCAGCGTTTGTGAGGAAAAATTTAAAATGCTGACAGAAAACGTGACAATTTAAGTGAAGAAGAGACCGTTTCATTCTTACCTTTAGAGTCGGCAATACGAGGATGCGCAATGCTAGAGCTGCACATCCTAGAGCTGCACATCCTTGAGCTGCAGTGGGGTAAAACAGATCAGATCACAACCTCAGAAAGTAGCTATTATGTCTGATTTCGAAGCAATTAATGGTAAAATTTTGGAAGAAACAGTACAGCACCTTAAAACATCAACCTGCACCCTTGACACACTTCCCACATCTTTTTTCAAAAGTGTGTTTAACTGTTTAGAAGCAGATCTCCTAGAAGTGGTAAACGCCTCACTTCTTTCTGGGACTTTTCCAAAATCCCTGAAAACTGCAGTTGTTAAGCCCCTCCTGAAAAAGAGCAATCTGGATAACACCATATTGAGCAACTACAGACCCATCTCAAATCTTCCTTTCATAGGCAAGATCATTGAAAAAAGTTGTTTTCAATCAGCTGAACAAATTCTTAAGCTTGAATGGATACTTTGACAACTTCCAATCTGGTTTCCGACTGCATCACAGCACAGAGACAGCGCTCATAAAAATGAATGATATTCGCCTAAACACCGATACAGGTAAAATATCAGTGCTGGTACTACTCGACCACAGTGCTGCGTTTGACACTGTCGATCATACATACTTCTTGATAGGCTGGAAAACTGGGTCGGGCTTTCTGGGATGGTTCTTAAATGGTTCAGGTCATACATAGAAGGGAGAGGTTATTGACCATAAGTCTGAGTGGACATCCATGACATGCGGAGTCCCTCAAGGTTCAATACATGCACCCCTCCTGTTCAACCTGTATATGCTGCCACTGAGCCAAATAATGAGAAAGAACCAAACTGCATATTACAGCTATGCAGACGACGCCCAGATTACACGATTAACGACTACAGCTCCATTGACTCCCTGTGCCAATGCATTGATGAAATTAAAAATTGGATGTGCCAAAACTTCCTTCAGTTAAACAAATACAAAACTGAAATCATTGCATTTGGAAACAAAGATGAAGTTCTCAAAGTGAACACATACCTTCACTCTAAGAGTTAAACAAAAAATCAAGTCAGGAATCTTGGTGTGATTTTGGAGTCAGACCTCAGTTTCAGTAGCCATGTAAAAACAATAACTAAATCAGCATATTATCTTCTCAAAAATATTGCAATAATTAGATGCTTTGTCTCCAGTCAAGACTTAGAGAAACTTGTTCATGTTTTTATCATCAGCAGGATGAATTATTGTAATGGATTCCTCACTGGCCTTCCCAAAAAGACAGCTGCAGCTCGTACAGAACGCTGCTGCCAGGATTCTGAGCAGAACCAGAAAATATGAACATATCACACCAGTCCTCAGGTCCTTGCACTGGCTTCCATTTGCATTTAGAATTGATTTTAAAGTACTGCTACTTGTTTATAAATCACTCAATAGCCTAGGACCTCAATACATTGCAAATATGCTCATAGAATATAAACCTAACAGATCACTCAGATCATCAGGATCAAGTCACTTAGAAAAACCAAGGGTTCACTCAAAGCAAGGAGAGTCTGCTTTTAGCTGTTACGCCAGCCGCAGCTGGAACCAGCTTCCAGAAGAGATCAGATGTGCTCCAACAGTAGCCACATTCAAATCCAGACTCAAAACACATCTTTGTAGCTATGCATTTACTGATTGAGCACTGTGCTATGTCTGAACTGTTTGCACTTTATTTTATACGTATTATCTTTTTATTCTTTTAATTCTTTTTCTTGTTTTTATTGCATTTTTAATGCATTTTATATCAATCTTTTATGCATCATCTTTTTATTTCTGACTTTTAATGCATTTTAAATCTTGCTGTCTGGTTGAAAGAGCTGGGAGAATTAGGAAGTAAGCATTTATTATCCCTGGATGGAGCTCTGACAGAGTTAGTCCAGGAAGATTTGTCTGTAATGTTTAAATGCATAGCTACCTGACAAATATAAATATTTTTACAGTTATCCCTCTGCGTGAGGAAGATCCATTTAGATCCGCTCTGATGGATAGATCCGTTTAGATCAGCTCTGACAGACAAAAAAGTTGAGTTATCCCTCCAGCGTGAAGAAGATCCATTTAGATCTGCCCTGATGGATAGATCCGTTTAGATCCGCTCTGATGGAAAACAAAGTTGAGTAGAGTTATCCCTGGATGGAGCTCTGGATAGAGTTAGTCCAGGAAGATTTGTCTGTAAGGGTACTGTTTAAACACACAGCTACCTGACAAATATATATATATTTTTACAGTTATCCCTCTGCGTGAGGAAGATCCATTTAGATCCGCTCTGATGGATAGATCTGTTTAGATCCGCTCTGAAGGACAAAAAAGTTAAGTCATCCCTCCAGCATGAGGAAGAAAACCCAAGGTTTAGGAATGTACAATGTGAAACGTCTGATTATGAATATACCAGGGTTAATTGTTAATCCGGGTAAATTATGTGCAGTGTGAAACGTGAAGCAAGATAATCTTAGGGGGAATCTCCTCAATTTATATTGCCTATATGATTTATAATTATTACCAAATATACCATTTTTTCCTTTCCTTAAATCCAAATGTTTCAATCAAAACATGCTTTATTGGGAAAAATCAAAAAGTGACCTCATGTAATTTAACTGTCTATCCTCATTGAGCACTGCCAAACTTTAGTTTATTTAAATAAAGTAAACGTGTTTTTATGCATGCAAGAGGTAGCACACAGCCAAAGGTGTTTTTTATTGGCTGTCACCAAAGCTGACGAAGCTCTGTCTCAGAGGAACACCACTTCCTTTGAGTTCTGGGAGGACTGGACGTACTTCACACCAGCATAAAAAAAAAAAAAAAAGACACACACACACAAAGTTGGAGCTGAAGTTGTTGTGTTCCTACAAGTGCATTAACTTGGGGAAGACATGTATAAACAACTTGAATCATTTGTGCACAAAAAGAGGGAATAAGCTGTTCAAACTTCCCTGCGATAACGCATCAGTGTTTACCTCTTCTCATTTTCCCTTGACAAACATCTCATTGGTTTATCAACATCTTCAGGGAAGCTGCAAGTCATTCTCGAGTGTTTGAAGAATCTCAAAGCTATGCTGAAATCACATGGTTCCTTCCATTAAATGGCAATATCCAGCCAAGCAGACAGTATAATGTCTACTCTTTCTTAAAGCTGATAGGCCCTTTGGGACGGAGGCCTAGAAAGTATTAGATTTAGAAACATCAGTAAATGAGCAGATGAGGGGGGAGAAAAGGAGAGATTGTGTTTAATCTAATTCTTTATTATAGAGTTTCACAGAGATCTCAGGTTGCTGTATGTGAGAGCCAGTGTGGGAGCCCTGCGAGGCGCTGACAGTTAAAGAGATAGTTCACTCTAAAGCCCCCCATTACACTTCAAGCAAAATCGAAGAACAAACTGGTGTGATGTGATTTTAAACAAAAATCAGGCAAAAACAAAGTTTGTTTGAGTTCGAAACAGCTTGCCAAGGCAAATTTACTGGAAAAGTTCATTCTGGCTGCCAAACACCTTTGAACTTATTGGGTAATAGAGAATAAATAACAGGAAGGTGTGTGTGGCTATATTATAAAGTCAAACCAAAAATTATTCAGACACTATAATTTTTTATATTTTTTTTTACTAGTGGGTGCAGGACACTATAGTTCATATATGTGAGGATAGCAAAATAAAGTAAACTGTGACATTCTACCAGTAAAATTAATCAAAATTTGGGACCAAAAATTATTTATACACTTTGACCGGACCATGTTATCTGACATAATATAAATTTTTTCGGACACAGTTTAACTCGTCATGTATATTGTCATGTTTTATTACCATTTTTTAAACTATAGTGAATAAACTGTATTAATGAATAAAATGTTCAAGGTATCTGAATAAATTTTGGTTTGACTGTATATAAAAGTGGAAAACTTTTTTTGTGTTTTTGCCGTTCATTTATACGAAAACAGCATTTTGGGGGTTTGAAAGTGCAAGTTTTTGAAAACGTTACTGTTATTGTCTCCATATAAACTCTACAAAAACACGAATTTGTGAAAACTATGATGTCATTCATTTAACGTGTTCAGTCTATAGGCACGTAGTGTTTCTTTACAAAGTGACATCGCCAACTACTGGCCTGGCATGAATAATACAGCATTTTAGTCATTTTTGTGAATCTGTGTAAACGAAGGTTGTTTTGACAATATTGTTGAATATATGTGAAAAATGCAAAAGACTACATAATTTACTACATCATTGTTGTGTAAATGTACCCTAAATCCTAAATTGGGTGAGTAAATAGTGAATTTTTCATTTTTATTAAATTTTTATTAATTTTATTATTCTTCTAAAGAAAGTTTTGCAGTTATTTGGCATCCCCATAATGTACTTTTTTTTAATAAAGCCACAATCATTTCAATGTGTGAAAAGATTCAATATGTCTAAGTGCACGCTATGGTGTGTGCATATGTGTGTTTCTGAGACTGGCGTTCTTGTGTTGTTATTGGACTGTTGTTCTCTTGAGTCTGTAGTGCTGAAGTTCGCGTGTGGGTATCGTCTTTCACATGTTCCACCCGAACCCCAGAGACAAGGACGCCCTTCTACCAGAAGCCTTTTCCAACCACAGGCCCGGGAACAGAGAGAATAAAAGGAATTATGTTTCCCTGTCCTTAAATGCTGGGAGTCCTCTTTGATTCTGCCAAGATAATAGTACAGTTTGCATCAGAATCTCATAAAAGCAAAGAACAAACTGGTATCCATCAGTCTCCCTAGAGTGGACAGCTGTGTCTCTCTCTCTGTGTGTGTGTGTGTGTGTGTGAAACATTACCCTTCTGAAAAGACCAGCATATGTTGGGTTTTGGATGCTGGTGTTCCCATTAAAGGAATAGCTAACTTGGTAATGAAAACCTGCTATCCTTTACTCCAAATTTGAATGATTTGAGAAATTCTGAAGAAAGCTCATGTTGCCTTTTCTGCAGAATGACATTATATAATGATAGGACACTGACGAGCTCTGAAAAGGACAAAAAAGCCTTAATAAAATTCTACACAATGAGCAATTGAGCTACGCTCCAAGTCCTCTGAAGTCATATGATACTCAATGTGAGGGACAGATTGAAAATTCTAGTAAACAAGAAAAAGAAAAAAAGGCCAATGGGGTAAGAAAAAATAAACGTAATTTAGTATTCTCTTAAACAAGTCTTTTATCTTTCAAGTCTATTATTCCATTCAGCTTTTTAGGTACATTTTAAAGAATATTTAGGTATGTTTACTGGGGAAATACTAAGAAAAGAATTTCAGCATAAATTGCACATAAGGACAAAATGAACTGTCATTTCTTGTTTTACCTGTGGGACAGAAAGTCTATTCCTGTTTAAGTGGGCGGTTAGAAAATCCTGCAAAGAGGACCAGACTTTATGCTGACAGTCAGACTTTATTCTGTGCCAGCCTAAACACTGCCAGACGGAGACATCTGCTCTCTATTCTAGCAGTGTCAGTTTAAACAGATATACACCCGCATCCATCTTCCACAGAAGCATTACTTTGTTCTCAAGACACAATGGTGAATTCTTGGAGATTATTGCACATTCCTTTTTACTTCTGTAAATTATTAATACATTTAACAATTTATGCACTATAAGCTATGAGTCCGACCGAGCAACAGTAGAAAAGAAGAGCACCGCTCCATATGGAGGCAAAGTGAGGGAGGTGATGGGGTCTGGAGGAAAGAAGATGGACTATACCCCCAATCATATCACTTTTTTTTTTTTTTCAGTCATGAAACTCTAGATGTCACAAGCTGATAGGTCCTTTACATACAATTTTCAAACAATCCCACCATTACCACAGGGCACATGCTGATTGGCCAATTCTGCAGCCAATGAGATTGCTTGCTCAACACTGAAATAGTTTGGTTCAGTGTTTACTGTAAGCTGGTCCTGCAGAGTTCCTCTGAACCCCTCCACCTCCCCAGTTCCACCTGCCTAGATCTGCTACGGGATTTATGGATGTCTCTTTATGCAGCAGCAGAATATCTTACATGCTTACAGCAGTGTGTCACAGCTCTTTGTGTCTTGTGGTCATTTTACTAAATCTATACACTGTAAAAAATGACTGTGATTTTAACGGTAAAAAACAGTTAATTGGTTTACAGACAGTATCTGTACTATATACGGTTGAATAACTGTAACAGATCTAACAGTGCATTTAATGTAATGTTATGGTAAAATACCATTAAATTAACAGTTTTTGGAAGTGAAAAATAACAAGTCACTGTATAATTTACAGTGAAAAAACGTAAATTTACATTCCCACAATTCCCTGTGACACTTTACATTTGATGTATTTTTGTTGAAATAACTGTTTCTTCTTAGTTTTGTCTAATCAGTTATGTACATTAGGGTTTTATGTTACATCCAGTGTTGTTAAATTAATGTTTATTGAATTTTTAAAATTTCATGTGTGTTACCATGATGGTGTTTAGTGTTTGTGTGAATGACACTGTGTGTACTTTCTATATATTAGTATTGTCCTTCTCAGCTTGTGATGAACTTTGATTCATCATGTGACTCTCATCACCACTGTGTTTGTTGATTGTTAGTGTACAAAGGTACAAAACAGATATTAGTACTTCATTAGGTTGGTAAATTAACATTATATGGAAAATGTTTTTTACTGGGGATTTTACGGGGATTTTTTTTTTTACAGTGTACTAGATGGTGCAAATGAGTCATATATACAGGTGCTGGTCATATAATTAGAATATCATCAAAAAGTTGATTTATTTCACTAATTCCATTCAAAAAGTGAAACTTGTATATTATATTCATTCATTACACACAGACTGATATATTTCAAAAGTTTATTTCTTTTAATTTTGATGATTATACCCAAATTCAGTATCTCAGAAAATTAGAATATTACTTAAGACCAATACAAAGAAAGGATTTTTAGAAATCTTGGCCAACTGAAAAGTATGAACATGAAAAGTATGAGCATGTACAGCACTCAATACTTAGTTGGGGCTCCTTTTGCCTGAATTACAGCAGCAATGCAGCGTGGCATGGAGTTGATCAGTCTGTGGCACTGCTCAGGTGTTATAAGAGCCCAAGTTGCTCTGATAGTGGCCTTCAGCTCTTCTGCATTGTTGAGTATGGCATATCGCATCTTCCTCTTCACAATACCCCATAGATTTTCTATGGGGTTAAGGTCAGGCGAGTTTGCTGGCCAATTAAGAACAGGGATACCATGGTCCTTAAACCAGGTACTGGTAGCTTTGGCACTGTGTGCAGGTGCCAAGTCCTGTTGGAAAATGAAATCTGCATCTCCATAAAGTTGGTCGGCAGCAGGAAGCATGGAGTGCTCTAAAACTTCCTGGTATACGGCTGCGTTGACCTTGGACCTCAGAAAACCACAGTGGACCAACACCCTGATTTCCAAAGGAAATGCAAAATTTACTTTCATCAGAGAACATAACTTTGGACCACTCAGCAGCAGTCCAGTCCTTTTTGTCTTTAGCCCAAGCGAGATGCTTCTGTTGTTCAAGAGTGGCTTGACACAAGGAATGCGACAGCTGAAACCCATATCTTGCATACGTCTGTGCGTAGTGGTTCTTGAAGCACTGACTCCAGCTGTAGTCCACTCTTTGTGAAACTCCCCCACATTTTTGAATGGGTTTTGTTTCACAATCCTCTCCAGGGTGTGGTTATCCCTATTGCTTGTACACTTTTTTCTACCACATCTTTTCCTTCCCTTCGCCTCTCTATTAATGTTCTTGGACACAGAGCTCTGTGAACAGCCAGCCTCTTTTGCAATGACCTTTTGTGTCTTAACCTCCTTGTGCAAGGTGTCAATGGTCGTCTTTTGGACAACTGTCAAGTCAGCAGTCTTCTCCATGATTGTGTAGCCTACAGAACTAGACTGAGAGACCATTTAAAGGCCTTTGCAGGGGTTTTGAGTTAATTAGCTGATTAGAGTGTGACACCAGGTGTCTTCAATATTGAACCTTTTCACAATATTCTAATTTTCTGAGATACTGAATTTGGGATTTTCCTTAGTTGTCAGTGTTACAGTACTAGGTGTGTTGAAACACGCACGAAGAGGAATATAATATCAAGAGTCAAACTTTACTAGAGAATCCAAAGGAGCATACAGGAACACAGGAGATACACACACTAACATCCAAACGATACCCGACAAAATGATCAACAGAAACTGGAACTTAAATACACAGATGATTGAACTCAAACGAGGAACAGCTGAGATGAATGTGATTAGTGTCCATGGTGACAGATTGTGGCGGGAAACTAGAACAAAGGAACATGTGACAGATGAAAACAACAAACAGAAAGTCCATGTGAATGTAACATTACGCCCCCTCCCGGAAAGGTGCGTCCTCACGCCGTAGAAAGAGGGGAAGAGGAGGATAAGATGCTGAAGATGATGTAGGAGGTGGTTCAGGAGGTGGACGGCTAACCGGGAGGAGGCGGAGAAACGGAGTCCAGGGTGGTGCAGGAGGTGGTGAAGTCCGGGAGGTGGCCTTGAACAGGGGCTGCAGGCTGTTGTGCCAGGCACCAGCCAGGGTAGTGCCCCACGGCGGCGTTGATGGAGGGAGGAGCCATGGGAGAGAGTTGATGACGACCGCCATGGGGAGGACCGAAGTCAACAACGGCGAGGATGGAGCCCACCGCGTAGTTGACGAGCTGAGGAGGTGGAGAGATGGTGACGATCCAAGCGGCCGCGACGGAGCCGCAGTGACGACCTCCTGAGATCGAGGAGGGGATCCGGAGGTCTGAAGATGCGCAGGAGCGACCGAGGGCGGAGACGGAGCCTGAGGTAGGGCGGAGCAAGCCGTAGTGGAAGGGTTGGAGGGCCAGAGAGCAGCGAATGGTCCGTAGGTCTGCACCGAAGGCGAAGCGATGTCTGACCCAGGTGGAGCCGACGTGCCGAGTCCATGTGAATGTAACATTATGCCCCCTCCCGGAAAGGTGCGTCCTCGCGCCGTAGAGAGAGGGGAAGAGGAGGATAAGATGCTGAAGATGATGTAGGAGGCGGTTTAGGAGGTGGACGGCTAACCGGGAGGAGGCGGAGAAACGGAGTCCAGGGTGGTGCAGGAGGTGGTGAAGTCCGGGAGGTGGCCTTGAACAGGGGCTGCAGGCTGTTGTGCCAGGCACCAGCCAGGGTAGTGCCCCACGGCGGCGTTGATGGAGGGAGGAGCCATGGGAGAGAGTTGATGACGACCGCCATGGGGAGGACCGAAGTCAACAACGGCGAGGATGGAGCCCACCGCGTAGTTGACGATCCAAGCGGCCGCGACGGAGCCGCAGTGACGACCTCCTGAGATCGAGGAGGGGATCCGGAGGTCTGAAGATGCGCAGGAGCGACAGAGGGCGGAGACGGAGCCTGAGGTAGGGCGGAGCAAGCCGTAGTGGAAGGGTTGGAGGGCCAGAGAACCGAAGGCGAAGCGATGTCTGACCCAGGTGGAGCCGACGTGCCGAGGGAGTCCGGCGTGGTCGGAAGGCCAATGGTCAACTCAGAGGTTGAGGGTGGGAGGAGCGCAGGCACAGGAGTCAGAGCGATGGGAGGAGGCAGCTCGAGACCATCCGAAGCTGGAGGCGGAGCTTCGGGCTCCTCGTGCCCAGGAAGAGACGGATCCCGACAGGCCCGAGATGGTGCCACGCTACTGAGAGGAGGTGGTATCGAGGGACTGGAGGGAGACGGAGATGACTGGGTGGCACAGATGGCTGTGGACTGGGAAACAGGCTGAAGTTCCATGTCAACATCTAAGATCAGTGGAGAGTCACAGGAATGTTGGTGAGAAGGTGGGAGAGGAACGCTGGACGGGACCAGCGGGGAGACAGGCAGTTCAGGGCTGGACGGAACCAGCAGGGAGACAGGCAGTTCAGGGCTGGACGGAACCAGCGGGGAGACAGGCAGTTCAGGGCTGGACGGAACCAAAGGGAGTGAAGACAGTATAGGGGCAAGACAGGATTCCTCTCCACACCTTAAGTCCAGCAGTGTCTCAGCAAACTCACTCTCAGTAGCGGGGGGGTGGGCGGGGCTCATTTCCGGACCCTCGAGGTCCACCAACACTCCCTCGGCGATGACAGAATCGGCCGGCTCACACACCTGGTCAGGTACACGCTGCTCGGGCTCCGTGGCGATGTGACCCCCGATCGCTCTTGTGGGTGTGGGCGGCTCAATCGCGGCGGTCTCCGTTGTACTACCTGCAGTGGGCTCAGGTCGAATATGCTCGCTGTCTGGGTGGTTCTGGCTGGGCACTGGCTGGGAAGTGGGGCTGGCGTCGCTGTCGTCGAATCCTACGGTCATAGGTGATCCACATGACGCCAGCACCGACTCCACGTAGGACATGAAGCTCCCTCGAGGACCCTCCCCGGACAGCTGTGCACGTGTGGTGGAATTGAGCCCAAAGTACAAGAACGTGCACAGGCAGTAGTCCGGGAAGGTTGTCTGATGTGCGAGATCCAAAAATAGTTCTAAATGTCTCTCGAGGGAGCTTTCTCCCTGCTCAAGGCACATGAGTTTCACATCAGGGAACATAGTGCAAGCAGGAGTGAAAAAAAACGGAGAAAAAAAAAAAAAAAAAGACTGAGCACGAAAACCAAAAAGAAAATACTAAGTAAAAAAAAAAAACGTCACTTACAGTCTTGGTCGGGTATTCTGTTACAGTACTAGGTGTGTAGAAACACGCACGAAAAGGAATATAATATCAAGAGTCAAACTTTACTCGGGAACACAGGAGATGCATACGGGAACACAGGAGATGCATACGGGAACACAGGAGATGCATACGGGAACACAGGAGATGCATACGGGAACACAGGAGATGCATACGGGAACACAGGAGATGCATACGGGAACACAGGAGATGCATACGGGAACACAGGAGATGCATACGGGAACACAGGAGATGCATACGGGAACACAGGAGATGCATACGGGAACACAGGAGATGCATACGGGAACACAGGAGATGCATACGGGAACACAGGAGATGCATACGGGAACACAGGAGATGCATACGGGAACACAGGAGATGCATACGGGAACACAGGAGATGCATACGGGAACACAGGAGATGCATACGGGAACACAGGAGATGCATACGGGAACACAGGAGATGCATACGGGAACACAGGAGATGCATACGGGAACACAGGAGATGCATACGGGAACACAGGAGATGCATACGGGAACACAGGAGATGCATACGGGAACACAGGAGATGCATACGGGAACACAGGAGATGCATACGGGAACACAGGAGATGCATACGGGAACACAGGAGATGCATACGGGAACACAGGAGATGCATACGGGAACACAGGAGATGCATACGGGAACACAGGAGATGCATACGGGAACACAGGAGATGCATACGGGAACACAGGAGATGCATACGGGAACACAGGAGATGCATACGGGAACACAGGAGATGCATACGGGAACACAGGAGATGCATACGGGAACACAGGAGATGCATACGGGAACACAGGAGATGCATACGGGAACACAGGAGATGCATACGGGAACACAGGAGATGCATACGGGAACACAGGAGATGCATACGGGAACACAGGAGATGCATACGGGAACACAGGAGATGCATACGGGAACACAGGAGATGCATACGGGAACACAGGAGATGCATACGGGAACACAGGAGATGCATACGGGAACACAGGAGATGCATACGGGAACACAGGAGATGCATACGGGAACACAGGAGATGCATACGGGAACACAGGAGATGCATACGGGAACACAGGAGATGCATACGGGAACACAGGAGATGCATACGGGAACACAGGAGATGCATACGGGAACACAGGAGATGCATACGGGAACACAGGAGATGCATACGGGAACACAGGAGATGCATACGGGAACACAGGAGATGCATACGGGAACACAGGAGATGCATACGGGAACACAGGAGATGCATACGGGAACACAGGAGATGCATACGGGAACACAGGAGATGCATACGGGAACACAGGAGATGCATACGGGAACACAGGAGATGCATACGGGAACACAGGAGATGCATACGGGAACACAGGAGATGCATACGGGAACACAGGAGATGCATACGGGAACACAGGAGATGCATACGGGAACACAGGAGATGCATACGGGAACACAGGAGATGCATACGGGAACACAGGAGATGCATACGGGAACACAGGAGATGCATACGGGAACACAGGAGATGCATACGGGAACACAGGAGATGCATACGGGAACACAGGAGATGCATACGGGAACACAGGAGATGCATACGGGAACACAGGAGATGCATACGGGAACACAGGAGATGCATACGGGAACACAGGAGATGCATACGGGAACACAGGAGATGCATACGGGAACACAGGAGATGCATACGGGAACACAGGAGATGCATACGGGAACACAGGAGATGCATACGGGAACACAGGAGATGCATACGGGAACACAGGAGATGCATACGGGAACACAGGAGATGCATACGGGAACACAGGAGATGCATACGGGAACACAGGAGATGCATACGGGAACACAGGAGATGCATACGGGAACACAGGAGATGCATACGGGAACACAGGAGATGCATACGGGAACACAGGAGATGCATACGGGAACACAGGAGATGCATACGGGAACACAGGAGATGCATACGGGAACACAGGAGATGCATACGGGAACACAGGAGATGCATACGGGAACACAGGAGATGCATACGGGAACACAGGAGATGCATACGGGAACACAGGAGATGCATACGGGAACACAGGAGATGCATACGGGAACACAGGAGATGCATACGGGAACACAGGAGATGCATACGGGAACACAGGAGATGCATACGGGAACACAGGAGATGCATACGGGAACACAGGAGATGCATACGGGAACACAGGAGATGCATACGGGAACACAGGAGATGCATACGGGAACACAGGAGATGCATACGGGAACACAGGAGATGCATACGGGAACACAGGAGATGCATACGGGAACACAGGAGATGCATACGGGAACACAGGAGATGCATACGGGAACACAGGAGATGCATACGGGAACACAGGAGATGCATACGGGAACACAGGAGATGCATACGGGAACACAGGAGATGCATACGGGAACACAGGAGATGCATACGGGAACACAGGAGATGCATACGGGAACACAGGAGATGCATACGGGAACACAGGAGATGCATACGGGAACACAGGAGATGCATACGGGAACACAGGAGATGCATACGGGAACACAGGAGATGCATACGGGAACACAGGAGATGCATACGGGAACACAGGAGATGCATACGGGAACACAGGAGATGCATACGGGAACACAGGAGATGCATACGGGAACACAGGAGATGCATACGGGAACACAGGAGATGCATACGGGAACACAGGAGATGCATACGGGAACACAGGAGATGCATACGGGAACACAGGAGATGCATACGGGAACACAGGAGATGCATACGGGAACACAGGAGATGCATACGGGAACACAGGAGATGCATACGGGAACACAGGAGATGCATACGGGAACACAGGAGATGCATACGGGAACACAGGAGATGCATACGGGAACACAGGAGATGCATACGGGAACACAGGAGATGCATACGGGAACACAGGAGATGCATACGGGAACACAGGAGATGCATACGGGAACACAGGAGATGCATACGGGAACACAGGAGATGCATACGGGAACACAGGAGATGCATACGGGAACACAGGAGATGCATACGGGAACACAGGAGATGCATACGGGAACACAGGAGATGCATACGGGAACACAGGAGATGCATACGGGAACACAGGAGATGCATACGGGAACACAGGAGATGCATACGGGAACACAGGAGATGCATACGGGAACACAGGAGATGCATACGGGAACACAGGAGATGCATACGGGAACACAGGAGATGCATACGGGAACACAGGAGATGCATACGGGAACACAGGAGATGCATACGGGAACACAGGAGATGCATACGGGAACACAGGAGATGCATACGGGAACACAGGAGATGCATACGGGAACACAGGAGATGCATACGGGAACACAGGAGATGCATACGGGAACACAGGAGATGCATACGGGAACACAGGAGATGCATACGGGAACACAGGAGATGCATACGGGAACACAGGAGATGCATACGGGAACACAGGAGATGCATACGGGAACACAGGAGATGCATACGGGAACACAGGAGATGCATACGGGAACACAGGAGATGCATACGGGAACACAGGAGATGCATACGGGAACACAGGAGATGCATACGGGAACACAGGAGATGCATACGGGAACACAGGAGATGCATACGGGAACACAGGAGATGCATACGGGAACACAGGAGATGCATACGGGAACACAGGAGATGCATACGGGAACACAGGAGATGCATACGGGAACACAGGAGATGCATACGGGAACACAGGAGATGCATACGGGAACACAGGAGATGCATACGGGAACACAGGAGATGCATACGGGAACACAGGAGATGCATACGGGAACACAGGAGATGCATACGGGAACACAGGAGATGCATACGGGAACACAGGAGATGCATACGGGAACACAGGAGATGCATACGGGAACACAGGAGATGCATACGGGAACACAGGAGATGCATACGGGAACACAGGAGATGCATACGGGAACACAGGAGATGCATACGGGAACACAGGAGATGCATACGGGAACACAGGAGATGCATACGGGAACACAGGAGATGCATACGGGAACACAGGAGATGCATACGGGAACACAGGAGATGCATACGGGAACACAGGAGATGCATACGGGAACACAGGAGATGCATACGGGAACACAGGAGATGCATACGGGAACACAGGAGATGCATACGGGAACACAGGAGATGCATACGGGAACACAGGAGATGCATACGGGAACACAGGAGATGCATACGGGAACACAGGAGATGCATACGGGAACACAGGAGATGCATACGGGAACACAGGAGATGCATACGGGAACACAGGAGATGCATACGGGAACACAGGAGATGCATACGGGAACACAGGAGATGCATACGGGAACACAGGAGATGCATACGGGAACACAGGAGATGCATACGGGAACACAGGAGATGCATACGGGAACACAGGAGATGCATACGGGAACACAGGAGATGCATACGGGAACACAGGAGATGCATACGGGAACACAGGAGATGCATACGGGAACACAGGAGATGCATACGGGAACACAGGAGATGCATACGGGAACACAGGAGATGCATACGGGAACACAGGAGATGCATACGGGAACACAGGAGATGCATACGGGAACACAGGAGATGCATACGGGAACACAGGAGATGCATACGGGAACACAGGAGATGCATACGGGAACACAGGAGATGCATACGGGAACACAGGAGATGCATACGGGAACACAGGAGATGCATACGGGAACACAGGAGATGCATACGGGAACACAGGAGATGCATACGGGAACACAGGAGATGCATACGGGAACACAGGAGATGCATACGGGAACACAGGAGATGCATACGGGAACACAGGAGATGCATACGGGAACACAGGAGATGCATACGGGAACACAGGAGATGCATACGGGAACACAGGAGATGCATACGGGAACACAGGAGATGCATACGGGAACACAGGAGATGCATACGGGAACACAGGAGATGCATACGGGAACACAGGAGATGCATACGGGAACACAGGAGATGCATACGGGAACACAGGAGATGCATACGGGAACACAGGAGATGCATACGGGAACACAGGAGATGCATACGGGAACACAGGAGATGCATACGGGAACACAGGAGATGCATACGGGAACACAGGAGATGCATACGGGAACACAGGAGATGCATACGGGAACACAGGAGATGCATACGGGAACACAGGAGATGCATACGGGAACACAGGAGATGCATACGGGAACACAGGAGATGCATACGGGAACACAGGAGATGCATACGGGAACACAGGAGATGCATACGGGAACACAGGAGATGCATACGGGAACACAGGAGATGCATACGGGAACACAGGAGATGCATACGGGAACACAGGAGATGCATACGGGAACACAGGAGATGCATACGGGAACACAGGAGATGCATACGGGAACACAGGAGATGCATACGGGAACACAGGAGATGCATACGGGAACACAGGAGATGCATACGGGAACACAGGAGATGCATACGGGAACACAGGAGATGCATACGGGAACACAGGAGATGCATACGGGAACACAGGAGATGCATACGGGAACACAGGAGATGCATACGGGAACACAGGAGATGCATACGGGAACACAGGAGATGCATACGGGAACACAGGAGATGCATACGGGAACACAGGAGATGCATACGGGAACACAGGAGATGCATACGGGAACACAGGAGATGCATACGGGAACACAGGAGATGCATACGGGAACACAGGAGATGCATACGGGAACACAGGAGATGCATACGGGAACACAGGAGATGCATACGGGAACACAGGAGATGCATACGGGAACACAGGAGATGCATACGGGAACACAGGAGATGCATACGGGAACACAGGAGATGCATACGGGAACACAGGAGATGCATACGGGAACACAGGAGATGCATACGGGAACACAGGAGATGCATACGGGAACACAGGAGATGCATACGGGAACACAGGAGATGCATACGGGAACACAGGAGATGCATACGGGAACACAGGAGATGCATACGGGAACACAGGAGATGCATACGGGAACACAGGAGATGCATACGGGAACACAGGAGATGCATACGGGAACACAGGAGATGCATACGGGAACACAGGAGATGCATACGGGAACACAGGAGATGCATACGGGAACACAGGAGATGCATACGGGAACACAGGAGATGCATACGGGAACACAGGAGATGCATACGGGAACACAGGAGATGCATACGGGAACACAGGAGATGCATACGGGAACACAGGAGATGCATACGGGAACACAGGAGATGCATACGGGAACACAGGAGATGCATACGGGAACACAGGAGATGCATACGGGAACACAGGAGATGCATACGGGAACACAGGAGATGCATACGGGAACACAGGAGATGCATACGGGAACACAGGAGATGCATACGGGAACACAGGAGATGCATACGGGAACACAGGAGATGCATACGGGAACACAGGAGATGCATACGGGAACACAGGAGATGCATACGGGAACACAGGAGATGCATACGGGAACACAGGAGATGCATACGGGAACACAGGAGATGCATACGGGAACACAGGAGATGCATACGGGAACACAGGAGATGCATACGGGAACACAGGAGATGCATACGGGAACACAGGAGATGCATACGGGAACACAGGAGATGCATACGGGAACACAGGAGATGCATACGGGAACACAGGAGATGCATACGGGAACACAGGAGATGCATACGGGAACACAGGAGATGCATACGGGAACACAGGAGATGCATACGGGAACACAGGAGATGCATACGGGAACACAGGAGATGCATACGGGAACACAGGAGATGCATACGGGAACACAGGAGATGCATACGGGAACACAGGAGATGCATACGGGAACACAGGAGATGCATACGGGAACACAGGAGATGCATACGGGAACACAGGAGATGCATACGGGAACACAGGAGATGCATACGGGAACACAGGAGATGCATACGGGAACACAGGAGATGCATACGGGAACACAGGAGATGCATACGGGAACACAGGAGATGCATACGGGAACACAGGAGATGCATACGGGAACACAGGAGATGCATACGGGAACACAGGAGATGCATACGGGAACACAGGAGATGCATACGGGAACACAGGAGATGCATACGGGAACACAGGAGATGCATACGGGAACACAGGAGATGCATACGGGAACACAGGAGATGCATACGGGAACACAGGAGATGCATACGGGAACACAGGAGATGCATACGGGAACACAGGAGATGCATACGGGAACACAGGAGATGCATACGGGAACACAGGAGATGCATACGGGAACACAGGAGATGCATACGGGAACACAGGAGATGCATACGGGAACACAGGAGATGCATACGGGAACACAGGAGATGCATACGGGAACACAGGAGATGCATACGGGAACACAGGAGATGCATACGGGAACACAGGAGATGCATACGGGAACACAGGAGATGCATACGGGAACACAGGAGATGCATACGGGAACACAGGAGATGCATACGGGAACACAGGAGATGCATACGGGAACACAGGAGATGCATACGGGAACACAGGAGATGCATACGGGAACACAGGAGATGCATACGGGAACACAGGAGATGCATACGGGAACACAGGAGATGCATACGGGAACACAGGAGATGCATACGGGAACACAGGAGATGCATACGGGAACACAGGAGATGCATACGGGAACACAGGAGATGCATACGGGAACACAGGAGATGCATACGGGAACACAGGAGATGCATACGGGAACACAGGAGATGCATACGGGAACACAGGAGATGCATACGGGAACACAGGAGATGCATACGGGAACACAGGAGATGCATACGGGAACACAGGAGATGCATACGGGAACACAGGAGATGCATACGGGAACACAGGAGATGCATACGGGAACACAGGAGATGCATACGGGAACACAGGAGATGCATACGGGAACACAGGAGATGCATACGGGAACACAGGAGATGCATACGGGAACACAGGAGATGCATACGGGAACACAGGAGATGCATACGGGAACACAGGAGATGCATACGGGAACACAGGAGATGCATACGGGAACACAGGAGATGCATACGGGAACACAGGAGATGCATACGGGAACACAGGAGATGCATACGGGAACACAGGAGATGCATACGGGAACACAGGAGATGCATACGGGAACACAGGAGATGCATACGGGAACACAGGAGATGCATACGGGAACACAGGAGATGCATACGGGAACACAGGAGATGCATACGGGAACACAGGAGATGCATACGGGAACACAGGAGATGCATACGGGAACACAGGAGATGCATACGGGAACACAGGAGATGCATACGGGAACACAGGAGATGCATACGGGAACACAGGAGATGCATACGGGAACACAGGAGATGCATACGGGAACACAGGAGATGCATACGGGAACACAGGAGATGCATACGGGAACACAGGAGATGCATACGGGAACACAGGAGATGCATACGGGAACACAGGAGATGCATACGGGAACACAGGAGATGCATACGGGAACACAGGAGATGCATACGGGAACACAGGAGATGCATACGGGAACACAGGAGATGCATACGGGAACACAGGAGATGCATACGGGAACACAGGAGATGCATACGGGAACACAGGAGATGCATACGGGAACACAGGAGATGCATACGGGAACACAGGAGATGCATACGGGAACACAGGAGATGCATACGGGAACACAGGAGATGCATACGGGAACACAGGAGATGCATACGGGAACACAGGAGATGCATACGGGAACACAGGAGATGCATACGGGAACACAGGAGATGCATACGGGAACACAGGAGATGCATACGGGAACACAGGAGATGCATACGGGAACACAGGAGATGCATACGGGAACACAGGAGATGCATACGGGAACACAGGAGATGCATACGGGAACACAGGAGATGCATACGGGAACACAGGAGATGCATACGGGAACACAGGAGATGCATACGGGAACACAGGAGATGCATACGGGAACACAGGAGATGCATACGGGAACACAGGAGATGCATACGGGAACACAGGAGATGCATACGGGAACACAGGAGATGCATACGGGAACACAGGAGATGCATACGGGAACACAGGAGATGCATACGGGAACACAGGAGATGCATACGGGAACACAGGAGATGCATACGGGAACACAGGAGATGCATACGGGAACACAGGAGATGCATACGGGAACACAGGAGATGCATACGGGAACACAGGAGATGCATACGGGAACACAGGAGATGCATACGGGAACACAGGAGATGCATACGGGAACACAGGAGATGCATACGGGAACACAGGAGATGCATACGGGAACACAGGAGATGCATACGGGAACACAGGAGATGCATACGGGAACACAGGAGATGCATACGGGAACACAGGAGATGCATACGGGAACACAGGAGATGCATACGGGAACACAGGAGATGCATACGGGAACACAGGAGATGCATACGGGAACACAGGAGATGCATACGGGAACACAGGAGATGCATACGGGAACACAGGAGATGCATACGGGAACACAGGAGATGCATACGGGAACACAGGAGATGCATACGGGAACACAGGAGATGCATACGGGAACACAGGAGATGCATACGGGAACACAGGAGATGCATACGGGAACACAGGAGATGCATACGGGAACACAGGAGATGCATACGGGAACACAGGAGATGCATACGGGAACACAGGAGATGCATACGGGAACACAGGAGATGCATACGGGAACACAGGAGATGCATACGGGAACACAGGAGATGCATACGGGAACACAGGAGATGCATACGGGAACACAGGAGATGCATACGGGAACACAGGAGATGCATACGGGAACACAGGAGATGCATACGGGAACACAGGAGATGCATACGGGAACACAGGAGATGCATACGGGAACACAGGAGATGCATACGGGAACACAGGAGATGCATACGGGAACACAGGAGATGCATACGGGAACACAGGAGATGCATACGGGAACACAGGAGATGCATACGGGAACACAGGAGATGCATACGGGAACACAGGAGATGCATACGGGAACACAGGAGATGCATACGGGAACACAGGAGATGCATACGGGAACACAGGAGATGCATACGGGAACACAGGAGATGCATACGGGAACACAGGAGATGCATACGGGAACACAGGAGATGCATACGGGAACACAGGAGATGCATACGGGAACACAGGAGATGCATACGGGAACACAGGAGATGCATACGGGAACACAGGAGATGCATACGGGAACACAGGAGATGCATACGGGAACACAGGAGATGCATACGGGAACACAGGAGATGCATACGGGAACACAGGAGATGCATACGGGAACACAGGAGATGCATACGGGAACACAGGAGATGCATACGGGAACACAGGAGATGCATACGGGAACACAGGAGATGCATACGGGAACACAGGAGATGCATACGGGAACACAGGAGATGCATACGGGAACACAGGAGATGCATACGGGAACACAGGAGATGCATACGGGAACACAGGAGATGCATACGGGAACACAGGAGATGCATACGGGAACACAGGAGATGCATACGGGAACACAGGAGATACACACACTAACATCCAAACAGTCAAACGATACCCGACAACATGATCAACAGAAACTGGAACTTAAATACACAGATGATTGAACTCAAACGAGGAACAGCTGAGATGAATGTGATTAGTGTCCATGGTGACAGATTGTGGCGGGAAACTAGGAACACGTGACAGATGAAAACAACAAACAGAAAGTCCATGTGAATGTAACAGTCAGTTATAATCATCAAAATTAAAAGAAATAAACATTTGAAATATATCAGTCTGTGTGTAATTTTTTTAATGGAATTAGTAAAATAAATCAACTTTTTGATGATATTCTAATTATTATATATATATATATATATATATCACTGTAAACCCTGCTGCTTAAAATAAGTAATTGGATTGAGTAGGGTAAACTTAAATTAGACACATTAGTTCAGTCAAATGAACTTTTATGAATATTTAGAACTTTATTTTTCTTTTTAGTTCACAAAACTGACACATTTTAAGTAATATGAATTGTTTTATGGTTTTGAGTTTTAGGAACTTATTCTTTTAATTTAGACAAACTTAAATTTAACTGAATTTCTATTTCCCAGTATACTTTGCCATGACACTCTAAAGGGAGAGTAAATGCTAAAATTAAGTGTTATATAATGTTTTTTGTGCAAGTTAGAGATTTAACAGCGCTTAATGTTTTGCTATGCTAATTTAGAAGAATTTCTGTTATGTTCTTTTTTTGGGGGTGGGGGTGGGGTGCAAGTGGAGCATAAGCTCACATTGAGAACAGATGTGAATGTTCTATATTGCCATACTTATTCAATTAGCAAGTTAGCATTTACTGAATCAGCTAGTTAGGCTAGCCAAATTAAATGTATAAATTAATTTACTCAAATATTTCAAGTTAAGAGCCATTAAAATGAATGAGTACAAAATAATAATCTGCCAGTTCTGCTGCCTAAAACTTTAAATTTCTTAACTTAAACATTTTGATGTAAGCGATTACGTTTGTGTTTTGCCAACTTATTCGGGTTTATAGTGAATGCTGCAACTGATGCATCAGAATCAAGTATTCCAGAGAGCTGTACAAGATATTGTTTTTGGTGTTACTGTGTACATAATTTCAAAATCTCATGTAAATGTATGGTATAAGGATGTTTAGATATCTTTGCTGGAAAATACTGATGCAGGTGCAGTGGAGGCTGATTTACACAGACCACAAACACGGGCAGATGTGTTTACTAACCTGTGTTCTGATGAGCATCAGGATGGGGTGTGTGTTTACATTACAGCCTGCGTCACTTCAGTACTGTTGTGTTTATGGCGTCTCTCTCGTAGTGTCTCTTTCTCACTGTCTGGCTCAAGGACAGGAAGTGCATACCACTGTCCTGTCATTCAATATCTATGGAAAATATATCTTATGGTCACATGCAACACACACTTCCTGTTCACTCCATTCCACTTCCATCTTAATATTCACTCATTCTTTCATCGCTAATAATAACGTAAGCATTGTTACTGTTTCAACACCTTTAAATTGCATGCAGACACCTGTATCCTGTGTGATAGATGCTGTAATGTAATGTAAGTCTCTCAACATCCTGAGCCTTCAGGGCTTTTACCATTGGGCTATTGCTTTCCCATGGGATACAGTCTTTCTCTGTGGGGTGCATGAGGACAAACTCATTCCGTTGTTTCACAAATACAAAAGAAAACCATAACAAAAACATAGTTTGTCGTTCAGCTGTCTTTAAGAGTCAACTTTTTTTTGGACCATGAGTCAATAAATCCTTCATAAACACTGCAAGTGCACCTTGAACTTGCTTTAACCAAGCGCCGGGGTGTTGCTGAAAACCTAAAAAATGCCTCATTCACAGATTATCAAAGTCATTTTAAATTTATTTGTAGATTGATTCAGGCCAATTTGCAGACTGATTGTTAACATGATAGGAGGCCATTATCACAATGACAGTGTGATCAGCCAATCACAGCAACATGAAAACACTCATTGTGTCTAAATAGGCCTACTTCCCTATTATAGGCTATGGTAGGCGAAAAAAAAAAGTATGTGAAATGAACATATCCAATTCACAGTATTCATTAAACAGTAGGTGACCCAATGACCTACTACTTCTGGTGAGAGTCTGAAGTGCACATCCAATGGACACTTGAAGCCATGGAGAGGATTTGTGAATGGCAGTGAAGCAACACAACTGATTACAAAATTTAAAGTTAATGGCCAAATGTATCTTTATAAAAGTTCATAGCATTGTTGCAGATGAAATAAATCTTTTCCATCAGGTTGGATATACTTGATTCTAACTGCTCAGTCGCGACATTCCGAGGTCAGTTATTCCCTAATAAAACTGGAGGACTTCAGTATTAATAGGCCTGTGGTAATATTGTTGAAGCATTGCTAGAATGAGTGTTTTGTACACTGTAATGGATTATAAGATATTAAACGGGTACAGGATTTTTAAACGTTTCTTCTCAAATTAATATTTAATGTCCCGGTCATTATTTAAGAGGTGAAAAGCTGTGTAATAAGGCGATCAGTACTCAAGTACATTTTCCAAGTATTTATACTTTATCAGAGTGAAATGTAGTGCAGTAAAAAGTACAATATTATGACTTGAAATGTTATGATGTAAAATTTTTCCAAAGAAAAACACTAAAGTACAGACACTTGAAAAATGTATTTAAGCAGAGCAAAAATACTTCACTACTGTCCGCCTCTGGTAATAAGACCAGTTCATTGTTCCTTTAAATGTCCATCTTGTTTGAATATGTTCATTTATCTAGGCTCCTTTGTGAGGTTTTTATTTAGTGGATGCTTTGCATTTAATGAACTAAAAAAATATTTCAACTCAAATCAATATTTTGTGTGTAATTATTTACTTATGTGGCAGATAGTCGTGTTATAAGTGTGATCCGCTTCGCATCGAGGTCCTAATCAGTCATTGTGATTTTGCCAAGTAAGACATGTTCCTGGATCAACATATTTTGTTGATTCTGGAACAACATTCCTGTCCAAAAGTTAAGATCTAACTCTATCAATACCTCATCCCTAAAATCAGAGGAAATGATAGGTGAATAACACTGATGTAGAAGCACCTAACCCTGGTTTTCAGCCCAAACTGTAAACTTGTCCAAAAAAATCTGATCTGGTTGATTGGAATGTTGTTCCAGGATCAACAAAGATGTTGATCCAGGAATATTTTAGAACATGTAAAATCAAAGTCACTGTCCTAATCACCCTATCTAGGTTTATTTTCAATAACAACTGGCTGGGTGTACATTATCCTATACTTAATCACTCAAACATGTTTATCTAAATCTCTTAACTTAACCGGAGGTCTCACACATCCGCCATGTTAGTCGTTTATTTTATTTTATTTTTTTTTATTTGTGTTTGTATCTCTAATTGAATCCTTGTCTAGTGTGCAATTGGTTGTGGGCAGTATAAGCCGTAAGTGTGTGAATGGATCTGCACTTTAAATTCGCTCCGGAAATAACAGACCATCCGGGTACCTTTGGGATACTCATGTTGTGTTTATGCCATGTCATAATTATCATAATTGTGAGATTAGAACCCATGATGTTCTACTCGGAGCTGTTCGCATTCCCGGACTCGGAATTATATGATGCAGCAGTCAGGTGGTACAAGTCGGAACTCTCCAAAATTCTGAGTTTACAAATTGGAATTACGAGTTCTACAAGGACAAGTCAGAATTTCGTAATTACAACGTGGTGTGAACGCACCTTTATTTTAACATACTGTTATTTGGATCACACTAATTCTAATTTTGAATACTATTTTGGATGGACACAGTATGTGAATTGGGACACGGCAATATAGAGTGTGTGAGAGAATGAGAGTAAGAGGGCACGGGGTGGCCCAGATAGTGACACAAACTTGTGTCTGTGTTTTCTCGCTGGACCAGAGAAGATGCAGTGAATCTCTAAATGAAGCATGTTGCTCTTGGCGCCCCCTGCTCTCTGAGTAAGCGCATGTATGTGTGTCTGTCAGAGAGAGAGAGAGAGAGAGAGAGAAAGACACAGGCCCCTTTCAGCAGAGGCCTTCGTTCCTGCTAGCGATCAGAGGAACTTCATCTGATGGGCTGACAGAGACGCTTGCTCCACGCACCAGCGCCCAAAAACAACAATGTGCTATCAGCCCTCATATACACTCCAACATAAACACCAACACACACACGGTAGCCATATGTGCCATACACAAACACTCAGCTCAGCTCTGCTCATTTGATAGAAGCCTAGACAAGCAGAAATATCTCTGTGTTATTTCACAACCCTCCTTATCACTGTCGTTCAGCATGTGGGCACTGTGTCTAGCAATGTGTGCTTTGACGCCAACATTCATCAATTACTCACACACAATATCCGTCCAAACGGTGCGCTGTGACGTTCTGATAACATAGCAAGATCTGTTAGCACAAGTGCTAATAGATAAGTGAGCAGCTGGCGTGAAGTGTTTGATGGGCGTGCGGCACCGGTCACATCTTTTTCTAAGGCAACGGCTGCTGTAATGCAGATCAAAGCATCAGACGTCATTAAGAAGTTTCCTTTCGCACAGCAGTGAATCAACAACTTCCTCTGTGATCATGCACATCACGTTCCTGCTGATGACACAACGGTTCTTTAAGTGATGTTGTTAACTTCACCATGTTCAGAACGACAGCTAACAGGGAACGTTCTTAGAGCTGTCAAAGTTGTGAACAAACATTCATCCAGGCATCTTCGCACAGCAAAGGTGGCACAGAAACCAAATCTGAAGTGGCATTTATAAAACCATGAAAATTTGCATTTACAGACTGTTTAATGCTGCTCTGATGCGGCATAAATGCATTTACACAGGAACTGAAATTGTGGAAAGCAATACTTTGAACATAACTATTTTGAAATTACAGTTTTAACAAAGTGTTACAAATTTTAGTGTTTAATTTAAAAATAATGAAATGATCAAAATAAATAAAAAAATTCTGCACGTTACAGTGCGCGCTTTGATGTTTGTCATAATTCTTTGGTACTGATAGTTATTTTCTTTTTATTTATTTTTTTATAAAATTGTTCAACAAACACTACAAAGAAATTATGAATTATTACAACGGGTACATCACCCACAAGATTAACAGGCGAAAGTATTTTCAAAGAGCCAGAAAGTCACTGGCACAACAAACAAACACTGATGTTAGCATTAGCATTTCAGGCAGGACAGCAGATGTCACCAAACCGTCGTGTGTGGCTGAAATATACTCAAGGAGAGGATTTTTGGAATATAACAATACACAGTTAGTGACGCCGATTGGGTCTAGCACTTAACGTTACCGTTTCTGGGAGAATGCAGCAGTGAGTTGATCTGCCTGTCTCTTCAAAGGAAGATTATAAAGGGAGACTTCATGATGTGAGTACAGGAAGTCTTTTACTTCACTGTCTCTTGTTGGTATACATTTTTTAATTTGCCTAAAACAATATGAAGCGAGGTCTACGTTGTGTCTCCCGCTTTTTTTGATTCTCGTGCTGCCTGAGCTGACAGGCGTGCTTTTGGTTGTCATGACAATGACGTAGTTTAGCACAGTTTATTTACACTGAACCAAAACAGTATCAGAGTCGCCTTTGATACTAGGGGCTGAGGTGGGTCAGACCCGGCATATTTTAGGTCTGCTTTTATGCAGCATTGCGTCTTTTCACAGAATTTTAAGCAGGCTTAACTCAGCTGTAAAAAGATGCCTTAACATTACTAGAATGTTCATTCAAAGTTATCATAATGTTCTCAAAACGTTAGCACAAAAACATTATTTATACATCAATAGAAAGTTTTTTTCTGAGACATTTTAGTTGGATTTTCATCTTGTTTCAGAATGTTCAGAGAACATTCAAAAGTAACACGGCCAGAATGTTTGCGAAGTGATGAAATAAATCAAGAAGCCCTGTGAAGCCGTGGTTTACAGTGAATTTATAACAGCTAAGGGGCGATGTTACAAAGGTATGAACCATGGCTTCACAGGGCTTCTTGCTTTTATAAAAAGTTACCACACAATACAAATATTAAAGACAAAAATATGTATCAATGTAACTTTCATGAAGTAAAATCATTAAAAGGTCTCCTTCCACTGGAAAAAATAATCCCTGACCATGAACAGCAACAGAAGTTACATTTATTACACCTCTAGATGGCGGCAAAGATTGTCTTTATGAGCGAGTCACTCAGTCGCAAAGACTTTTATGTTGAAACTTGTTGTGAACACGGAACAAGACGACGCAAATGACAAATGCTTTGACTAGCGCTGTCTGTCCCACTCACACTCTGAATGATGAGTAGATTGTGCAAGCTGTGCCTTTTGTTTAACGTTAGTTTATTAATTTATTTATTTTTGGTTTATCGCATCATATTGCATAATGTGTCTGTGTATTTGAAACATTTAAATGGACTGATAAAGGTAGGTGTAAAGTATTTTTGTTAAAGTACAATGTTGTTTTGAATATTATAATGTACCAAATACTATACATACATTTATAGGTAAAATCGAACTCCGAGCCTCCTGTACCCAGTGACGCCAAACAACTTCCCTGTGCAAAGGATCATGGGGACCCAAAGTGTCCATCAGTTGTACCCTTCGAAATACTTAATTTCGTCAGGCCCTTTGAAGTGGCCAGTTTTGAGCACTTTGGTTTTGAACGACCCTTCAATATGGCGGCCATGATTGTTTTCACTCCAAAGTGCCCTTCGGAGGGTGATATATCCCATTTGGAACACACCGAGTGTCAGCAGGGCATGGGAAAACCCATTAACTGTTAAAAGGACAAGATCGCAGCAGACATTCAAACAGATTTTTTATTGTGAATAGGACTGACCTGAGGGAAAAATGCTAAGTCTGAATGCAGGTAATACACTTGGTCACTCGATCTCTCTCTCACAATACTCTGAACAATATCAACTGAGAACAAACATATGTTTACGTTGCTATGAGTGGTTGCTAAAAGTGTTGTGCAGTGATACACAGAACCGTTGGGTGAAGCGGGCATATATTTATCGTGAATAAAACACAGCTATTGACCAATCTGGAACTAACCGTTTTATAAATAATAAACAACAGTTACTTTTTGTGAAATACACAATACATGGAATTGCAGCAACACATATAATGAGGTCACAGGTGTATGTTTGTAGAGAAATTTACAATGGCTTTGAACATGGCTCAACCAATCAGAATCAACTATCCGTTTTATAATAGAATGTTTCCTTAACGTTAGCATTACCAAGAAAAAAGTTTTTAAGGCTGTGTTCACACTTCACACTTGGCAGGTTTGGTTCGATTAAAGCAAACTCTGGTGTAGTTCGACTTAAATATAACTCAACACAGACCAAAGACATCTTATCCAACCAAAAAACAGGAAGTGATGTCACAAGATGTGACCCTAAAAAGGACAGAATGCTGAAACGTATGTTTTTTTTTTCTCATCAAATGAACTACAATGCCCATTTCAGTTCAGTATAGGTGTCAGAAACGCTGTCTCCTTGCAGCAGATCTTCATTTGTGTGCAACGGAGGAATTCCTGCTGCTGTTTTGACAGGTCCTGGCAGCACTTTTCCATATAATGAAAGAGAATGGTTACTTACAATTCCTTTAAGACCTGTTTAAAATAAACAAGATCAGAGTTCTATTATAATATTTTGTAGAGTGAAGTGATAATGAAGTGGTACATTTGCAACTCTGAAAACCTGTGATCATCTGAGAGTAAACAAAAAATGACTCAAATGATTTGTGATTCTTATTAAGCTTTGTTATTCCCACACAAATGTTTTTTTCGTTTTTCATCAAGGAATATATGTTAATTTAATCTTTTTACAAAATAACTTAAGTGATAATTATAAAGCATGTTCGATAAACTTTACATGCTCAAAATGTCTATCTATCACAAAGTCTTCATAAAAATCACAAAATAATGTTCAGTTCAAATATAGAGTTCCAAAAAATTAAATATATTAATATAAATAACTGAAATAAACAATTCTTCTGCCAAAACAACATAGTTTACTGGCACAACTGAAGGCTATTAACAGTTGCTAAGCAATTGAGCAACTTACTGCTTTATTATAGAATGTGTTTATTGCCTATTTCACGGCAGCTTAGTATGTTACTTGCCCAATCAGACAATAATATAACTTTGTTTAATAAATGTGCATTAACATAGCGTGAAATACTGTATCCCAGAATGCAATGCACTTGACCCTACATTTCCAGTTTGAAAGATGAATTATAAATAATATCAGCTGTGAATTATCTTGCCAAAAGACATTTTAAACTAAATTCAGTTCAAAATAAGATGATAACTGGACATGACTCAGCTATTTAAACATGGACTGTAATGAGCTCAAATGACAACATTGTTTCATACTATTATTTTACATACTTAAAAATAGGCAGTATACAGTAGTGTGCACTAAGCAGTACACTAGTATTCCATTCTGAACATAGACATCAGCTCAGTTTACACTGAAGGTTGTTTTCACCTCCTTTCTTCATACCCTCAAACTCACCTTTGTAGATTTCCAGATGGTCCCCTGTGGCCCTCTAGTGGCCCTCATATCTACTGCACATCCTGTCATAATCATTCACTCCCTCGCTTGCTCATGATAAGTTCTAATAACCTAATAGTGCCCTTCGAAGTGGACTTTACAAGGTTTTTGACCACACTGAGTGAGATTCCACATTCTAGGGAGAGAACTCGGTCTGAAGGACACAGCACAGGAAACATCAATAGTGTACATAAATATACTTCACAGGAGCTAGATAGGGATTACATTAGTCATTACACAGCACCTCAGTCAGTAAACCAGCTGAACTAAAAGTTTCAGGAGTGACAACCGTGTGTAGCTACACAACACGACTCACTCCTGAAACTGCGGTAATTGACACAGTGGAGCAGCAATGTTCTGGTTTCTCATGTGTTTGGTATCCGCTATTCTGGCCAAAGAAATATTATAGTGACAAAAGACTTACGTTCAGCAATTTTATCTAAAGCACTGTTGACGGAGGGGTCTTAATTGCTTTGCTTATGTTTGGTTGCTTCACAGAGCGCACTCTTGCTGTGTTGCCATGGCCACTTATTAATAGTTTTTGGGCTTGTTGTTTTAAGTTTGGCTCATAAATCGATCAAGTTTACGGAATTATTGAAGTGAGCAGATGCGGGTCGCGATATTTTTAACATGAACAATTAGTTGTTCAGTTTGGTTCAGTACACCGTAGGGCTTTTCACACTGCGCTTAACCCCAGGTTATCGTCGTTCTAAACACCACTTTTTACCCCAGGTAAAGGAGCATTTCACACTTGTAATTTAGATTTTTTACCCAGGGTTATGAAACCCTGCTCTGGAGCGTTAGCACAGCTTTTGTGGTGTTAAAGGATTAGTCCACTTTCAAATTAAAATTTTCTGAAAATTTACTCACCCCCATGTCATCCAAGATGTCCATGTCCTTCTTTCTTCAGTTGAAAAGAAATTAAGGTTTTTGTTGAAAACATTCCAGGATTTTTCTCCTTATAGTGGACTACAATGGACTCCAAACGGTTGAAGGTCAAAATTACAGTTTCAGTGCAGCTTCAAAGGGCTTTAAACGATACCAGACGATGATTAAGGGTCTTATCTAGTGAAACGATATGTCATTTTCTAAAAAAAAAATTCAAATGTATATGGTTTATAAACACAAATGATCACCTCGCAATTGCTTCCTCCAGACCGCTCTTCCGTATTCTTCAAAAAGCTTACGCTGTATGTCCTACACCTTCCTTATTCAACTTGCGGAATGAACGCGGCGCCAGTTCCATTTTTTCCTTAAGTAGAATAGGGAAGGTGTAGGACATACAGCATAAGCTTTTTGAAGAATACAGAATACCCTTATTCCTCGTTTAAAGCCCTTTGAAGCTGCACTGAAACTGTAATTTTGAGCTTCAACCGTTTGGGGCCTATTGAAGAACACTATAAAGAGAATAATCCTGGAATGTTTTCATCAAAAACCTTAATTTCTTTTCGACTGAAGAAAGAAGGACATGGACATCTTGGATGACATGGGTGAGTAAATTATCAGGAAATTTTAATTTGAAAGTGGACTAATCCTTTAACTCCGCATTGCGGTGCCAAACTTGCACAGTGTGAAACGTTGCGGTGTTAGAATGTTACAACTAGATGCTTAGCAACCGACAATCAATCACGTGCCTCATATTCACGTGCTTTGGGCAGTCATGGAAACACAGCTTGATGTATAAACAGTCGTTTCTGCGTATGATAGGAAAAATGTCAAACGGCGATGGAAATCGCGACAATTGACCCTTTTTCAAAGACCCGCCCCCCTTAGTTACTGTTGCTTTGTCCGACAAGCCATGGCGCTGTCGCCACACAGAGTGAAAAATACATTGCGGAGCAAAGAGGACACTGACAACACGTCGACAGACAAGAGAAAGCAGGTTACTTATGATAATAAAGTCCCAGCTTTCAAATTGTGTAGTTTTTTTTTTAAAGAAATTCGAACAATAAAAAGTTTTGTGGCTCTTTAATGTGTCGTGACAGATTGCTGTAGTACCTCAGCTCAAGCAACTTGTGAACCGATCATCTTTTCCTACTAGTTAATTTATAGCATCAAAAACATGAATGAACATGAGAAGGAATGTTGTTTTGAATGCGGAAAGATGTCAGTACACACCATTTTTCAAGTTCAAGTCCACCAAGGTTAATCTTCTAACTCCTGACTGCTTTGTCTGACAAAATGGCAGATTCGGCGTTCTGATTGGTTAGTCGCTTGTCAATCAAACTCCCGTCGAAGGGTCAATTGGAGTGAAGAAGAGGCCATCATTGTAGTTCGAAAAGTTCACTCAGAAAAAAACTTCAGCAATGTGTAATAGGAGTGCGCGCAGTGCTAGAGCTATGAACAGGTCACATGCTGCGTTTGTCCAGTCAGTGACACTGACACCGCAAATATGCAGATAAGGACTTTATCCCAGGGTTTAGGAATGTGCAGTGTGAAATGGTAGCTTATGAATACCCAGGATTAACTGTTAACCCCAGGTATAGTATGAGCTGTGTGAAACGTGAATAAAGATAACCCAGGATTTTGTTTACCAGGGTTAACTATTTCAAGTGTGTGTACAGAACAGGATTAAGCGCTAAAAGGTGAACTGACAACAGAATTTAGCTGCAGTGTGTATGTGCCACTGTAAATTATAGAATTTTACATTGCAGAAAGTTGCAAATGTACTGAACCCCTAAAGGGACATGGTAATGGAAAAAATATGAGACGGGAAGGAAAATATATTTCAATGCTTTAGCATTCTCTCGCAAAAGATTTGCGCTCCCCCATACGCTCACAAAACTTTACATTCCCCATTCTTTGGCGAAAACAAAACATTTGTTCCATCACCATGTCCCTTTAGGGTCTCCATACAAATGAAGTAATATTGTCAACTTCTAGTCTACATAAGCTGTGTTCGAAATCACCCCCTATACCCTCATTCACTATTCCCTACATTACTCCACTAATATAGTCCACTTGAAGGAGTGAATGAAAATGAGTGAGTGAATTCGGACACTGAGTGCGCTGGAAGGGCTGCCGCTTTTGCATAGTTTGTGCTTGCTGTTTAATAATTATTTGAAACTTAGCAAACTGGCAGCTCCAGTAGTAATAAAAAGAAAATGGAAACTAGTATGTATAAATCTTTAATTTAATAATCAATTAAAAAGGAATTTATAAATGTATGATATTACGCTGTACCCAGCGGTGGGAATTCATTTGGCGCGACCGTCACAGTGCATTATGGATATTTTCTAACTGTTAAGCATATATCGGTTGTACACTTGTTACGGTGCATTATGTGATTGAATGAGTGCTTTCGATAATGTCCACTATGGTTTTGGACACCACAACAAATGGCTGTCCCCTCAAATACTGCCCTGTTTAAGGGTATAGAGGTCGATTTCAGACACAGCCATTGTGTGTAAGGAGCAGTAAACACTGTGAAGGGAGTCGCTTCAGGCTCTCCACAGTTATTACTCACCGAGTCTCTTTGATTTGTTTGTTTGCCACTGAGACTCAAGATTTGTTTCACCACTCTTGAGTATTATTTGTGTAATATATAGTATTATTCTTGAAATAAATGGTACAGAACATGCCATGATGAAAAATGCAGCTACACTCAGAATTAACAGACGTAGTGAAGGTGCGAGCGCAAGCAACACTAGCACACAAAGCTTCCTAAGGACAAAGACTCGCTCAGTATCACACAACATTAGAAGCAACACGCTGGGTTTTTAATGTCCCTTGTAGAAAGTTTATGAACAAGAATGGTGTCAATTTGATCATGCAGAAAACATTAAAGGACACCACAGACTAACATATTTGCAAAAGAAACTCATCCTGCACCTAAAAAAATAATTATAACAATTATATAAACATTACATAAATAAGCTTTCTCCTCCCTCCTAATTGAGTGACTAATATCAGTGAAATAGGTTTATATAACAGGCCCACATATTGTGAAAATGCAGTTAACTTCCTCCCTCCAGCTCTGGCACAGATCAGTTTTACATTGCTCTATCCCATCAGTCTTTCTCAGTCAGTCTACAGCTTGACTCTTGCTGGACCACCAACAGCTCGGCATGGACGTGGATGAATGCTGGTGTAAAAGTTATCAAGAAACGGAGCCACGCATTAATATTTTCTCATCATTTCGAACATGCTGTCTTAGTTTTACATGCGCAGCATGGGGAAAAGGAAAACCTACCATACAAATTGAACATGAGCTTGTACGATATTCAAATATATATATATTTTTTTTTACATTGAAAAAGGAAAGTTCAAACATGTTTCTTTTTCTCTGCAAATAATGATTTAGACATGTACAAGCCCAACTGCATTTGAGTCTTTATAAAACGTTTGAACGTTTTGAAAACATTAGTGGGAACTAAAGCTAGATTTATAAAAGAACATTCTTCACCCTCTACTGCTTTATTTATTGATGTGCTGATCAATTTGTGCCAATGTTTCACTTCTTTGCAAGAGGAGGCACTGTGATATGTAAAAGGAAGCACTTAACAGCCATGTGTTTAGTATTTTGAGATAAACAACTTCAGGCTGGGATAAACCTTTGATGGTACATTTTCTTCTGATAAAAGTACTAGAAGATGCTCCAGTTGCTGTGTTTTTTTTTTTTTTTCTTAGTTTTTTTTTTTTTAGTAGATGGATTGATTTAAATGATACACATTACTACAAACCTTTTTGGCAGTGTTTCTACATAATGAAAACATGTCATCTCTATTCAAATACTGTACATCATTTAAGATGAACTTGACTGAATCAAGTTATTTGGACATGTCTAAATTTAGTTGAGTTTACTCAGTTCAGTTCATCCTACGTTTCCTTCATGTGGAACCAATGTACATGACGGAATCAAGTTCAGCCAAAGAGCTAAATATAGCTTTTCTTTACATAAGTTACATAAGTTGGCAACCATTAGATGGAACTGGTTACATCAATGGCATTTCTATTGCAGTTTAAATTTTTGTTAGCAGGTCCTCAACCCAAGCACACTCTCAGCACTTCACCATCCCCAAAATACCAACATAACAGAAATTATTTTAAACACCAACATAATAGTACATTAACAAGTCTCCCAATTTTCCCATCTTGCTAAAAAATAACACCATTTCAACATTTACTTGCTCCGCAAAGCATGACAGGAAATGGAAATGCTGTTCCCTTTCAAGGGAACTCGCGTTGCGTCGAGAAATTGACGCTTTGGGAACGCAACGCGTGATGTCGTCATGAAGCACGTGTGAAATCAGTCCAATGGTGTGTCGAGACGTCAGAAGCGGGTGACGTCACGGCCAGGAAGCTATAAAGCACGCTCAAACAAAGCAACGCTAGCTTCTGTGTCTTCAGTTGCGCTCTGTGTCTCGTATGTCCTATTTGGTGTTGTTTGTCATTATTACCCCTTATTATGGCCGAGAAGCAGTTCAGATCTTGTGTTCCTCCCTGCCCACGTTACATCACGGGCGGGGATACACATGATCTTTGTGTTGCCTGCTTGGGAGCGGAGCATGCCCGGTCAGCACTCGAGGGTGCTGGCTGTGAGCATTGCGACCGCCTTCCATTGCGGACGCTCCGCTCCCGCCTGGCGCTTTTTGATGAGGGCGCCCAGGCTCGCGTTCCCCAGGGTTCGGGTCCCGCTGCTGCCGAGGCACAGCGCCGATCCAGATCCTGGGGATCGCAAATGGATTTGTCAGAGGGGTTTGAGACGGGCCCCGCCCTATCTCAGCCCTCACCTGACAGATCCAGTGCTTTTTCCCAGTGTCTGGAAGCACGCTTTGCGGTTCCTTCCACACTGGGTGAAGCACCGGTGCTCAACGTGTCCAGCTCCGAGGAGCTGGATGTGGAGAGCACCGACATAGCAGAGAGTGAGGACTCGCCATCCCACTCTCCGGCTTATGAGGAGCTGGTGGAGGTCATAACTCGCGCCGTGGCCAAACTGAATATCGACTGGCCGGCGGAGAGGCAGGACGTTCGTCCTAAAAGCAAATTGGATGAACGCTTCCTGCCCTCGCGAGCGCAGCCTCCCCGTCGGGGTCTCCCCTTCTTCCCAGACCTCCACACTGAGGTGTCGAGGTCCTGGAGGAAACCGGCCTCCTATCGTGTGCATAGTGCTCAAACCACGCACTATGCATCGATAGTGGGGCTCAAGGAGCATGGGTATGGGACGATGCCAAAGGTGGAGGAGACGCTTGCTAGCTATCTCTCTCCACAATCGGCATCGCCCCTAAAGGCCCCGACACTGCCCACCAAGCCCGTCAGGATTACATCCAGCTTGGTGGGCAAAGCTTATCAGGCCTCTGGTCAGGCTGCGGCATGCCTTCACACTATGGGCGTGCTGCAGGCCTACCAAGCCGAACTTCTGGGGGATATTGATGAGGGCGGGGGAATGACTCCCGACGTAGTCGATGAACTACGTCGGGCAGCTGATTTATCTCTCCGGGCCACCAAGGAGACGGCCAAATCTGTCGGTCGTGCTATGGCAGCCCTGGTGGCCACGGAGAGGCATTTATGGCTCAACCTCAGCTCTATAAAAGACAAGGACAAGCATTTCCTGCTGGACGCCCCGCTTACGCCTCCTGGCCTCTTCGGCGACGCCGTCAATACGGTCGTCGAGAGGTTCCAGGAGGCTAATAAGCAAGCGGCGGCGTTCCAGAAGCTCCTCCCCCGCCGCTCTCATACCCCCGGGGCTGCTCAACAACACCAGCAGCCCCACACTTCTAAAGCCAGCTCCTCACAACAACATCGTGCTGCCCAGAAGCAGAGCGTTACCACCCGTACTCCCCCTCAGCGACACGGGGGGACGGGTGGTCGGTCTCAACCGCAGCCTTCGAGGGGTAGGATGGATCTGCGATCCGTCCTTATCGCCAAGAAGGCTGCGGGGAAAAAGCCCTGACGCCAGCAGCGTCAGGGCTTTGAGGGCAGTCCCCTCCGGAGAGAGGTGTTCTACACCTCAGCGCACAGCGCTCACTTCTCTTCGGTGCCCTCAGGGGACCGTTCTGCCAACCCTGCCGTTCCAGGGCGCAGCGGCCCCCAGCGAACATTCACTCAAGCATCCGCCCGTAAGTTTAGCGGTGCTGGAGTGTTCGCTCCCTCCGAGGAGGGTCTCAGAGCGATCAGTTCGGCTGCCCCCTGCCGGTGCGCCGCATCGGGGCACCGAACTGGTTATTCAGGATATACCAGAGGCCAGTCTCGAGAGACTGGTTCCCTTAGTAGAATATCTGACAGCGTGGAAGCTACTGCCAAATATTTCTCAATGGGTCCTGCGTACAATCGAAAAAGGTTATGCCATTCAGTTCGGGTCTCGCCCGCCCCGGTTTATGGGGGTCCTACCCACTGTGGTGGGCCCCGAGCAGGCTCTGGTTCTGGAGCAAGAAGTAAAAACTCTATTGGAGAAAGGAGCCATAGATTATGTACTTCCCTCCGATGCAGAGAACGGTTTCTACAGCCGTTACTTTATTGTTCCAAAGAAGGATGGCGGGCTGCGTCCTATTCTAGATCTTCGTCAACTGAACCAGTCCGTTATGAAACTCAAGTTCAAGATGTTGACACTGAGGCAGATCGTATCTCAAATCAGGTCCGAGGACTGGTTTGTTACGATCGACCTCAAGGACGCATACTTTCACATCTCCATCCTTCCACATCACAGGAAGTTCCTGAGGTTTGCTTTTGGGGGCAAAGCTTACCAATATCGGGTTCTTCCATTCGGCCTAGCGTTATCACTCCGCACATTCACCAAATGTATGGATGCAGCTCTTGCACCTCTACGTCTCCAGGGCATTCGCGTCCTCAATTATATAGACGATTGGTTGATTCTGGCTCATTCACAACAGTTAGCGGCTCGGCATCGAGATGTCGTCCTCGCTCACATGAAGAGCCTGGGGCTGAGGCTCAACGCCAAGAAGAGTATGCTTTCTCCAGTTCAGAGAACCACTTTTCTGGGCGTGGTTTGGGACTCTGTTGCGATGCAGGCGCGTCTTTCTCCTGCTCGCATCGAATCAATCCTTTCTACCGCAAGCCGGTTAAAGCTAGGCCAGTCACTCACTGTAAAACAGTTTCAGAGGCTGTTGGGGCTGATGGCAGCGGCATCCAACGTGATACCTTTTGGTCTGCTGCACATGAGACCCCTGCAGTGGTGGCTCAAAACCAGGGGATTCTCCCCGAGGGGAAATCCTTTTCGCATGATCAAGGTCACGCGGCGTTGTCTACGTGCCCTGGCCATTTGGAAGAAGTCCTGGTTTCTATCCCAAGGGCCCGTGCTGGGAGCTCCTTGTCGTCGCAAAATGCTAACGACAGATGCTTCCCTCACGGGCTGGGGAGCGGTCCTAGACGGACGCTCGACTCAAGGTCTGTGGGGCGCTCACCACCTCTCCTGGCACATCAACTGCCTGGAGATGCTGGCGGTCTTTCTGGCCCTCAAGACTTTTCTTTCAGATCTCAGGGGCCACCATGTTCTTGTCCGGTCAGACAACACATCGGTAGTCGCCTATATAAATCATCAGGGGGGTCTGCGGTCACGCCCACTCTCCAAGTTGGCGCGCCGAATCCTCCTGTGGTCCCAAGGGAAATTTCTGTCACTCAGGGCAGCTTATATCCCCGGGGTCCAGAATGTTGGAGCAGACGTCCTGTCGAGGCAGGGGCTGAGGCCCGGGGAATGGAGGCTCCACCCCGAGGTGGTGGAGCAAATTTGGGAAAGGTTCGGCCAGGCTCAGGTGGATCTGTTTGCGTCTCGAGAGACTTCTCACTGTCCACTCTGGTTCTCCCTCACGCATCCAGCTCCTCTCGGACTGGATGCTATGGTACAGACGTGGCCGAGGCTTCGTCTGTACGCATTTCCCCCGATCGCTCTGCTCCCGGGAGTTCTAGAAAGAGTTCGCCGGGACCACGTCCGGCTCACCTTGATAGCCCCGCGCTGGCCGGGCAGAGTGTGGTTCTCGGACCTAGTATCTCTCCTGGACGGCTCTCCCTGGGAGATTCCCGTCAGGAGGGACCTTCTGTCCCAGGCAGGGGGCACGATTTTCCACCCCCGTCCAGAGCTCTGGAGCCTGTGGGCTTGGCCTCTGAGGGGGCCCAGCTCATAAATTCCGGTCTCTCAACCGAGGTTGTAGGGACCATTCTCCAATCTAGAGCTCCCTCCACGAGGAAGCTTTACGCCCTGAAGTGGAAACTTTTCACTTCTTGGTGCAGTAGTCGTCAGTTTGATCCAGTTTCCTGTCCCGTTGGTACGGTTTTGGAATTTCTGCAGGAACGGTTCACTGCAGGGTTATCTCCCTCCACGCTAAAGGTTTATGTGGCGGCCATTGCGGCTTACCACATACTCTTGGCTGGTTCTTCTCTTGGTAGAGACCCACTTATTACTCGCTTCCTCCGTGGCACCTTGAGGCTGAGGCCCGCGGTACGCATGAGGGTTCCGGCATGGGATTTGGCTGTGGTGCTCCAAGGCCTATCCCTAGCCCCCTTTGAACCGATTGAGGAGGTTCCAGTTAAGTTTTTGACCCTAAAAACACTGTTCCTCCTTGCCATATCTTCCTTGAAAAGAATAGGAGATCTACAGGCCCTTTCGGTTGCCCCCTCGTGCCTGGAATTTGCACCTGGTATGGTGAAAGCCTTTCTTCATCCCAGACCTGGTTACATTCCCAAAGTTCCCACTAATGTGGCTAGGCCCATTGTACTGCAGGCCTTCTGTCCTCCTCCCTTCAGGACGTCAGACCAGGAACGCCTTAATTTGCTTTGCCCTGTTCGGGCCCTAGATGCTTACGTCCACAGAGCTGCCCTGTGGCGTAAGACTGAGCAATTGTTTATCCTCTTCGGGTCCCCCAATAAAGGGGCCCCGGCATCTAAGCAGAGGATGAGTAAGTGGTTAGTCGAGGCTATCTCACTTGCTTACGAGTCGGCCGGACTGCCGTCACCTCTAGCAGTCCGAGCCCACTCTACCAGAAGTATGGCGGCCTCCAAAGCCCTTCTTTCGGGAGCCTCTTTACACGACGTCTGTGATGCGGCAGGCTGGTCCTCACCGCACACATTCGTCAGGTTTTATCAACTTGACCTTAGCTCCCCCGGGGCCCGGGTTCTCTCTGGCGACTGACGAGCCACACCAGACAGGCCCTTGTAACTATGGCGGCGTGGGTATTAACGTTCCCAAAGCGTCAATTTCTCGACGCAACGCGAGTTCCCTTGAAAGGGAACGTCTCGGTTACACATGTAACCTTAGTTCCCTGAAGAGGGAACGAGACGTTGCGTCGCCCTGCCATACTTCCAGCACGCCTGTCAGCGCTTACTTCAGACACTTTAAGCTAGCGTTGCTTTGTTTGAGCGTGCTTTATAGCTTCCTGGCCGTGACGTCACCCGCTTCTGACGTCTCGACACACCATTGGACTGATTTCACACGTGCTTCATGACGACATCACGCGTTGCGTTCCCAAAGCGTCAATTTCTCGACGCAACGCGAGTTCCCTCTTCAGGGAACTAAGGTTACAGTCGTAACCGAGACGTTTTCTATGTTTAATCGAGCTGCTTGAATGAAACATTCTTTCAACATGAAAAAAATAATTTAATCCCCGTAGTCAATTTGTTTTCCTGTTAAATGGGATTGTTGTTATTTTTTAATAGACAATAGCTATTATTTATAGCGGGTCAAGTGGAATTAGGGGGTGGGACATTCTCAGTCTAAAGGGCATTTGATTGGACAAAAATTTGTATACACCCCTGAGTGCAGTATGAGTCATCATTTTGTTCCTTGTTTTTTTCCAGAAGAGAAAGACTGCACATTTTAACAAAATTGTGTCAGTGTTTAGGAGAACAGTAGCATAAATGACCTTAATGCTTAAACTCTCTGACTAAAAGCCACTAAACTCTGATATTGATTTCATAGTGTCTTTGATTTTGAGGCCTGCGTTTATTGTGTTGTTATGGTGTGTTGCAGTGACAGATGTGAACACATGTGGGCAGTGTGGTGCAGATGCAGGGCTCTTGATGCTCTATCACGTTCAACACAAAAGCTTGTCCGTACAGCACTCATTCAGTGAAGTCTGCTGGAACCCAGCACTGTAGATGAAGAAACTAACATGTTGTCTGCCTGCTGTATCAACACTGCTGCTCAAATCAAACGGACAGCAGCAAGTGTGCATGTGTGCTGGGATGAATGAGAAACAAGTGTGAGTTCATTACAAATAGTAGTTATTTGCTGCATAAGTGTATGTATTTATGTTTGTGATTTAGTAATGGTAATGATAGAAGTAGTAGTGGTCATGATAGTACTAGTTAATGGATCAAGAACATGCCCGTGTCATATTTCTTTGCGACATTAAAGGAAAACATTAGAAATTATATTAAGGCTATTAAAGGGGTGATGAACTGAGAAATCAAATTTTCCTTGAGCTTTTGACATATAAGAGGTCATCATTCTATAAGAATATCCTGTAAGTTTAAGAACTGAAAACTTCCTTGTTAGTCCAATAAAAGCTTTTATTGACACCAGACCCAGCAAACAACAGGCTTTTCAAAGTGGGGATCTATGACGTCAAAGGGCAGCAAGCACCGCCTCCGCAGAAGAAGATCAACGTCTACTTCATCACTGCCTGTTTAGCCCCATCCACCAATTCGTGCCTGATATGCAATAGAATAAGTAGCCTAAGTAACATAGGCCTATGTGGTGCTAAACCGGATCGAGCTACCAAGCAATAAACATGCCGTTGAGGATTACAAAATATTGTGCAGTGCTTAACTGTGTTAATTCTAATGCCTGATCTGATATGTAATGATTCATGTACTGTCAGATGTTCTTTGTCAGTAAATCAAACCCGTGACTAAACGTCAACTTGCGTTGTTTCTCTTAGTTGGATGAAAATAATCTGTTATTTAACGGGGATTCAATTATATAAAGAAAGCGATCAAAGAAAGATCCCTTTGCAATCGTTGGAGCAGCGCACGCTGAAGCTGTCAATCAAACAGCGCAAGTTTATCAGTGACTGACATTCGCAAAACTCCCGTTTTATTCAACGAATGTTTTAGTTATATCGAGTTTGCATTGTTAGTGAAGATGAAAGCATTCGTCAGAGTTGCATTGATTTGCAATGACGAGATCACTGCTTTCATGCGCTCAACAACATGTCTGTGATCGGCTACAGTGTTCATCACTGCAACCTTTCATGCCATGATCTAAATATAATGCCATAGATCTAAATGTAATGCAACACTTTCCTTGATTAGTTAACCTTGAGAGCTGTAATAGTAAATACGCGCTAAAAGAGCTAGAGAGTAAAATACTTGCTATTTCAAATGAAAAAATGTCAGCCAATCACAGCAGTGGGCGTTTACACTGAAGTCTCACAGCAGACACGCCCCTTCAAACCAGAGGGCTCAAATCAGGGTAGGAAAAATTACAATTTTTGATGTAAAAAGCATACTAACATTATAAGTGCACCCCAGGAAACATTATAAAACAATAAAACAACGCAGTTCATGACCCCTTTAAGTGTTTGTTTAGATTTCCTTGTGGTGGAAAAGACATGTCTAAAATATATACAGACCCCCAAATGTGAAGTTCCCACAAGGATATGTAAGACAATGTGTTTGTGTTTTACAGTAACAGGAGAGAAGTGTGGGGTGAACGGCTGGTCAGACCCGAACACTCATCTCTCAGTGGGAGTACCATGATCAGGACAGTGAGGAGGGGAAACAAGACTGAACACAGACACATGTTCTATACAAGTAAAAGCTCCTTTAGAGCTATCCATAACTCGATAGAAAAAAAAAAAAAAAAAAAATGACACTGAGGAGACCAGGTTGAATTACCTCAATAACTGCACGTTCATAGATGCTTGTTTTCTCCAACAGTGGTTTTGTTGCTTCTTGCATATTTCTTGACACCTTCAAAATGAAACGTCCAGTGAGTGGCGATGGTGGCACTAAAAGCATGCTCAGTTTTATCTGAAACAGATGAACGTGATTCTGACAACGTTTTATTACGTTGGTTGCTGTACTGTACATATCGTGGCAGTTTGAAAATGAAATGTTCAGTGATTGGGGCTAAAAGGTTAATGCTCTCACTAAAAACTGAAAACTTTTTATGCGTTTTGGCCGTTTATTTACATGACAACGGCGTTTTGGGTGCAAACTTTTGAAAACGGGTTTCAAAGTGCAAGGTTTAGAAAATTGTCTCTGTGTAAACAACAAAAATGCAAATCGGTGGAAACGATGACATTATGTACATGCCTATTACATGTTCAGTCTATAGTGTTTTGTCACCATCTAATGGCTTGCCGGCAGAATACAGCGTTTATAGTCATTTTCACGGATTCGTGTGAATGGGGATCGTTTTGACAATGGTGCCGTCTGTTCGCGGAAAACTGAAAGGAAAAACGTCTCGGTTTTGAGCATATCGTTGTCGTGTAAACGTGCCCTTGAAGGGTTAGTTCACCCAAAAATGAAATTTCTGTTATTAATTACTATAATAATCGCCGTTCTGATGTAGAACCTGGAAGGGCGGCACTGTCTATACAACGTAAACAGCGTAGGAGAATGTTAGAGAAGAGAAGAAATTGTTGAATAAAGTTATGTTTGTTTTGTTTTTGCACACAAATAGTATTCTTGTCACTTCATATCCTTAAAGTTGAGACACTATAAGCACATGGACTACTTTAACAATGTCTTTACTACTTTTCTAGACCTTGAATGTGGTAATTACGTTGCTTCCTCTTGGGAATCAGAAACCTCTCGGATTTCATCAAAAATATCTTAATTTGTGTTCTGAAGATGAACGAAGGTCTTACGGGTGTGGAATAACATGAGGATGAGAAATTAATGACAGAAATTTCATTTTTGGGAGAACTAACCCTTTAACCCTTTCAAGCATGAGTTTAAAATATTTTAGCTGACCCCCAGATTGAGTTTTTCTTTAAGACGACCATTATTTTAGATCATTTGCTCTTATTGTTTCCATGGCGACGCGTCATGCTTGTCACGTAACACACCGCAGCCACAAAAACACTGTATGACAGATGGATCGCTACTATTTTGTTTTTCCTTTTTTATTTAAAAAATATTCTCAAACTTGCTTATCATATCACTAACTATCTGATATTCTGATTCTCAAATATGTGTAAGTGAGTGTGTTTTGTCTTTTAAAAAAACGTATAAATGATCTTTATCTTGATCTATAACGCGAGATGGGCGCCGCCATTTTAGTTTGCGCCACAGTCCTGTCAGTCGGATTTACAGCTCGTGAATTCATCAGTTTCTCCCGAAATATATAAGTGGCTGATGAACTGGAGTAAACTTTATAGTTACTTAGGCCCACTATGTGTGTCTGATATGAATAAGCGTCAGCAAATTATATTTGAATGGATTGTTATTGCTGCTTCCACTGATGTCTGACATCTGTGTGTATTTTACAAACTCTAAATGTATTGTTTTACTGGTGCTTATGCGTATTTAAATGTCTGAAACCTTAAAAAAAAACAAAAAAAACATTATGTGGCTGAAAACACTGCATAGCTGTGATATATCACAAGAGCTGAGCGCATCCGTCTCGCAGCCAAAGCGCGAAAGCACAGTTTGAATCTGGCAGTTATGTGACGTCGCTGAACGTTCTAAATCCCATATGTGGGGCCGTACCGCTCAAAAGGTTAACAAAGGTCATTGTGATATGACAACGCATTTGGCCGAGCAACCAAGTCACTTTAGCTTATACAAGTCTTTGAGCTTTTTTTTTGGACTTGTGTTTTAATGGGACTCATACCTGACCGTCTAATGCTGTACCAGGTGAGCTACTAAGCAAGTTTACCTTGTCCGAAAAGCACGTTTTACCATATTGTTCCATGTTTATGTGATGTAATTTTACATGATTTATTATCTACTGGCCAAAAGAACGGTTTGATACCTTTTCCACTTTTGCCTCATCATGAATTTTGTGCCTAATTGTTTTACATTTGTTAACCATTGCTCAAAGTCACTAATTAACCCAGATCAGTGTTTCGTAACCGTATTTTTGGACCCCACAGCCCATTAACACCCCCCTCATCAACCAAACCTAGAAAAAACAAACAAACAAACCAACAGGATTTTAATTAATATTATACTGAATTATCCATTCAGTAAAGAGTTGCTTCCTCTGTCCGATGTCTGCATAATAACTGCAGTATATGCACATACAGTATATTGTGCTCCAAGTGGAATACACAGGAACTCAATGTGTTAATGCTGTAACCTCAAAAATCATTACATTAACAACAATTAATCATTTAAAAATTCACATTTCTGTTTTATGCATACCCCTGGTATTTTGGACCATCAATTTTGGAGGTTGTCTTGACTGAACTGCTGAGTTTGGGCCATGCCACAGCATTTTAGTCAGATCAAGGGTTGGTGTTCTTCAAATGTTTAAACCTTTTGGCTGGATATTTACCGCTGTGTTTGGGGTTATGTTATTCTGAATGACTCACATTTGGCATGCACATATCCAGATATTCTCCTGTGGTTTAATCCAGATTTCACTGTTCCCTCAGTGAGACATCTGTGTGCTGATGATCTTCCATTACAACAGTGAAAGGCTGAACGCAGTGCTTGTGGAGGGCAGTGATTTTCTCCTGTGTCATCTTATACATTTCATCTTGCATGTTTTCCTTCTAATAGTGGATTTGTGAGCAGTGAGTTGTCTGCGCCTGCAAACCGTTACAGCGGGTCTGAAAGTAACCTCTTGACACGTTTGCAGGAATAGTCAGGGCTAGAGATAATTGTATGTAAATGTAAACCAGTGTTGGGGAAGATACTTTGAAACTACAGTTTGTCAAGCTACAGTATAAGCTCTACTACAATATATTACCATAAAATAGTCAATTTCTTAAGCGTGTGATATCTTTATAACCTATATAACTATATTATAATTGTTCTCAGGGACATAGGGAAAACTATGTGATGACTCATATAGTGAAGTTATAAATGAAGTTATTGTCTCTCATAAGAATGAGTTGACTCTGAACCGCTTAAACGAGTCATCAGAAATTCGAATTCCACTTCCGTGATGGTCACATGTCACATTTGCCTAATGCCCGCCTATGTTCTACGTTAATCGCCCACGAACAACTTGACCCGCCCTCAAATGCTGAAGCTGCCTGGTTCGTATTGTGTACATGTCGAGAAGTTTTCTGCTCTTCAAAAGCAAATTCTTTTTGTAAACAGTTCCAAAGGATGAGGATGTGAAGAGTCAGTGGTTAAGATTACCACAGCAATACAACAGCAGTATAACCTCTTGATGATGGCTTCTCAAATCTCCGTGAGGTCTAAATAGGATTTACAAAATGTATTTGGACCAACTTGCTCCTCAGGATCACAACCTGTAAGTACGATTAATTATTGATGTACATATTTTCTACCGAATGTTCAAAATGTGTTTTATATTGTGTAGCCTATGTCTCCGGCTAACTCACATTATTATTGTATTTTTGAAATACTTCTGCAAATCAGCTGTGGGCCACTATTACCTTTCCATTAATGCAGATTGTCCTGAGAAGTCATCCTTGCGATAGAGGTTTGGGTTGAATAACTAGTTCTTCCAGTACTTCATCATCGGACTCGTGCTCGCATTGATATGATAAAATCGATGCCATCATTACTGTCTTTACAGTGTGTACAATCGCTGAGCTTCGGAAGTGTCCAGACTGGTACTGAAGTTGTCAAGTACTGCTGTCGTCAGGTGCTATATGCGGTAGACCAATCACAACAGAATGTGCCATCTGGCCAATCAGAGCAGAGCAGGCTCGCGGAAAGGAGGGATTTAGAGAGACTGAAGCATCGGATGAGTCATTTCAGCATCAGTGAATAATGTTGTAATGTGCAATGTAAATTATTTGAAAATTTTGAAAATTTTTTGATGCATGTAAACCTGTTGTAGAGGACATCCTGAACAATATTAGGAATTTTTAAAATAGCATAATAGGGGCACTTTAATAAGTCTCTGATGTCTCCAGAGTGTGTATGTGAAGTCTTAGCTCAAAATACCCCACAGATAATTTGCATGTTATTTTGCTTTTGTCCACTATTACTACAAACCTGTTGTAGCAGACCCCGTCCGAATGATGGCCAAAACTTTACTGATGAGTTTTGTGAAGCTTATTGTCCATCACACAAAAGATAAAGCGTCCATTTTCACTCCAAAAAAATCACTGTAAGAGCTGAATAAAACAGTCCAAGAAGTGCTGTCTTATCCATAAACTCTCTCTCTCCCTTGCATTATCATCAACATACACAAAACCACTGAAACTGAGTCAAAACGATGTAGTATACATGCCAGACCAGTATGTGGTGCTGTAATTCTGCCACAGAGATACACTAAAAACAGAGAAGAAGACTTGGAGCATGTGCGTAAATCTGTATACAAACTTTAGTAAAGCTTAGCAATAAAGCTTACTTTAGTAAAGCTAATAGGCTCAGTAGTTGTCGTTACTAAAATAGTTCAACGATTTGGTGTTTCCCGAAACCATCGTTCAAACGAAAATTTGCAAACTACATTGCAAACTTGTGTGGTTGGAATGAGAGCTCTCGAGCTGTGGTTAGAAGCATAGTTTCTTGTTTTTAGTATATGTGGACTGATACGAAAACGCTGATACGATACAAAATTTTTACATATACAGCTAAACGCGTCTCTGTGTGTATGGGCTCTAACAGTAAACACATATATGCAGACCTTATTCTTTTTTGATGGGGGTGCTTAATAAACCAGTAAACTTTATATGCATAAAACAACTCTGATGAACTGTAATGAAGTGCGTGCTCTTACCTTTTTTACTGCTGTATCCAGTATCGCTCCAGAGACTATAAGCTGAATCACGAACAGTTGGTACTGATCCATGCTTGAGTAACACATTTTTAGCAAAACTTGTGTTTTGTATTGTCCCTTTGCATTGACCCTCGTTCACAAACCAGTCTGGGGTAAAATGATTTGTGCAGACATAAATGAATTTAGGTATGTGACCCTGGACCACAAAACCAGTCTTAAGTTGCATGGGTATATTTGTAACAATAGCCAACACTACATTGTATGGGTCAAAATTATCGATTTTTCTTTTATGCCAAAAATCATTAGGATATTAAGTAAAGATCATGTTCCATGAAGATATTTTGTAAATTTCCTACCATAAATATATCAAAAATGTATTTTTGTGAGTAGATATGCATTGCTAATGACTTAATTTGGACAACTTTATAGGCGATTTTCTCAATATCTAGATTTTTTTGCACCCTCAGATTCCAGATTTTCAAATAGTTATATCTTGACCAAAATAATGTCCTATCCTGACACACCATACATCAATGCAAAGCTTATTTATTCAGATTTAGATAAATTTAAAAAAGTTACCCTTTTGAGGGGTTTTGTGGTCCAGGGTCACATATTTTGGGGCGCATTACCTTAAAATTTTTTTATGATTGTAGGGTGGTTGTGTTCACACACTGCCAACACACATTTATGTTCAAACACCATGTAAAAGTGCATTTTGCATAATAGGTCCCCTTTAAAGCACATTTTAAATCATTATGTTTAAATAATCTTTTGGCATATTTTAATGAAGTGCACTTAAATTGATGTGTTGACTAACATACTAAATCACATGTAAAGTAGCCTACTCGATAAAATTTTAACTGTATATTATTCAATAATATTGTTTCACTAGAAAGTAAATTTAAGTATATTTTAGTTTATCATAAATTCTTGACCGTAGATTCAGCAGTACACTTTAACCATATTTCAAAGACAAAAGAATGTAAAGATGTACTTAAGCCATACTTAAGTGGGCCGAAAACACTAATTGCAACTAATTGCTTATAATACATAATACATTTTCATATAATTGCAACAATTTCAAGTATGATGATTTATGCCTTCTATAATGTATGAGCCTATATGTAAATCATTTTAAAATGTTCTGAAAGCAGTTGCACCATGGACATACATACCATAAAGAATTTCAAACCATCATTGTGGTTCAACACTAATGCACAAACCAAAAAGCTCACAGGAAATAATTTTGTATCACATGAATGTGTGTGTCAGTGGTACAGCAGAACAGGGTGTTCTATTATCTGCTCTCCAAATCTCAATTTTGCTAAAATAGCAGTACGAGGCACCACGAGAATCGGATTAATACCTGCCATTCAGTCGCATTAATTTGCACACGCAGTTACCGCTTCTGAAATTACTTTCACGCCTGCAAAATCACTTTGTGGGCACAATTTAATCCATTTGCATTGACACTGCCCTGTATTTTTCATGTGTATAGAGGTACGGCCCAAATTACACATTCATTAACTCTCAAAAACTGCCAATACGCACACTATTTTGCACATCTAACTACATTAATAGATCCAAACCTTTAGTAAATCAAGCCTTTGTTTGTAACACGGAATGAAAAAGCTCTCAAGCCTCTTTCTGCTCAACGTAACGGAGAAGATACAATGACCAGACTCAGCAGAGACTGGCCTCAGGGGAGAACCATGAAAATATAATGACACAGCCCAAAATACTCTAAAACACATCCTCAGATAAACTCTGACATACACGCTAAAACACAACGTGAAAAACTCTAAAATCACTTTATTCGCTGACAGCGTCTTTCATAGGCCTCTTAAATGGACGTCCCTGTGTGCTGCTTTTTATCTGCCAATCGAGCCTCTCGGACAAAAGACAGCAGTGCCAAGGTAAAACCCATTAGTTTCATTAATTTACTGCGCTCTACTCACCTCGTGCCTCTTCATATTGTGCTATAGAACAGGATCTGCAATTGCACAGTGAAGAGGAGCATTCTCTATTCTCTGATTTTAAATGTCTCTTATTTATTCTCCATCAATCCACAAAATATGTCAAAGCTTTCATGCACAACACCTATAAATCCTCACAAATGTGGGATCCTTCGTCCAGACAAGCTGATCTACATGAAACGGACCTATTTGGTGCGGCTCCAAGGTGGGTAGGGTGTGGTGGCCGCTCATAATGTACCCTGAGTGGGTGCTGGATGCATACAAAAGCACTTTTTTTGCCGTTTGTATGATTTTAGGGCAGAAAAGGGCTGTTTTCAGGAAAAGCACAAAAGAATTGCGATGCCTCATCTCCACAGTTCAGAGGAGCATGAATAGAGGCTGCTTGGCTGGTTCATTCTCGTCTTCTGTAGGTACGCCAAGAAGGTTAAATGTAGCGATTCTGTGAAATAGGATGACCTGCTGGCACCCGTATGAACAAATCAACTACAGGCTTTAGCGCTTCAAGAGTTATATTCATTTCCAGAGTTACAATGAGGAATACATTTGGATGCAAAGTAAACACTTTCCCGCTGTGTGTCAGACATTAAAAGTTATTTGTTAGTTTAAAATGTTTTAAAGAGGAAAAAGTAAAAGAAATGGATGGTAGCAATAACACAAGGCCTTTCTCTGAGGTATTTATTCTGATGTACTGTATAATATAGTGGTGAAGATGTTCTCTTCAGGTCAACTATAATTCCCTTCAGGAAAACCTTACATAGCAAACAACTGTTATTCTACTGCTGCTGAGCTGTAATGACCTCAAATAAAAGGTTGGTGCCAGTTGCATCAACAAACACGGCCCTGTTAGACCCTGCTGGCAGATCCAATAACTGGTAGTAAAAACTGTATTTTTACATTGATGACCATTTAAAAGTGCATTCTTATAAAATATAAATAATACTAAATATTTGTTTGTATAGGTTGTTTCTAGAGTAATTTGAAGATTTAACATGAAAATATATTCATGAATACAAATTTCAATGCAAAATGCAATGCAAATTAGATGCAAATAATTAGTTTTGATTGGCAGCCCTATAAAATCGTTTTGTTATATTATACACTGAAAAAAAAAGTGGTGTTGGATTAACTTTGAAACAGTATTCACTCAGAAATTGCTAGTCAACTTCACTAAGTGTTACAAAGAAACAACAAGTTTGTGAATTACACATGAAATTTTTAAATAGAAAGACTGAAATAGTGTAACAAATCCCTGCAAAATAAAGCATTACCATAATTTCTTGTAAAATGTATCTTTGTTTTATTTACAAGTTGAAAAAAATAAAAATAACATATATATATATATATATATATATATATATAAAACTTTAATGACATCCCATTCTTAATCCGTAGGGTTTAATATGGAGTTGACCCACCCTTTGCAGCTATAACAGCTTCAACTCTTCTGGGAAGGCTTTCCACAAGGTTTAGAAGTGTGTTTATGGGAATTTTTGACCATTCTTCAAGAAGCACATTTGTGAGGTCAGGCAGTGATGTTGGCGAGAAGGCCTGGCTCACAGTCTCCACTCTAATTCATCCCAAAGGTGTTCTATCGGGTTGAGGTCAGGACTGTGCAAGTTCCTCCACACCAAACTCGCTCATCCATGTCTTTATGGACCTTGCTTTGTGCACTGGTGCGCAGTCGTGTTAGAACAGGAAGGGGCCATCCCCAAACTGTTCCCACAAAGTTGGGAGCATGGAATTGTACAAAATGTATTGGTATGTTGAAGCATTAAGAGTTCCTTTCACTGGAAGCCAAGGCCAAGCCCAACCCCTGAAAAACAACCCCACACCATAATCCCCCCTCCACCAAACTTTACACTTGGCACAATGCAGTCAGGCAAGAACCGTTCTCCTGGCAACCGCTAAACCCAGACTCGTCCATCGGATTGCCAGACAGAGAAGCGTGAATCGTCACTCCAGAGTCCAGTGCTCTAGAGTCCAGTGGCAGCGTGCTTTACACCACTGCATCCGACACTTGGCATTGCACTTGGTGATGTAAGGCTTGGATGCAGCTGCTCGGCCATGGAAACCCATTCCATGAAGCTCTCTTCGCACTGTTCTTGAGCTAATCTGAAGGCCACACGAAGTTTGGAGGTCTGTAGCTATTGACCACGCTCTGTATATATATATATATATATATATATATATATATATATTATACACATTGTGTGAAACAGACTTACATTAAACAGATTTATTTTCAGTATCTGCTATCTTTGACGTCACCGTTTAGGATAATAGCTAGTGAAAGGTTTAAGACTGTGTGTGTTTTTGTGGTGCCATCAGCCAATCAGTCTTGCCATAATGTAATTATGAGGCTCAAGTGTGATTAAATCAAATGACGTTTACAATTCGGGTAATTGACTAAAAACAACCTGGCTGCTGCATCTTTAACCAATGGGTCATATTATTAGCAAACCCAATTTCCCTTTTCTTTTTTTACAACGAAAGGATCCAGTATAGACATACTGTAATTTTAATCATCTCTACAAATGTGTGATGTCACAGCTATGAGCTACAAGCACACTAACATAGGACCACATTTTCACACCTATTCACTAGTCACAGTGAAGTAATGAGGAAGTAAGACACTATTATTATTCCTAAACACCAGGGGCCATATTACAGACACATCCTGACACTGATTTCAGTTAGAAACCTGTCAGATCTTAACTTGAGATATGAGGCTTCAATAATTTAGCACCAGATAAAAAAGATACTACTATTCATATTAATATCTAGACATCCAGTGAATGTGAATGTGCTGTTCCTGGTTATGGGGAAGCCACTATGTCTCTGCATAGCTTTCTAAAGGATCCCAACCTTACAATGCAAAAAAAAAAGAAAAATACAGTGAAAATGCTACATTAAACATCTGCAATAAGTTACTGTACTGTACGGTATATGGTGAAAAATCCTAAATGTTTAACATCACATATTTTACTGATTGATGTTTTGTGCAAGTAAAAACTGGTGAAAAACAGCAAAAATCTGATTCCCAGAAATCACTGTGTGAAAAAGGTACAGCACTGAAAATGCCTGTGTAATTCTAAAGGTCACCGAGGTTGCAAAACAGTCACGTAAAATTTAATTACATTTGTTTTTGTGCAAGAAACCTTGACTGTCATTATAAGTGGATTTCACTGCAAAGAAAAACAAAAAGAAATGTAAAAAAGTTTTAGAATATGATCCCTTTAATTCAAGTAATTTAACCATTAAGAAAATATTGGTGGAAAAGGATAATACACTTTAATTTGTCCAGTGATCATGTGCTTTTTGATTTACCACAGATAGGAAATGACCATTGTTCGGTTTTAGTAATTTTTTATTAATATGTGCTGATACAGGGTCATACTGACCTGCAATGACGCAAACGCTTACATAAAACCATCCCCTTTGGCCCAAACAGCTGTCAAAGCAATGACGGTGAGAAATAAAACACATCATTCTTCAGTAAAAACATTAAATCACATTAACCCTCCTGTTACATGGGACCCAAGCATCATAATTTAATCTAAGAGTTGGTCAAATAAAACAATGATATCAGAACAGAAAAAAAAAAAAAAAAGAATAAAAAAGATACATAACCTCAATGACAGGATCATTACCCTGGACTTTGATGACTATTTCCCTTCCCTTCCATGCTTGTTTCTCATATACAATGTATAATACTGCCCGGTCACACAACAATGTACTTATATGATAGTCCAACTTAAAAAGGCCTAATACATTCTAGGGTGATTCTGTCCCCTGCCCTCTTTCTCAAAACCACCAAACCCTGACAGGAAATGAACACAACGACTGGGTGTTTCTTAAAGAAACTTGCTGTATGATAAGGCGGTGATTCCTCTAGAAGACCAGTTTACACCCACCCATCTCCTGAGTGCTGGCCCAGTTAATATGCAAACATACAGTCAAATGCATGCCCAAAAGAAGCTATAAAACGCTTCAGATTGACCAAACTTAAATATGTAAAAATGCCCTCACTTTAAGATTTTTATATCCGCTTAAAATTTCTGTACTGAGTACAAAAAAAACTACCCAGCTCATGTGTTAGTGTTTTGTGATCATGGTAGAAACACTGTTTTGGGAGTCTGTATTACCCAGAGCTCTGTGTTCTGGTGTCACCCTGCTTGACCGAGCCATTGTTAAAGACTGATGGACAACTGGTTAACAGTTAACGGCATGAACCTCCCCAGTGAGCTCTTGTCACAGTCTCAAAACTACAGGTGCTGTTTCTAGCACATACACACTTCAAGAGACCAAGGACAAGTTAATACTACATTATTAGTGTGTAGACGTCAGTTTAAAACTACTTCTTGCCTGTTCTCTCCATGTTTGTGACAGTTACCCCATTTCCATCGACACAGTGCTGGTGCCAAAGCCCAGTCAGTCCACACATTTCCTTTGAAGAAAAAAGGAGGTACTGGGCTCCACAATGCCCCCTTAAATCGCAAACCAACAACAACAACAACAACAAAAAGTAATTTTTGTCACACTTAACAGCCTCTATAACGATTGTAATTCCCCTGTCAATCTGAAATAAAATGATTTTCAATAATGGATAGTTTCAATGTTGCTGTAAAATGCTGATATTCCTGCAACATATATTGTAGATTATGGCATTAATTTGAATGATATTATTTAGTAGAAGAAATATTCAGATTATTATTAATAAATGTAACTATTTATTAAACATTTGTATCTTTAAACGTATTGCTGTTGCCATCATTTTCAACAATAAGCACTCAAACCTGTGCTTTACAGTGATTTTACCACAGTTAATGGAGTTTTAGGCACTCTGCCTCATGTGATGCTCTGTCTCTTGTTGCTTATTGCTTTAATTTACATATATTGTACATGAAATGACAAATTTAAAGTTGATATTATTAATCATTATTTAAAAAGTTTTTAGATTTTATTTAAAATAACTTCTTTTACACCAAATCCAGCTTGAGATAAAGACTGAATGAAATTAAATTACTTCAGATAGTAAAGCACATTCTCAAAATTGTAAGACTAAAGACATGGTCATTTTAACAAAATTTCCACCGAAAATTTCCTGTACATCTATGATTGAGCCAGAGGGTGCAAAAACGGTGCGTCATCAAAAAAATATCCATTATCAATAGTGTGTAGCAAAACACAAAACACACTGTTCACACGAAAGTCACTTTCAAACCAAGCGGCTAGCTGTTGGTCGATGTGACGAATTTGTGTGAAATCTGCAAGGGGGAATGTTTGCTTGCGCAAAATTCCCAATTGCACTGATTCCTATCGAAATGACTTGAAAGTAAATGTGACTGTACCTTTAAAAGACAGAAAAGCACTGTTTGTTTGGAGACAGGCTATGTAGCAAGCAACATAGTTATGTCATCGTTCAGCTCTAAAGTCATTGGAAATGTGGGCCAGTTGTGAGAAAGGTTCATGCATTCTTCTAACACAATCACCATTTCGATGGTAAGGGGGTAAGCAAGCTCTGTTTGAATGGTCTTTTTTTTTTTTTTTGGTGGCTGTGGTGGTGTTAAAATGCGGCCACGTTACAGGAAAGTGTTGATCGCTCAGTGACTGAGGGATGCCAATAAAACATGTCAGATTACTCCAGGGGTTCTCTGTGCCTGTCAGGCGTAGTGCGGCCGAGCAGGTGGGGTGCTTTGCCCAGGGCTGATGCTTCATGTTGTTTTGACAGCAGTGAATGACTTGGTCATCACTCTCTCTCTCTTTCTCTTTATATCTATATCCTACTATCTGGACATCAAGTCAACATGTGGCTCTAAAAGCAAAGGGGATGGCTCGTGATCAGAGATCATGACTCTGGCTCTCTGGTGCCAGGCCCAGCTGAGGATTGGGATGACAGCAGGGTGAGAGACTGTCAGATCACAGGAGAGCAGGCGAGGGACAAGGGACAGGGGTCTGGAAAGAGGGCCTTTATATTTCCTCTCTGTCTTACAGGCCCACATGGAATCTGCATTTAAGGTTTTTCAGCAGAACTGGAATACACAACTCCCCCCTCCCCCACCTTGAGTTTCATTGTTAAAACCACATGACAGTTTTGTAATTAAAACACCACTGAGACTTTATAAGTAGTTTGGTACTCCTAAACACTGACGAAATGAACCCTTAGAAGATATACACTAGTAAAATGTACTTTCTCTACTGGGAAAACAGACCAAAATATATTGATGTCTCATGTTGCACTCATGGGCATGTACATTTTTGTCCAATGAATTACTCTATAATCAGAATATTCCTCCTCCTGATTCCACCTGTCAGCAAATCATGGATCATGAAAACCATATTTGACAAGCAAATTCTTCTTGTTATTTCCATATTTGGCTAATTTAATTACCATTTCAGCCAATAATAAGAGCCTAGCACTCAATAACCAATTTTAACAAATTGGGAAAAGCAGCAGATTCTGTCTGTCCTACTCATGCACTCTTTGCCTCTCCATTTTAATGTGAAGACATGAAAACGAGGCTGATATGCTGAGCGGATCAGGGTGATTCCTTTCATATCTAAAGAACAGCGAACACAAGTGCTCTCAAAGAGCGAGAGGGGGGAAAGACAAAGGGAGAAACCCAAAGCACGGGAACATGGTGGGTTGACTTCGCTAGATTATAGCTCTTAGTATTATTATGATAATCAGGGGTTGTATGGGGATTTTGGAGGTGGTAGCAGTCCCTCGGAGCGGGCTTTAGTCTAGCAGTTTACTACAGCGCATAATCACTGTCATTATCACCATATTCAACACTGTACTATATTATCCCTTCAGTCCCATGTAAACAAAGCCTTTGACTAGCATAACAAATCTTCCCACATTAACGCTCAGCTAGGAAAGCCATGTAAAAATAATTTGGTGAGCTAAGCGGGAATGAGAAAATGGTGTAGGCAGGGGGAATGCGGAAGAAGGGTCGATGGGAAATAAAAGCAAGCAAGGGCAGAAAACGGAGAGATGCACAAAACGTGACGCACATCGGATTTCTCCAGGGATGGAGGGAGAGAGGTAAACAGCATCTCCCATGGGCCAATGCAGCAGGGTAAGAGGCTAAAACAGCAGCGGTATGGTGCCAGGTGGGCAGAGTGCCATGAGTCAGGAGCAGATCTCCTTAGAGGGTATCCTAAGCCCTAAGAGAGCCAGTTCACAATGGTGTATGACAATACATTCAAACGGTCAAACCTGCTGACCAGTTGAAGCTGGTCCTACTTATCAACATGGAACATTTTTGCAAGAAAAGCAAGAAGAAAAATAAAATTCTGTTCAGGTCATTGCTTTAAATAAAAGCTGATCATACATGCCTCGGGCTAAATATAGGACCGGGTGTACTAACCACCTTCTGGCCAGCACACCGGTGAACATACTGACCCTGTGTCAATCGGTACAAGTTACCATGCAATGGATTGCACACACGTCCCCTTAGAAGACTTACAGTAGTAAGAGATAGAGAAAGAGAGAGTGCAGATAGGACATACATTCAGGATTCACAATGTTCTCCACTGACAGCGAGTGTAGCAGACCTTCTCTAAACCAGCTGCACACTCGTGTAGATCTGACATCAACTCTTTCATTAAACATAGATACTCACCCCTGCCCTCTCTCTTTCTGTCCATGGCTATGTTTGTAATGGCATACTAGCTTACTACTTACTGCATAGTATACACTGTAGTTTAATATTCCACAATAAATATTTCAAACATGCTACACTGTTGTCACATGACTTCACCATGTTGCATGTTGAATTCAGTGAGTGATGTCTAAATAACATTGGGGAAAAAAACAAGTTATTTGGCAAATAAAATGTCTTTAGTTTTGGCAGTCCAATCCAATAATTATAAAATTTACAGACATTTTCAGCTCATCTATCACATAGGAAATGAAAGGTCAATTAAACCACATTGCACAAAGTACAGTATTCTATGCAGTAAACTGCCTGAATTCTATTTACTAGCATTTTACTCTTACTATTTCTTCCATAAGAAGGTAGAGGAAATATTAAGAGATGCCATTCCGAATTCAGCCTCTGTTGTTTACCACTCATTCTGCCAAATGTACCAGGTCATTTGGGAGAAAATCTGCATATTTTGCAGAGAATACATAGTATATACTGCAGTAGTAGTAAGAATAGTATGTTAGTATGCACTTAGAAATATAGCACACTCTTGTCACCCTCACATATGCTCTGTACACTGAATAAAAACCACACTGAATAAATTAATATGTGCATAAATAATCAAAACAGACAAATAAATATTAATAAATAAAACATTAGACATGAAAGAGTTGAAGACTGAGCAGACTTCAGAGAGGTGGAGCACTCATGATTACCTCTGTTTTGTTCAATAGGCTATGCAGCTCATTTGCATATGGGGATTCTAAACCACAGAGGATGTCTCATTGGTCATTCCTTTCGCTCAATGAATGCGATTATGTTTTGTTGTTTTGTTTCTAAATCTCAGAGAACCTGACTGGCAAAATAACATTTAAAATACCTTTAACAAAGTCATTTAGATGGAAGCTTTAACTGAGCTTTTATATAGATATAGATTTACTCTGCTTCCTGTCCTTCTAATGCGGGTCCATGTTACCCAGTAAAAATAGCCTCTGAGACACACACACACACTCACTCTGGTTCACAGGCATTCAAATGTTCACGTTCAGACATACACATACAAACTGTAAATCAACTGTCACACCAGGTTCAGAAACAACTGCTGATATTGGTATGTAAAAACAGTCAAATACAATCTGGGGTTTGCGACTGAAACTTTTCCGAATATGTACCCATTTTTTTTTTTTTGTTCACCTAAATATCTTATATTCTATTTCATCTAATCATCTGATATCTATTACATCCTCCAGATAAAATATAACCAGCAATACATTATGGCTGCTTTAAATCAACCCACAATGCACCAGTGCACCCCAGAGGCACAGTGTATTCCCCTTTCATTCATGTCAAGCACTTCCTGTATGGGAATGTTGAAAGTCAAACATTACCAACAATGTAATGGGTTATATTACACAAAAATTGTGCCAGGATTTATCTCGTTTGTATGTAAAATCCTTCTCTTTCTGTCTCTCTGTCTCTCTCTCGCTGTCTCTTGGCAGACAATTAGATTTCCTGGCACCACAGTGCTCCAGGGCAGGACCGAACTAGGGCCGGAGAGAGCGAAAGAAAGAGAGAGGGAGAGATTGGTGTAGTGTTCAGGTCACAAACTTCAAAACATCTTTATTTTCGACTCTTTTCAATTTCTGTTGCAGTACAAGAATGGTTTTTCATAGTATTTGATACTTTTTTGTTGCTTTTGTTCATCTATGTACAGGAGACGAGTAGAATAAGACTTGCGTTCGCTTTTGTGTGTTTCATATGTACAGAGGTCGGACTCGAAAGATGGCTGGAGCAGTAGCAAAAAAATTCTTCTAGCCACAATAACACAGGTGATACAGCACGTCCACCTACAACATCCATCAGTGATTCGGAGAGCAGCTTCAGTCCTTAATCCGCCCCCATCCGTAGATCTGAGACAAAACCCTACAGAGTTTCATTCATGAGAGGTCCCATGGTCGAGCGGCTTCAAACAACCCAGTTGACAATGGGTTGTGTCCTAACGTCCCCCCCCCCCCCCCAAGTTCCTAGTCTCTGTGGTTGTTCTGTACAGAAGAGTCAGTTCAGAGAGAGAAATAAAGGCAACTCCACTGAGGCAGCTTCCCGCTACCTGTGTCTGAACAATAGTCCTTGTTTTCCTTTTTCATGAGCATATGTTCACACTCTTTATGTTCAGTAACAAGCACTTCTGTGAGAGTGTGTGTGTGTGTGTGTGTGTCTGTGTGTGTGTGTGTGTGTGTGTAGATTCCAGTTTGTGTCCTGGCTCAAAAACAGTTATTTTTGGCAACACCAAAGAGCTTTCAGAGAGATTTTTGTCACTTGCAGTATAATGGCATACCCCCATTTCCTCGCGTAACAGCTCTCATCAAATAATGATGGAGAAAGACAGAGAAAGGAAAGTGAAGGTAAGGAGTTACGCAAAAGTAACATTTTAAAGATGTGACATGAAATAAAACACAGAAATAGAAGTCAGGTGTGATTCTTGATGATATTCTTGGAGCAGAGAGAGCTGAAGGCGGTGACGTCCATTGAGAGAAGGCAGATAGTTGGACTTGCTGTTTCTGTATGTGTGTGTGTGAGGAGGGAGGAAAAAATGATGCTGATGAGAGAGCAGAGTGGTTACACAGCACTTCAGAGAGCCTGCTGCCATGGAGACAAACCTCTCTGTCGCTCTCCCTGTTTAGGCTTTCCTTACCTCTTACTTCAAAACAAATGAAAGAGCTAAAAGGCAACCAGACATACGGAGGGCTTCAGAGACAGGAGAGGAGTCCATCATCGGCACTTTGCTTCAGACCCTGTGGTGCTCTTACTCCTCCACCTCTTCCTTGTAGTCACAGGCTTGTGACCAACTGCATCTGTCCATCTCCTTCACTATGGGGGGGCTCAGGGGCGGGATGGGCTTCAGTGCTCGGTCTTCTAGGTGGAGCCTGGTAGAAGGTCTGCATGGGGGCTCCGCGAGAGCCTATGGCAGGCCGACCCGAGCTGTAGTACAGCTCCTCCGGAGGCTGGGCTGAGCGTGGAACCACTTCTAGTGGCTCTGGGCTGCTATCAGGGTAGGGTGAATCTCGTAGGTTGGTAATGCTGGTGTAGAGGGAGTCCCGTGCAGGTGAATCGGGAGCTCCATTGTGGCCATGGCCTGCTGCACTTTGGCCGCTGTGACCGCTGTGGCCGCTGTGGCCCAAACTCTCGGTCAAGTCAGCCGTGTAGCTTTCAGACTCTTCGGGGTCACTCTGGTAGAGCACAGACTGAGCACGCTGAAGCAGCAGGGGCTCCTCTAGAGCCTTGTACAACAGTTCCACATCTTGCGGTGTGCGCTGACGCGCTTCTCTCGAACAAAAGTCTTCATCGTCCTCCATGCCTATCGCCGGCTCGGGCCCGCCTCCACCCCGCCCCATGCCCATGTGCCCGTGTCCTCTGACCAGGCTGCCACATGTTCTGTCACCGCCCCCAGCCCCTCCAGTGCCTCGTAGATTATTATGCACGAGTTCAGATATGATCATCTTCTCGAATGCCGCAGCATCTGAGAGGTTCCTCCGTATGCCACCGAGAGTTTCTGAACTGCGGGGGTTGAGAAGGGGAGGGGGGCTATCTCCACCTCCACCTCCCAGGAAGTCACAACTTCCCCCAGGAGCACCTGAACCCCCAACGCTGCGCAAAGAATAGCTGTTGTTGAAGTTCCCGTTCAGAGGTAGCGTCTCCATGCCTCCATGATCTCGGTTCTTAGAAAGTGTGCTCTCTGTTGAGGGAGCAAATGAGAGTAGGTAAGCAAATGAAAAAGAAGAGGGAGAAGTGAGCACTTCATTACCTATTTTAATCAAGATGGGGATTCACAGCAACAGAATCCGGGATTAAATCAATAATGGGGAAAGCAAATTCCATCACAAGATTAATAGGCTTATGGACAGAGGCAAGTTATTACCAGGGACGTAAATTGTGTACATAGAAGCACAAGCTTCATTGCACACGTGAAGAGGTTATCATTCTGCAAAATTAGCCTATAAAATACTGAAAATAGCCATAAGCCTGAAAGTGAAAAGAGTCTTACTTGGGTCACGGAAAGTTCCTGTGGATCCATGGTGAGGCCATGTGAGGGCAAAGTTAGACAAAAGAAACACAACAAAAGTGATCAATGATATAATTCTACACTGAGCTTTACATGGACCTGCATTCTTTTTTTTGAAACCCCCACAAAATTAATGTCAGCATAGACAAATGTCACACTCAAGAACTCTATTGTTGAGAGACAACAATGGACATCAATAGAAAAAAATCCCACACTGCAGTGTGAGCAATGCCTCATTTACAGGGTTGGGGAAGCTACTTTGAAACTGCAGATTGCCATGCTGCAGGCTAATCATAATTGGAAGTATATAAAAGAAAATTACTGTTTTCAAAGCTAGCTACAATATAAGCTACAAAAAAGTAGCTAACTATAATGGAATTATTTAAAAGGAATGGTATACAAAATGACAATTTTGTCATTATTTACTCCCCCTCATGTTGTTTCAAACCTGTGCTTCTTTCCCTTTTTTTCCCTGTGGAAAAACAACTGCTACAAATAAAACTTAGGATTTTTTTTTTTTTTGTCAAAAAAAGTTATAAGCAAAAAGTGGCTTTGATTCTATGAACAAGAACAGAACATTCTTAAAAACAATAGAATTTTCATGCTTGAGTGAACAATTTGAATGAATAAACAATTTGAATTAAAATCTCAATGGGTAATTATATATTATATATTATTATATATTTATAATAAATACAACAAAAATATTTTAAGAATCCACTAGAATGGACTTTCCAATGCTACATATAAAAGAGACACAAAAGAGAGAATGTGCACACTTATACACAATTTAGATGAGTGAGTGATTATTCCCTCAGCTTATAAATTAAAACCAGTGATGTAGGGTTTGATCACACTACATCTCTATTCACTAGATAAAGTATGACAAGAGTGGAACTACTGTTGTAGTAGTTAGTAGTAGTTAGTTAGGGGTAGTGCCTGATTCTGTGAACTGATGAGTTTAAAATCAGTACATCACCCTTTTAGTCTGAGGAGTTGGAAAGTTCGGAGCAGAGCCCCATTCTTTGGGGTGTAAGGCGGTTAAGAGTTTAGAAACAAAGCATTATTGTTTGGTTTTGGCATGATCATTATTCGTTATTCACACTTCAACCTCATAAAGTCAAGACAATGTTTATTTCACGTGCCCTTTCACACAGCAGAGATGTTATGATATTCTTTTAACTCGTCGGCGTGCATTGAACGCAGGAGATGCGTGTGGCGGCACAGACCAAGGCGTGTGGGGGTTTAAATATTAATGCCCGGTATGATTTTAATCAACGCTCCTCTGTGCAGAGAGAGAGTAATTAGACATTCTAATGAGGCCCTCCTCCTACTTCCTCTCCATAAGCATTCTAAAAATGTCCTCTCAGCCAAGCTGAGCTGAGCCGCGTACCGTCAGCCTGACACATTACACAGAGTGGGAACGTTTAAAATATTCAACAGAGACGCTGTCTTAAATTTCATCCCACTGACATGGGAACCGCAGCTATCTTTCTCTCTCGCTGCCTCTCAATCGGTATGGCAAGAGAGCGAAGCCTACAGACTAGCCTGGCCATATGTGTGTGCGGCACAGGCAGAACCATGCCGATACTCTGTAGCGAATCTCCAGGGAATGCTTTCTCTCGCTCGGTTGTCAGTCACTCAACTTCAACCCTAGCTTAAATCGATGCTCTGGCCTGTCTTTCCAGCAGGAGGGATTAAAACGCTGGCCAGATGGTCAGCCCCTGTCCACCCCTCTGAATCACACTGACAGACCGACAGGGTGTAAACTCACACGAAGAGGGAGACGCACAGACCCATACACACACAGCATATGTGCACAGATCGCAGCACATGAATACCATCAGTGACAATCACACACACTGTGGCAGAAACTGCATATACAATAATAATAATAAAACATCCCAGAGGATCTTTTATTTCTCAGAGGACGGTCGTTCATAGCTCAAAAAACTAAGTTTCTTTTGCATAATCAACTGATGTTTCTCTTGATATTCCCTAAATGAAATAAAAAAAAAATGAACACAAAATACTCTCCATTAAGTCTCATTGCTGCCTTAGAGAAACAATTGTGATTTTAAAGAGATCTCTTTTGTGATTAACCTTTCTAAAAGACACATCTGAACTAAAATATTTCCTATTCAATTATATATACCCACCATTCAAAAGTTTAGGGTCAGCAAGATTTATTTATTTTATTTTTTTTTAAAAAAGAAGAGAAATTAATACTGTGATTGAGAATGTATGAATTAAAATGATCAAAAGTGACATTAAAGACATTTATGTTACAAAAGATTTATATTTTAATCAAATGCTGTTATTTTGATCTTTCTATTCATTTCTATATGCAAGAATCCTGAAAAAAATGCATCATGGATTCCACAAAAATATTAAGCAGCACACCTGTTTTCAGCATTGATAATAATAAGAAATATTTTTCTGCATATCAGAATGAATTCTGAAGGATCATGTGACACTGAAGACTGGAGTAATGATGCTGAAAAATCTAGCTCTGGAATCAAAGGAACAAAAAAAAAAAAAAAAAAAAAAAAAAAAAAAAAAAATATATATATATATATATATATATATATATATATGTATATATATATATATATATATAAATTGTAATAATATTTCATAATATTATACACTGCCTGGCCAAAAAAAGGTCACTGTTTGGATTTTAATAGGCAAATACTTAAGAGTCTATGAATGGATCATTATTGCAGTGATTATTATGTTTCTAGCATGTTATATGTTTGACAATGGTTCTTTTAACCCTTAAAGATGGAGTGAGTAGCTTTTATTTTTCTTAAACAACCATGTATTAAGATGTATCATGGCCATATTCCAGGATGACAATGTCAAGATTCATCAGGCTCAAATTGTGAAAGAATGGTTCAGAGAGCATGAAGAATCATTTTCACTCATGACTGGCACTGACCTTAACCTCAGTGTACGTTTTTGGATGTGCTGGAGCAGAGTGCATGAAGAATCATTTTCACACATGATTTAACACCTCTGAGTCCAGACCTTAATTTCATTGAAAGTCTTTGTGTTGTGCTGGCGTAGACTTTACAGAGTGCTCACCTCTTGCATTGTCAATACGAGATCTTGACCAAAAAATGATGCACCTCTCAAACTAAATAAATGTTGTGATGTTATTTCCATCAAGAGGTGCATCACTTTTTGGTCAAGATCTTGTATTGACAATGCAAGAGGTGAGCACTCTGTAATACTTTAAATGAAATTAAGGTTCTTCATGCTCTCTGAACCATTCTTTCACAATTGTAACCCTGGTGAATCTTGACATTGTCATCCTGGAATATAGCCATGATGTGTCTTGGTTGTTTAAGAAATTAAAAGCTACACACTCCATCGTTAAGGGTTAAAAGAACTGTTGCCAAACACATAACATGCTAGAAACATGATAATCACTGTAATAATGATCCATTCATAGAGTATTTGCCTATTAAAATCCTTTTTTTTAGCCAGGCAGTGTATGTATATAATATTATATATATATATATATATATATATTTTTTTTTTTTTAGGAGAAATATCCAAGACAAGTTTATACTCGTAGCACAGTATGTGCAACATAAAGGAAACTCCATTAAGCTATGAAATAGCAATCTTCATAAATAAAATCTGGATGGCATCTTGGCAAATTTTGCGCACAGCTTGAGACAACTCTTCTGAGCTTTTTGGAAACAATGTAGATATTAAAGGGATCCTTTCTTTCAAGTAGGAACATACTGAAATTCACACACTTACCGGTAGAGTTGAAAACTCCAGGTGAGGGCGGGGTAAACGTCTCAGCCAGCAGTGTGTTGTAGGGAGAACTTCCTGTTCGAGTTTGCAGCACAGGGTTGGTCAGAAGATGGTTCCCCATTGTGCCTAAAAAAATAAAAATTATGGAATATTTTAGTATTTACATTAATTGATTTATCCATCCAACCACCCATGCTACAAATTACACGTTTTCGTATGATTCACATTCATATAAAAATCACCACTTAAAAATATGGTTACACTTTATTTTAAGGTGACGTAGTTACATTAATTACTCAAATAAGTACTGCATAATATTAATTAACTACATGTACTTACTATAGAGTTAGAGTTAGGGTTTGGTTTAGGGTTAGTTAACATGTTAGTTAGCATGATTACAAGTATTAAGTACATGTAGTAATCAGGGTGTCTACAGATATGAACAAGTTAAATTTAAGACTTTTTAAGACCTTTTTAATACCACCTTACATGAAATTTAAGACCAAACCTGCGATGGAAATACACACACACATATATATTATATATATATATATATATATATATATATATATATATATATATATGTGTGTGTGTGTGTGTGTGTGTAATATACTATATACTAATATATTGTATATACTATTGAAATTTTTGCGGTAATGTGACGAAAAATATTTAAGACCTATCGAATATGAATTAAAGACATTTTAAGACTTTTTAAGGCCTTTTATTAGGAAAAATGTATTTAAGACTTTTTAAGGACTCGCGGCCACCTTGAGTAATGTGTAACTACGTTACCTTAAAATAAAGTGTTAGCAAAAAAGCTACGTTATTGCGTTAATGAGATCGGGTTGTGTTGGTCCTAGTTAGAGACCTAATTAGTCTTATTGCTCTTACTGCTAATGTCATTTAATAATTCATTTTTCAACACAAAATGTTTAGCATTTTATTTTTGTTTAGAAAACTCTTATGTGGTATAGTGGTATACCTCTGCTTAAGGATATACATTTGCAGACATGTAAATTAAGACTAACAGGTAGCCTTTGCTTTGTAGTGATATAATCAGCTGCTTCACATCAAACCTGTTATTATATTGTGCTGAAACTCTGTATTGACCATGAGCATCCAGGATGCAGCAGCAGGAACTATCAGTTTTAAGAGGAATGATCCATAATATGAACATTATGGAATAGCTGTTTGCACTTCACATTAAGGTTAAGCAGAAGCCACTCTACAGTATGTTTGTTTATTGTGTTTGGCATTTCACCAAAAAGAAAAAAAATCCTTAATGTCGGCGTGTGATGTTGTAATGGCTGATTTGATGAAGTGTTTATTTGTAGTGAAGCCGAAATGTATTTGAAGAGTAGTTGCAGAGCGTAATTCCATGCCTCACTGTCAGATGGAGTCATTGGGAGGAAAATGGTAATATTTGCCATTATGTAGTTTCACAGAGCAGCCACTGAAATGTGGGTTCATTTCCCAGTGAAATGTGAACGCTTGCAGTAGACAAATGTGACTCAGAGAAATGGAACATTCAGTATGGCCCATAATGCAGGCGCAGAGCTGCAGCCCGGGGCTTTCAGACAGAAATGCCATGAAATTAAAAAGAGGCCAGTATGACATCGAGTGGACTGAGGCAAAAGTGCAACCCTGCGCTCTCGCGCTATCATCTATCAGAGAGCACCGCCTCAAGAATTAATTTTAGACGTGCGCTCGCTCACGCTCGCCTTTTTTTTTTACACACATACTACGCACATTTCGTACGTCTTGCAGGAACGTTCCAGGTTTAACAAAAGTAAAGCTGTGCCACCAGCATTTGTGGCATAAAATTAATTATCGCAGAAAATAATCTAGACTCATTCCTCTAAATTATTTTTAAAAAACGACAACAACTAAAAACAGACATAAACATACAATGTAGTAAATGATTAACAATAAAGAAAAGACTTACACATGAGACTAGTGTGGCCTATTCAGTCTGTCATGACAATGTAATGCCGCTTAAGCACACAAAACCATTTAAGCAATGTATGCAAATGATGCACTAAACATGATTTTGACTTGAGAAAACCTGTTAACTTGTTATAGTAAGCGATACAGATACCAGAAGGAGACGCATCTGTCAAGCACTGTTTGCATGGCACAAACTCAAACTCCACCCGCACAAATTATGTTGGCAACGCATAACCAGATGTTTATCCACCTATAAAAGTAGCCCCACCTAAAAGAGTACGGTTTCCTTGAGACTGCTGGTACCAACAGGCTGCTTCTAGCAGTCTCGAGATTTTAATCTACATTATGCCACAATCCTGTCAATAGAGCTTCACTTGTATTGAACCCGGAACATTCTTTTAATTCCTGTAAACATGTCTTGTAAAACGTGAGGGGGAATCTAGGCCAGCGGGAGGGAGGTGGAAGTACGACGGCGGCTCTTGGAAGCACAGAATAGACTTCACACGGCGGTGAAGTGGGAAATGAGAGCGATAGGAGATGAGCCTGATAAAAACAGCGGTGTACACATACACACGCCCTTTCATTACCCTCCATCTCTACTTCTGACTGCCATTCACTCTTGTAACATCTAAAAACTTTTCTCCCGCGGCACAAAACCCTGCTGTTTCCTCTCCCTAGAATCTATTCTTCTCTTTTTTTTGCCGCTATATGGTTTAGAGCTGCCTTTCTGTCTTGTACATTCTCTCTCTCTCTCGCCTTGATTAAAGTCCCCGGAAAGCAACAATCGGCACACTGCAGTGAGGACGCTACTGTCATTCTCCTCAATTAGAGTAATTACCCCCCGTTCATTCGGCGGCTAATCACTTCATTAAAAACAAAATGGATAGAATTAGCATAAAGAGTGGCGGTTGATTTAGCTGCGGCTTCTCTGTCATCGCACTCCTCTCCTCCCACAAACACTGATCCCTAGGATGATCAGAACGGCGGTGACGCCACAATCCAGATCCGGTGCTGGAAATAGTCTGCCTCTCGCATTCTCTCCCCTTACTCATGGCGAAGTTCTTTTTTGTTCTTCACTTAGGGATAAAAAGAAGTACAATGTCGTGAACAGTGATATACTGTTAGCAAACATCCTAACACCGCTGTGCTGAGCGATTTCCTTTCAATAAAATAAACAAAAATGACAGCGGTGAGAAAACAGCAGTTAAGAAAGCATCTGTTCATAGCGACGTGGATGTGTTTGCACCAGCTCCGCAATTCAACACTCCAGTAGTTACATCACTACATATTTGTTAATATACCACTTTATACAATAGATTGTTTTAAAGCAAGCAGATTTGCAGTATTAAACATCAACAAAATCAGTGTCAGTGCCTCTTTTGATTAAAGTTACAACTTCATTTTCTACTATAAAGCGGCTCTCCAGTGTGTTCATGTTATAACTCGTGTCTGTCCTTGACAGACTTAGAAGAAATTAACCAGAGAATATTTCCATGTCAAAGAAGATGGAGCCTCAGAGACACACTTACCAATTACGTAATCAGCATGGACCAATGGTAATTTTCAAAAAAGGTTGCTTTGACAATGTGTTTTAAACTCCCGAAATTAACACAAAACAACCTTAATTTAGGCCTGATTTTGTTCAAAATGACGTCACACTAGTTCGTTCTTTGATTTCACTTGAAGTATATCAGGGCCTTTAGTCTCCCTTTATAGTTCAACATTTGAGTATTAAACATCTGATATTTAAAGAGATCAGATCATGAAGAATCATATATCGATTAAAGAGTTTACTGTATTATGAAAACATGCAACTTTCTGAACTCAAAAATCCATGTTTTGAAAGTAGTTGAAGAGAGTTCATTTGCAAAAACAGTTAACTCCATTTTTATTAATTCTCACAAATCAGATTTTTTTTTATTCTGCATTGCAAGTAATATCAATCAAACTGCAGTTGGGTTGTTTTGATTAGGTAATAATAACTCCAAAAAATACAGGTAAATAAAAACATTTAAGTGTGCACACAAACGCGCACACACACATACATACACACAAAAGGACAACCAAGGTTTCTGCATGCAAGTTGTGTACGGTGTACAAAGACTTACAGGAATCAAAATTATAAATCACTTTTAGTCAGCTTTGACAAAATTTCCCTCAGCTAGCGCGTCTTTTTGAAGTGACTGTCACCTGACCTGAATACTGTGCGCTGATTCGCTAAAACGGACTTATCGGTTTCTGTACACAAACAACAAGGGCGCTTGTCAGCTTCTGCTGTAAAACGTGGACTTGCAATGCCTGAGAGTGGACAATACCGGCTTTTCTGACAAAATGGATTTAGGGTATGGAACGTGCTATATGTGGAGAATAACGCACAGCAGTTAGTTAATTTTTTTAAAAAGTGGTGTTTATTGGTTTTTGCAAATGAACTCTTCAGTTGAAGTACTACTTAAGCTAAAATTAAAACAAAAACTGAAAATATAAAAATAAAAGCTAATTTAAATGAATAAAAATGATAGTACATAAATAATTCTACAATAGCGCTGGTCTATAACCACATTCACGTAATGAGGAAGTAAAGATTCAATAATTTTGAAACACCATAATTAATGAATTAAAATATAGGAAAATCGCCCAAATCTTGGATCCCAACATTAGAAAAGAGCAGCTATAACTAAGTAACTAAATATTTCAGTCTTTAACATTTTGTGTGGCACATTTCAGCATAGAATATTGGTGAATATGTCTCAATGTAATTGCAAAGCTGTTTATGGAAAAAATGGTGACAACAAAACCCACAGCATGTGTTTGAGCAATGCAAATCGCTGTTTCTCATTTCACATGTGAAAAAATAGTCTATTCTAAGAACCAAAGAGAGGGAAGAAAATGATCATGCAAAACTAAAACTGGCAGTTTTGCTGCATATAGAAACTTTACTAATATTATATGTGCATCTACAGACTATAAATTTAACAAGATGGTTCACTCGTATTACTATGAACAGGAAAAAGTACAACACTCAATATGGCGGAATAAGCCCCGCCTGCTAAATAAAAGAGCCAATCACCAAATGATATAATCACATTCAGTGTCCCGAGACATGAGTTTGGAACTGCACATGCACATTGTGTATATCTCACCATTGTGAAATATATGCTTTTTTAAAACACTATTTCAGTACAAGAAACAACATTTAAGGGACAGTTCATGTCAGAGTTTGTTGCTGATTTGAAATCTGGGTAAAAACGTTAGGTAACACTTTATTTTAGGGTTTTTTAACTAGTTGCTTATTAGCATGCGCATTACAAGAATATTCGCTGTTTATTAGTACTTATTAGGCACATATTAATGCCCTATTCTGCATGACCTTATTTTACATTCTTAATCCTACCCAATACCTAAACCTAACAACTACCTTACTAACTATTAATAAGCAGTAAATTAGGAGTTTATTGGGGGAAAAGTCGTAGTTAATAGTGAATACATGTTCCCTATACTAAAGTGTTACCAAACTTTAGTATGGGGAACAATTCTCATTTTCAACTAGTTGCTTATTAGCTTGCATTTTACTAGAATATTGGCTTTTTATTAGTACTTATAAAGCACATATTAATGCCTTATTCTACATGACCTTATTCTACATTCCTAATCCTACCCAATACCTAAACTTAACAACTACCTTACTAAATATTAAGCAATAAATTAGGAGTTTACTGAGGCAAAAGTCATAGTTAATAGTGAATATGTGTTCCCCATACTAAAGTGTTACCATAATATGTTATTTAAATGTGAGTTTGGCCAACACTTATATTTCAGTATTCCCCCACTCAAGCAGACAAGAGTTGGTCTTGCATGCCTGAAATAGAGGCATTGCAGATACGAACTGGCTTTGGTGAAGAAAGACTAAAAAAAAAAAAAAATGCACAGACATGTGCAGAGAGGGACTCTGGTGCATGCTGGGAAATTTTAAGGCTGAAAGAGTGTCTCACCACGATTGAGGGTAGGAGTGCTGTTGATGTCTCCAGCCATGAAGGATGACTCTGTCTGTTTTCGCACCGTGTCGTTCCACATTCGACGAATTCGGCTCTGAAACAGGTGAATGAGGTGACGGAAATGTTAAATGGAATAGAACAGCATTCCATAAATAGTAATGCTGTCGGTGTGCATGTGTGTCACCTGTCGGTGTACCGCTGCATGACGTGCCTGGCTGCCAGTGTAGTAGCGGTTGTTGGCACGCAGGGCAGAATTCTTCAGCGATCCGTGAGAGCTCGTAGTAGAGGTGCGACTGCAACAGTACGAATGACGCAGGCACTTACTGTACTCCTTATGCACCTGAAATACATAGCATTAGCACTTATACATGCTGACTGATTCAGTAATGCAGGTAATCTAAATTATATTATATACATGTATTGTTTATAAAGGTGAAGTGTCCTTACAGGCACTAAATTGTGTGTTAATGACAATTAAATAAACAATTATTATGGTTTATAATAAGTGCAATTAGTTGAACTGTACCCTTACAGCAAAACCATATGAATTTCACATGGGAGTTGTTCCAAAACCACGTTTCCCACATGCAAAGTATGCACTGCACGTGTTTCACATGTGTTTTTGCAGACGTGAAATTCATCTGGTTTTTATATAGTTATTTTTTTGACCAAGTTAAGTAGTACATCTTTATATGTGATTTCATAATTACTTCTTTTGTCTTTGAAATATAGTTAAAATGTACAGCTGGAAGTACTGGCAAGCATTTATGATAAACTAAAATAAACTTCAATGTCCTTTACATTAAAACTAGTATGTCATGTATTTAACTATATTTGTAATTACACATTTGTAATGATAAAGCTACAATTTAGTACATTTAAAATATATTAACTTTAAATGTAGTATTAAATAACACTACAGTTAACGTTACAATCAAATACATTACATGTGCTTTAGTATGTTAGTAAACACATCAAAATAAGTGTACTTTAAATCATGACAAAAGATTGTTCAAACATGTTGTAAAATTTACTTTCAATTTGACAGTATTGCAAAATGTGTTAATTAAATGTGTTAAGAAACAGTCATGAAAGTCTTTAAGTTCACTTAATAGGTCTTATATTATATTACCTGGAAGTACAGTTTTGTTTTTGTTTTCTTAAATACACTTTTAAGATTTGAAGTACACTACAAGTGCAAATTTGATACAATTTTATTTATTTATTTTTTTACAATGGTTGTCATTTCCAATTTTTTTTTAGTATATTGCAGTAATGCGACAGCATCATCTTTCAGTAACAAGCTATTACACATAATAGTATAATCTGACAGAAGCCTCGCACTACATTTTTTTCTCATTCAATGAGCTGTTTTACTCGGGTATACTTGGATATATATAAAGTTGGTTGCAATTTCTGGTTTATGGCGATAAAAAAAAATGATTCAATGATTTAACCGAGACCTGAATTCATTGTCATCACAATTTTTTGACTCAGTTATAAAAATTAAGGCATTTCCAGTATCATTAATTTATCATAATTTATTTGTTTAATGCTGTCATCCTAAATTATGTCCTTAATGTGTCAGATAAAAATAGCTTTAATTGTAAAAAATAGTGTATTTCTAGTGTAGTTAGCAACATTTTGTTAATAGCTCAGATAGTTAAATGGGTAGCTTGACTGACGTTTAACTACTTTAAATTATACAGTAAGTAGTTTGGGAAACTACAGTTTCAAAAATACTTCTCCAACACAGGGCTCAACCAGTGGCGTGAGTTTGGGCTACATTTGGCTGAACAAAGGTAGATGGAGTGCTTGAAAACCTGTTTGAAAACAGTATTTTTCTTCTGGTACTGATAATCGAGTAGAAATTACATCCTTCCTTTTAAACAAAGCTAATTATAATAATTATCTTTATAATAATGATAATTATGATGACACAAATGAATCCTAATCCCTAAGTGTGTTATTTATTTGGACCCCTTGACTTACCCCTCTGACGAGACCACAAAAAGTTTCTTCTTTTTCCATATTTAGCTAACTTCTGAGGAAATTTAGCAGCAAATGTGTCCCCAAAGTACTATCTGGGTATGAAACATTAATAGGACTGACCTTTTTCTGCAGAGCACAGTGGAAGATAAAGATGAACATGCCCTGGAAGGCATTGAAGGTGGTGAAAAGGTACGCCATGATTACTGTGTTCTCATTGATGAAGAGGAGGCCGAAGGCCCAGGTCAGGCCCAAGAGGAAGAGCAGTGCGATAGCCCCCAGAGCCCAGGACCTGAGTGAGAACACGTTCACAAATACATAAACATACAGCAAACTTTAGACACTGTGATTATATAATATGTATTTTTGAGAGGTCCTAGGTTCAGATCCCGGACAAGCCCCCAATTTCTGTTACGGCTGACCCCTAGACGGTCGTAACAAGAAGACACTCACTTGATGTTGTCCAGGCGGCTGGAGTCGGGTTTGAGAGCGGATGAGTTACGGATCATCTTGTGAAGTGTTATCATTAGGAACACCAGGTTTAACTAAAGGTCAAAGGTAAGAGAAAGGAAAAAGGTGTTAGAAATGTAATTTAAAGACTTCATAAAGACAAAAATGTCCAAGTTTTTGAGACAAATTAAAGCCTGTTGGCTATTTAAAGAAGGTCAAACCCTTTAAAAAATGTCTACACAAGAAAGACAATTTAAACCCCTGGTTTCTTCCTAACAATGGACCACATTCTGTTCATAAAACACAAGCAGAATTTCTGTGCAATTTGCTTGTGAAATCATTCTAGCTTAAATTGCTGCAATTAAATGCAACTATTTACATGAGAATAGTGATATTTGTGTTAGATGAAAGATCCAATGCAAGAAAGAAAACAACTTTAGAAAGATTTTAAAAAAAAACTTTTTTACCCACAAACTAATAACAACAAAAACAGCTAGCGTATTAGTAAAATATATTGTAATTACAAAAATGTCAGCAAGTTCCTGTATCTAAACCTAATCTAAACTCCACACTCATATAAAGCATATTACAGCCAAAACATAGCCGTCAGCAGCAACAGATCCATAGGTGAACAAAAGTGCTTTGTTTGATATGACTAGCGCAGCACTTTTCAGAGGGAAAAAAAGAACAAACTCTGTGAGCAAAGCAGTGAGAGTGCTGAATGTTTGGAGAGAACAATACCATGATAATGAAGGACACAGGGCCGATAAAACTCCAGATGAAGTAGTTATCCACCCTCAACCAGCACCTACACACAGAACACACACACAATAACTTTATTAGTAACATTTCACTGTACAAAAAAACTATCACTTCATTACAGGCGAAAATTGCATATGCACTTTATGAAGTAGCTAATTTTTGATCATTGAATGCACTGAAATAATAGCAAACTGTCTTAAAATATTATTACTATTAACATCATGATACATTTTTTGCCATAAAAACAAGCTAATAAAAGAGCAATAAAAGTCTAGTTGAAGGTTAAGCTCAGTTTTTAATCATTAGCACACTGAGTCAGCGTCTCATTTTCTGCACTGTAGTCAACATTCAAAAGTCTGCAGCTGTGCTATTTTTCTACGCTCGCACACACACATAAACACAGACCAACACACACTCACATGCACACAAACACACAGAGCGACACACACTCGCACATGCAGTAATCAGCTCAGCTCTGTAAGCGATTTTGTTAACTTCCGAGTAGGGCTGCTTACATTTGGTGCCGTGACCCGGAGTGAGGTTTAGTGGGGTGAGTGTAATGGAGGCAAGCTAGTAAGAGCTGTGTGTGTATACCTCCCCTTGCCTCAAGAGCAGGGCTCTGAACCGGTTCAAGGAACAAAAACGAAAACCAGAAACGAATGAAATTTTGACCGGAACATAACCAGAAACGGAAACTAAATCAAATGTAATCTTTCTGAACAGAAACGCTAATTCGAAATGGCCATTAACTGGTTAATAACGTTATTTTATCGTTCTGTTTAATATTTTGATTTGGCAGTCAACCAATCACGAATTCAAATAGTACAGCCTATGCAAATGTGATGCTGACACATCCAAAGTGTGTGAAATGCCCGCACTCATGTTCTAAAGTGAGTGAAATGCCCAGGCTCAGGCTCAGCTGTCAAGTCATCATAGGTTAGGTAAGTCACAATGGCAATGCCCTGGCATTAGTTTTTCCGATGATATATGTCACCAACCGTCAAGCATTAGGCCTACATTTAAGTGAAGATTATATATATGAAAATGACAATATGCAGCTTGTTGTGCGTTTTGAAACCAGCGAAAATTGAAGGATATGTAGAACATAAGTTCACACAATGTCACATCACGCACATGCAGCACTTCTGTGAACGGAGAAAACAGAATAAAACAATAGGCCTACATAACACATATACAATAAAATGGAATATTTAGGCCTTTACTATAGGCTACGCAAAATATTTCACTTAAATAATTAGGTCTACAGATTAACAAAACAAAAGTGGTTATTGTGGCGCACTCCAAAGATCTAGGAAAGGAAACAGACATTCTGCTTGTTTTCGTAATTTAAGTGTCTTTTGTAAATGTATGAATCATGTTTTGCTTTTACCTGTATGACTATAATTTATGGAGTACAGTTTACTGTCTTAAAAGAAAAAAAAAAAAATGTTAGTGGTCGCGCCGGCGCCTCACGTGCGCACACAAATTCTTGCATTGCTTACTTGATATCGCAGCCTGTTAAATAATTAAAATAAAATACAATCAACCAAACATATAAAACGTTACACTGTTAAGTTCAATTCTGTAATACAATCTGCTGTTTACAACCCGTGACCACCACCTGACTGTGCTGTTATGTGAAGGATTATGTCAATACTGTTTTTCCTCTCTTTTAATAGGTTTACATTTGGACAGAATCTTGTTATAAAAGATAGCCTAATTGGCTTAGACCTATTGGCTAAGATGGCAAATACTCTTTGTTTTTTAATAAATAAAATGCTGTATGTATGTATTATTATTATTATTATTAAGTAGGCTACATGCAAACAAAAAAAAAAGTTAAAAAATAATGTTATTAACCGTTATTTTTTCTAAACAAACCGGTTTCGGAACGTTAGTAATACAGAAGGAACGCTGGAACAGAAACCTTAAAATACCGATTTTGCTCAGAGTGAAATGATTTAATTTTTTTTTTTCGTTTTTAAGCCCTGCTCAAGAGGTGCACTAGAGGCTGTGGTCTTTAGCATCCTTGTTAGCACATCCGCGCCTCATGCCGGAGATGCCGGCAAAAGCGCATACACACACAAGCAAAAAAAAAAAAAAAGAAGTAACTTTAGAAATGTAACTTTTTAGGATTTTAATTATTTCAAAAATTTTCTAGCCCTGGCAATTACTATTTTAAAACTCCCTACTATTTCGAGGTTTTCCAGAGTGTTCTTAAATTGGCTAGTTTTCTGATTGCTAAAAAATAGTGGGATGCTCCCTTGAGAAGTGTTCTTTATCAGAAGTAATTTATCAGAACAAGATCTGTCAGATTTATGCATGCTATTCCAAAAAAAAAGTGCTTGCAACACCTTTAACTGGCTTCATTTATAATTCACATGATGACCTTGGTTAGGCCAGGATCACATGACAGCAACCAATCTGAACTCCAAAACTACAAAATACCAGTATATGTTTCCTAGTGAAAGACGATTCTGCAATCTGGAATTTAAACTCCCAGAGAGTCATTTTGCTGGAATCCATTTAAATGAAACAAATGGTTTAAAGAGGGGTCGTGCCTCCTGCTCAAAAAACCCACGGCCCTTGTATGGATGAGTGCAAATAAACTGTTTTACACGTACGCTTTTTTAGTCCCGTAGCTGCGATAGTCGATGGCTGCCGAGATGCCCACCACCAGGGCGGGAAAGCAGTAGCCGCACAGGTAGTAGTATTTCTTCCGGGAGTACTCGCTCTCGAAGACCTCCACCAGCATCAGATACAGCTGGATTCCCTCCAGACACATCCAGGAGAACGCAGCCAGGAAGAAGAAGTGCAGCAGGCCCGCAAAAATGGGGCATGCAATCTGCATTCGGACAAAGAGAGGGAAAAGGTGGTTAGCGAGAAACATATCAGAAGTAAATTTGATGATACTCGCTTAGTGGCTATGAAAGGGACAGTTCACCCAAAAAGATTTCTTTCTTGTCCGGAACACAAAAGAATGTTGATATCCAAACAGTTCCCAATGAATTTCATTGTATGGGTAAAAACACAATAGAAGTCAATGGGAAAAAAACAACAACATTCTTCAAAACCATCTTTTGTGTTTCAGAGAAGAAAAAAGTTATATAGGTTTGAAACAACATGATGGATGAATAAATGATGACAGAATGTTCATTTCTGGGTGAACTATTGGGTTATACTTTATTTTGATGGTCTACTTTAGACATTCTACTAACTAAAAGGAACTTTGCAGCTACATGTCAACTAACTCTCATTAGAGTATTAGTAGACTGTAGTAGACTATTAGTTTAGGGTTAGTAAAATAAGTTGACTTGTTGCAAAGTTACTTCTAGTCAGTAGAATGTGGGAGCATCAAAATAAAGTGTTAGCAAATATTAAGCAGACAGTCAACTAATACTCTAATGATTGCTAGTTGACATGTAGTTGCAAAGTGACTTAGTTGAGTGTCTTTTCTTAAGTGGACCATCGAAATAAAGTTACACCACATCGCACTTTGTTTTGGTCCAGAACTACCTACAGTACTTAGGGTACTTTTACACGACAACGATGTACTAAAAATGTTTTTTTTTTGCATACAGATGTATTATGCTGCCAGGCCAGTAGTTGGCGATGTCAGTCTGTAAAGAAACATTATGTGCGTATAGACTGAACAATACGCATGCACATGACGTCACTGTTTTCACAAATTTGAAAATGGTATGATTTTCAAAAAGTTTCAGTTTGAAACCCGTTTTCAGGCCCCCAAAATGCCATTGTCGTGAAAATGAATAGCCAAAACGCAGAAAAAGTTTTTAGTTTTTAGTTGAAAACAGTGTAAATGGCCCCTTAAATGGGAGGAGACAGGAGTTTGCTTTTATATGACATTTCGGATATATCTCTATCTCAACACTTTAAAAACAAAATAAATTCATCCCCCTCCCTTTCTGGATGATAAACACATTTGAAAGTGCTTTATTTTTCTGGGCTGCAGTGGGAAAGAAAAGAAAATGTAGACGCCAAATAGAAGGACCCCAGGCAGAAACATCTGCCAATTGATTCGCTGAACGAATACACAGGCGGTAAATAGTGATCCCACTAAATAGTGATCACATCCACCTTTCAGCAAATCACTATATTAATATTCATTACTCAAATCGTGCACTGATCTATATTTTTCATGGTTGTAGCAACATTATTTAATCTTATGACTTGCATATATTGTAGAGTGACTGACATATCTGGAAAAAGCTTTCAAACAATCTCAGTGCATCCATGGCAACTAGGTATTTAAACAACCATATCTGCAAAGAGAGGCTGATGAAATTCATAATGCACCCCGCACACTTTACATATTGTTCGTACGCCCCTGCAAAGCAGAAGATACAGCTTTGCTCATGGATTTATAATTTACTTAAGTCTTTCAAACAAAAATCTTATCTTCCAAAAAAAAAAAAAAAAAAAATCTATGATATAAAGCCTGTAAACATTATCCTGTTCTTCTTCTGAACAGCAACCTTGGTATCTTGTCAAATGATTTTGATTCCCAGCATACTGATGCAACCTGAACACTTGAAGATGTATTAAACCACCACTGCTTTCAAGAGGAAACTTCTGGTGTCAATACACTGATGTTAAGGTCATCACAATTTATGTGATCATAAAACTAATGTCACAATATCTTAATCATTTTGCTGGCTAAAATGTGTCCATGCTAATTTTCATTTCTGAAGAGAGCTGCAGGATATATTGATTATGCATTTAATCAGCTGCTCTTGAATCTGAAAACAGAAGAGCTGGTACTTAAAAGCTGATACTTGCAAGCATGTATAATTTTCGATCTGAACTCAGCAACATCAATTTGTTCACAGTGGTTAATGTTTTAATCGGTTGTTCTGCTCTGCTGAAGTGTTGTTTCACTAGGGTTTTCATTTTTGGTTGGCTGATTAAAACATAAGCTTCATCAACATCAACTGTCATCAGATATACTTCAGGTAGCCAATGTTAAACTCTGTTCCACGCTCGAAGAACCACACTGGGTACTATTTTAATTGGCCAACCAAAAAAGAAGACCTCGTCCTCATCCCTGACAAGGCATGACACTTCAGTAGAGCAGGAATACAGAGTACACTAGAAACAGTAACCTTAAAAACGACCTAATTAATTTTACTTGGTTCAAAATGAAAATTACACCCCAAAGAATCAACAAATACAGGAACAGCTGGTTAAATGCACAGAAAATGCATAATCAACACATAATACAGCTTTCTTACAAAAATCTGGAGTATGTAAGCAGTGCAGAGTGAAAGCAGAGTTGCATAATATTGCCTGGAGGCAATTTTTTTAGAAAGTCGGATTGAAAGTGTTTTCTCAAGACTGCTCCATCATGTGCCTAACGTAATCTAATCGGCTAATGTTTGTGTTTCTAAAATGTATTGTTAAATTTACACTAGGGCTGGGACAATAAATCGATGCATTGTGAATTGAGAAATGATTCTGTATCGATTCTGAGATAATTCCGAATGCACACACAACACTTGAACCTTCTATAAAATAATCATTCATAAAGTTCGAAAAGGTTAACGCAAATTAAAAGGGTGTTTGCAGTGGGCATTTACAATAATCTTGTGTCATAAAAGCACTTTGAGGTGCAAGTACATTCTCAGACGAACACACAAGCACTCTTTAGCGCTCTTCTTCGTGAGCATTTGAGCATGCAGTTAAAAACTAGCCTAGAGCGCCATCTGCTGTTAAAAACTAAGCTCAGAATCGATTTGAGAGAGAATCGCAATGCATTCAGAAAATCTCAGAATTGATCCACAAATCGCGATGCACCGATTCATTGTCCCAGCCCTAATTTACTCTACTGTTTAAAAGTTTGGGGTCAGTATTTTTTTGTGTGTGTGTGTGTGTATATGTGTGTTTTTGAAGGAAGTCTCTTATGCTCACCAAGGCTGCATTTATTTGATCAAAAATACCATAAAACAGCAATATTTTCAATTTTAATATATCTTAAAGTGGCCCTATCGTGCCTTTTTTTTAGAATATTACCTTTCATGCAGTGTGTAATATATAGCGACCAATTGCAACAGACTAAGCCATCTGACCTATCATAGCAGAGTAGACCAATCACAACTGTCTGGGCCATCTGACCAATCAGAGCAGAGCAGACCAATCACAACAGACTGGGCCATCTGACCAATCAGAGCAGAGTAGACCACTCACAACAGACTAAGCCATCTGACCAATCAGAGCAGAGTAGATCAATTACAACAGACTGAGCCATCTGACCAATCAGAGCAGAGTAGACCAATCACAACAGACTGGGCCATCTGACCAATCAGAGCAGACCAATCACAACAGACTGGGCCATCTGACCAATCAGAGCAGAGTAGACCAATCACAACAGACTGGGCCATCTGACTAATCAGAGCAGAGTAGACCACTCACAACAGACTAAGCCATCTGACCAATCAGAGCAGAGTAGACCAATTACAACAGACTGGGCCATCAGACCAATCAGAGGAGAGTAGAAACCATGTATCTAGCTCTTACAAATTGATTTTCACTGTATTGTCTGAAATAGCAGTTTCTGCACTGCAAAGGCAGCACAATTAGACTGAATTATAAACAATACATTTCTTATTGATTCTTGAGTAGTAAGACACGTTACAGAACTGACAAAATGCTGAATGAAAGAAATCTTACTCACCCCAAACTTTTGAACAGTAGTGTATTTAGCATATACAGAAGTGAACAAGAACATGAGGAATGGAAAACCAGTCCCAATAAAGTACGTCAGATTGTGATAGTCTGCTACATCCTTAACAACCGAGCACTCAGAGCAAGCACTCATCTACAAGATGGGGAATTGTGGCATGCAAATGAGTGCAAATTACCTGCACTTAATGCAGTTTGCATTAAGTACTTTAGTTAATCAAATGCAAAAACAATGCGACCGCACGTACTATCAGTGGGTGCACATAAACGTCACAATCAGCAAGTGAAATTCATTCTCAAAGCATTGTCCTCTTAACATATATCATTAAGCTGCTCACGTGGTACTGCGTCTTGTCGATGCCGATGAGGAAGAGGAGCTCAGCGATGAAGAGGTTGATGCAGAGGTTCTTGTGGATGGTGTTGCGGTCGGTCTGCAGGCCTCGCAGGAAGCAGAAGGTGGAGATGCAGATGGCGAGACACACCAGTGAAATGACGATACCCACCCACGTGATCACAAAGAGGATCAACTCGTGCATCCTTCCTGGGTACTGAGAGAGCGATAGATGGATAAGGGAAATGGTATAAACGGATAGGCTGCCTGAGGCAGAGTGACTTATGAAAATCCAGTAAATGTCAAGCTGAAATTGCGGTGTGTTTATTTGTGTATTTTGCTCTTGTGTGTATAGATGTGTGTGTGTTTGTCTTACAGACTGAATGCAAGCGAAAAAGTTGTTTATGTGTATGAGAACTATATTCAGATTTGTTTATCAGCCGGTGATAAATGTAAAGGAATATGTGTGTGTGTGTGCGCTTACGTCAGGTTCGTGGTGTACCATCAGCACAGCAAAGTTGGTTAGATGACTACAAGAGCAGGTTGTGTGTGTGCTGTTGGTCTCCATCAGCTTGCAGCCCTGGGATGACCACTGGCCCGTCATCGAACGCTCCGAGTAGTTCCAGAATGAACAGTTTGGGCTGAAATGATTTTCCAGCTGCAAAGATGTGGGGACATGAGGAAACAACAGAGAGATGGAAAAATACTCAATATCAGTGGCTTTCACACATAATGTTTTCTAGGCATGATATGGGCCTATATTTGGGCTAATTCAGATAGGACCAATATCAAACCCATTGACAAACACATGTAGGGCCCATACCTGAGCTAACAGGATAATTCAGATAGGGCTGACATAGAACCAATGGACTAACCTATTTAGGGCCCATACTGAGCTAATTCAAACAGGGCCAACATAGAACCCATGGACAAACCCATTTAAGACCCATACTGAGGCTAATTCAGATAGGGCCGACATAGAACCCATGGACAAACCTATTTAGGGCCCATACTGAGCTAATTCAAACAGGGCCAACATAGAACCCATGGACAAACCCATTAAGGCCCATACTGGGGTTAATTCAGATAGGGCCAACATAGAACCCATGGACAAACCCATTTAGGGCCCTTACTGGGGCTAATTCAGATAGGGCTGACGTAGAACCCATGGACAAACCCTTTTAGGGCCCATCCTGAGGCTAATTCAGATAAGGCCGACATGGAACCCATGGAAAAACCATTTAGGGCACATACTGAGGCTAATTCAGATAGGGCCAACAGAAAACCCATGGACAAACCCATTTAGTGCCCATACTGAGGCTAATTCAGATAGGGCTGACATAGAACCCATGAACAAACCCATTTAGGGCCCATCCTGAGGCTAATTCAGATAGGGCCGACATAGAACCCATGAACAAACCCATTTAGGGCCCATCCTGAGGCTAATTCAGATAGGGCTGACATAGAACCCATGAACAAACCCATTTAGGGCCCATCCTGAGGCTAATTCAGATAGGGCCGACATGGAACCCATGGACAAACCCATTAAGGCCCATACTGGGGTTAATTCAGATAGGACCAACATAGAATCTATAGACAAAACCATTTAGGGCACATACTTGGGCTAATTCAAACAGGGCCGACATGAAACCCATAAACAAACCCATTTAGGGCTCATACTGGGGCTAATTGAGATAGAGCCGACTTGAAACTTATGGACAAAACCATCTAGGCCTCATACCTCAAGCCCATATTGTGCCTACATTGGTTGGGGACCATGCAACGTTGGCTGCAATAGGAGTCATGTGCAAAACCATCATGGTCAGGAACCATGTATCTAGCTCTTACAAATTGATTTTCACTGTATTGTCTGAAATAGCAGTTTCTGCACTGCAAAGGCAGCACAATTAGACTGAATTATAAACAATACATTTCTTATTGATTCTTGAGTAGTAAGACACATTACAGAACTGACAAAAGGAATTATGTTTGGATTCATCTGTTCGACATGTTCAGAAGAATTCATGTTTAAGGGGCAGGCGCAATTTCCTGCTGCTTTCATTTTCTCACAAATGTGTGTTTTTCTGTCACAGCAAATATTCATTATAAATATGTAGACACATGTAGCAGTCACACTGTTGAAAGGATTGAGGCTACAGGGTGGTGGTTTCAGCTTACAAGTGCTGACAAAATACCCAAACAGTATTTTGGGTATGTATTAAATGAAGGAGCAATTTTGTTGTGTTGGTAGTTACTTAATTAAAATTATGAAAATCACCTGAAAAACCTCAGAAAAAGTAAAGTAGCTCACATATCAGAGAATATACTATATATTATTAATATTAATCAATAAACACAATTACTTAAAATGAAAAAAAAAAAAAAGGCACTGACAAAAAGTAGAGCTGTGAAACCTCATAAAAAGAGGTTGATTTTTAAAACTAATCTCTTGTTTTTTCATGACTTAGGAGTAATATTTCTTTAAAATATACATACAGTATTTATGTTTTTGTTTAAAATGACCAATCTACACTACCATTCAAAAGCTTGGGGTCAATAAGATTTTTTTTTTTTTCAATAAAAGACTGTAAACCAAGACTGCATGTATTTGATAAAAATTGAAATATTATTAAAATTTAAAATAACTATTTTCTACTGTAATATATTTTCAAATGTAATTTATTTCTGTAATGTCAAAGCTGAATTACTCCAGTCTTTAGTGTCACATGATCCTTCAGAAATCATTCTAATATGCTGATTTGCTGCTCAAGAAACATTTCTTATTTTTAATCATTTGTGGTGTGTACTATTTTTGTGATACATTTTTTTCAAGATTCTTTGATGAATAGAAAGCTCAAGCATTTTTTAAAATATAAATATTTTGTAACATTATGAATGTCCTTATTGTCACTTTTGATCAATTTAATGTGTCCTTGTTTAAAAAAAAAAATAAAATACTGACCCCAAACTTTTGAAAGGTAGTGTACATGAAGTACTATGTTATGCTCTGGGAACAGGTGGTTTTAGGGGTAGTGATAATCAAATAATAATCATTAAGTTTTGTTTTTTTGTTTTGTTCGGTGTGAAACTCGTTCTGCTGATGTTTCATGAATGAGACCCCATGTGTGAGAGGAGCATATATAGGATGACTTGACAGTTTATTGCGCGTGTATGTCTATGTGCATTAAACTTACCTGTAAATGTCTAAGTGTGAACACCACAGGGTCGGTCAGAAACACACGACTGGACTCTTTATTGATTGATGCCGCGATGACGTGTGAATTCACCGCCAGGCCCCGCCCACCAGACCCCGCCTCCATTTCCATCTTCACAGTGGCATTTTCAGTGGAGAGGAACGGGCCCAGATTCTTATAGAGCACGAAAACAACTTTTACCTGGCCTGTATGGAGAAACGCAGCACAAGAAAAAGAAATAGAAAGAGAGTGTTATTGAGTGGCAGGAGGATATGAATAACAACTAAGAGGAAAAAGGGAGCGGTGGAGCGAAATGAGTGAAGGTTAAAATGATTTGGACTGGGAGGGGGTGAGTGAGTGATCAGGGGATGAAGGAATTTTAATATGGAGGGCAACGTAACATTCATCTCTTCAGCACTCACTCACTCCGTTTCTTCCGTATGAATATTTCATGTGCGTTTGTTTCAATCATACTAATCTCACTTCCCCCGCCCGACTTGCCTCCACTGAGTAGCAGCGAATGAAAGCGCACCTTCAAAAAGAGGCAAAACGCAGGAGTGGCGGAAAAAAGCGAAGAGTAGGAGAGATGATGGCGGGATAAGATAGCTAAGAGATAGAGGGGACAGGAAGGAGAGAAGCAGAAGAAAAGAGAGCCAAGATTGCACTGTCAGCCTGAAAATGATAGTAATCTAGTCGCCTCTCGGGCTGTTCGATTAAGAGCGCCGTTAAGAAACCATCAGGGAAGAAATAGTCTCAGCGCTTTTGTTAATCTGATTAGGTTTATTATTATCAACCAATAACCGCGTAAACCAAAGTGGAAATTTCGCTAAGCTTCAGTGAAACTGCACATGGAAGAGCCATGGATGGTGATGGAAGGGGTACAGAAAGAGAGACGCAGCTGTGACTGACCGTTGCGGCTGTACTGTTTATAGGTGGAAGCCCTGAGCTGGATGATGGTGTCACTGGGACCGTTCTGAGGGAACGACAAATCCTGAGAATCCGTCTCTGTGTTCAACACACGCACCTCTAGATCTAAAGACACACAAAGATACACACTTTGAGACTGCAACACAGCAAAAAACCTTACAAAAACCTACAATAAAGCTACCCATTTGGAAAAGTTAAAAGCTGTTAAAAGAGTTGCTAACTACACTGAAGCTATTTAACAGGACACTCTCCATTTAATATATTTTTATATTATACTGTACATTATACACTACTTTTTAAAAGTTTGGGGTCAGTAAGATGTTTTATTTGAAAGAAAGAAATTAACACTTTTATTGGTAACACTATTTCGATGGTCCACTTTAGACATTCTACTAACTATAAGTAACTTTGCAACTACATGTCAACTAGCAGTCATTAGAGTATGAGTAGAATATCTGGTCAATATCTGCTAACACTTTATTTTGATGCTCCCCAAAAGACTTTCTACTGACTAGAAGTAACTACATGTCAACTTATTCTTATTCCTAAACCTAACCCTAACCTAATGTAGCCCCTCCAGTTCGCACATGCTTGCTCCAAGCAGGGCGCAAACCCGGGCCTGTCCGCATGGGAGTCGGGCGCTCTAACAAGGAGGCTAAAGATCGCAATCTCTAGAGTCAGTCACTAGAGCACCTCTCGAGTTCAGGGGAGTGAGGTTTACACTCAGAGCTCTTACTAGCCTAGGTCTGTTACACTCACCCCCCTAAACCTAACTCCCATTAGGGTCACGGCACCAATATAGCTCCTCCAGTTCGCACCTGCCATCTTCAAGCGGGATGCGAGCCTGGGCCCATCCGCATGGCCGTCGGGCACTCTAACAAGGAGGCTAAAGACGGCAGTCTCTAGCGTCAGTCGCTAGAGCACCTCTTGAGTTCAGGGGAGTGAGGTTTACATGCACAGTAAACCTAGCCTACAACTGTTACACTAACAACCCTACTACTCTAATGAGAGTTAGTTGCAAATTAATGAACGCTAGTTGACATGTAGTTGCAAAGTTACTTACAGTTAGTGTTGGGGGTAACAGATTACAAGTAACGTGAGTTATGTTATCAGATTACTTTTTTCAAGTAACTAGTAAAGTAACGTATTACTTTTAAATTTACAACAAAATATCTGAGTTACTTTTTCAAATAAGTAATGGCAGTTACTTTGTTTTCCCATTTATTAACTGACAGCTCTCCTGTCTCCATGTTGAGAGAAATTAGGGGTGCAGAGGTGCGTTCCAGTTGTTTTTTTATGCCCTTCCCTCGCTAACTTCCCTCAGTCTCGTTGACTCGGATGTACATCATTGCTTACGTTGCATGAGTGCCCACTACTGGTGGAACCATTGCAATGGGCTGAACTGGAACGTCCTAAGCCCTTGATCACTTGGAATCCGCTATGGAGTTGATTTATTGTTTATTTTTTTACGAAATTGTTTATTGTAGCATTCTATATGTATATATGTGTGTTTTAAATATATATATATATATATAAAAGTTGTTTGTGGTGGGGTAAATCAAACGCGATATGCGGTGACATCACAATTGTGTTGCATTGTGGGATATGGAGCTGCCTGAAGTGTACATATGAAGTAGACTCACTCCCTCTGTCAAAATCGAGGGAGCGAGGGTCTGTTCATAAAAATTTCCCTCGTCCACTTCATGAAGTGGAACGCACTTCAAAATGGCAGCAGGGATTCCCCCGAGGGGAAGTGCTTAGGGAAGTTTGTGAGTGCTTGTCTAAAAGTGGAGTGGAACGCAGCCTAAATGTGAGCATACATTTACTAATTTCTTCTCCTGCGTCCTTTTCTTCTGTAATCCAGAATGGCAGTACAGCTGAAAGGCTTGTATGTTTGAGTTGCACCTTCTACTGTACAGGCATGAATTTGCATCTCTTTCAGCCTGGGGCTTATTAGTTTCACTTTTGGTGTGAAAGGGTCTTTACATTTCCCAAAAATAGAGCTTTTTTGTTGTTATAAAAACAAACAATTAAACATTTCAGCACAGATGAGAAAAAGTAATGCAAAAGTAACGTTAGTGATGCAAAAGTAACTAAGTGATGCAATTAGCGAATATAAATCTGATCTTTAATTCCTGCGCTATATGCAAATTTAATGGAGTTCACGTCAACAAAAGCAACAGATATGAGCTGCATTTTATTTATCATCAACTAATTTCAAGATAAAAGACTGTGATAGGAAAAACAGTGGCATCAGCACTGTTGAGATCATTTAGTCTCATTACTTTCAATAAAGATGATTGTGTTTTGAGCATCTGCAACTTGCTTTCAGTTTAATTTACAGCAGTTTGCGTGTTGGCTTGTTGAAGAGATACTCAGCTGCTCATCTGCAACTGTCATATTGAGTGATCGGATTTAAATCCGTCTCAAATGCGTTTCGGAGGGCATTTACACATTACATTTATCTTTTCATGATTGGATAGCTATCCGATCAGAAAAACATATGAAGTGACCAGGTGCCCAAAGAATCCCGAAAGAAAAAAGTGTATGCCGGTTTCCACAAAAATATGAAGCAGCACAACTGTTTTCAACATTGACAATAATAAGAAATGTTATTTGAGCATCAAAAAAGCATATTTTAATGATTTCCGAAGGGTCAAGTGACACTAAAGACTGGAGTAATGATGCTGAAAATTCAACTTTGACATCACAGGAATAAATTACATTTTACAATATACTAACATAGAATATATTTATTAAATAATATGTCACAATATTACAGTTTTTACTGTATTTTTGATCAAATAAATATGGCCTTGCTGAGCATAAGGGACTTCTTTCAAAAATCATTCAAATTCGTACCAACCCCAAACAATTTTAACAGTGGGAAAAAAAGAAAAGAAAAAGAAACTGATGAAAGTCTTGAACATAGTCACATTAAATACAAAATTAAAAATAAACAACAATTAAAAAGGTAATAAATAGCAGTATTTAACAAAAACAAAAAAACAAAAAACAAAACATGAACATGAACATAACTGAGTAACAACCGCTGAATCAATATTTTAAACATATCAATTAAATGAACCATTAGAATGAATAATTCCCTATAATGAATCAGACTTCCCAATGCTAACTCAGGGTGAGACAACATTCTAGGACAGTGTGTTTGCTTGACTGAACAGCTGCGGGCAGGATATGAAACAACAAACAGAGATGTAACATTTAGTTGCGCTACACTGCTACTAAATCACTCGGGAACAAATAGCTTGCTAATGGAAAAACCACAATCTTGAAACACAAAATTGCCATGTTTTTGAAAGAGCCATCAATATTTGGTAACACTTTCCACTTTATTACTGTAGTAGTAACTATAAATTATGCATAATTACATGCAATTAACCATAAACCAAACCCTCATCCTAACCCTATAGTAAACACATGTAGTTAATTATTATTACACAGTACTTAAATGTATAATTACACTGTAATACTGACACCTTAAAATAAAGTTTAACCCAAAATTTTAAGTTAGTTACTCACCGACATTGGCAGCATGGTCTGAGAAGTGATTATTGTACATGTTATTGGCCAACAGGAAGGCGCCCTTCTCCATGACGTCCAGTAGCATGGTGGCAGTGTGTGCCTGCTCTGTACTGTTCATGTCCTGCCATGACTCTAAAGCCTCGGCACGCAAGAGATTATCTACGGTCTGCACAACCGCCTGCGCACACATACACAGACAAATATACAGTTACGATTCATTAGAATTACATTTGACATAAAAAAAAAAAAATAACAAAACATGGCTTTCTGTGAATCTTATGTAACGGATTAAATTTATTTCTACTAAGGAGCAACATCTTATAGGCCATTATAAATGGCATGAGCGCTAAAAGAAAGCCTTGGGCAAGACGTACAGCATTATCATTGCTAGAAGTCTCTTGCTCTCTCTCGCTCACACACACACACACACACACACACACAGACGCAAAAACAAACCAGCCGCAGTTAAAATTCATCTGAGGTAGGCATATGCAATAAAAAATATGGATGGCACATTCTAGGAAGCCTGTATATGTTATGCATTATGAATGCGGTCATAATGCCACACTGTAATGCATTATATCTTTTCATTAAAAGTAACCACCAATATAATATATTTTAATACTTCATGGTACCATGTTAAAAGACCCCATGAAATCAAAATGTGCATTCTGCTCTATATGCGACTTCACTCTCAAACATTCACAAATTTACTTTTAACACATTTCAGTGTTTTTGAAAGTCTCTCATGCTCACCAAAGTGATATTTATAAACTGTATTTGTTAAATAACTGTTAAAATAATAGCATAATAATAATTATTTGAATATGTGATATCAAAGCTGAATTTTTAGCATCATCTTCAGTGTCACATGATCCTTCAGAAATCATTCTAATATGCTGATTTGATGCTCTTATTATTTAATTGTCATCTATTATCTTTCTTAATATTATCAATGTTGAAAACAGCTGTGCTGCTAAATATTTTTGTGAAAACAGACACGTTTTCAGTATTCTTTGATGAATAGAAAGAACAGCATGTATTATAAATAGAAAGGTAACACTTTAGTATAAGGGAACATGTATTCACTATTAACTACGACTTTTCCCTCAATAAACTCCTAATTTACTGCTTATTAATAGTTAGTAAGGTAGTTGTTAGGTTTAGGTACTGGGTAGGATTAAGAATGTAGAATAAGGTCATGCAGAATAAGGCATTAATATGTGCTTAATAATTACTAATATTCTTGTAATACGCATGCTAATAAGCAACTAGTTAAAAAACCCTAAAATAAAGTGTTACCTAGAAAACCTTTTAAACATTATAAATCTTTACTTTCACACTTGATCAATGTAATATATCCTTGCTAAATTAAACTAATTTCTTGAAAAAAATAAAAAATAAATTTAAACTAAAAATAAATAAATCTTACTGACCCCAATATTTTGAACGGTGTATATGCATTTAAAATTTACAGTTTCTTCAAGGAAACTGAGCCAAAATAATAATAATAATAATAATAAAAAAAAAAAGATGACACATGTTGCACAATGAGAAGTAATACCACCTGCAACCAACTAGCAAGTAGCAAATTTTGGGTCGTTAATGTTGATGTGTAAAACAGAAGTATTACACCAAAGTACTGGACATATTTTATTTATTTCATTAGAGTATTTTAGTACAGTGGCCCTTCAGGACCACAGCTGAACAGCCCAGATGTGTGATGAAAGCCCAGATGCATAACGACTTTATGAATATATCTTAATATCTTATATATATGAAAAGAATTTTATATACAGACTTCCTAGAAAGTGTTGTCATAAAATGTTACCGCGGGATAGGGATCGTGCATCAGTATATGTGTGCAGTGTAAAGGAGGATAAGAAGAGATACGAGAGGTGAAGTGTGTCTGTGAACTCATACAGATAACGCTGCACAATACCTGAACATAAGCCCGGCAGGTCCTCTCTCGCTTCTGCCACTGCAAGACACAATAAAACAGTTTTCAGTTACACACAAATATTCATGCAGAAGAGTCATGTTCAAGAGTTGAGATCTAATGCAGCCTACATAATAATAATTTGAACTATGATATTTATTTTTTTTGTTTTTTTAAAAAAAAAAAAAGGTGTTAAACGTTGCAGAAATCAACCAACTCTTTTCTATCCAACTAAAACTGCATGATGATCAGCTGACAAGTTTAGATTCGATTTGGATTATGTATGTGTATATATATATATATATATATATATATACAATTGTAATTAAATATAAAACTTGTAATTTATACACCTCCATATCACTTCACCAAATTATATCAGTCAGGACCTTACAGATTACAACAGCGAAAGTAGTAGCAGTTAAACTGTTCTTAAAGCATTTCACTATTAGTAGAGATGCTGCTGCTGAACACTGTTGAGTCGAGAGACACACAGACGCAGATAATTCACACATGCTTAATCTATCTATCTTGCTCTCTGTAATAAATTCATTAAAGGGTTAGTTCATCTAAAAACAAAATTTCTGTCATTAATTACTCACCTTCATGTCATTCCAAACCCGTAACACCTTCTTTCATCTTCGGAACACAAATTAAGATATTTTTGATGAAATCCAAGAGGTTTTTTTTTTTTTTAATCCTTAATTGAAAGCAACGAAATTACCATCATTTAAGGTCCAGAAAAGTACTCAAGACAGTTTAAATATTCAATGTGATCACAGTGGTTCAACCTTAATGTTATGTCACATTGACTATTTTACTTTTCTGGACCTTGAATGTGGTAATTACGTTGCTTTCTATTGGGGATAAAAAAACAAAATTTAAAAAAAATTGTGTTTCTGAAGATGAACAAAGTTCTTACGGGTTTGGAACGACATGAGGGTGAGTAATTAATGACAGAAATTACATTTTTGGGTGAACTAATCAGCATATCAATGACTCAAGCTTCCATTACTAGCTCTAAAATTAAATTTTGGAATTAGCAATGGAAGCTTGAGATGAAACGCATAAGAAATTAGTCGTACACACAAGAGTGTTTTAAGGACAAAAACCTTGAAACAAAACGGAAACGTCTTGAGGTGTGGTAACGCAGATTAATGCTGCACATACAACACACATGCAAAAGGTGAGTGTTGGGAAAGAAAAGTACACAGTGTTGATGTATTGTGCAGTAGTCGAAGAGGAGTGCGGAAAGAGCTATACTAACCAACATGCTGTTCCAAGAACAATAAACAAAGCAGCATATCATTCGCCATCGTTTTTGTTTTGGTTCTTGTTCATTGCCTTCAATGGTGGACCAGCTACTTTTCTTCCTCTATCTTTCCGAGTAAATGACATGTCTCAGTGCTGCCCTGTGACATCTTGTAGAGTATAAAAAGCAATTATATGCATTTATATTACTTATGAATGTGAGAAAGTGCAATGTGCAATATGGCATGATAAGTCCCGGCTTCTAAATATGAGAGCTAATTGCTGATTGTTAAAGTCATCTGGTCACTGCAGCTGTCTTCAGAAGCCCAACAAAAAAATGCTATTTGAGCACAAGAAACAACATTTATGGGACAGATCATGTCATATTTTGTTGATGATTTGAAATATGTTATTTAATTTTTAGTTCAGGATTCACCCATTCAAGTAGAACTTCACCCAACTTAGTCTTGGTTGCCAGAAATAGTGGAGGCATTGGATAGTGAACAGACTTTCCTTGAAAGGGACTTTGGTATACTTCGAAAACTGTGCGGACACAACTGTGTGCGAGACGGAGTAGAACTCGGAAAAAGAAGTACTCCCTGGGCTTTTTCAACAACTACTCTGCTTTGCATGAGGACTGCATTACCACCTCAGGTGTGTATTATTTTCTAATAATTCAACGGCCCATTCAAGGGTCAATTATTCTTTTGTAATGACCGAGACAAATCAGACACATAATTATTTGTTATATTTAACAAATAGGCTTCAAAGCCCATTCTTACTAATGGATCATCCCCCAAAAGAGCCAAAAGGACAGGAAAGGCATCAGTTTCCAGGGCTACCATCAGATAAGTCTCTGTTTATTGCTTGAAAATGTGAAAAGCAATAGCCATAAGAAAGACCCATAGCCTTAAAACTTTTCCTGCACTAATTTATAGATGAACTGATCTATAAATGCACATGTATCCCAGGACATTGTGTACTGTCTTTTGTATGGTATTTTGTTTTATGCATATGAGTGAACTACTAGTTAAAGTTACCCCACCCATATCGTGTCTCCTACCTAATTAATGCTCGTTTAAAGGGTTAGTTCACCCCAAAAATGAAAATTCTGTCAATAATTACTCACACTTGTGTCGTTCCACACCCGTAAGACCATTGTTCATCTTCAGAAAACAAAGTAAGATCTTTTTGATGAAGTCTGAAAGCTTATGTCCCTTCATAGAGATCCAATGCAACTACCACTTTCAAGGTCCAGAAAGGTAGAAATGACATCATTAAAGTACTCCATGTGACTCCAGTAGTTTAATCTAAATTTAATGAAGTGAAGTGAGTGCTTTCATCATTACTTCACTCATCGCAGAAGAAATCGATTGCAACTTTAACACTATTGTTTCACAGAATCAACAAGACTCTGTTCAGAACAACAGATTGCTTCCACTGCAAAGGCCATGCAATTATCGAATACTTTAACTAAACAGAGGTTTAGGATAAGCAGTAAAATCCTCTAAATGAGGTTTTGAAATCAGAGACTGGTGGTTCTTTTCATGATTTAATGATTCTTTTCCATAGCATCATTCCCTGTTTCCATTTCCAGCTTCATTCTGTCATTTTCCATTTTACCCATGTATGTGTGATTGTGTGTGTTTTTTATTTTATTTTATTTTTTTTTAATGTTAGTTGTGTTCGTGATTTAGTTAATAAAACTTGTGCACAATACATATTTGGTTCTGATTCTCTGCTTGCAACAATGTCAATTTAATGATTCCTGGTCTTGTCACACGCTCTAAACACTATACATGCTAAGAAAGAATTATTTTTATTTAGTCATGAAAAATACACTTTTTCTTAGAATTAATATTCAATACTGAGTGTCTGTTGGATGAACTGATTAAATGATTGTAATGGTGATGTAGCTACAGCAAGTTAATCCGATTAACTGATCCAAATATTCATAATTAATCATAATTTTTATTTTACAAATAATTATTAATATTTCCTCTTTGAGCGAATTTGCTACACTTTAGATAATTTATATAATAACTTTTTACAATTAAAATTTTCAATTGAAAATGAGCTACTAAAGCATTAAAAAGGGGGAAGAAGTGAGCCAGAAATAGGTGTATGCTGAGCCTCCATTCATGTCAAGGCTATGAGTTGAAGGGTATTCCTGTGCACACTGATGTGGCAGCAAACAGAACATGAAGGGTTTGTTTAAAGGGCAAATGTGTGCATGAGTATGTGTGTGCATTTGTCACCTTATTATAGTTCCTGGCTGCCGATTCCTTATTCCCGGGTCTGAGTGCTTGCAGCTGTGCGTCTAATATATCCAATAGCTGCTCAATGAGTCTGACAGAGGAACTGACATCACCAGCGTGAATGCGGCCCTGCGTGTGGTTCACCAGCTCAGCAGCGATGTTTGCAGCATTCTCTCCGCTTTTTATCTACACAGTGAACACACACACATACACAGTCTGGTCTCTAAAGCTCAAACCCCTGCTGTGCGCAGTGGGGGTGTGAGCTGGGGGTTTCTGGGTTTATTCTGCTGAATGCACAGACAAAAGACAGCAAATCTTTAATGACTCACTAAATCAAGCTATTACAAAAAAACAAAAAGGGAAAAACGAAAGCATGAAACGTGATAAAATTGCTCACTTGATTTGACAGCAGAAACATATATGTCTGTAATTTTCTTGAAGCAAATGTGTCATGTAACGTTTAGTATAAGAAAAAGAACATATACCACTGTGTTTTTAAGGCACTTGAAAGTACATTAAAGTACACTATGGTATTACCATTAAAAAACAAACAAACAAACAAAAAAAACAAAAAAAAACATGTTGTTAGCAGAGTACTGTGTATAGGAAAAAAATGCGTAACACTTTGTAATAACTCACGCTATGAATCATTAGTTAAGCATTAGTAAATAGTTAATTTATAAAGCGTTAATAGACATTAGTAAGCGGTTTATAAATACAGCTGTAAATGCTTTATTCTTGATTTATAAGCATATCTATAATGTTTATTAATTGTATTTACATACTTTATTAATGATCAATTTATCATTTCTAAATTAAGTACTACATTATTTATTAAGTATTACATTATTTACAGCTATTTAGAAGTTGTGAAACTGTAAATGAAACTGTACAATTGTACACTCGATACAACATGAAAAATAAACCTATGCAATATCATATAAAAATAAAAAGGAACTAAACAAGCAACAAAATGAAAGCAAGTGAATATAAATACAAAATAAGCAACAAAATGAATATATATCAACAAAATAAGCAACAAAATGAACAAAAAAGAACAAAATAAGCAAGAACAAATTATTTGTGATATTATATGATATTGCAGAGGTATATTTTTCATGTTATATCAAGTGTACAGTTGTACAGTTTCATTTTTTGCATCTTGAAATAAATATTTTCATGTTTTGTATCACTGTGTTGTGTTTGTTAAGATAACTGAGCTTTAAATCTCCTTTGTAAAAGCTTTAAGAGGCATAAATAGTCCTCACTTTAGATGAGCTCACAAAAATAGTTAACTGACAACTACTAAATGTTTTATAACTACCTGAATTAATCTTAAATTACAGTAGGAATACGTGTTAATAAAGCATTTATTAACACACTGAGTAACACATATTACTGTATGTTTAAATAATAAGATGTATAAATATACATTTAAATAGTCTATTAATCATTTACTTACACTTTCTAAATGATCTTATGAACCACTGACAACTCCTAAATAACTGGTTTGTAAATAATGTAATACTTAATTTAGAAATGATGAATTGATCATTAATAAAATATGAAAATACAATTAATAAACACATTATAGATATGCTTATAAATCAAAAACAAAGCATTTACACCTGTATTTATAAACTGCTTACTAATGTCTATTAATGCTTTATAAATGATGAATTAACTATTTACTAATACTAAAATAATGATTCATAGCGTGAGTTATTATAAAGTGTTAAATGTAGTATTTTTTATTTTATTTTTATTTTTAGTTTTTATTAATGTTGTCAATCTATTAAAAAAATAAGTAATTAATCGCACATCTTTTCTGTAATTAATTGCAATTAAAAACATTGGAGTTTTTAATATTTTTATATCGTAATCATTTCACATTTATTCTCCAAATTAATGTATTTGTTTTAAAAAACAAATTAATGTATAAATTATTTGTTTAATGGCATCTTTTTATGAATGAAGGCCAGTATCACTGATACTAATACTGGTACTAATGTCTCTAAGTAAATGATTAAAAAAACAAACATTAATTATAGACATTCAACATTACAGTATAACTAAAAGCTATCAATTACAACATTTATTAGGCTTTAAAAAATAACTTTTAATTTAAGTGAACTTAATCCTAACACAAACCCATTATAACCTGTCTAACAGGTAGGAAATATACAGAAATTGAATAAAGTTATCAAACACTTTACAGACTTCACTGCATCATTTATAAATTAAATATAGACGAATCCTTATTAAAGCTACAATTTCCTTTTACCTTTGTTCTTTGATTAACATTAATGACAGACATCACAGCAACTAGTTTATTAGGAGGCAGTGCAAACTATATTAGACCTGAGAACAAACCTGCAGTAAAGAGCAAACCATCAGTAAAAAACTGGAGTCTTAAAGTAACAGAAGTCCATTTAATATGACGGATCAAAGGCAGAGTGACCAATAGACAATTTTTACATTTAAAATTTTAACTTTTTGACTAATACACAGTCAAAAACATTTCTGACTAATACACAGTAAGTAGACAACAGGGAAAGAATGTCAAAAAAAAATAATAAAAAGTTTTAAAATAAAAATAGCAAGCTTCGTAATATGTGAAAAGCTGAACTAACAGTCCTTGATGTGTAAGTGCAGTGTGACTTTCACCTGAGATGCTTTTAAACTCTCTTTTAGAAATACATAGAATAGAGAGATTTTATTCCAAATCATGTCAAAAGAATGACCTATGTGCGGTAATGTGAGCTGAGGCCGGAATGATAATAGCTGAGGTAGCGGACAGAGCAGAACAGGGAATGGGGGGGTCAGAGCAAGCCTTAAGTTTTTAGTGGTCTAACCTTCTGGGCCACCTGGTTGACCCACGGCGAGGTGCAGTTACTTAGATCAGGGCCACGAGGGTTCCATAGCACAGGAGAAGATAGACACTGGAAGGAGGCAATGCCTACAAAATACAAGACCAGATGTTAGGAGGGAGAGAGATAACGTCTTATTATTTACTAAATGTCAACAGCATGGTTTTGAAAAAAATAAGACTACACTATATATAGAAATATATATAATCTATACAATACAAATCTTGAGTTGGTGTGGAAAGTAAGAAAGTAAAAATAAGAAAAAGCGAGAATGTTTCTCAGAGCTTCACTGTGAAACCTTCCACGAAAAACACTTTTTTTCTGTGGAAATGAGTTTGCTGACACATGAACGCCATTGCACACTCTTGCACACACTTGTGTAAGATCACACACCAGGCATGGCCATCCCATCAGCGCCTCTGAATGCTGAGAAAACACCTCGAGGGAGACACCTTCTGCCACTCCTCATTTTCAGTTAAGTTGAGTTGTTTAGTTAGCTGAGTTCACAGAGAGGACAACATGCTGGGATCAAACAAACGGTAGGCCTTTCCAGAAACCACAACACAAATAGCTCAAAAGAAGAGAGGGAGAAAGAGAAAAAAGAGAGAGGAAATGCTATGTGAAGCAGCACTATAGCAGCTACAGCGAGATCAGAGACACTGGGAGTTTTCCTTCCCTCACTTTCTCACTCGCTCACCCTCATACGCTGTCTGCTTTTCTCTCCTCTCCACTCCTTCATCCACAATAGATTGGCTTTGAAGGATCTGCCAGGATTCACCAATTAAAGCCGCTGCTAATTTAACTTGTCTGTCATTTTGGTGATGGAAAGAAGGTGACAGAAGAAAGACAGCATTTTGTCGGTGGCTAGAAGAGAAAGATGCTAACAGAGGGAGGAAATGCTTTTCTCCCACGACAAGAAAGAGGCATTTGATGCAGCGGTTGTATGACATAAGGAGGGGGGCGGGGGTTGTTGTTGTCTGTACTCTGTCTAGCAGCTCATTTTTTAATTTGGCAGTTTCGCAGGGATAACCCATGCTGAGTTTGAAGATCACTCCTTCATTTGCAAGGGACTGCCTTTTATATATGACTCCCAAGAGGACCTGCCAGCTGGAGAGAATATAGAGATGTGGAGGAGAAGGAAGCAAGCTATACAAAGAAATGGGCGTATACACAAAGATGTGTACATAAACCGAGACACAATACAGGTAGACCAAACAAAACAAACACTTATATGAAGAGCTGTCTCAACAAACATTGTGGGATCTTTATGTCATAAACATCATGCACCCTTCCTTCCTGTAAAGCCTATTCCCTCTGCCATTACATCGTGTTGTAATCAAATGCAACACGTTAAAACATCAAGCAGAACTGAGACATTCTGCTGTAATATTTATACCCCCGATAGATATCTGTTCAACTATCAGTTGGGGGGAGGGGGGCTGGTCATTTTTTATAGAATAAATCAGGTGACGAGGTCACAACTTACAAGAACAAAGACTTGGATTGCCATTTGTGAAAGCATCTATACTTTTAATCTCTCAATAAACAGTCACACTATCATTTCCTACTCACCCAGTGATCCTTTAGGGCATGGTCTGTCTACAGTCTCCCCCCTCTGGGTGGCAGGCCACTGCACCCCTCGGGATACTCTGGCTTCACACACTTGAAGCTCAGGGCCCTGGGGTGGGACGCGCAAGGGTCTGCGAGTCACCGGTACGGTGGCAGTGATAGGTCGCAGATCTGGTGCCTTGTTGATGGCCCCTATAGGGTGAGCGGTTGGTGGCAGAGGTCGCATGGTTGAGGGGATGGAGCTGGAAGTGACAGGTCTTGCTGTGGTGGTGCTGCTGCTGCTCATTTGGGTGGTGACTAGTGGACCTGAGAGCAAGAGAGAACGACAGATGGGAATGCAAAGAAAATTGAAACTGAGGCATCAAGAGCGTAAGGGGCAGAGAAGCAGATTCAGAACACCTATAGTGTCAGCGAGAATGTCGGCACATGTTTGATGAAGATGAAAAAAGAAGACAAAATAGAAGAAAAGAAATCCTAAACGTTTGATGTGTCTTGTAAAAGGAATATGAGAAAGTTGGTAAGAAGATAACTAAAGCAGCAGGAGCATTTGTTAGTCTTTTATGCATGACTATATGTTCCTACAGTCCCCCTGAGAACTGGATAGTGCAAAATACAGGAGGAGAAAGAGAGAGACAGAGAGAAAAGACAGACAGAGAATGTTCATGGCAAGAAGATGAGAATGAATAATTGATTAGAAATCTTTTTCTGATCTGACAAAACGCTAATGACCACTGCTAATTAAACCATAAAGACAATGTATTGAAGACACAGAGGGGAACACTAACAGAACGTTGACACTTAACAGATCAAACTGTCTGTTAGCCTCTGCCTCCCGCTGATCTCGCTCTTTCTCTGTCACTTACCAGCAGTGGGATCCGGTGGGCCGAACTCTAGGGGGTAGCGCAGAACATTGTAGTTATTCCAGACGTAAAGTTGATTGTCTCTTGGGTTGTAGTCCACAGAGGACACATACTGGTAGGGGTTGGGGAAGGGAATGTGGACAGACTCTTCCCGTGCTCGGTTGGTGTTGTACGCATACAACACCAGATCTCCACCCGCTTCGCTGTCGTCATCCTGATAAACAGAGCGCACGGCATACAAAACACCACATGCCATGAAGGCGTTGGATGCCAGTCGCTTATCGAAGCTGGTCTCCCAGGTTCCTTCAAAACGCAGGGTGTAGGGGTTAACCTGAAAGACAGCAAAAAGGCAAGTGTTCAGATTTCAAGTGTGATACAACAATTTGATTACTCCACAGTTCTGGAAAATGGAAGATATTTAAAATGAAATCGAAATTCTGATCTCAGCTGAAATCCAATATCTTAAATTGCACTGTTCAGTGACACTGACCTGGCTGACCACCAGTCGTCCATTGTTGGCCTCGGTAGCGTAGATGACCCACAGACCATTTTCATCCACCGCTAGGTCAATATCAGACTTGCCCCCCCAGCGGTATGGTGAGGTGTCATGGTAGTTGGCATTATTGACTATGGCTTCTCCACTCTTGATACGTGTGCGCAAGTCGTATTTCACAATGTTTCGTGTGCGTTCCTTGTTGTAAAAAACAGCACCATCATACACAACAAAGCCTGTTCCATCTACACGATTTGGCAGCCTGTGGGAGAAGAGTGCGATATTTGAGATGGATTGCTATAAATGAAAAACTTGTCAAGGAAGGATACGTAGAATCAATATGATAGTCTGAAATCTAATTAATCTATAATGTAACAAAAATAAATTCAAGAACCCTTCTTAAGAACTCTATACATCAAAAACACTTAGCTGAATCTAAGGTTTGAAAAAAATCATTATTTTGTAGACTGTACATAGGTATGGTCATTGGTTGTAGACCCAAGCTGTGGTCCCCACTTACTTGTAGGTGGTTGTGGCTCGATTCTGCTTGAAGTCCTCCCATGAAGCATACTCGTACAGCATGTCTGTGCGGTACGGAGTCCAGGGCATGACGTAAAGACGGTCGCCAGACTGCAGGGGATCCTTACACCATGCCCCCGACTGATGCTCCGCCTCCTGCAGCAAACTTGCTGCCTGCACCCTTAATAGAGTCCCAGGACAAACAAAGACTAGAGACGTGGAAGAGAGAGAGCAGGAGTGAAAGAGAAAGGGAGAGAAAGAGAGGGAGAGATGAAATAACAAGGAGGGGACAGCAAGAATGCACAGAATGATGGTGATAGGATTAAAAAGAGAAGAAATTTGATGGGAAGACAAATGGATAGATGGAGGATAAAGAAAAAAGGGGAGTTGGTGTGAGGCCATGAGGGACGATAATATGAAAGACAATGAGGCAGCAAGAAAGAGGAAGAGAGAAATGGGAGAGAGGACATGAGATAAATGACCATTCTTCTAATGAAAGAGTGTTAATGTTCATTAGTCAAGTATCTGCACACTGGACTAAAGGCTGGTGAGGGGAGATGACACAATCCTGGCTGCTGGTACTCATATATTGCTGGGAATCATTTTTTAAACCCTGCCCCACTTCATCTTCCCTGCTGGAAAATCACCAGCTCCTGATGGTAGCTGATTTTACATTGTTTCAAGATTGACCAATAATTTGTGGTCAATAACCAGTCCAAACTGGCATAGACAGTTTGTTAGCTGGACTTCTGACAGGTGTACCTGATTTCAAGCTGGTGAACCATCTTGGTCAAAGCCGGTAGACCACCTTGGAATTGCAGCAAGCCAGTTACCCTGTTTCACAAATCAACAGGGAAACCAGGCTCTTATTTCATATTGTTTCAGCTGGACCAAATTGAAAATTATGGTCATTAGCTGGTCCAATCTGGTCTAGATTATTTAACACAGTGTTTCCCTATCATAGTGCTGGATTGTCCACAGCAGGACACATTTTGGATGTCATCTTTATCACACCCATTTCAGGTCTTGGCGTCTTGATGAGTTATTAGGTGTTTTGGACTAGCAAGACAAAATGTGCAGTGTTGGGGTTAGCCCATGACCAGATTTGGGAAACAGTGATTTAGCAGATGAATGGACCTGGTTTAAACTTGGTAGATCACCTCGGACAAGAAAGTTAGACCTAGTAGACCACCTTAATCCAGCAACAAACCAGCCTGACCACCTTCAGCTGGTATGGCACTAAATTTCCAGCAGGGTTTTCTTACATCAGTGGCCCAAATGGTACCCGTAGTCCTCCTTTGAGTATACATGTGAACAAATGTATGCACTGAGGGCACCTAGCAGCCTTAAAGGGAACATGCATTGTGACCCTTTTGAAATTTAAAATGACCAATGGGATACCCTATTATCTCTAGAAAACTCATGTAGGCCACATTACTACAATTCCACATTAAGTGTGCCATTTGAGACAAGGCCTCTGTATAAAGTTGGTACTTGCTTTGCCACAAAGGACAGCTGTAATGTTAAAATGCTTTTAATGTTGAATAAGGACGAATGTTGTGATGCCAGTCATGTACAAAACAACTGCAGTGCTCAACTTTTATCTGCTAGGGGTACTTGATCAAGACACACACACTCATACACACACCAATCTGTATCTCTGTACTCTGAAGGAGGTCGTTCACCTGGGATTGGTGTGAATTAGCTGGCTGACGTAGTTTCTCACTCCCAGACTGAGAGAGCATGGGACCTGAGAGAATATATCTACTGCTGGGGTGGGGGTGGGGAAAGGGAGCTAGGGGTGTCTATGGAAAAAGAAAGCAGACATCATCAGTACTGTGACGTCACAAGGGACTGCTGTGAGCATGTGCGGATAGTGAGGACATCTCGGGGGGGGGGGAATAAACTAGTGGGGATAAACACACTGCCATAGCTATGTGTGTCCCAGACAGCCAGTACTTACTGTTGCTACACTCTCACACACATATACACCATAGATGAGCCAAACTGAAAGGCTTTTTGTAATTAGTAAATGATACACATGCACACAGAGACACACATCCATGCACACCATACAGATAATTGTTATAATTTGGTCGATAGCTACAGAAATACCTTCAGGTTAAGATAAATGAGTCTTTATCCTGAAGAAGCAGTAAAAAAATTCCATAATCATAATATAGAAGAAATAAGCACTTACTCTTCTTAGAAACGCCCTGCCGAGAAAACAAGTATAGCTCCACCATTTTGATGCTAATCTCACCAGGCGTCATAATTAACTTGGACAGCTTTACTGTCTGGGTCAGTCGGATGAACCAGAAAGATCATGTTGTACGAATAGTCTCACCAATTGGTAAACTGCACGGCTATGGTCCAAGCTAGTCAAGGTAGTTTAGATTGTGTTTCCCAACCCTGTTCCTGGAGGCACATCAACAGTACACAATTTGTCACATTATGTCTAATCTGACCCATCCATTTCAAGACTTGGAGTTTCTAAGTAGCTGAAGAGTTGAATCAGGTGGGGTTGATTAGAAAGAGTTTGAAAACATGTACTGTTGGTGTGCCTTCAGGAATAGGGTTGGGAAACACAGGTTTAGATAGTCAGAGAACCTGCTTTTGCCCTGGTAGACCATCTTGGTCAAGATGATAAATGGCCTTCAATCTTAAAGTGCTCAATCTGGGTTTTGTAGCATGATAGCTGTAGTCATGTTCCAAGAAAACAGATTGACCACCATAAAATGGTATGACTTGAACTTGAAATGGTATAATTTACTTGAACACAAAGTTATCAAACTGGGCAAATATTAGAATGCTAGTCATGCACAAAAGACACCTGCAACTTTCACACATGTGCTGGTGATCCCAACAGACTATCTTAAAAAAATTTGGTCAATCAACTTTACTGGAAAGATCATAATGGTCATCCAGCTTCACCAGCATAGTTTTGCTATGCTTATCCTCTCACTAAACCAGCACTAACCAGCATAAAGCAGCTTGTGTTGGGAAGCAACTGTTCCACTGTTTCTCTACAGGTCCAATCCAGTGGAATTTAAACCACCTTTGTCTGACAATTTCTCAACAAATACAGAGACAATCCTCTTACATACTCCAGTATTGAGACTACTAATACCATTGTCACTGAAAAATGTCAATCTACAATAGAAACTATGAAGAGGAACAAACAATCAACATCTCTGAACTAAAGCATATTAATATTTTTGGCTAAGAGTAGGGAGGAACGGCAATGCACTGTATTGACCTGTTCTATATGGGTGACCCATAAAACAAAGAACGAGCACCCTGAGTTTTAAAAGAAATTGGGACAAATGCAACACACCATCAGACACACACACACAAGCACACACTTTCCCCAAACAGTCACCAACAGAACAGGCCATAAAGGGTCATTCCTATACACTGTGAGTCAGAGTCTATGGAGGAAGTAATATTTGAGCCTCGCACGTCGGGTTGAAAACTCCATACCGTGTCACGGGGTTAAAGCTTTCTTTATGCAGTATTAATGCCAGGGGCTGTAATCTAGGTTACACTGAGAAAAGCTCCCGGAAGCCTGTCCAAGTGTCTGCTCAACTACATGGAGGGTGATACAAGCAACTTACCCACAAACACGCACACGTACACACACTCCACCGACCCCAGCTGCTGCGCTGTCAACGCTCAAGCGATTGCTGTCCACAAACAGCTCAGCATGCTCTAATTTAAGATAAAGGCTGTGTCTCTCTCTCTCTCGCTGAATGTCTTTCTAGACTAGAGCTTCTTTATTTCCTTTATTAGGGATGTAACGAAGGGCTTATTATGTTGAATATGATAATTAAAGAGACTAGGGATAGGAATGAGTGTGTATGTGTGTACTTTTCAGTCCACAGAAACACACTCCCACACACACAGTGTGACCTGAGAGAATTCATTAAATCTGACCTGTGCTCTCTGGCAGCTCAGTTCCCTACTGTATACTGGGCTCTGGCTTGCTGTCTTAAACAAGAATTTTAACACAATCCTACCAAACTGTTGGAAAAATGACCAATATACAGTGTGCAATTATCCTTGTCAATCTACACCAGGCTGAGGTCACTAAACCGCTCTCACCTCGATATCTTGTGGTGTTTGCTGCAAAAACAATGTCCTGGTAAGTCACACTTACCTAGGATTGAAACCAACTCCCTACTGTTTTTAAATCCTGAGTAAGAAGTGAATTAGCACCTCCATCTCTATGAAACACTAAAAGACCCAACCTGGGCTGGGCTTCTGTGTGCTGCAGTTCATCGTGCTAGATTTTTAAAGATTTTTACCTATAAACAGAACTATTATTAAAATTATAGGTGTTTTCATAGTCCCCTTTACTATTCCCTTTACCCACCCTTAGGAAATAAACATCACAAAACACATCTCTTTATGATCTCAAATTATAATAGAGTCGGGCAATATGACCATGATATGAGAAATTATTTCACGATATACATTAATTTAACATCTTTTGTTGTTTTATTAACATTAATGACAGACAAATATTTAATTAGGCTACTCCCCCTTTAAGAATCCATGTATGTAATATACTGACACATATCCTGTTTTCACCCACCTGTTTGCATCCACTTAAGCCATATCTGACTGTATTTATGTGAGATACTCCACACGATGGACATTTTGACAACTATTTGTGCATTTAACCATTCAGGCGCAAGGAGAACTGATCGCGCGCTGTCTGAGAGAACGGGGATCGTGTGCAAGAAGGAGAGAAAGCGCGGGCGCGCACAAGAGAGAGAGAGACAGTGCTTCTGGTCTGTCATTCAGCGCGATTTGCATGCAGTTTGCAATGGTTGTCGGTTGTCATCATTCATTTTGAAAATTACGTTACGTGAGGTATCGGTCTTTGATATCGGGAGTATTTTTATGAGTATGAGTACAAGTACATGAGCTTGGTATCGGTATCGGTGCATCCCTAGTTGACACACACAAAAGTACCATCCCACTTTACTTTTCATACACATACATAATAGGGAATAAGCCTAGCAGTCCCAAACTCTGTTAATATCATAAAGTTAGTAAATTGGTATGAGTCATTTAAAAACATAAAATAACACAAAGTTTGGGGTAACACAATTTTAGGGTTACGGAAACAACAGTTAACCATGGTAAATACACAATAACTAGGTCTTTAGGTCTTTTGTATGTGCTTCATGAAAAATTCGCAGTTTTTTTCAAGATAACTTAAAAAGGAGCAAGCAAAGATGAGCGTAACTGATGTCCCCCATATATGCAGATTGATATTTAAAAGCTTTTTTAATCTTTCTCCTTCACACTAACATTTAGATATAACACCTATAAGAATGTGATTACCTTAAACGTCCATAGATATGCCGTCAGTTCATACTGCTGTTAACACTTTCTCTGACAAGCGGATGCAATGAGACCAGTTTTCCGGTTTGGTCATGTGACATTCGACATATACCATATTGTGACTTTTTTTCTCACAATTGCGAGTAATAAATTCACAATTCTGAGACATAAATTTGCAATTGCGTAATATAAAGTCGCAATTCTGAGATATAAACTCACAATTGTAAGAAAAAAAGTCAGAATTGCGACTTTATATCACGCAATTGCGAGTTTATATCTCAGAATTGTGACTTTATATTACGCAAATTTATGTCAGAAAAAAGTCAGAATTCTGAGATAAAAAGTCGCAATTACTGTTTTTTTTTTTATTTAGTGGCGGAAATAAGCTTCCATACATTTATGTCTGCTTTTCTAGCAGAAACATCGGAAAAAAAAATTATAAGTAACTGAAAATATCATCAAGAGCATAGTTCACACAAAAATGAAAATTCTATCATAATTTACTCACCTTCATGTAGTTCCAAACTTGTATGACTTTCTTTCTTCTGCAGAACACAAAAGAAGATATTTTGAAAAATACCAAACAGTTATGGTGTCTATTGATTTCCATTTTATGGAAAAATGCTGAGACTAATCTCAAAATATCTTCTTTAATGTTACATAGATGAAAGTCATACAGTTTTGGAATGACATGAGGGTGCATTTGATTTTTGGATGAACTATTCCTAACAAATCTCCTGACATATGAAAGAGTGACCTCTCAGAAATAACACTTTCCTATGTCTGCAATATCTGATATAGCAATCAGATATGAACTCAATATCAACTCAAATATTTCTCAGTATCTCCACTTCTTTGTAGCAACATTTCAGACATGGAAATACAAATCAGAGAACTCAATGAAGTCTCCTGAGACATGAAAGAGCAATGAAAATTTCCTCTGGAAAGACAGCAAAGTCTGCGATCAAAACTCACATATGTGATCTCAATATTCTTCCAAGACTAAAATATCTGAGCTAAGCTTTCCACATTAGATCTAAATAGATCTAAACTCTTACGGTGTGTCAATAATTGTCTCAAATGTTCTCTCTTAATTTAGAAGAAACATCTGAGGCAAAGTTGATACTTTACTGACACATTACTCAGACATCTCCTCTGATACATGAATTATTTAACTTATAAATAATTATTCATAATCTTTATAAACAACATTTGAGCCTAAAATAAAAATGAGAGTGAAAAGCAGCTTTGGCGAAGGCAGAATCTACAAATGGAGGAAAATGTACTACATCTACTACTGCGTGTAGTCAGGTGTGTGAGCGTTTGTTGAGGGCTCCTTCAGGCCTTCTCGCCGTGGCATCTAACTGTCTGGCCTCACTGCTGAGAACATGCTGCTTAATTGAATCCTACACCTGTTACTGGCAGGTACAAAGTGCTGCCAACAGGGGGCAGAGCTCTGTGTGGCACTGGGCATCCTCTTCAAAACTGAATGGGTCGTTGTGTGCTTATTTACGTCACCGATGCGTTAAGAATGTAGATGAGCGTCAGTGTGTGTTTTTAAGAGAGAGAGAGAGAGAGACATATGTAGACATATGTAGAGAGGTAGGTGTAAAATACTGCTGTTTTGTGCATCTGAATGTGAGCGAGAAAGAGATAAAGACAGTTAAAGGTTGTAAGAAGTGTTGCTGTGTGCTTGGAAGCAGAGAGAGGGATGGAAAAAAGGCGAAGGGTCAAAGGTTATTCCTGTGAAATGAGAATTAGGATTGAGTTAATTTGATAAAGGCTAGAAGGGCTCCCAGATTGTGTCCTGGACAGCAAGAGGTTAGCAGCAAGACAGAAACATGTGCTACATTTATTCCAAATACATGTACACGCAAAACACAGATACATACTAAAACATACACTCATCTCAATAACATCCACATCCTTCATAAGCACACACACACACCAATACACTGTATAAAAAGCCCATCTATATGTCAATTTTAATTAAATTTGAATGCCTGTACAATCATCACCACAATGCCAGGACACACAAATGTTGGTACTCCTATCATTACAAGGATTTTTCATAGGCGTAATGGTTTTTATACTGAGCTAATGATATGTTCTATCGCCAACCACATATAAAACCCTATACACAATCCTCACAGAAAACCTTTTGCATTTTTAATTTGAAAAATATTTTTAGTTTTAATTACGGGGACAGTTGGGATGTCCTTGTTCTGTAGGGTTTGCATTCTGTCCCCTGGGTCTGCTCTCCCGGCAGCGCTGTCTGTCCAGAACAGTCTATCTGTATCTGAATTACATCACATTACACCCTCATTGAAATTCGTGACCACCTGCGTACGCTTTGGCTCTTTAACTTTAACAATACACCCTCACAAGCGCACACACACAGTCTCCTATCTCGCCCAGCTGAGCGGCTGGCCAGGTTATGTGACAATGTGTATACGTGGATTATACTTGATATGTTGCCAGGTATTAAAGGAATAGTTCATCCAAAGATGAAAATTCATCATTTACTCACCATGTCGAAACCAGTGTTGTTATCTTTAACTAATATATATATATATATATATATATATATATATATATATATATATATATATGTATATGAAATGATTAATTTGCAGTATTCGCTATACTGAAATTAAAAACAACAACAAAAAGCTGAAAAAGCTATCTTAAATTAAAAATGATAGCTTTAAGATAGCAAAAAGCTATCTTAAATTAAAATAAAACTGAAAAATGAATGAATTCTATAATAGCATAAATACACAAAACCTGAAACATAAAAGAAGATGTTTAGCAGAATGTTTATGCTGCTTTTTTCCATACAATGAAAGTGAATGGGGTCCAATGGAAAGCCGTGGTCACCATTTAGTTTCATATGGAGAAGAGAAGCTGGACATTTTGTTAGATAACTTATTTTTTATTTTTAGCTGAACTATCCATTTAACACTAGCCAAGAGGAGAAAAAGAGTGTGTGTGTGTGTGTGTGTGTGTGTGCGTGCCTCAGACAAACCCTGAGCACAACAGCATCGAGGCACTTCCCAAGACTCCATAATCAGACAATTAATCGATCCTTAAACCAACGAGTGTTAATAAACAAAGATTGGGCGGGTGGGTGGTCAAGACAATGTTGTTAATGAAAATAATTGTTAACTGTTAATGAAATAGATAGAGGATAGAAAAAAAAATAATTAGCAGCAGAATGAGAGAACAGATAAAGCGGCGGGAGAGGGGAAGGGAGGGGGGCCGGCTGTCCGCTGTGGCATGATTGCAGGTAAGAACACTCTGAAATGTAGGGCAGAACTCTCACAACATCCAACAGCACCATGGGGAGGAAACAAAATGGAGGGCCGACATTGAAGATGTGTAAACTGATGTCAGCGTCAGCGGAGTGGAAGATTCACTCTGAGGTGCAGGTCTCAGAACAGGTTTAGTAGTCATTCCCACAAAAACAGAGACAGAACAGGGTGAACACACACACACACACACGTTTCTGAATGGTGCATTCAGGAAAATACACATGTAAAGGGCCAGAAAAAATATGGGCAGAAAGTAACAGATTTGCTCTGTTCAAACCCTAGATGAACTGCCTATCTAGACGACATTTGTAGGCATCGTTTTTGTGATACTTCAATTGTTTTGGGAGTGTAAATTTCAAAAGGAAATACCAGAATCCATTGCAATGAGCTCTAGTAAAATTTAAGAGAAATATCAATTGTGTCAGGGTGCTACTGATCACCCTGTCAGAGTTTATTTTGTGATAATGACCAGCTAAGTGTACATTATTCGGCTTATTACACTGCTACTTACCAAATACATCAGTAAATGGACATAAAGTATTGACTGCAAAGTGCTACGAGAGACAAAACTAGCACAGCTATGTAGCAAATCAGTTGCCTTGTGCAAGTCAATTAGTCATTTTAGCATAATTACACAACAATAGTTGACCACAGAGTATCACAATTCACCAATCAGAGTTGAGTAACCCAGATACCTGAAAAATATATACTATTATAAAACTCAAAGTATTAAAAATGTGTATATTTTGTTCACTGAAGTATTGAGTCATTAGCTTAACAAAAATGCTAACGGTAAACTTTGTAAGACTGTGAAAGTCTCAAGTGATATTTGCATGGTACAGTGAGTGTTAATGTGTGACCACATTGGATTTCATGTTCATTTCCATTCATATCCATGCATATGTGGGTGAGTGGGAATGCAATCAAATGCAAAGGAGGTTTGCTGCGAACTAAAGTTCAAGTGTCATGAACTCTGATCAGCTAATTCGTATAACAAAAAGACGTTTAACCAATAGAGGTTCCAAAGTCATAAATTGACCTCTTGGCTCAATACACAGAATACAAACTTCAAAATTTAATGGTAATGTGAAAGTGGAGAAGATTTTAACATTTTGAATTCAATATTGTTTGCGATTTATAAATTATTTAAAAACAGAAGCCCTAGAGTATGGCATTACATCCAGTTGGCAGTATTCATTGAAGAGATAATTTTGCATACTTAAAAATTGAATTCTGTAGCTTTTAAACTATGTTTCTTAGCTTTGAACTTTGATTTGCTAGTGTACCCTTACAAGCTCAACCATTCAAAAGTTAGGATTATTTTAAGATATCTATAGCACTCTATTTAGAATGACTATATTCCAGGGATGGGCAACGTTGGTCCTGGATGCCCACTGTCCTGAAGAGTTTAGCTCCAACCCTGATAAAAAAAACTCCCATGTCTATAGCCATTAGTAATCCTGAAGACACTGATTAGCTTGTTCTGGTGTGTTTGAATAGGATTGGCGCTAAACTCTGCAGGACAGCGATACTCCAGAACCAATGTTGCCCATCCCTGATATATTCCCTCCTAATACCACCTGCAATTGACTTATAATAGCAAGCAGCAAATCGTGTTCAAAGCTGTGATATAATGTCAAGGCTATTGACTATTTATGCCCTGCTCCAATTTCCTGTTTCAACAGGAAGGGCCCACAGAAAGGATTGTTAGATTTTAACAATCTAAGCACATGGTCTAATGGCGCAAATGCACTTAGGGCTTGTTCGAATCCTCTTTTGCTAGTTTAACGGTGGGAAAAATGGTCAGTGCGCCTGGCGCATGGTCTAAAAGGGTTGTACCTAGTCTCTTAGTGAGTATTGGGTATAATGTGCAATAAACCAATCAGAGTCTCATCTCCCATTCCCTTTAAAAGCCAGTTGCGCTCACGGCATGGTGGATTCGCCATTTACATGGCGGAATTTACAAGCGGAAAAACTGAACGCTTCTCTAGCGAGGAAATGGATCGAGGTTAAAGCGCGCGAGCAGACCATCTACGGGACAAGCCGGATTTACCAAAGCATTTTTATCTTTACATTGTAATCCTTTTATTTTAATTTTTGGCATGTTTGTGTGCTGCTGCGCGTCCGTGTTCCATGTATATAAACATGGGATTGTGTATTTGTAAGACTGTATGTTTATAAATATGATGAACAATTACAACTATACATATACTATATGTAATTTTATCATTTTATGACGCAGTGTTTGATTTTTAATTTTATTTTTTATTCACACACACACACACATATATATATATATATATATATATATATATTAGGGTGTAACGGTACACAAACATGATGGTTCGGTACAAGTTTGATACAGCAGGGGGAGAAAACTAAACATAATTTCTTTTTTCCACTTTTTTTTATTAAACAGTGGTTTATTGAGCAAATTGTCTCCATCTCTATAAATAAATTAAATTATAATTAGTAGTAGACTATATACAGGAAACCCTTTCTTGCACATTACTGTAATATTAAAGGTTGCAATTAACAACAGAGCCCAAACTATTGCATTCAATTGCTTTTTTTTCTTTTTTTTTAATATAATAATCAACATGTAAAAACAAAACATGTAAATTGCAGGGTTTGCATTAACTTCTAAATCTAATTATACAATTATTACTCCAATTCATTTTAGAAATATAATAATTTACATAGTTTCTGTCATAACCTGTTTTCATGACAATTTAATTTGTCAAGCGGAAAAACTGAACGCTTCTCTAGCGAGGAAATGGATCGAGGTTAAAGCGCGCGAGCAGACCATCTACGGGACAAGCCGGATTTACCAAAGCATTTTTATCTTTACATTGTAATCCTTTTATTTTAATTTTTGGCATGTTTGTGTGCTGCTGCGCGTCCATGTTTGTGTGTAATAAGCAGTATGTATGCGCGTTGTGCACTCGCCTATAAGCGCATATTACTAACACGCTATTTAAATAACAGAAAATATTTCGCCATTGACTTTAGACTAGGTTTTAGTTGGTCAATGGCACAGTCTATTTCGGTTGCCTCAAAATAGCAACACGCCAACAATGCACCTGAACACACCTCATTTTCAGACCAGCACGCCCATGGGTGCAAAAATGAGTGCAAATGCATTTGCTATTTAAACGAAGTGGCACAGGACGTGAAAATGATAACTGCGCCGGGCTGAAACTAGCAAAAAACACTTGCATCACGCCTGGTGCCGCATTGCGCCGAGTGTATGATAGGGCCCGAAATCTGTCAAGACTGCGGTTTTTAAGCCATTGCATGGAGCCTAGTATGACCACATCTTTACTACAGTTGCTGCCTATGTGGAGAGCGATTCAAATCTGTCACTTAGCCTCAGCAGATAGCCGCCTATGTAGACAGTTTCAATGAGACTGCTCACTAGGGTTTGGAACAGATCGTTCAAATCGTATAGCCAGCTGTAGATGATATGAGGCTGAATTATGTCTGGTTCAAGCTCACTTCAAGTCTTGTAAAAGTTTGAAACTGAATACTCAAGAGACTGGCAAAGAGGATCAAGTACGGCAGCACCCGAATCTCCGTGATTGGCTGGGTGAACTGAATCAGGCTGCGAGCTGATTGGCACCACAGAGAGAGGCCGTGTGAGTGGAACCGGCTCTGCCTAACAAAGCAGCCATCTTACAGAGACGCCAACTGTCACCGTACCCTCCCCTTTGGACACGTGCGGACACACCACAGGGAGGGAGCGACTGCTACAGACGCCACTGAACAGTGTCCAAAAGCAGACAACAAAACAGAAGGGATTAAAAAGAAGAATGACGCCACTGGCAGATGACAAATTAGAGAGGAGGGACCAGAGGAAGGAAGGATAAAAAAGGAAGGGGGGTCTGAGGTAGGCTAAGAAAACCTGTGGCTGCTTGTGATAGACACATGAGAACTGAATTTGGAAGTATATCAACCGAGAGGAGAGGAAACAGAATACAGATGAAAAGAGAGAGAGAACGTGACGAGAAAGCTTGTAAAAAGAGACATTGAAGCACCTGGAAATGGGAGAGAGCATTTGGCAGGGGGTCGGGCAGTTACCAGCTCTACAAATCGTTACTCTAATCCAAAATAACGTACAGAGAAAACATAGGGGTTATCCTGAAGGAAGGAAGGAAGGAAGGAAGACATAAACAAACAAAAAAAGGGTCTGGAAGAAAAAAACAAAAATGTCTCAAACAGTATGGAGGAGTCGCTTTGGATCTGGAAGGACAGATACAAAATTAATCGCAAACAATAGAGGAATGAATAAATGATGGTGCATGAGAGAGGGTGGAATTGCACAGATGGGTGCGCGTGTCGGCGGAGGATATGGGTTTAGTGGGAGAAATGACTTCCTGTCCAACAGAAAAGTAGAGCGGAGAAGCGCTCGGCGCAAAGTGGCTCGTGCAAGTGTGCGCAAGAGAGAAAGAATAGAGCGCGTGCACGCGTACATGTGCCGCATTTAGTCAGAGAGCGTGTTTCCCTTGGGGTAGAAGTGATCAGATTAAAGGATGGTTATTAATTTCTCAAATAGACTTAATTGGAACTTTTAGCAGGACAGCTGGTGGAGATCTGCTGTTTTTCCTCAAGTGAGAGTTGTGTGCGTGCGCGTTCGATATGCATGCATGGGGTCTTCTGTGCACAGGGATTAGTGCGTGTATGCAGGACCGTACAGTACGTATGATGGCGCATGTTGGTGTTATCTGAAACAAGAACCAAATCTGGAAGGAGGTTCGGTTATAAACCAGAGAAAAGGAGAAGTGAGAAAACAAGAGAGAGAGAGAGAGAAAAAGAGAGAAGGAGGGATATAAACATCAAACATGAGCACTACACAAGGTGCTGGGTTAGGAGAAGAGGATGAGGGTAGGAAAGGAAACGGAAGAGGAAGGGGAGGAGGAGGGCGGGCGGGGCGAGCTGTGGTTTTTATGTTCATTGTGGTCTTTACCTTTTTGGTCCACTTCTATTCAAGCATCGGAAAAAAAGAGAGAGAAGACAGAGAGAGCAAAAGAAAGAGCGAAAGAGAGATAAAGAGAGTGAAGATAATGAAAGAAAAAACAGGTGCAGGAAAAAAGAGAAAATTGAGATTAAATAAAAGGCTATCCTTTCTCAAATCATGTCATTCTGTCAGTGTGATGTAGGCTCTTTACAGAGAGGATGACTCGAGTGAGTAATGAGAGGGGAGAATGGCCTCAACTGCTTTCACCAAACCTCTTCCATTCTTTCTGTCACATGACACACGTGATACACTTCCCCCAGTCACACGGACCCCACCCCCTTCGCTTCCCCTCCAACGCCCCCTCTCCCCTCCATCCGTCTGTCATTCCTCTATCCACGCTTCTGCGTCTTTGGGTTGCTGTGAGAGAGAACATGAGGTATGTTCGAAATGGCATAGTACTCATACTAGTTTTGCAGTATGCAGTATGTATACTGTGCATAGTATGCAAATATACACTTGAAGTACATGGATGTCTTGGTTCATTTGCCAAAATGTGTGTGATTCATAACACAACCCAAGTTCTTAACACTGCCACAAGTTTGTTTTATAGCGGGCATTTTTAGGTCCAACATGTACAATGAACAAGTATGTAAATGCAGATGCTTCTAGTATGCAAATTCTATTTCATTTGTCATGCATTGCGAAAGGTGTCAAGCTAATTCATAATGCAACACAAGTACTTAGCACTGCAACAAGGTTGTTTTATAGCTAACTTTTTTAGGCCCTAAATGTACAATGAACAAGTATTTGAATGCATACCTTTCTAGTGTGCATAATCTATTTAATTTGTAATGAATGGTGAAATGTCAGGCCGCAATTCATAAAGCAACGCAAGTTCTTAGCATTGCCACAAGGTGGTGTTAGAGAACATTGGCGTAAACAATCTTCTTTGTATTTCTATACTTGTTTAGTAGTGGTCTTTATTAAAATAATAATAATAATAATAATATTATCACCCAATCTTTTCATTTTTTTATCAGACTGTCGGACATTATTTTACATCAAAAATTAATTATTTTAAAGATAATCATAGGATGCCACTCATAACACAATCATGACAACAATTTAGTGTGCTAAGCTTTGAAATGATCATCGTTGCATACTGCATACTATATTTGTATATAGGCCAATGTAGTATGTATGCTAGTATGCCATTTTGAACATATTTTGAAGTCTTCTGCAGCTGTGAGGAGGAAAAAAGGGTTAAAAAGAGATAGATTGATGCAGTGATAAAGAAGAGAGAAAGAGAGAGAAAGAGAGAAATGGTGGAAAAGGAAAGGCTGATTTCTCTCTGAACCTGAAGGGGCTAGTTCTGGCTCGGCTGGGATCGGGTGAGCGAGCAGTTCTTTCTCTCTCATAGAGCTTGACCACTTATCGCTTCTACTCACTGAATCCATCAAGATCCAGCTGCCAATCACTGATTGCGGTCCGTGGGACCATGTGGCTTGGCAGAGCTGCATTTCTGAGAACCCAGAAACAGGCTGAGAGGAGAGAGGCTCTTATTGTACAGAAAAAAATATGGAGAAAAAGAGAGAGGGGAGCAGAACAGAGGAACATTTCATTTCCACTGCCTGCTGGAGAAAAAGAAAAAAACAGGTCAAACAAGTTTGAGGTGGCCAGTCTGGTTTGGGTAACCATGTTCGGCAAGCTGGTCAGATTGGAAATAACATCTAGGTCTGTTGCTGGTAAGAGGTCAGCTAAGCTAAGATGGCATTTCCAATCTGACCAGCTTGCCGAACATGGTCTGCCAGGTTGACCTTAGCCAAGTCTAATATAGTAGGATTTTTGACTATAAGCGCAAAATCTGCTACATTTGGCAGCTTATTATGACCAGGCACCACCTATACTTAAGGTGCGGTCACATTAGCAAAATTTCAGTGAAAGTTTACAAGCAAAAAAGTCAATTGTCAATTGTCAATAGTGTATGAAACAGTCCTTAAACAGAAGTCCCTTTCAAACCAAGCAACATTATGTTGGTCAATGCAGCAAATTTGTGTGACCAACTTGAACCCTTTGCGAAGGCTGTGCGAGGAAGTCTTTCGCCCAATAGGATTCCTATTGAAATGATTGGATTTCGCTCACGAAAATTTGCCTGCATCTCTATACAAGAAGAAATTGTTTGAATGACACATAAAACGACCATTTTACATGCTAAATAGGGTCAGGTTTAAGCTGAAATAGTTGATAGTACTATAATAGAACAAATTTAGTTTAACAATGTAATTCCTACGCTCTTGTGTAGACTTTTGACAATCAATTTGAGACTAACCATAGCTTGTAGCCAGCTAATCAACCATCTAGTCCAGTTTAGATCACCTACTGAACATCAATTACCTATGGAAGCCTGTTTCCGCCACTAAATAAAAAAATAAAAATTCTCAGAATTCTGATATATAAACTCGCAATTGCGTGATATAGTCACAATTCTGACTTTTTTTCTCACAAATCTAACTTTTTCTCACAATTGCAAGTTATAAAAAAAAGTCCGAATTGTGAGATATAAAATCGCAATTACTGTGTTTATTTTTTTATTTAGTGGCGGAAACGGGCTTCAATAATTACCAATTACAAAGCACATTAAACAATCTAATGATGGTTTTAGCTGAAACCTCCAGCTGTACTTTCCAGTGGTCCTCCTCACTTGTGTTTGTACACAATACAGAATTGCTAGACAGCTAGACAGCAAGGTTTCTCTCCCTTTCTGGGTGGTTAGTGTTTGTATGTGTGAAAAAAACAGCATTGGTGTTTATGACAGAGAGACAGCCAGCGTGTGACAGTGAGTGACAGCTTGTCTGTCTCGCTGATCTGGATGTGCTAGCAGTGTTAGCCTGTACCCGTGGCTGACACACACGAGCGCTCAGGAAATCGCTAACGTGTTAGCGACATGTGTCTGCCTGTAGCCGGCAACACGCAAGCATCGTGTGAAGCTCAGCATCTTTCCCCAGAGACCCATTGTGTCTCCTAAAAGTGGAGTATCTGAAGAGGCGTTCTCAGGGGAGAGAGGGATGGAGCGATCAGTGAAGAAAAGAAATGGGAAGAGACTCTCTTTTCTGAGCCTGTGAGGGTTTAAGGTTCTGAAGTTGAGGTCTTTGAAGTGATCTCACACATAAGAGACACACTAACACTGTCTGTATAAAAGGCAGCGGCCAGTCGACACTGTCTAACTCACACTATTTGAGAAATGAAGAGCAGGGGGACTAAGAATGGGAATAAAAAGAATCAAACTCCACTTAACGATTCTTGTTCCATAATGATTATATTAGCAGCTCTTTAAGTACGTTTGGTACGAAACAACAATCCTGCTGAGAAAAAAAAGAAGAAGCTTAAGTTGGTTTAAGAGGTGATCTCGCCACTTTTGTTAGCTGTCAGACTGGGAGACCAGCTGGCCATGCTAATAAATACCAGTATGGTCAGGTTAGAAGACCATTTTTTAAACCAGCTTAGACCATCAAACCAACTACTTTTCAAAAGCTTGGGGTCTGTAAGATTTTATTTTATTTATTGAAGGAAGTTATTGATTTTATTCAGAAATGAAAGTAATGAAATTTATGTTACAAAACCTTATACTTCAAATAAATGCTGCTGAACTTTCCACTCATCAAAGAGTCTTGAAAAAATGTATTACAGTTTCCACAAAAATATTAAGCAGCACAACTGTTTTCAGCACTGATAATATATATATATATATATATATATATATATATATATTTTGACCGATTCATTAAATTTAGCCCACAAATTCAGTATCATTTATTATATTGTGACACTTCAATCACATAAAATATACTAAGAGCATCACTGTAAACCCTAATGCTCAAAATAATTAATTGGTTTGAGTAGGGCAAACTCAATTTAAACAAATTAGTTAAATCAAATTAACTTTTTGATTTAGTATTTAGAACTTTATTCACAAAAAAAGTTCACAAAACTGACACATTTTAAGTAATCTGAATTGTTTAATTGTTTTGAGTTTTGTCCTTTTAATTTACACAAACTTAAATTTACCTAATACTGGGCTAGGATTTCTATTTCCCAGCATGCTTTGCCATGACACTTGAAAGGGAGAATAAATGCTAAAAATTAAGTGTTATAATGTTTTTTGTGTGTGTGTGTGTGTGTGCAAGATTAATGTTAAGTATATGTGGGTCAAAGACGAAAAAGGGTTTTCAAGCATCAAAACAATAAGTGTAATACATTTTTGAATTGTTGTTGTTGTTTTTCAATACATCAGAATAGGTCCTGTTTAATTTGTTTTCTTTGTTTTTTTGTTTTTTTCTAAGCAAAAATTAAATATCATACATTTTTACCATGATTTATAGAAGACACCAACTAAAATGTCATTCAGTATAACAATCTTGTCAGGCATATTTGCAACAAAAAATCTATTTATGCCATATTAAAGACTAATTACTTTTATCCCAAATGCTAATTACTTGTAATTTTACATTTTTAAACTTTGCCACTATCCTAGTGCTATTTGTCAGCAAGATTTTTTTTTACTCATTTAAAATGCAATAAAATTTAGTATGCTCACTTATTCTTTTATATATTTTAATACGTACAGGTCAGCTGTTTAAATTTCTACATAAATATAAGTGTTACACTGAATGACAATGGAACATTATTTCACCCAACATTTTATTCTCCCAAAACTTATTTGAAACCTTAAAAGTAGATGTTTTGCTTGCATTTAATGTGCTTTCTATGTATATAAAATCACTTTTGTAAAATGCAGACATCTAATTGTCTTTGACACATATATAATATTACATGATAATTTTTATGAAGTTTTTTTTTAAAGTTTAATGAATGAATTAACTTACTCAAAAATTTCAAGTTAAGGGCAATTAAAATGTAAATGAGTTCAAAATTGAAATCTGCCAGTTCTGCTTACTTAAACTTTGAATTTCTTAACTTAAAAAAATTTGATGTAACTGATTACCTCAATTTTTTTTTTTTTTTTTGAGTTTTGAGTTTTGCCAACTTATTCAGGTTTACAGTGAAATTATTTCCATGATTTGTTATCACAACATTTTTTCTTTTGTCAAATTAACCTAGACAATTAACATTGTTCGGATAACATAATATTTACAGTTTCTGTTGATTAAAACCAATCGCCTTCATTGTATTAACTCAATTTTTTAATATAAATGAACTTAAAATTTTAAGGCGACCAGGTAACTTAAACCAACAATTATTTTTTACAGTGTAGTGTTGAGTCTGCTTCAGCAGAACAAATGTTATGAAACAAATTTGATTTTAGTATTTTTCCTGTAAAACCCTAAAGGTGACATATCAACACTAATGCAATGCTTAATTTCATTAAAAAATAGCCGACAGAGACGTTCCTCTGTGTGTGTGTGATTTCATCTCTTGTTTAAGAAGGTGATGCAATCTGACAAGAACATCATGAACTGGTCTTTGCATGAAGGAACAAGCTCTCTCTCTCTTCTCTGTACAGATGCCTCAACAATGGTGATTCATATGAGACTTCATTGAGGGGCTGTGGCATATGTGCCAAGGCTCTGTGTGACCTGGATTTGAGTCATAGCAAAGGTGTTTTTCCCCTTGATCCAGAGAAAGAGTGAGAAAGACAGAAGCACAAAGATTAGATAGATAGATAGATAGATAGATAGATAGATATAGATAGATAGATAGATAGATAGATAGATAGATAGATAGATAGATAGATAGATAGATAGATAGATAGATAGATAGATAGATAGATAGATAGATAGATAGATAGAGATTCCTCAAAATGCTGTGATGAAAATGAGGGAAGAAATAGAAAAGGAAAGTGTTACTTGACTAAATCATGTTTCCTCTTCCACCTGTAAAGAAAAAGACACACACATCCACACGATCACACAAACATAAACACTCGCGCATTACAAACACGTCAACAGCTTATGCATGCGGGTTCATTGTGATTGTTTCAGTGGCCTCCTGCTTTATTTGGCTGTCATTGTGAACAAGTACGGTGGCCCTTGAGCCCCCTCAGCCCAGCGGTCTCTGCAATGCTATCAATTACTCATGTGATAATGAGGGGCGCTAATGAACAAACACCTGAGGAGCACAGATAGAAGAGGACGCGTGCTTCACATCGCCACCAGAGAGTGTCTCCACACTAATATTTCTCATACTTTTCTTTGGCATCAAGAGGTGGAGTTGGAGACAAATCCAGCAGCAAACTGTTTGCGCATGTCGCTCCATGAACATTCATGAGATTCACGAATAATGTAGGCCTAATACATATTAATGACTCTCAGCTGCAGCGGTTTCAAAGCTCTCCGTCTCTCTCTCACAAAGACCAAATTACACCAAAACACCTATTGCTCATGTATACTCCCACTGTTTAACACTTCCTGAAGAGTTTGGGCTGGAATACCACTAAAATATTTTTTCTCACATTTACATCCTTACAAAAAAATCTCTTCTAAAGATTTATGAGGCCGAAATAAAACAAGCAAATGCAGTCAGGATGTGCACTGAATATAAACAACTTCATTTTCTTTTCTTAGATCCTGGTGAAGGAATGCAATCATATAGTGACATGGCATGCTATGTGTAACATTATGTGCATTATGTGCAAAAAGCATTTGGATATTTTAGCCACGCTTATAATGTATGAATGTCATTGTTTTACATATTAAACAAAATGGCATGTATTTCCTAGTGAAAATAATATATCTCCTTGTGGTTGGGGTGTAACGGTAACAGTACATCTATTCATACCGAACTGTACAGTATGGACGTCACGGTTCGATTCATGCAGGCAGACAACAAATACAGTCCACACTCGAATCCAGAAGGGGTCGCGTGATAATGCAGCGCTGTTTGCTTACCGCCACAACAGGAACAAGTGCAGAAGAAGAAGAACAGACGATCTAGATATGCGTGTAATCTCTCAACCAGTTTCAATCGCGGAAAAACATCAATAAAACAGCTTGAGAATAATATCTCGCGTAGCATTACATTTACTTCAGGCAAGTCATTTAGTGTCCACAGCATGTTAGTTTACACAGAAATGAACTCTACAGGGGCGCATTTCACTAAATATATGCACTATATTAGCTTATACTTTGCCTGTTAGTAATGCCTTAATTATTTAATATATGTTTAAATAAATTTGTCATGAAAACAGGTTATGACAGAAACTATGTAAATTATTATATTTCTAAAATGAATTGGAGTAATAATTGTATAATTAGATTTAGAAGTTAATGCAAACCCTGCAATTTACATGTTTTGTTTTTACATGTTGATTATTATATTAAAAAAAAAAAAAAAAAGCAATTGAATGCAATAGTTTGGGCTCTGTTGTTAATTGCAACCTTTAATATTACAGTAATGTGCAAGAAAGGGTTTCCTGTATATAGTCTACTACTAATTATAATTTAATTTATTTATAGAGATGGAGACAATTTGCTCAATAAACCACTGTTTAATAAAAAAAAGTGGAAAAAAGAAATTATGTTTAGTTTTCTCCCCCTGCTGTATCAAACTTGTACCGAACCATCATGTTTGTGTACCGTTACACCCTAATATATATATATATATATATATATATATATATATATATATATATATATATATATATGTGTGTGTGTGTGTGTGTGAATAAAAAATAAAATAAAAAATCAAACACTGCGTCATAAAATGATAAAATTACATATAGTATATGTATAGTTGTAATTGTTCATCATATTTATAAACATACAGTCTTACAAATACACAATCCCCTTTCTAAATAATTCCTGTGGGTTAATTATCATAATTCAACTACTATAATAATAATAATAACAATAAGTCAGAGCTTGATCTACAAAAATAAATCAAAGGTATTAAATATGGTTTACTTTCCTAGCATAACAGATATGACAAGCCACCCACTCCATTTTTTATTTTTATATTTTTTGCATGAAGAGCAACGCCAAAGAAATGATTAATGTCTATTAGCAAGGATGTGAACAGCAGAAAGTAATTTTCATCTTGTAATTACTGTAATTCTGACTCTTAAAGTACCGATGTACTGGACAGATTGATAAGCTGCTGCACTTTTTGAGCATGTGCTGCCTATTGTGAAGACTAAGATACCATGACTTTAATGCATCTAATTGCCTTTTCTTGACCTGGCTAAGTTTATCAGATAAGCTAGCGCAAGTATCAAGTGCGTGCGGTCTTGTTATATAATGCAGAACGACACCGGACACCGAGGAAAGATGCCAACCGACTCGACTAAACAGATTTCTGCCACGAGAGCAAATGAGGACGTATTACAGAGGTCGTCGATGCATTAATGCTTCTTGGCCAACATGGCCTCAGGCTGAATGGAGTTCGCGCGAGTCTCCGCTGACTGAGTCAGGCACTGCTGTTCGTCTTTATGGGCCGCTGTTTGGAGCAGAGCTGCCTGTTTGTCATTTCCTCTGAGACATTGAGCTCTGTGGATATGAGGGCCAGAAAGTTTGACTCCTGCTGGCACTCAGCACCAGACGTTGACATGCTGGCTACAGTCGCGGTTGTGAGCGCACTTTTGTGTGTGTGTGTGTGTTGGCGGGCATACTGATTCTGCCCTTAAGTGTGTTTGTGTGTGCGAGGCTGTAAGACAGTTTGGCTGAATCTGTCGCCGTTCTGTCTCGGGTGGCTGTTATCATGGGGACTACGCAGCTCGCACACAAACAGGAGTCTGTCAGAAGAGCCGCAAGCCAAGCTACATCCTTAAACGCAGTAGCCCTTATTCCTTCTTCCTTACATATTAAATAAACAAACAAATGGACATATGTCAGTGGTAAACACGCCAATAACGGCGCGGAACGTGTTCTCCAGCAGCCGTGAAAGATGGGGCATTATCAGAGCAATTAGGCGCAGAAAATTCAATTAATCTCGACAAATCTCCACAGAGGCCCGCGCGATGCTACCATCCCCCGGTAATTAAAAATGGCCGAATTGGTTCGGCGTTCGAGGGCCGTGATGTCTGGATATAATTGAGGCACGTTTCTATTTATTCCACCACGCTAGCCAACAACATGTGGAGCCCTGAGACTAGCGGAGGAGAGGAGCGGAGCGCGTCCCTTCTGTGCCCACAGTCTCTCGGGGGAGACGAGACTGACGGAGGATTCCGATAATTGGCTGTTCTTTGTCACTTCAGACAGCGAGAACTTTTCATCATGGAGGAATCAGGTCCCAATTTTCCTCACCTTTCTATTCCTCAAACACCATAAACAAAGTTTTTAAAAATAGGAAATAAAATGCAAGTCAGCAGCTAGTTAATCACGCATCCTCTCACCTCTGCGCATGGTGCTATTTCAAACCAACATCCTAGAGATGGCAACTGGGGAGGAAGAAAAAAAGACGAAAATAACTGTGACAGGCTAAATGAAGCAGTGAGCAGAGTGGTGAATCGTGCTAGCGTTTCAGCTGTGACTCACCTGCTTGCTACTCGCCAACATATGACATGCTAACGTGCCGACTTAGCAGCCGCAAACTAGCCTGCCATACACACTTTCTCCACTAGATGAAATGAAAACTAACAATGAAAGAATCTAACCTACTATAAATATATAGAGAGTACAAGAGAAAACAGGAGAAGACCAAAGTCAAGTCAAAGTTTTTTTTTTTTTTTGCTTGTGCATGAAAAGAATAAGACAAATTATTAATGAAATATTGCAGAAACAAAATAACCATGAGAACGAACAGAAATATTGTCAGACTAATGAAAACACAGAGGAAAACATTGCTAAAATAATTCTGAAATAAAATAACGAAGTAATGCTGAAAGAACAAAGATGAAATAATTAAAACTGTTGAATTAAAAAAAAACAACAAAAAAAACATACTATGTATTAAAAATAGTGCTGTAAAAATAATAGGGGTGTAACACTATATCGTGTCACAATATATAGCAAAACAAAAATGCAACAATATCGTATTGTGGATAGTGACAATATGTGTTGTGCATAGTTCACCAAGTCCAAGCCTATTAATTTCCATCCCCAGTGTAATACCAAATTTAGCATTTTAATTAACAGTACATTTTTGTTTTCCTTTTACCATCTGTCTTGGAGTATCGCAATAATATCGTATCGTGAGTTCAGTATCGTAATATGTATTACCCTCAAAAAAATTATGAAGAAACAAAATAAAGAATACAAAATAATATTTAAACAACTAAGAAAGGAAATTATGTCAAAACAAGTAATAAACAAAATAAAATGGAAATAATGAAATACTGTCATAATAAGACAATGCAAAACAACAAATAACCACAAAAAAATATGAGACAAAATAATAAATAAATAAAATAATGTTACCAGCTGGTGGCGATATGACTATAACTAAATGTTGGTGCATAGATGTCTTCAGGCCAGAGTACTAATCAAACATGTGAAGTTTGAGGCAGATCGGACATTGTATGCCAGAGTTACAACAAGTTCCTGTTTCAATGGCGAAATATAGAATTTTGTCAGGCCGCCACGGACACACCCTTCAGTGAAAACTCAAGATCTTCACAATTTAACATTACAAAGGCCTTTAGATTAGACTGACCAAATATGATGTTTATCTGATAAAATCTCTAGGAGGAGTTCATTAAAGTACAACGCCTGGAAATGGCAAAAACTGCAAAACTTTTGCAGAGAAAATTCAAAATATCTCACTTCTTGTTAAGTTTTCAGATTTTGCATGTGTCTACCAATTTCATACTTTGTACGTAAAACATGAATTTCATACTTGTACGTGAAACGTAGCGTGAAGGGCGCTTAATTGAAATTTTATGGTGGAGCTATTGAGCCATTTTGACACACCTAATTCTGAAACCCAAATTTTCACCACTTCTGACACGTGTGCAGTTTCATGAGTTTTTGAACATATTTATTGCCATTTTAAAAGCAATTCTTTTTGGAGAAGAAGAATTGATCGAGCAATTACAATAGGGTCCTCACACCATTGGTGCTCAGGCCCTAAAAATGAGACAAAATAACAGAATACTGTTTAAAAAAAAACTAAAATGAAATACTTTCAAAATAATGAAGAAACAAAAATACTACAAATAACAAAAGATGAAAAGAAAAAAAGAATATTGTGACAACTTTAAGTTGTTGGGGTATAATTACACAAATAAGTACTTATTAACTACATGAACTTACGTAAGGTTAGAGTTTGGGGTTAGACTTAATTTTAAGGTGTCTTTGTTACACTGTAATTATACATTTAAGTACTGAGTAATATTAAGTAACTTCATGTACTTACTATAGGATTAGGATTAGGGTTTGGTTTAGGGTTATTTGCATGTAACTATGCACAATTTATAGTTATTACTTTAGTAACTACATGTAACATATGTAACAATGACACTGTAAAATAAAGTGTTACATAGTTTGGTTTAGGTTAGTTACATGTGCATGTAAGTATGTGTAATTTATTGTTATTACATGTAACGTGTAACTATGTCACCTTAAAACAAAGTGTTACCCAGAATACTGTTAAAATATGAAATAACAAAGAAAGACACTGAGTTTTTGAGAGAGAGGGAGAGACTAGCCACTGACTCTGAAGTAAATCTGAGTCTCGCTAAGCACTGAAAGAAGAAAGCGAGGAAGACGCTCTGTGTTTTGATGTGTTTGTGTAGAAGCGGATTGAGGATTACGGCTGCTGAGCAAAGGTGGTCAAAGAGTGTGGGCTGAAGAGTCCTGCTCATTCTGTACAAGTGTGTGTGTGAGAGAGTTTGAGAGCTTTAAAGATAAACGCTCAACTCTTCTGGATACCTCCCAAAACCTGCAAAAGAAAGAGAAAGAGCCAGAAAAAGGGGAAGTGATGGTGGAGATCGAATAAAAGCATATAAAAAAAAAATAAATAAAGAAAAGAGATGAAAGCTAAAGAGCGTGTCTGCGTACAAGACAAAAAAAGAATGCAGCAGGTGAATCCAAAGAGAAACGAAGAACAAAAAAACAAATAGCGAGTGAAACAAAGGACTGGACTAGAAAATTAAAAATGTCAGAAGAGTGCTTATGAATGAGAAGAGCGCATGAAGAAAGCAGAACACTGAAAGAGAGAAAAAAAGAGAAAGGAGGATTAGTGGGCAGAGTGAACTGGCGGGTTGTAGTCCATCCTCTTTATTTCCTGTGGGAAGAGCAGAGAAACTGACCCCAGGATTATAGATTAGAGTTAATAACCCCCTTCCCGCTCACAGTAAAACCCATTAACTTCCCCCCAAAACCAAACTACATACCTAAAGCCCCACAGACCCACCCTCCGCTGAATCACGGCCCCGTCTGGACCACCTGCACACGTAAAGTCAGCGCTCATGAGGGGGAGGAGGGGGGTACCGTCTGACAGGAGATTTTCACACGAGTCCAGCACCCGAACACGTTCGAGTCGGCGTACGCTCGCTCGAAATTCACACCTGCCTCTCATTCGTGAGCGAAGCAGCGCTGCGGAAAGCCGAGCGTTGCCATGGGAATATTAGCATGTGTGCGACTTTGGGTCGTGCTGTCTGAAATAAATTTGAGGTTTGTGTTAACATTCCCATTGTGCAACGCACGCACACAGCGAGCCGCCTCTCTCTCGCTGCCTTGCCGCGGCCCAATTTTCATTTTGATTGTCTGTCAGAGGGGAGGTAAAGGTGTTTAATGCCAGATAAAGCACCCTCGGGGTCATTTTGTTACTGTCTGAGGCTGTGCACGAGTGTGTTTGTGTGTTTATGATCGCCAATAAAGGCTGAGTCTGCACAGCGCTGGGGATATTGAATGCTTATCTGCCCGGTTTGTGTGTTTGTTTGTGTACGAAGCACCTTCCCGATGTGAAAATCTCCCTCAGCCTCTGGAACGTCGCACTGTCGATGGAAAAAAACGGTTTAAAGTGTGAGAGAGAGTGTGTGTGCGTGTGAGTGTAAGAAAGAGAGAGAGAATGGAGAGGATGTGCTTGTGTGAGTGCAAGAAGGAGAGAGAGAATGCACTCGTGAGTGTGTGTGTGCGTGACAGAGCATGAGTGAGTGAGTGAATGTGTGTGTGTGTGGATGGCAGCAGCTGGTTGAGGGGGCGGGGTTCAGGTGGGGTGGGGTTGGGGAGGTGAAGGAGTGGGACAGGAGAGGCGAGGGGGTGGGGCTGTTGGGATGGAGTGTCTGCATGGTTACTCACTGTATGGCACACATTCATACTGGATCTCCAGGTACTTGTAGGTTCCTGGACAGGGGTCAGGAAAAACATCAGACCCAGCCACCACCACACACTGAGTCCGATTATTACACCTGAGAAGACCAGAGAGAGAAAGGGAGAGAGAAATAAAAGCAAAGTCAAGGATCATTCATTCAGGCAACAGAAGGATCGATCTATCAATCTATCTATCTATCTATCTATATATTGTTGGAAAGACTCTTCACGGCAGTGGGAAATTGGGGGCTCGTCCGGGATTTGAAATCAGGACCTGTTGCATATATAAACTGTAAATATATATATATACATATAGTTTTATATATAATAAGTCATGCAGAACAGTTCAACAGTTCAATTATAATTATTTGTAATATAATATAATATAAAAACTAATTACAGAAATCAAACTAAGATGTGTATAGTTACTAATGTGTGTAGTTTTTTTTTTTTTTTTTGCATTCAGTTATTACCTACAGAGAAATTAAAATGTTAATCTACTGCATTTGAATTTGCATAATTTGTCTATATTAGTGTCTATATCATATTAATTCTTTAATATAATATAATATAATAAGCTACAATTTCAGCATATTAGAATGATTTCTGAAGGATCATGTGACACTGAAGACTGGAGTAATGATGCTGAAAATTTTGCTTTGATCACAGGAATAAATTACATTTTAAAATATATTACAATAGAAAACAATTCATTTAAATTGTATTTAAATTGTATTACTGTTTTTTCATCAAACAAATGCAGTCTTGGTGAGCATAAGAGAAAATATAATAATTTTCAAAAATATAATAATTTAAAATATCATTATTAAAAAAAAATCCTAAAGACCCCAAACATTTTAACAGTAGTGTACAAAACTGAACACAACATTGCTGCAATACAACTAATATTTATTTTACATAATATTCACTTAAATAATTTGCTGATTTATACTTTATATAACAACAGCAGGGTTTGATATAAAGGATTTTAAGGTTTCTCTTTTGTTAGAATCCAGTAACAGCAGAAATGTCTTGGCCATTTCCTTTTCTTTCACTCCCCCATTCTTTGCACAGACAGATCATCATTACACAACATTAATAAGTCAGAGATGCACAGAATACATCTTCTGGAGATCCAATAACTGCAAGTTTGCAAGGTTTGTAGAATAATTCTTTAATATAGAATAATATATCGATTGACCACTAGTTTAGAGCTAAGGTGTGTTTTTTTTTTATCATGTTGCTCTGTGATTGCTTACTGGCCAAAGTCTCCTTCACAAGTCTGATAGCTTGGAAAAGTAATATCACACCTCTCCTCAACAAGATGCATGATTTGAGGTTTCATTTAAGTGACATAGGCCACATGTTGAAACGTAATACTTAGGGTTAAGGGTTTGCTCATATGTCTAGTCGTAAGTATGAGCCTAAACAACAGTAATAATTAGAGATGCACCGATACTACATTTCTCTGCCGATACCAACAGCCGATTATTCAGAATGTTATCGGCCAATGACGATACCCATAGTTTGTTTTTTCTTAAGGAAAAAAAAAATCTCTCACAAATAATGTTGCAAACTATACAGGGAACCCTCTCATTTGGTATACTACAATATTAGAGGTTACAATTAACAACAGAGGTATTGGTAACACTTTATTTTAGGGTTTTTTAACTAGTTGCTTATTAGCATGCGTATTACAAGAATATTAGCTGTTTATTAGTACTTATTAAGCATATATTAATGCCTTACTCTGCATGACCTTATTCTACATTCTTAATCCTACCCAATACCTAAACCTAACAACTACCTTACTAACTATTAATAAGCAGTAAATTTAAAAATTTAAAGTTTATTGAGGGAAAAGTCGTAGTTAATAGTGAATACATGTTCCCTATACTAAAGTGTTACTGAGGTATTATATTCAGCTGCTGTTTATTGTCAGATATAATAATTACACTCAAATAAAAAATGAAATGTTTGTATAAAAGTATCACATAAGATAGTTTTCATAAGCACTTGTTGACTTCATGGCAAATTTACACAAACATATAATTAACAGTAAATAAGCTCCTCTCTAGTGTTTTTATATATATATATATATGAAGACTTCAGATGCAAAATCCTCTAAGTGCCATCTGAAATGTTCTTCTAAAATTAGCATTTTTTATCAAGCTTGTATGTTTAGGTTCAGTAATTTCACTTTAATTGGCAGTTAATAGGTCCTTTTCATTGCCATTAAAGTGAAATAAATGAACATAAAAATACAAGCTCGATAAAAATGCTCATTTTAGAAGAAAATTTCAGATGGCAGTTAAGAGGCTTTTGCATCTGAAGTCTTCATATATATATATATATATATATATATATATATATATATATATATATATATAGCATAGATAGCTAAGGAACTGTAAACATTGGAAAATAATTCTTGGGTAAAAGTGGCATGATGTGATATTGTTCACAAGCTGTTTTATTGACGTCTTTCCGTGGTTGAAACACAAATAAAGTGATTACATGAGACATGAGACGTGATACATTCCGGTAAGTTGTACTATATCTTTCAACATACCTTTGATGACCTTTGATGTTTTTCGAGATATAACTTGTATTGAAGAGGAAGAAAAGTCTCACGGCAACACTGGCTTGAACTACGGCTGATTCATAGGGTCAAAAAGAGCCTGCTTTAACGTCACTACTTTTAAACTGTTAATGCGTTAAAATTCAACACGAGTGATTTTCTTCACACACAGTATGTATGAGTTGCAGTCTGAACACTTTTTTCCGCACCCTTTTGATTAACAGGAAATATAATTGGCCCTGACCATCTGCAGTTTTTAAAGTGATAATAATAGCTTTTATCAGCCGATACTGATTGTTGGCCGATACATCGGTGCATCTCTAGTAATGATTTCTCATTAGGCGTGATCATGTGAAAGACGGCGTCAGTTGAAGGGGTGCGGAGGTAGCATACTATTCCTCCCGCTCAAACCTACTATATTGCCTCAGACTAAAGCAGATAAATGTATAAATGCAGGGCTGTTATCAGTATAAAATGCAAACCCAGATATAGCACAGTAAAGATTTATTCTCCCTCAAACAGATGCAGAGACACTTCTCTTTTCAAATCCCTCTCTCTATATCCCCTCATCATCTCTCTACTAGTGCAGCAGCATTCCAATCCCTCTCTCAATCTACTCATCCCTCCCTCATGCCTCCTCTTTTCCTTCTCTTTCTCTCATGCTCTCTCTCTCTCTCTATTACAAGGCTGATGGATAGCTAGAATAGGGAATCATTGATCTCGTCTCCGAGGAAGCAAATGCTGAGCACAGACAGGGACTGGAACTGCAGGCGGGACACACACACACACAACGGTTATGCTCACATTATTCAAACACACACGCTAAACAGTCACTTAACCACTCAACCATATCAATACACTCTGGAATACACAGAGCATGCAAACAAAACAGTGACATGCACAGTCAGAGTCATTTGTAACATTTATACCACCCTCTCTCTTCTATGCAGTGTTAATCTAGTCAAAAATGACAAAAAATGTTTTTGGATACTATAATGAAGACAAGACCAAAAAGATGCATCATGATGATAATGAAATTATTTTAATTACAATATACTGTTGATGATAATATACTGTTTGAAAGTTTGGGGTCAGTAGTGTCTTATGTTCAATGTTACATTTATTTGATCTAAAATACAGTATTACAGTATTGTGAAATATTATTACACTTTAAGTCAACTGTTTTTATATATATATATATATATATATATATATATATATATTTTTTTTTTTTTTTAAATGTAATTAATTCCTGTGATCAAAGCTGAATTTTCAGCATCATTACTCCAGTTTTCAGTGTCACATGATCCTTCAGAAATCATTCTAATATGATTTGCTGGCAAAATAAGTCGCAATGAGCAAATTATCAAAAATGAGTTATGAGTTATTAAAAAACCTTCAAAATGATGTATGATTTGTTGGAATCCAACAAAGTCAGTTTTGAGAAAAACCGAGATCAAGATTTCTGAAGGTTCTAAAACAAAATCATCTAGCAACCAAACCTTAAAATCCCTGTTAATAACACCAAATTTGGCACAAATCAAGTCAAAACCCATATCTATAGAAAGAAATATATATTCAGCTTTTTTTTCCATAATTCCACAATTGTTTGATAAACATTAATGAAACAGATAGCCTTTATATTAAGACCTACTGTATCACACGGATCAAATATAATGTTACACATCAGATGTTTTTCCCCAACAGTTAACCAAACATTGACTTAGGACATAACAGATAATGTTTGCATGAATACTCGCCAAGAGTATTTTTTAATACCGTAATTCTGTGTATATGTGTATATCGTGACCGTGGCATCTTTGTTTGCACGCTTCGGATCTGTCAGTCAGAGCGAGTAAGATCGTTTTGTTTACATCAGCATGAATTTGAAAATCACATTTCATTGGTTCAGACTCATACCATCAAGAATTTGCTATGAATATACTGTATTTTCTCAAAAAAAAAAAAAAAACTCATTCTGTATGATTTATAAGCCTTTTGAAAAGTGGGGATATGGGGTAATGTCCTCATAAGTCACCCTTTCCTTGTAATACCCATGTCATTATACACATTTGTGTCCTGATATGTCACAAAAACATGCGTGTGTACACACACGCACACACATTACATATATATATATATATATATATATATATATAAAAAATTAAAAATCAAATGTTTATAAAAATATAGACACTGTAAAAATGAACACTGCTCTGATGTACCTTTGTGACATGATCTTGAAGGCGTCTGGCAGGTAGCACTGTACATTCTCCATCTGAAAGGGGTCGGCATCACAGATCTTGTCGTCTGTGCGACCGTAGTTGGCTGTCTCGATCATAATGACATCACTGCCGGGGCAGCGGAGCTCGATGGGGTAACCTTCGCATGCCAACTCCCTCCGCATCAGACCAAATGGCATTGCAGCGCGACTTAACGCTACATGAAGAAAGAGAAATGCATATTAAGTATAAACTGTTTGAGTCAACACTAAACACTGTTCACAACCCATTTTACTTCTGTAATTTTGCATATTTCTGAGTGAAACAGGATGTTAAGTGAGGACAAGTGTAGAGTGGGACATAATTTTATACATTTGAATTGACTGAATCATGAAAATTTGACGTTACATACTAGGTGGATTGAAAGAAGGGGTTTACAAGTAAGAGGAAACATTATTTTAAAGGCAGAGAAACATATTATTATTGTTATTATAAATAACATGATAAATCATACATAATAAGACCAGAAACACACAGTGAAAAAATAAATGGGGTCAACTTTAACTTCATTGATTTTAAAATAAGCCTAACGCTTGCATGGATTATTAATGTAATTAGCAGGTTATGAAGTTACCTGTTAATTAAGAATAACTCTTGGCATTACAGCATATGGAGAAGCTTATTACAGCAAACCTTTATGTGCAAAAAATAAATATCCAAAAAGAAGTAATCAGAAAAATGGACAAGGGTTTTTCACAGCTAGTGATCATATTTCCAGCCTTCATAATCCTGAGGAGAAAACTATTTACCCTCTCGCTCAAGCAAACTGTGAGAGTTACATACACACACTCTGTTAACATCCTCCCACTCCTTCACACAGCTCTCCGCTGGGTGCCACCCGCCACCCTCATGCAAGTCTCGAGAATAGAAAAGCAGCTCCCGTGTGTGTACTAATCGCTTCGGGAGCCAATGACCAAACACCTGTGCGGAACCAGCACCAAGGGGAGAGAACCGACCCCAGATGCACCACCAACCCTTTCTGCCCACACATGGCATCTGCCATTTACATTCAATTTAAGAGAGCGAGAGAGAGAGACATGTTAAGAGGGCTGTAGGGTTAATCATTGTGCCTGGCTGAGAGGGCCTCAAGAGTGGCCTAGAGTGGCATACTTTATCTGAACAAGAGCTTTCAAAGAGTTTGAAGATCCAGCCACGTAAAATGGCCGCCAGCCGCCTCCACTCACAGAAGGACAAAAACCAGGCAGCGGAGCTCTCCATGGTGCTGACAAATAGAGAGGGGGGGACCTGTGGAGCTGTCCATTGTGCTGAAAGATGAGGGGGTGGATCTGAGTTCCATGCACAGAAAAAACTGATCAATGAAGTGCTCAGTACTCCTGAAATTCATTCCTTCAGCTCTTGCAGCTTCAAAGACTTTTTATTCAAACAGTGGGAACTTTTTCACGAAAAATCCGACAACTCAAAAACCCGCTTAGTAGATGCATGCTTCTGTAAGTAACAGTAATCAGCAGACTCTGTTGTACCGACAAACGGAACAAGTACATCCACAGTACATTTCTTTGCGCAAGAGATGGAGGACCAAAACCTAAAGTTCTCCAGTTTTGAGCAACCCTTTTTCACGCCAAGGTCAATGTGAAAGTCAGATGTTACGCAGAGCCATACAGGATCTAAAGCATGCTCTGTTGTCTGCAAATGTCAACCATTCATCCCAGCGCACTCATGTCTCGATGCTTGCGTCTCTCTAAGCTGTTTTCCCATGCAACGGTCCTGTAATCCTTGTCCTGTTCTCTTATATACCCTGAGCACTTTGTGGCTGCCATGGAACGTGGACATATGTAACTGCATCATACATCACACAGCCATGTAGCTGTCAGACTAGCTCACAAGTCATTGCTGGGATGGATGGCGTAATCTTGCCATAAAATGTGTAGGTTTGAGGGCTCAGACCTGTTCAGATGATTGGGATATGTGCTGTAGGTAAACATGGCTGTTCTGGTGTGCATTCACTCCCTTGTGCCCACATGACACACGCACATATATAAAGAGGTAAAGTGGGATTAGTGTGTGCCAGCATGCAGTCTTGTTTCCGCAGAATTCCCGTGGAGCAAACACATAGCTCCATACTGCTGGTCACTGATTAAACCATTACTCTGAGCTCGGCACTGCCTCGCCACAGGAGGCCAATCACACAGCCAACCAATCACCCACCCACATGTTCATACAGTTTCAGCGAGCCGATCCGTCCCACACTGCACGTTGCCATCCCGCAAGCTACGCCAAATGCGTCAGCCCAATAATTTCTCTTTTCTATCTGCCCGTATCTCCAACTCTAACCACCCAGTTATCTCCCAAACTCGACTACGGCTACTGGATTAATAGGCTCATTCTCTCATTTATGAGTGTATTCTGCTCCCACAGACATTATCTCCAATCGGAAGGGGAAATTGGACTGAGGGGAATAATCTTCGTAATCCGAATTAAAATGGTGGAAAGTCTAGGGCTAAAGGATGGAAGATAGGATAGTTATATTTTCATTTTGTCTTTTTGATATAAGCAGGTCTACAGATGATTAGGAAAATGACCTTGGGTAAGTAAATATCTGAAAGAGAATTATCTAGGAAATCTTTGTTCAGGGTCAGTTTTTGGAATGTGTAATTGGAATGTGTAAGTGGATGAAGATGTGGCCTGCTGGGTAGTTCTACATGCTCTAGCATGCTGATTGAGTTAACGGATTTTGAAACTGCCAAGAGTAACTTCTAGATCCTACCCTAAGTTAGGGTAGGGTCCTACCCTAAGTAGGGGTATTTGAGATACGTAGCATTATTTAATCTAATAGATTGAAGTTTATCTAGTGTGAGGGTTGGTATTCTCAAACCTGTATTAGGGCTTGCACAGCTACATAATTTTAGTAGTCGACTAGTAATTAGGGTTGTGACGGTAAGGAAATTTTCCCACCAGTTAATCGACGTTTGACAACACTTGTAATACCGGGAGGTGGGTGGGTTCTCTCTTTTGCACCTCGCTTTTAAATCGCTAATGCGAAAGTGTAAGTAAAATGAGAGCCTAGAGCAGAGAGAGCCTTTTCAATGAATTCCTATGGAAGTCAGGCAGTTGATTGAATGGTGGGTTATTATTCTTAATGAAATACACAACAACTGGAAAAACACTAATCCTTAGCATGTTCCATATTAGCACTGGGTTTAAATCCAAAATATTGGGAAAAATCCCAAAATGTTCCATTTAGTCATTTACATTTAGTCATTTAGCTGACGCTTTTCTCCAAAGCGACTTACAAATGAGAGTAGTAGAAGCAGTCGAATCAACATGAGTACAATCTAAAACAGTACGTAAGTGCCGTGTCAAGTCACAGTTTCATCAGTAAAGTGCTCGTAGCAAGGTTTTTTTTTTATTTATAAATATATACACAAATAGATGGAGAAAGAATAGAACGTTGAAAAAGAAAGAGTATAATATAAATAAAAAGTGCTATATTACTGGGTCAAGTGTTGACGAAAAAGATATGTCTTTAGCAGTTTTTTGAAAATGGCTAAAGACTCAGCTGTTCGGATAGAGCGTGGCAGGTGATTCCACCAACCAGGAACAGACCAGGAGAGGGTCCGTGAGAGTGATTTTGTGCCCCTTTGGGATGGCACCACAAGACGCTGTTCACTTGCAGAACGCAAGCTTCTGGAGGGCGCATAAGTCTGCGCATAAGTTCCGCCATCGTCTTGTCAGTCAGCTCCTCACTCTCGTGATAAATGAAATCTGACTCATGCTGCTAATCTGTGCTGCGACCCTTGTTCAGTTTTTAATTGTAGTGTGTTTTCTAACTGAACCAAATGGTTTTTATTACTATAAAAAATCAAAACGACAGTGGGGGGTGGTACCGCAGTGGGCAAGTGACAGGAGTTGCGGCTGAACACCGGCAACACCGACTATCTTAGCAAGCCTGCTAGTGATCCAGAAACAGTTCTAGTCAATGAATTAGTGTTTACCTACGAAAATGTGACATTGTGCAGTATCAGGGGTTTGGCGGCAGAGTGTGTCCCGCACAGCTGAAATTATGCGGGGGGGAAATCAAAGCTTGCAACGTTATGATAAATGGCATATGGTTGTGGACTATTTTGAACTATTTTGATTTAAACAAATAATAATAAATAAGAAAAAGCTATACCATTTTAAAAATGTTGAACTGCCACACTATAAGTTAGTCACTATGTTTAGCTATTTTCTCCCAAATATAATCAAACACAGTTCATCTTAGAAGTTCGCCCTGCAGTTTGCTTATAACATGCAAATTGCTCACTGTATTTTCAGATTCTCATAATTCCAAATATATTTGATCATAACAGAATGGCATTAAAACAAATGAGAAGCAAATAAACCGGGACACAGTTTGTGGACAGAGGAATTTTCCTCCTGCTGCCATCAGTGCCACTGAACAAGCATGTGCGACTGGACTACTCAAGCATCGGCTAGTCCTAAAACTAACTGACTGCTCAGTACAATCCCTATATACCGTAGTATGTGATTGTAGAGCAAAATGGAGCAGATAGTCATAGTCTGATATGTGATTTTATCAATGAGTGTACAGTATATGTAGCTGTAACAGATGAATCACTGGTCCTTTGCCTCTAAAGCCCTGCAAGTATCTTAACCAACTGTTACAGTCTCTGTACAAACTGGATTGTCATTCAGTCTCTTTCTTCAGGAATGTGTGTACTTACAAAATTGAACTGTTTTGACTGTGCCACTTTTATTTAATTGTTAAACTTATGATTGGTAGAATCGAGTGGGGAAGGGAAAAGGGAATGAGGCTAGCCAGAATTGAATTGGCATTGCCTCCATGAGCACCATTCCTCATCAATAATGAAGAGTAACTACAAGTAGCAATACTTAACCACATTTTTCTGTAGTGTGACAGCAGCTTTGCAGTTTCTAAAATACTGTCGCTTTAGCAAGTAGCCATTAACAAGCTATTTCCAGAGTAGCAGCGCAGCATGGCACAATGCTATATCACAGTTTTTTTAAAGACATATTATATTGCGTGGGCAGCTTTATAACTGAGCGAACTAAGGTAAATCAAACACACTCTTCTAAACACTCTCTCTCTCTCTCTCTCATATGAAGCACTAACAAGTCTGATTCATTTTAGCGGATCAGTTCACTCTGCTGATTAATTTCAATAAAATGGATTAAAAAATTCCCAGCAAACCATTTTATTTTATTATTTTATTTTATTTTACAGTAACTGGGCATTGCTGTTTTTGACCAGCTTTAGAGTCAAAATTAATTTTGTTTTTGCACTCTGAATATAAATATAATGATACATTTTATCATACTTTTTAAAGAGTAATTATTGCGGAAATAATATACCGTAAAACAATACACTTAGAAAATGTGAAATGCATGTTTTCTGATACTTAATTGCATGTTATTAAGAATTAAATGAAAATTTAAAAGATTAACTAAAATATACCTTTATTTCATTTCTATTGAAGCTTGTGTCATATATTTGAAATTACACATTTGTAATGATGAATTTGTAATTTAGTATATTTAAAATAATTGAAATATCAAATAACACTGAATTTGTGCACTTAAGAAATTAAATTGTGCTTTAAATTGTGCTTTAAATACACATAAGTGGCTTTTTATCAATATTATATTTGCAAGTACAGTTTTTTAAAAACGTACTTTTAAGATACACACTACAAGCACACATTAAATTAAATTAAGTGCACTTCTTTTTAGAAGGGTTTTCTATTATTATTTTTTTCCACTTGTCATGCACTACTTTTCATATACTAAAGCTTTGTGTAATCTACAGTAACTACTTTAAAAGATGAGTAGGATGTATGACAGGCTACAGTTTAAAGCACCTTCCTCAACATTGCCTGTAAGCCACTGCTCAGAGTTTATAAATATAATACACTGCACGGAATGGAAATATCATTTCAATATCACCATCTTTCATTCAAAAAGCATCTATGCATGGACACTGCGTGTAACCTCCTTTTTTTCCTCCATCAACAGGTCTTTCTGCTCCATATTCATATATCTCCCCCTTGAATGATTTTTCCATCACATTTCTTTTCCTCTTGTTTCCTCCCACCATTCTATGTCTTTCTATAAGTGAAGTGAAAGAAAGAGGGGCGAGAAATGAAGACGTGTCACTGCGGGGCAGCTGGTATGAAGAAACTGGGGCTGGTGCTGCCATAATAGGAGCTATATACTAATTCAGAACAGTGGAGAAGAGTGATTGGATTTGACTCATTATCCAAATGCAGTAATTAAAGCCTGGGGGAGGTTTAGAGAGCAGAGTAGAGAGGCCGTGCCCTCAGTCTTGAACACACACACACACACATGCACACTGACCGACACAGACAGACAAGGACACGGACAGAGCTAGACAGGACAGGCAAGACGCAAATGGGGTGAGACAGTTGAAAAAGAGGGTGCAACGAACTCAGCAGGGAAAAAGAAATGGAGACACTCGTATCTAGTGTTGTAGATGGTCAAATATACCATTGATTGGCTCATTAAAAGTCCACAGGGTTTCAACACTATTCCAAGAGCTTCACAATTACTCAAGAGACAATCGAAATGAGGAGAAAAAGAGAACCAGGGATCGTGTCTGTATCTACAGCATGGTTGCAAACCACATAAGATAAAGAAACTGAAAAGTCTCATTTAAAATACAGGACCAAGTTCTTAGAAATGTACTCTTTGTGTTCATTGGAGTTGGGCAAAGTTAAGTAATGCAGTACAATATTATATTACTCTCTTAAAAAAGTAACTAATTGCATTACTTTTTGTGAAGAGTAATGCATTACGTTACTTTTGGGTTACTTTTCCTCACCTGGGCTGGGCTTGCTTGTTTAACTAAAGTCATTTTTGCTTATTAGTATGGTTGAAATGGATCATCGAAGGTCAGCAGTAAAGACATTGCTTAATGAAGTGAAATTAAATACATAAAGTATATTTGTGCAATTTACGTTTAATTATTGCAGGTTTGGGTAATATTCTGAGATTGCATTTCACTGTTTTTATTCATTTTGAGGAATACTGAATCTGTTTTTGTCCGAGTGAGATGAATAAATGTTTACTCATTCATACTAATAGGTCTGGACAATCACTGCTTGACACCTGGAGTATATAAGCACTGAACTCTCTGTTTACGTTTGCAGTTGATGACGCTGATGTTCCCCTCCATCCTTCCCACCACCACCACCAGGTTGGTCACAGGTCCCTGTCCATCCATCGGGGGTAAGCTCTGCCCCTGCCTTCATCTTCAGGCAGGATCAGTAGAATCTGCATTCACCAGGGTTTGGACTAAGGACTAAGGACTTTTGGACTAAGGGCTTTTCTATATAACTATACATGAATCATTGTAGCTCACTACCATCTGTTAATACGTTATGGAATAAAAGCCATGTAAATGTTCACCTGCCCTCTGAGTCTTCTTGGTAGAACTACAATAACCATCATGTTTATATCGATTAATCGACTTTAATGCTCTGCCAAGACGCTTTAACCTTTTGAGCGGTACAGTCCCACATATGTGATTTTTATTTCTGTGCCCCTGGGCGTACAGTCCCACATATGTGATTTAGAACGTTCAGCAACGTCACGAAACTGCCAGATTCAAACAGTGCTTTTTTTTTTTTTTTTTTTTTTAAGGTTTCAGACATTTAAATACACATAAACACCAGTAAAACAATACATTTAGAGTTTGTAAAATACACACTGATGTCAGACATCAGTGGAAGCAGCAATAACAATCCATTCAAATATAATTTGCTGACATTTATTCATATCAGACACACATAGTGGGCCTAAGTAACTATAAAGTTGACTCTATTATTCTTCCAGTTCACCAGCAGCTATATATGCATTCAAATAAGTGCATTCTTTACTGTGCTACTTTATCTGTATCTGATCTAGAACGAGCAGAAGTCTGTGATAAATATAACGACCCAAAGACAAAAGAACTGATGAAAATAAGCTGTTATGTAGGAGCAATATTTGTGGGCAGTGTCATATGCCATAGCTTTGCACAAGGCAACCCACGTTCGAGTCTCGGCTCGAGGTTCAGACTTTTTTGCTTTTAAAAACGCAAGATGTGGGTAGTGGAATGGGAGGAAAAACGCAAGGTCTCGAGACACGAGACAACTGATTTTAACTTGAGCGCCGCGTTTTTAGAATGCTGTGTCATGTGTGAGACGCTGCAAAAGACGCAAGTCACGGGTGCAACAGTCAAACATGTCTGTCTAGCGCAGTGGTTCTCAACCTTTTTTCCCAGTAGGCCGCACAACTGCAAGTGTCACAGGCCGCATTTAATTTACATATGACGTCACCAATGTAAACCAATCAGATTTAATGCCATGGTATTAGCAGATAATATTATTATTATTATACCTAGATGTTGCAAACAATGTATTCTACCAAATAAAAACTAACTTACTGACATTAGCTTTACAGTAATCAGATAATAATGCTCCATGAACATACACAACTGTATACAGTCACTTTAAGTAGCTATTTAACTCTGTATGACTGTAAACTCTCTTTAACAGCATCGTAATAGTCACCAGACAATCCCACAAATGCCTTAATAAGCAAATGTTACTCAACTCTTTTTACGAACAACATTGAGCGCATTGTAATTACAATCTCTGACGATATCAAGCATTCTGTCACGTCGCAATCCCTTGCACAGCATCCGATCCACGAGCGCGCGGCCGAGTCGGCCTCCTTCCAGCTGCGGTGCGCTGATGCTGTTATTTTTATTCATTTAAAATACAAGTACAACAAACAAACACATCGAATTCACAGTTCATGTGTTTTTTTAAATTGTAGGTTTCTGTACTTTACTACAGAGCAGACAGGAAGGCTGCCCATCTCGCTCATTAACAGCAAACTGATTCTTCCATTCTTCTTACCATTCCTGCTGACGCTACGACTCTTCTTGTTTTGCATTGTGTTCCTCATTTCGTTTTTCTCATCTAATAACAAATTTCGATCCCTAAATTTACAAAAAACAATGGCTACTGCTGGAATTCACGCTTGTAAGTGTTCCTTAACTGCGTAATTGCGTCAGTAGGCTAGGTCTGTGCGTGCCTAAAAACAATAAATACTAGTCGACGTCGACTCGACTTTAATCACATAAATGTCTACTTTAAAAAATCTGAAGCCGTTCAACCCCGGGTAGGTCATCCTTTTCACCTACTGTTTTATAAATACTGTGAATTCAAGCATACAGTACAACTCTTTTCATGTACCGTTTTTTTGCCTATACTATAGTAGGGAAGTCGGCATATTCAGATCCTGAAAAGTCTGCAAGGGTCCACTCTATGATACAATTTCCTGTTGTTATAGTTTTTTTTTTTTTTATAAAAATGAATTAAAAAAAATATATTATATAAAACATTACTTAATTAATAAATATATTAATATTAAAAAAAAAATGGTAAAAAGATGCAATACAATTGTCTTCTAATTATGTGTGATACATTAGCGCTCACCTACGCACAGATCATTCATTTGTCACGTGTCACATGAATCCTCTATGACAAGAAATAATTGCCACTAAAAAAATGTATCTGCCGGTGAACTCAAATCTGCAAAAAAATATTAGTCAATCAACTGAATTGAGCTTAAAATACCTGATTATCAGAGCTGCCTATCAATGAATGAAGCAATGATTGATTAAGCAATTAGGAGCTCTAATAGTGAGAGGCAGGTCTGTGAAGCAGGGTGTGAGGGATAAAGATACTGCAGGGATGAGTGTGGATGCCATCAGCTTCTTCTTCCTCTTTCAGTGCATCTCCAGGCACCACTTAATCACTCAGTTGCTCATTAGCACACAGATCAAGCTTTAGTAACGGCACCATTACAGCCGGCATGGCTGCCACGCCAGCACTACTACAGTGAAGTGAACAGTTCAGAGAGGGCCCACGTGTCAGCAAGTTTGGCCTCTCGGAAATTAGTTGTATATGACCAAACAATTCTAATTGGTCCAGTTCTTTAATTGGCCAAATAAAACATTTTTGTATACAACATTACTTTCCAGTTAAGCATTATTCCAAGCAATTATATAGCAATTACTGTAACTAAAGCAACTATATTTAAAACAAATGGCTTGCATAATATGCTGATTATGCAATATGCAATTAATCATATATCAATATAAATGTAATTGTCCCATGTGAACATAACTGAAGACATTATATTACTGTGCCATTGAATATCACTGAACATAAGCCTATCACTGATCTACAGCAATACATTTAATCGAGTTTGTCGATCTAAATTGAGTTTGACTCCAGACCTCACATGAGGTTGCAGCATGTCTTTACCATTTATTAAGCAACATTTATTTTGTGTTTTTTATTTTGTGCAACATGTTTTTTCATGCAAAGCCACTGATTTGATAGCATTTTTGCACAGTTATTTTGACAGGTGTTTACACGATTTAACCCTGATCAAGCTTGTTAAATGACACAATAGTGCTTTATGACCGATGTATCAGTTTTATGTCATTTTTCCTTTTTATTCAAAATATTCACAAACTTTTTTCACAAGCGCTTAAGATTTTAATTTAGCAGTTCATGTGACAGACTAAACTTCATATATGTCAAAGGGTGAAAATATTTTTGTATAAAGGAGCTAGAAAGCAACCACCTTAGCAACTCCCTGTCTCCTTGTCTGAGATCGCCATTCACATTTTCTTAAGAAAATGTCTTCTTAAGAAAATGTCCTCTCTCCTCTCTTCTATCAATAAAAATGGCAAATGCCCAAAAACACATGAAAATATTCACAAACTTGTTAACTATATTGTGAAATATCTGGGATACTGTATTTGTAAGTAAAAGTGTCTTTTAAACACCTTAATAAGAATCATTTAAGTTGATCTGTAAGTTATAATGTGCAATGGCCATCGACATCGAGAATCCGAGCAGTCAGATTTACAACATGTAAATTCACCCTCTTCTCCTGAAAGAATAGAGAAAAACTGAACATGACCAATATCATAAACAAAATCAGAGAATATCAAAATCAACCGCAGGCGGTAGATCCTTTTCAGCACCTAAACTTTGGAACAGTCTTCCTAGCATTGTTCGAGAAGCAGACACACTCTGTCAGTTTAAATCTAGACTAAAAACACATCTCTTTACCCTGGCATACACATAACACATTATCTACGTCTATAATTCAAATCATGTCAATTGTTAGGCTGCATAAATTAGGTCAGCCGGAACTGAGAACACTTCACATAACACCGGATGTACTAGCTACATCATAAGAAGAATGGCGTCTACGCTAATATTAGTCTCTCTCGAGGTTTACCAAATCTGCCAGATTCAGGCCGTATCCAGGCCGTATCTAGTTGAGATAAAGGACCTGCACCTAGACACGACGACGAAGTGTCAACTAAACTATACCCTGCAAAGGCCTCCTTCCCTTTCCCTATGTATAGATAAAACATTATCAAAATGATTCCAAAATGATCTGCATAAACGACTAATAATTCTGTACTATGCGGGCCAGACAAGTAATTTGGCAATGTCACTTTGTAAAGAAAGACTAAAAATCTGCGCACATACACATTCAAACACGCATACTTATAGACTAAACACGTAAATGAATAGCAAGAACACATTAAAAAGCCTTCTGTTTTCAGTTAAAAAAAAAAGTCATTTAAGCGGCCCCTAAGTTAATAATTAACGATTTTTCAATCAAAAACTTACTTTAGCTCGATCATAATGTTTTCCTAGAGCTGCCGTAAAGCCAAAACAACCTCTGTCCATTGATTCTCCTATTATCACTGTGAAGCTGCTTTGAAACGATCTGTATTGTAAAAAGCGCTATATAAATGAAGATGACTTGACTCGACTTGATAAACATGATTTCAGTGCCAAGCGTGAAAGCGGATTTTAATTTAGCAGTTCATGTGACTTCGTACATGTCAAAGGGTGAAAATATTTTTGTATAGCCTTAGCAACTCCCTGTCTCTGAGATTACCATTCATATTTTCTTAAGAAAACGTAAAAACCTAGTGTCCTCTCTCCTCTCTTCTATCAATAAAAATGGCAAATGCCCAAAAACACGTGAAAAGACTAGCAGAGGCCTATATATGCACATAGTGAAAGGGATAGATTTCAAAACAAAAACTTTTACCTTGAGCAGAAAAGGCTGAAGGTCACTTTGTGTCTCTCCTCCCCAATCGACGCCTCTTTCTTTCTCTACAGTCTGTCCCCAGCTCTCCGGCTATCACAACCACCCGCACCGAACCCAATTACAGCTCAGCACTGCATCCCACGTCTCACTCACACACCCATGTGTCCACATCACACCACATGCCTCTCCTGGCGCAACACATCACACCCCACACTCAGCGTCTCTGCACCCTCCATCAACCTCATGGCCAGGCCGAGAGAGAACCACGGCTGGAACTGCTAGGATTAAGATTAGGACTCGGTCAGAGCGAGAGACTAATGTGAAGGGGCTGACCACACAAAGCGGCACGCGTTTCCCACTGAGGACAGGATGTGACTCACGCAACATGACTGACGCAACACTCTTTCCCAAACTAACCTTGTTTTAAAATACATTTTAAAATACATTTTACCCCAAACAATGTCTCACCTTGAGACTAAAGCCTTCCTTAGACCATTTTCCTTAGTGTTTTTTCTGCCCCCTTATTGTGAAATATAGCCAGTGAGAGAGAGAGAGTAATTTAGGGCACGCTACAGTCTCTGAGTCCTTTGATTTCATTTGCGTAGAGGTAATAAAACTACTTCATAGGGCAAAGGATAAAACCAGCGGCATAATGCCACCAGAGACTTTGGTTAGTCCGGCCTGTCATAAGCTAATGGCAGCCGCATTATAAACGGATATAAATGGAAACTCAATACTGCCTTCCCTAATCAAAAAGAGGAGAGGGAGGGAGCAAGTAGGCCAAGAGGGGAGAGTGGAGTGCGTAAGTCAAGGAGAAATAAAGTTGGATTCATCAAATCTTTAAATAGAGTTGTTTCTATACTTCCTAAACCTGAAAGCGGAAGTGCAATGCCAAGATGCCTATTTGACACTTGCGTTTTCATCTAGATGCCATTGTTGTTGAGTGAAAGCTGTAAGCCTTTCTCTGTCTGTTGTCTGAAAGACATTCAGCAGTTTTTGTCACGTTCATGATTAAAATGTATATAAATCTGTTCTTTTAAAGGGAGTTTATATAAGATTAATTTCTATGTTCTTTCGCCCATTGGGAGGGAATAATCAAGAACAAAATTGTAGCCTGCTATGTAAAATCTGAAGCCTCTAGCAAATGTTTGCATCGGCAGAATGAATGCAGAACCAGTAAGCACCCAGATGTGATAACTAGTAGATGAAAGTTATTTTACTTTCACAAATCTCTGTAAATTTTTCCTCTATGTGATTGTAAAACGCCATTCCCATTGAAATCATTGGAGGGTTCTTTGATGCTGCGTCAGATATTTTTACACAAATATGATACTTAACATAGCACAAAGTATTTTTGGCCACCATTGCCAAAACAATGGTACTTGGGTTTTTAATATAAAAATCTAAATATCCTATGCACTTGTCACTCATAACTAATTCATTCCAAAACCAAAAGTGTCTGACAATAGAAGGTTACAAATATAAATTCAGTAGCATCCGCCAGCTATGTGATCAACCCTGCTGTATATAGAATATGTAAAAATATAGAATATTGAAAACATATTTTCAATGATCAGGCATAACATTATGACCACTGACAGATGAAGTGAATAACTATGATTATATCTTCATCATGGCACCTTCCTAATATTGTGTTGGTCCCCTTTTTGCTGCCAAAACAGCCCTGACCCGTCGAGGCATGGACTCCTCTAGACCCCTGAAAGTGTGCTGTGGTATCTGGCACCAAGATGTTAGCAGCAGATCCTTTAAGTCCTGTAAGTTGTGAGGTGGAGCCTTAATGGATCTGACTTGTTTGCTCAGCACATCCCACAGATGCTTGATTGGATTGAGATCTGGGGAATTTGGAGGCCAAGTCAACACCTCAAACTCATTGTTGTGCTCCTCAAACCATTTTTGCTTTGTGGCAGGGCGCATTATCCTGCTGAAAGAGCCACCAGGGAATACCGTTTCCATGAAAGGGTGTAGATGGTCTGCAACAATGCTTAGGTTGTAGCAGAGAGTAGCCGGTAATCCCATTTACTTTCATTTTAACGAATGTCATAAAGGAGGTGTGTTAATAAGAGCAGCGTATAAAAGGGGGAAAATAGCGCACCTAGGAGGCGTTGTTCCTGAGGCAGATCTCCTGCAGGAAAGGTAAATGTGATGACGTGTGAGATGACGAGTGACGTATGTTGTGTGACGTGTGGTTTCGGCCTGTTGCTTTTGGACCTGTTCCAGTGAGTTTGGGAGAGGAGAAATGATTGATTGTACTTGCACATACAAGTTTCATACAAGCCCACTCTAGTTTATGCGTGTTGACGCAGCTGATATGGAGATATCCGATGGATTCATGTCGATTAGAAGCACTCATCATTGAACCTGAGATCTGCTCAAACCTGGTCAGTGACTCCCCGTCTGCTCAGTACACACACACACACACACTTTATTTCAAACAAACACGTGCATTCAAACACAAACACATATTCATTCACGCACCCATTTTTAACATTTAAAGCGCATTTCTTTTTTCTTTTATTCCCTTCTTTTTTGCATCAGTTTATTTTGAAGATATATTTCTGTTTTTGATCTATGCTCATTGTTATTATGTTCTGTTTAATGATTTCATTTTCTTTCCTTTACATGTGGAAAAAATTGCAGTTTTGAGCATGCTGATGTGGAAAGAAACCCACTGTTATCCGGTGACAAATTTTGGAACTTCTATTGTACTGCCATATCGTTGTATGAACTTTGAGTGACTGAAAAAAAACTCTACTTGCTTGAACCACTTAGCAGGACAGTCACCAATTACGCAAAACTGAGTTGACTTTGCATTCAAGCTGTTTTTCCTCCTCTGGACTCATATGATTATTGTTGCTCCACTCTATGCAAACTTGTTATTCTGCTTGTGTGAAAATCTCTAATTTTCCCCCCTCTTTTTTTATTATTAAATTAAATTAACTTGAGAATTTATCTTGGTATTTTTTCTTTCCTTTCCTTTCCTTTCCTTTTTTTTTTTTTCTTTTTTTCTTTTTTGAATATTGATTATTGTATGTAACTGGTGGCTTTAGAGCTAACCGGGAAAAGTTTAAATTTGACAGTCTTTACTGTCTGGTGCCGGAACAAAAAAGAAAAAACAACAAAAAAATAGAGATTAAAAGTGTACAGCTGGGTGTCACCACTGTTACAAGGTAGGTGGTACGTGTCAAAGTAACATCCACATGGATGGCAGGACCCAAGGTTTCCCAGCAGAACATTTCCCAAAGCATCACACTGCCTCCACCGGCTTACCATCTTCCCATAGTGCATCTTGCTGCCATGTGTTCCCCAGGTAAGCGACGCACACGCACTCGGCCATCCATGTGATGTAAAAGAAAATGTGATTCATCAGACCAGGCCACCTTCTTCCATTGCTCTATGGTCCAGTTCTGATGCTCACGTGCCCACTGTTGGCGTTTTCGGCGATGGACAGGGGTCAACATGGGCACCCTGACTGGTCTGCGGCTATGCAGCTCCATACGCAACAAAATGTGATGCACTGTGTTTTCTGAAATCTTTCTATCAGAACCAGAATTAACTTCTTGAGCAATTTGAGCTACAGTAGCTTGTCTGTTGGATCAGACCACACGGCCAGCCTTCGCTCCCCAAGTGCATCAATGTCCACCCATGTCCCTGTTGCCAGTTTACCACTGTTCCTTCCTTGGACCACTTTTGATAGATACTGACCACTGCAGACCAGGAACACCCCACAAGAGCTGCAGTTTTGGAGATGCTCTGACCCAGTTGTCTAGCCATCACAATTTGGTCCTTGTCAAACTCGCTCAAATTACTTTACTCTTGCCCATTTTTCCTGCTTCTAACACACCAACTTTGAGGACAAAATGTTCACATGCTGCCTAATTTATCCCAGCCACTAACAGGTGCCGTGATGAAGAGACTAGAACAGAAATCAGAACAAAAAATCTAGGCAATTCACAAATGCATCTCTTGTTTAGGTTTTGTTTGTTTGTTTTTTGTCCCAAATAGCTGCACTTTGAGGTGACAGGCTATTCTGTTTTTATGTCCCCTCATTTTGGTCACATTTATATCTTTTCTAGTTTTTCTTTTTTATATGCTTTCTGTTTCCATCAGTCTCTCGTTCTGCCTTTGGCTACTGCTGATAATTATTCGATGGTGTTAGAGAACATACACACACACATACACATTGACACAAGCACATGTGTAAATGCAATATCAGTACATACCAGAACAAAGTGACACAATCACACACCGGTGTGAAAACCAGACGTCTCCATAATGCCCATCCTACAGAACACACACACACACACAAAATGAATAAAAGAAAATGTGCAGACCAGACCAGACCAGACAGCAGATAATGCAGGGCTTCAGACACGGCCTCTGTCTCTCATCAGTGGAGACACACAACCACACACACACACACAGACAGGAGAGAGAAGCATCTTCAAAGGCTCATTTGAAAGAACCCACCGCCGACACTCTCGCTCCCTCCCCCTCTTCCCACACTCCCAATATATATTCAAAGGCCATCCATTAACCTTTCACTCGCACAGACCTGTCTGTGATCTACTGCTCTCAGCTCACGCTTTGAAGAACATGGCACAACCAACAGCCATGAGAGAGAGGAGAGGAGAGGAGAGGAGAGGAGAGGAGAGGAGAGGAGAGGAGAGGAGAGGAGAGGAGAGGAGAGGAGAGGAGAGGAGAGGAGAGGAGAGGAGAGGAGAGGAGAGGAGAGGAGAGGAGAGGAGAAATAAGATGAGATTAGACAAGAGGAAAGGGGAAAATACAAGAGAGCACAGGAGAGATGATGAGATGAGAAGAGAGAAGACAAAACTAAATTAGACAAACAGACATAATGACAAGATAAGGACGAGGAGAAGAGAAGAGAGAAGTACAAAAGCAGTAAGTAAACTACAAGAAGAGGACAGACAACACTAGGCAAGGTGAGAGAAACAAACAAACAAATACAATAAATGTAAATGTGATGAGAGATGGAAGGCATTAGAAAACAAGAGGACAAGGGGAAAAGATTGGTAAATATTAGCTATATTTGCTAAAGACACCCCAAGAGTGGTGTGGATCATAGCAACAGTAGCACGCATACAGTTAACATCACAGATTTAAAATAAATAAATAAAAAGCATCACACTTTGAGGAAACAGTAAGACTCCCGTTCAAACTGCATCCCGGTTCTGATTAAGCATAGAGCTGTGGCTTTATTTATGCATTAAAATCAGCCAATACATGCATGAATTCAACCCTCACTGCTTCAAAAGCCCATGAATGCTGCATCCATGCAGCCCAAACAAATTCTTCTCTCATTAAACATTCAGGCAGGAAAGAGCTTGGAGAAAAATAAGGCAAAACAGCTGGTCCTCTAGAGCTGAAAGAGAACTCAAAAAGAGGAGGAAAAAGAGAGAAAAAGTGGGCATGTGTGCACTACAGGACCGCAGGTCTTTCCACAAGAGCGACCATGAAGTGAGGACTTAAGTGTGTGTAAGATGAGGACAGATTGGAGCAGTCAGAGGGCCCGCTGCTGCAATCACACACACACACACATGGAGAGAGAGAGAGAGACATAAATAAACACACACACGCACTAAATGAAACCGCTATGTCAAGACTTCATCATGCACCCATGAGTGGTCAATACGCCAGCCCATTAAAGAGCACTAATGCGGTTTCACAGCCTATCTGCACATTTACAAGCAGCATAGGAAGGGGCTACTCTGGCTATCTGTTTACAATAGGTGTGTGTCTGTGTCTTTGAGAGCCTGCAGGCTCAATCTGAGACATGCTCCAGATGAGACATTAATGCAACTCTTGACTACATTCTTGACAACAAAGCGCTGTACTGCAGTGTGAAGGTGTTGAACAGCATTACCTGAGTTATGAGGTTATTTAAAGTTGCAGTGTATAAAGTCACTAAATAGAATTGCAGAAATAATGGTTGATTCCAAAGAGGTTTCCCAAAACATCCCATCTTCCAATGTTCAGATGAAGGAGGTGTATTATACTTGAAGAAAGCTATCTGTTAGTATTCCCATGCATCTCACTGGCAGTTGTTCGGGTGCCAAAGGAGCATATGATTTGAAATCTGCCATGTTTGCTCATGATCCGTTTGATCTGCAGCTAGGCTTTTTTTAGTCAATTACCTGAGCCATAAAAGCAATGGCCACGTTCGCACTGTCAGTTTTTGGGATTGACAACCGCATTTACTTACAGATGTGAGTCTTGAAATGTCTCGTTCACACAGCAACTTACAGTAGCTTCTCGAACACTGTCTGTATGAACATGCAACGAGAGTCAAGCCCGTATTCTCTTACTAGTAACCATAATGACAGTGACCAACGTATAAATTCAGTAGTTAAGTCATGTTTTTTTCATCTTAAACTTCTGTCAAAAGTTAAAACTTTTCTGTCTTCTAAGGATCTTGAAAGAGTCACACATGTGTTTGTTTTATCTCGATTGGACTATTGTAACTCATTGTATATTGGATTACCTCAATCCTCCATGTCACGACTACAGATGGTCCAGAATGCAGAAGTCAGGTATTTAACTGGGGTTCGTAAACGAGAACACATTACTCCAATTTTAGTGTCTCTTATTTGGTTGCCAGTGTGTTATAGAGTTGAATTTAAGATTTTGCTGTTTGTTTTTAAGTTTTTAAATGGTCTGGCACCTACCTATTTGTCAGACCTTTTAAACATGAACACGTCAGTTAGATGCTTGCGATCCTCAGACAATATTACTCTGTCTTATCCAAGATCAAGATTGAAGTTGAGAGGTGACCGTGCATTTGCAGTGGAACAGTCTTCCCTTATCTGTAAGATCTACTTCATCCTTATATGATTTTAAATCAAAGTTACAGTCTCATCTTCTTAGTCTTGCATTTCATTCATTCTAACTCTTGTTTTTTAAATTTAGTGATGTCTTTTTACTACTACTGTCTTTTATTTTATTCTTTTTGCTGTACAGCACAGTGGTAAACTTTTGTTGTGTTTATTTGTGCTTCATAAATAAATGAAATGTAATGAAATGAACGTAATATTAAAGTCTTATCATTTTTGACATGACAAGAGACTAATTGAAACACGAGTTCATCCATCAAAACTTCATTAACCAACAGCAGCATGTAAACACCACGCTAGCTGGAGTCAACCGTTGCACACGAGTTACATCCTTTGAGACGTCTCGCACATGACACGGCATTGGAATTTGGAAAAGAAACACAAAACTGATGAGAGCCGCTCTGGTGGAGAACAGTGACTGGATCTAACACCTTAAGATGACGCACAGCTCATATCTCTGTTGCAGTAAGTTACAGGAAGTGAAACCACACACAAAACACCTTAGCAGAGCGGCTCTCTCACATTGTATGACATGACAGACAACTAGTTGTCCAGTCCTGTTCCGTTCACACAGCGCGAATATTCCAAGAATGCGGTTGTGAGTCCCGAAAATGTACGGGTGTGAGTTCGGTTATAGAATGCGGTCCTGTAAATAACCGTATTGTGTGTGAACGTAACCATACTAAGGACTCAAATACAGGACTGACAACTGTATTCTGCTGCTGTGTGAACGTGGCCAATATGACTAACGTTGGGTTCCAGACAAATACTTGAAATTTGCCTCATTTGACATCAGAATGTTTCAGTCATGCTACATTCCAGAAATCTTGGAACATTGAGTCCTTCCACCACCAATAACCAATACACTCTCATGGCAATTTGTGAATTTTTTACTTTTTTGGTGGCAAACTCGTACGCTTTTTTTACAATCTCATTTGAATGTTAGTGTAGGATCTGCTTAGGCCTCCCTGAGGGTTAGGTTTAGGGGTGGACCTTAATGTTCTTAACCATTCTTTTTTTATTTTTAATGTATGTTTTCATACGAATCAAATCTTATGAATTCATATGAAATGAATTAAGATTTATGTCTTCTCAGTGAAACATCATATTTTAATTCTACTTTTAAGAGCCCTCCACAATAATACTGGTAAAACATCTACTATATAAATAAGATTTTTGTGATTTATATGCAGATTTCAACCACTTTATTTTGTCAGAATACACAGTTAATTTTGAATAGTCATCAACCACTGGCTAAACCTTGACAGCCTTGGATTTGCGAGGTATATCAATCCTAAACTCATGCTATCTACCTTATTTTTCAACGCGGAAGTAAGGTGTTTTCTGTGAATGTGCGAGACTGCTATATGAAAAATAACAAGAAGAATATCAAAGTGCAGTAAACTGTAAAACAGTTTGAGAGTTTCCCAAAAGCATCATTAGCCAATTAACATTGCAAGGTCCGTCGTTACTAACATAGTTCAACGATTTGGTGTTTCCCAAAACCATTGTTCCAACAAACATTCGCAAACTACATCGCAAACTTGTGTGGTTGAAACAACAGCTCTTGAGCTGTGGTTAGAAGCATAGTTTCTTGTTTTTATGACGTGGACTTAATAAATCTTTATTTTTAGCAAAATATGCAAGCTGACATTAAGTACAATGTATATCTTTTATTTCGAATACAAATGTCATTTACATATTTTAGTTTGTCAAGAGATTTTAAGCACTGTTTTTGAAGAGTGCACATGTGCGGACGTGCTCTGGTTCGCAAGAACGAGTCTATGATTGAATCTGGAAATAAAGCAAAATAACTGAGAAAAATGAGCATTAGCATTAATTCGATCTCAAATGGATTCATTTAAAGAAGTTATTACTCCACCACCTGTGTGACATGATTCACCAACGTGGCTGAACGACAGGTTTCCGACAATACGGTTTCGGGAAACAGTCATGACTAGCTAGTTGATTTGTTTAACGATTCATCGAACTATGGTAGTGAAGCAGCGAGTTACGTCGTTGTACGGGAAACACACCCTAGCATGACAATACATTAAGACAATACATTAAAATAATATGGTAAGAAATACCATGAATGACACCGGAAGCCAGACACATTAAATTTACAAATGGCCACTCCCACTATTATCTGAAAAATAAGGTGGATTGGTTGAACCAGAAGTTGATTTGTCATCTCTCAAAAGGGTGATATTTCAAAATGCCACAGTGTTTTAGAAGGTAAAGCTGGCTTTATTATAGTTGTCTCTGAAGAATAAACTTTAAAAAAAATTTTGCATTTTAACATCAAACATGACACAGCAGCTTTAAAAAGTACAAATCTGCTAAATAATTATTTTGGAATGTGGTGTTAGAGTACCAAGTCTAATTTATGTTTCTTGAGTGGATGATGGAAAAGCCATGGAGAGTGATACTTGAACACTACTGCCAAATCAATAAATCCATTGTGACATCTATTATAGGCAACTAGGCAAAAATGTTTCTGTCAGGACTGTATACTGGTTAGCTGTGGTGCTCATGCAGGCACACAAGTAATACCAATTTTTCACCATCAAATCCATTACTGAAGGATTTGAAGTTTTTTGTTGTTGCTGTTGTTGTTGAAAATCCTCAGAATCACATCGAATTTCAGAAGTAAAATGGGTTGCAAACAGCACTTTGTGTTGACTTCAAACTGATTACACCATTTGAAAATCCTTCCTCTCAGCGAACCAATCAAACAGTATGGCAATCACTGGCAGTGCTGCTTACCCTACGACATTTCAGAACGGCATGAAACCATCCAGGCTGCCGGCATCAACGGTGAGCGATGTTCGACATTAATTTGTGTCACTCAACATCTCAAGGTCTCACTCAATCGAAAAGCCATAAATTAAGGCTTCGAGGAAGAATATTTGACAAATGAGTGAGCATTAGAGTGAAGAGCGACAATACTAGGAGTGTGAGATCAAGGGGTGAGCGTCAGACTGAGAAGTGATTTTATGCGATATGTGAGAGCGTTACATGGAGGCGTCAGAGTATTAGACTGAGTAAAAGTATGAGACACGCTGGAGAGTGTTTGAGAGAGCTGTTAGAGTACCAGACGTTGTTGGTTGAAAGGAAGAAATTAGACTGTGAAAATGTGGATGAATGGAGGTATTAAGGGGATCAGAATGTGAGATCTTTTTCTTAGAAGTGTGCCTGTGTCTATATATGCATCCAAACACACACACACACATATGCACGCAGTCCCACAAGCATGCCTATGAGCCATTTATGATTATTAGTTTTGACATTTAAACACTGGAAGCTTTGAAAAAAAAAAAAAAAAACTAAATATAAAAATCATGTAACTCTACTGCATGCATTTGAGGCTACTTAGAAATATATATAATCATATTTTTTGCTTTGCATTTTAAATCTAATTTGTCACATTTCCTAGGCAAAACCCTGAAACTGTCATATAAAGTGACAGATCACATTCTGTAAAAATGTGGGGGTGAAAAAACAAACAAAACAACAACAAGAAAAAAAAAATAATAATAAGAAAACACTCATTCCCATTCATTAGTCTATAATCAAGTTTTAATTGTGTGAATTAATTAGAGTATGTGTAGAGTAGAGTATGTTTTTTTTTTAGTAATGGCATGTCAACGCTCATTTTTTGCAAACTGAAGTAAACAGTAATTAAAAAATGGTATATATGTGTATTTGTTAACTACCCTAGTGAAAAAAATAGTATACTTAAGCACAATTTGTTTGCATGTACTTTAGTATAATTAAATGTATTTGTGGCACGCTATAAATTGGTATACTTAAAGTCTGCTAAATTGGAACAATTAATTTTGTACTAAATGCATTTTTGTTGTCCAAAAGCAGTGCTGAAGTTCAACTAAAGTTGTATTAAATATACTTGTTTGTGCTAAAGTGGAACTATTCCAAGTATACTTAAGTACACTTTAAATATACTCTTGTATTTAAGGTTTAAAATGCAGAATTCCCTTCATAAAATTCAAATGTATTTTGGTGACAACAGAATTGCATTTCAATTACACTGTAAGAGTGTTGAACATACATTAATATAACAGTTTAAAACATAGCATTCCAAGTAAACTTGAAGTGTGCTAATGGCATCATTATAAACTGCTTCAAATAGGCTACAATAAAGTAATCTTTATAAATAATGGCATATAAATAATTTGCCTTTTACAGACACCCCTAGTATACCAGTAACTTATTTATCCAGTGAACATCAGTGAGACAATGGGAACAGATATACATGTATACAATGTATGAACCAGTACGTGCTAGAATCGAACCAGGGTCAGTCGCTTTACCTGTTGCACCACCACACAGATATGGACCACGCAAAACTGTGGTTACTTTGTGTTCTCTCTATACTGTTACAAGTACAGCTATGAACATTTTTCCATTAATGACGGCACAAATTATATGGATTAAAAGACTGCGAATCGCTGAGAAAAGTCTCAATATAGGCACAGCAAGTGGTGTGTGAAAATAAAGGTGAAGGTGTTCATGTCTTTCTTTCTTCAGTGGGAAAGAAATGTAAGGTTTTTGAGGAAAACATTCCAGGATTTGTCTTCATATAGTGGACTTCAGTGGGGTACAATGAGTTGAAGGTCCAAATTGCAGTTTCAATGCAGCTTCAAAGCGCTCTACACGATCCCAGACAAGGAATGAGGGTCTTATCTAGCGAAACGATCGGTCATTTTCTAAAAAAATAAATAAAAATGTACATACTTTTTAACCACAAATGCTCATCTTGCACTGCTCTGCCACACATTACAAAATCACGTTGGAACAGTCACGTGTGACGTAGGTGAAAGTACAGATCCAGTGTCTACAAAGCGAATGTGCAAAGATGAAGTCAAACGGCCTTTACAAAAAAAGGTAAAACAACGATATTGCAGAGCAGTGCAAAATGAGCATTTGCGGTTAAAAAGTGTATATATATATATATATATATATATATATATATATATAGAAAATTTACCTTTTCAAATTAATGAAAGGTAAAAGTCATAATTATAAAACTTACTTCATGATTATTTTTTTTTTTGCAACTCAAAACACATTTCCTGTAAACTTTTATCTAGACCAATACTATTTTTATACTCAACAAGTAGAACTCAAATACAGTTCACTGAATTGTACATTTAATCATAATAGGTCAACAGCGGATTCTACAAATTGAGTGAGCAGTAAGTGAGCACTGAGTGAGCATATTACTGAAGCAGTACTTAAATATTTAACAAATTAATTCATTTTATTTGCAAATTGCTCATTGTTACATTTGAGCTGTAGGCAAAAGTTGGGTTTTAAAAATTCTGCCCTTACAGCACTTGTTAGCATAAACAAACTAGATGTTTCAGTTCATACCTCACGTTTTTTGTTTTGTTCTTTGGTTTGAGTCTCATCTAAGAAAAAAAAAAATTATATATATATATATATATATATATATATATATAGCATCATCTAAAAATAATTTAATCATTCTTAGATTTGAAATACATGGCGAGACTTTAGCTGTGACAAGCTTCTAGACTCTAAAAAGGTTTCATTCTGACAAATGTGCCAAAATCTACCATACAGATTCCCAATAGTAAAAGTACATAAAATTTTGTGATGCAAAGCTGAATTTTCCAGTCTTCAGTGTAGAGTTGTCAAAAGTACCGACTTCGGTATCTATCGGTACTGAAATTAAAAAAATGTGACGCTTTGAGCGCTGTTGAACGGATTCGTAAAACACCTCTGATTGGCCATTGTGTTGACACGCTCATCAGATATGTCTGTGATTGGCTTCAATGATCAACGCGCGGCAGCGTTTGAAAGCACACGGAAGTGTTTGAATTTGAAAGCATTTTAAAAGCGCGAGCGTTTGAAAGCAGGCGTCTATCAGTGGACTGGTCCGCAATAGACGCCTGCTTTCAAATGCTTCCGTGTGTATCTGTGTAAGCGCTTGGTGAAGAGCTTCATTGATGACTATTTACTACGTTTTCACAGCGTTGATCATTGATGCCAATCACAGACATATCCGATGAATGCGTGAACACAATGGCCAATCAGAGTTGTTTGACTCAACAGCGTCACATTTTTAAAATTTGTCTAAAATTCTTTAGAAATCATAATTATTATTATGCTAATGATAATTATCATTATAATCAGCAGATTATTATACTGCTCAAGAAGCTTTTATTATTATTATCAATGTTGAAAACAGTAGTGTTGCTTAATATTTTTGTTGTAACATTATAAACAGGCATTTAAAGGGCTCTCAAAAAGTACGGACCAGCCAAAATGTCCTCACTTTACTCTCTTAGTCCTCACTCCGCTGGTCTAAAACTCAAAGCATTCCTCACAAAGACACACACACACACACACACACACACACACTCACTTTGGTTTTCCATGTTTTTCCATAGACTTAATGTTTTTTATACTCAAACTGTATATTTTATCCCCAAACCCTAAACCTATACCCATCACAGAACACCTAAACCTAAGTAGGTGAGAACAGCAGAAATGAGAAACAGAATTATGTGCTCTGTGTGAGTGTGTGTTATTTGTGGCACACTTTAATGGCAACACAAGGCGATCAATGAGCCCATAGAGGAACGAAGGCTTCCTTATTTCTCCAAATTGCCTGCGCTAGCAGCACAACCTTGATAACACTCAATTGATTATTAATGCATTATTAATCCAGAGCCAGGTCACAGAGACAGCTGGAGGCACTCATGCACAGACACACACACACGTACAACACATTGATGAAGCGGCTCTGTGCTCGGGGCCAAAACGTGTCCAATGGAACACTGAGTACATCACATCAATTCACAGCAGCAGAACCAGGCAAATTAAACACAGGAAATACAGCGGCCACCAAATACACCTGGACAAGCAAACGCTGCACGCTTCCCTGCTCTCTAGGCCTGGCACGGGCCCCACAGAGCAGCAGATGGTGCGGTGGTGTCGGAGTGGAAGGGCACTAGCTGGACAGACCCCCGCTACATCCCCCCGTCCCCAGACCTCAGGCCCATCACATCCACACCAGCTTTACTAACACATGGGTCCCTATATCCACCACACGCACGGTCAACTCACACGCATCCATTTATAGAGCCAGAGGAGACCAGTATGTACCAGTGTAACTTCAAATTTATTCATATGTTTATCCGTATGTAGTCAATAATTTGAATGCTTTAATAATTGGTTAATTGTTCATTTTATTGGGTTAGTTTTTCTATAACTCTGCGGCTAGGCCATTTTTACTGTCAATACAAATGATGAACCCCCTCACATACCTACCCAGCGCTGGGTCAGTGCAACCCAATGTTAGGTAGTCTGTGCCAAACCGGTTAAAACTAGATACATTTTGTGTTCTGCTTTGAGAGAAAACTTGCTGAGGGGAAATTCCTGAATGAAATTAGGGTATGTATTACATTGTATTCCTGGGTCATTCTACAGAAACGTCCACTTTTGGTATGGCAAGATGTCTTAAAATGTATTTCTTTTTCTAACATTTAAACTTAGACCACATTATTAGATTACCCTTTGACTTTATGAATACACATAAATGACAGCTTAATGATTTAAAAAAAAAATTATTTAAAGACTGCATGTACCATTTTTTTTGTCACTGGTGTTACCTTACTTTTTTTGGCAATTTTAAACATTTTTATGAAATATTTCTCAATTTTTTCAGCACATGCAGTCAGAGTTACAGAAAAATAATGATAATGCAAAAAATAAGAAGATTATGTGGTAACACTTTAGAATACTGATCCTTCGTTAATGAATAACTACACAGGAACAAATGAGTAATGCATTGTTAACACTCTAGTAACCACTATTAACTAACAAGAAACTCTGATTAATGAATTAGTAAGTACTAGTGCTCAGTTGAAGGTGGTAGTTCACTATTAGATAATCAGTAACTACTGTTTTTTCATTCCTCCCAGTGAACTACTAAGAACTACAATATACAGGTTCATAATTAACATGATTAATGCATAATGTATAATTAATTCTAAAGTAAAGGTCATGGTAACCCACTAGTAATGACTGAAGTATTACCAAATACTTAAGAAGGAATTACTAATTATTTGGATCAGTATTCTAAAGTGAAAAGCATGATAACTCTCTAGTAACTACTGAAGTCATTGTAAACTTTTGAGGTTTTTGTACATTTTTTTTTTACAGTAATTCCTTCTGATGTTTTTGGTAACACTTAAGTAATTACTAGTGGGTTGCCATGATCTTCACTTTAATTACTACTAGTAATTACTAGCCACCTTCAACTGAGCACTATTACTTACTAATTCATTAATCAAAGTTTCTTGTTAGTTAATAGTAGTTACTAGAGTGTTAATAATGCATTACTCACTTGTTCCTGTGTAGTTATTTATTATTGAAGGATCAGTATTCTAAAGTGTTATCGATTATGTTATTTATTTTAATCAGGTTAGTTAATAGTGTGACTGAATGATGTTAGTTCATTTGCGCAACCATGTATTTGCTATAACAATGAAAATATTTGAAAAACAGTTATAAACAAGTAATGATGCAATCCTTTCAATCTTAATTCTTAAGTGTAGCAGAATTCAATGATGTAAAATTATTATCATGTCACATATAACACATTTTATTTAATGTGACAGACAAAAAATCATTTGACAGTTGGAATTTAAATGCTTGACAAATGAGATGGCACAAGGTAAAGGTGTATTTGATGTACCTTTTCAAAAATTAAAACATAAGAATGTCATTTAATGAACTGGAACAGACTACTAATATCAGTTTTCTTCCCACAGATTTCCATTGGCTGCTTTTGATGCTCTTGTCACATCCTAAAATGTTACTAAATGTTTTTGAGTGTTTTATGATTGTAAAAGACTGACTTGTCAATGAATAAAAAAAAATATTGTACACGAACTGTTCCTGTCCTATATATATACAGAAATTTTAGAGTGCATTTTTATCATTTAAAACAAAAAACCATCAATATCAAATTGACTGACCCAGCACTGCCAAAAAACAACCCAGCAAATGGGTTAGTGTATAAAACCCAACAATCTGGGTAAAGAAAAAACACAAACAGCATGTGTTCTGTCCAATATTTAGCCAGCGCTGGTTTGCCAAAAAACCTAGAAATGTGAATTTTTTTTTTTTTTAACCCAGCATTTTTTAGAGTGTGGTAAAAAAATAATTGGAAAAAAAGATAAGAGGTTTGTGTGTGGTTCAAAAAGACCATTTGATGTTTGTTTTTTTTTTGGATTAGTTTTGGATTTTGTGTCACAAACTGAGGTCCACACCAAAGAAAAATGTACGCTGTGCAATGATCTAAAGAGAAGTAGGTGGTGTACCAACCCTGTTCAGAGGGGCTGATGTTGCTCAGGGCAATGGTGCAGGTAAAGAGGATCCAGAGAGAGAGAGCCATGCTGTGGTGGGGGGAGTGCGGTCAGCGGTCGTTTGAATTTGGGGCACTCCTTCCCTCACGCCCTCTCACTGATGGAAAACCTGGTGAGAAGAGAACCAGAGAGACAAATGAGAACGAGAGATCAATACTAATAGCAGGACCTAAATTCTTACTGTCGGCCTTTCCCTTCCATGGCTCAATAAACAAAGCAGTAGTGGCCTGTAATTCTGTTCATTCTGTCAAAGCGAGATGCCCACTATTGCTCCAACCAGATCCACGTTTTCTGGCTCTGCACAGCCCATTTCATGTCGCACTTATTCAATATAATTGAGTGGAGCTCTAGGCGTACACTTGGCACAGTTCAGGTGGAGTTAGATGCGCTAGAGCTGAAGGGCGGCCATTTTGTTCTTACACTAACACATCAACATCTGTTCCCTGTTCAACACAAATATACTGTGTTGCTTTTTGCCAATAATTTAGTAGTAACCAGGTAAGCAAAAGCAAAACATGCTGTTCGAATATAAATTCAAAAGAATTGTCCAGACTGAGTCCAGACACATGTAAACAATACAATACAAGCTTGATTTAATGTGTTGTTACTTTTTAAAATGTGTCCAAATGCAATTCATTAACAGGCGTTCGGGTAACCCATCCCAGTCTACAGTCAATTTCCTCTTTTAGGTCGAAGATTGTCATAGTAAAGTATCTGTTTGAAGAGAATCTGGGTAAAATAAAAAAACAGCAGGTTTCCTGTAATTCTGTCCATTCTGTCAAAACGAGATGCCCACTGTTGCTCCGACCACATCCATGTTTTCTGGTCCTGCATGGCCCATTTTATAACACTCTTATTCAAAATAACTGAGAGGAGCTCTAGGTGCAATCTTGGCGGCAGTCAGTTTGAATTAGATGACTAAAGCTGAAAGGCGGCCATTTTGTTCTTGCGTTAACATGGCAACAGCTGTTCCCTGTCTAACACAACTATTCTGTGTTGCTGTTTGCCAATAATTTAGCAGTAACCAAATAAACAAAACAAAACATATGCTGTCATGTGAACTGAAATGAATTTTTCTGACTGAAGCCAAAAACATGCAAATTAGCTATGCATTTTCGATTTTTTATTGCAAAATGATGTTGTTACATTCCAAAATGTGTCAATTTTCTCTTTTATAATGACTATTGTAATGGTGGAGCAATCATTTGAAGATAATCTGAGTTAAACAGAAAAGCAGGAGGTGCCCTGTTGTTGCTCATTTTATATCACCCGTTGAAAAAACAGCATATGCTAGTTATGTTTTGAAGCATGGCAGCTGGTTTGAGCTGGTTTAAGCTGGTTTATGCTGGTCTTTAGCTGGTAATGAACTGGGTAAGCTGGTCAAGTGCTGGTCCTAAGCAACTAGCTCCAGCTTATAACCAGCTCAGGATCAGCCTAAACCAGCTCATGACCATCTAAGGACCAGCATAAACCAGCTCAAACCAGCTGCCATGCTTCAAAAGATACCTAACCAGCATATGCTGTTTTTTTCAACAGGGACACTTGTTGCAGTGCAAACTTGGCGGTGGTCAGGTTGAGTTAGACGGCATGTTGTTACATTCAAAACTCAGTTTTCTCATTCAGGTAAACTACCAATAGTGCTGTAAATATAGTTATTCCGTTAAAGCCAGGTCCCCACTGTTTCTCCGACCAGACATGTTTTCTGGCTCTACACGGCCCATTTCACATCACACTTAGTCAAAATAATTGAGAAGAGCTCTCGGCACACACTTGACGGCGGTCAGGTACAGTTAGACGGCTAGAGCTGAACGGCGGCCATTTTGTTCTGCACTAACACGGCAACAGCTGTTCCCTGGCAAACACTTCAGTTCCAGTCATTCCAGAGCTTGATTGGACGTGACGTGCTACATATGCATGGATGTGAACGCACGCCCCACCGCAGGACATGCACCATGCAAACACCAAGAGTGGCCATTCTCTGCACATTTAGACGAGAGAGAAATGCAAAGGTATAAAGAGGCTCAGGAAGTGAGCGCGAGAGAGAGAGAGTGGACAGTTTCGAGTCAGTACTGCCAAAGGGCTCACACATCTCATTTGCCTAATGAAATAAATCACAGTCTGGAAGTTTCTTTCATTTGTTCTTGGAGGCTGCTCTTCCTTCAGGGCTGAAAGGAAAAAACGACAGAAATGCATTGAATTATTAGAGCTAATGCTGCCCCTGCTGTGCGTTCAGAAAGAACAGACAGACCGTACTGTGTGTTTATTGGGAGGAGAACTTGTGTGTGTGTGCCTCTGTGTCTTTTCAAGGGGATGTGCTTTGATCCTCATAACCCAGTGCCCACTCTTTTCATTGATCTTCCCTATTCATAGATGTGAAAAATACATTGCCAATAATAAAAATAAATATAGCTGCAAGCAGCAATTACGGGGCCAAGCACAAAAGCAGCACAAGAAGCCAGCCAATGTGGCTGTGAGCATCAGACCAACTGCAACAGTGAGTATTTAAAGACCTATTAAGATAATTTTAGGCAAAAGAGCTGAAATATGATATATACTGTCAATAGTAAAGATTTACTGGTTTATCACGTTCGACCAATAGGTGGCGCTGTGACCAAATTAATGTGGTATGGTCAGAGTGAGGTGACAATGACACTCGCAAAGTTTGGTGTCCATATGTCAGAGCATTGCAGAGATACAGACTCAACAGTCATTTTGGCTTAATGCCTCTAATTTGTTGCTGCGGTATAGGAAAATGGTTTTGTCTATCAACATGATATCCATAAGATTTTGCCGGCATGGTCTGAAGATGATACGATTCGATTTTGGTGAAAATTGGACCAATGGTCTAGGAGGAGATTGAAAAAGTGTGATTTTAAAGAAAATCAAAGTGGTGGAGACTAAGTTATGCTGACTATGGCAAAATTGGCATCAATGTTCTCAGCATGACCCACGGAATCTAATAAGACCAGTCTCATTACAATAGGACACATTTATATAAAGCTATTAGCATTTTTTTTTTTTTTCATTATAAAATTTTCATTATATTTGACCACAAGGAGGCGCTATCTAAAAACCTATTGTGTACCTTCAGAGCATGGTGCCGATTGCACATCCTGAGTCTCGTAATGGTACATCAATGCATTCATATAATATAGCATTTTATATCATAATACTGTATTGTAGTTAATAGAAATTTCATGTTTTGTTCAATTATAGCGCCACCAAGGGGCACAATCCCACCTATTTTTTTATGTGTCCTCAGGGTGACCCCATACACGTGTGTGTCAAATTTGGTGCAAATATCTAATTTCGTTTTGGAGTTATAGACATTTATATGTATGAGATCATAAAAAATGATCCATGGACAACTTTGTTTAGATTTTTTTGCCACTTCCTATCAAAATTTTGACATTTGGGCTAACACGCTTAGTTAACCAGATTAGGTTTTGTGTTTCCTACGCTGGTTTCGTCTCGATCGGACTAACGGTTTCAAAGATATTCGCAATTGTTTTTTAAGCGCTAAATCACCACGCTGCACAAACCTTAAGTCGAAACCCAGCATGTTTGGTATCGCTGGACTTGGCAAGGATTCAGGAGTCTATTCAGGATATCCTGTGAAAATAAGTCAACCAGATTAAAAGTTATAAGCGTATTAAAAAAATTATCCACTAGGTGGCGCTGGTCCAAAACTTCTCAGGCTCTTTCAGGGCATTGTGCTGATGACCCATACCGAGTTTCGTAATGATATGCTAATGCATTCATAAAATACAGCATTTTAGCACCAAATTCAAATTTGGCCGACGGCCAAAATGGCCGATATGGGAAAATTGGATATCATTCAACTCAGCATGATGCCCCGAATCCAACGAGACCAAAGTTATAATTTCTGGACAAACCCATCAGAAGTTATAAGCAAAAATAGCCATTTTTCATATCTCCGGACCAGTAGGTGGCGCTGTGCTGAAACGCTGCATGTTGGGTCATGCTTGTGACGACATGTACCAAGTTTGACGTCATAGGGTGCTATCGATTCGTCTTGACCCAAGGAATTAGAGGAAATTTTGTTTCTAACCCTTACGGTTCAAAAGTTATTAACATAAACATGAGTGCAACTTTGGACAGCTGGTGGCACTAGAGGGATTGAGTTAGAGACTCCAAATTTGCTATGGACACAGTTCAGACTGTTCTCTAACTGTGTGCCAAATTTCACAACTTTCCCTCAAGCGGTTCTATGGGCTGCCATAGACTTAATAGCGGAAGAAGAAGAAGAAGAAGAAAAAAAGAAAAGAAAAAAAGAACGCCAACAGATACAATAGGTGCCTACACACCTTCGGTGCTTGGCCCCTAATAGTAATAAAAACAGGGATGTCCACACACATTAGTACTCCAAACATTATATTCACTTCCCATTGGCAGTTTTGGCCCATAATGTAAGCCAAACCAGTATGCACACACTAATGTAGCAGATTGTAAACCAAGGTTGAGCCAAGTTTGAAAGCTATAACTTTAACGATCGGACAAACTTTAAAGTAAAATAGATTCGGTGGGAAATGGGTTAGAATTTCACTGGATCATTGAAAGTAGATAAACAATATATTTTTGTTAATTACTCTCCTGCACGGCCTTGGTTACATCAGAAAAGAAAATCCATTTAGAGACAGAGGACCAGGACATTTCATTTTTGAATGTCTCTTATGTTCACCAAGACTGCATTTATTTGATTAAAAATACAGTAAAAACAGTAATATTGTATAATAGTATTTCAATTTAAAAGAACTGTGTTCTATTGGACTATTTAAAAAAAAAATGTAATTTATTCCTGTGATGCAGAGCTGAATTTTCAGCATCATTACTCCAGTCTTCAGTGTCACATGATCCTTCAGAAATCATTCTAATATGATGATTTGATGATCCAGAAACAGTTATTATTATTATTATCAATGCTGAAAACAGTTGTGCTTATAGGCGAGTGCACAACATGCGTACACTGCTTATTACACACACAGGAACGTGCAGCACAAACATGCCAAAGATTAAAAACAAAAGGATTACAAAGTAAAAGATTATTATCGTATGCATAAAGATAAAAATGGTCTGCTCATGCACAAGGTTAAAGCACGCGAACAGACCATCTACGGGAAAAGCTGGATTCCACCAAAGCATTTTTCCGCATCCGTTTCCTTGCTAAAGAAGCGTTCAGTTTTTCTGCTTTCAAATTCGCCATATAAATAGCGAATCCGTCCTTGGTGCAGGCCCAACTAGCTTTTAAAGGGAATGGGAGATGAGACTCTGATTGGTTTATTACACGTTACGGCCAAAACACACCCATTACTCATTCAGAGAATAGGGACAACCCTTTTAGACCATGTGCGCTGACCATTTTTCCCATCCTTAAACTAGCAAAAGTGGATTCATACACACCCTAAGTGCACTTGTGCCGTGCACTTTAGACCATGTGCTTAGATCGTTAAAATAGCGCCCTATAAGTGTCTTTATTGTCATGTTTCATCTAAATAATAATAATTAAAAAAAATCATACTGACCCCACAACAGTGTAGATCTAAGCTGTGAACCATGATTTGCTGATTGCTAATGCTATTCAAGCAGGTGGTATAAGGGGGAGGGACAATCTCATTGTAGAGATTTTGATTGGACAAAAAAATACAAATGCGCCTGAGTACAAGATGAATCATCAAGATGACTTTAGAGGTTCTTTAAAGATCATCAATTTTGATTTCATGTTTTAGCAGCCCATGTCGAACATCAAGCTTGGCAGCCGTTTGCACATCCTTTGATTCGTCACAGCTCCCATCCATTTCGTTCTCTCTTCCTACTCTCTCCTTCGTTATTCCAGCCATCACTCCATCCTCCCTCTCTCCTCCCCATGACCTTCTCTGATATTTACCCTCCTCTCCTGTGGCACAGCAAAAACCCAAAGCCACCGGCACAAGAGAAGAGAGTGACCAATAAAATCGGCCATAACAGAAAAACAGCCCACTTGCATGCGGGCAAGTCAAAGCATCAAAGTCCAGGAGGTAAAAAAGGGAAGATAAACATGGAAGTATGCACAGAGCCCTTCCTCCTGCTGTCTGCATGTTACTAATGGTCAAAAAATGCTCCCCTCCTGGGAGGCTCCACCGTCTCTATTTTTTCCCCTCGCTTTTGTAGCTGTTAATAAGAAAAAAATTGTCTTTCAACCTCTCTCTTTTGATCTTGCCTCTGTCTGCACTCGGCACAATGGCTCTCCCGCGGTCCCAGCTGCTAAAGGATGGATGGGAAAGAGACAGAAAGGTAGAGAGCAAAAGAAAGAGGTACAGCAGGCGGTCTTGGGAGGCTGTGCTGGTTGAGAGGGGAGCAGTGCAGCGTGGGTATTCACTATGAGCTTGCCTTAGGGCACTGACTGACCTTTTGCTCTGATCTGATCCTCCATTACCATCAGTATTGCTGTTCCAGTGAAGAGGATGGTAATATTTCTCCCAGCACAGAGAGATCGGAGGATAGGCTCTATCCAAAAGATCCCATAGGAAAGAAAAATCACTTATGTAATCTGTTTAATATCTCGATTGTTTCCCCTAGACGTAATATGGAGAGCGAATGAAGGTGTCTTCTTAAAGTTGCGATGAAACGGAAGCAGCGACAAGTCTTTTCTTACGTATTGTGACATACATTCAAGTGAAACAAATGATTGAAAAAGACAACAATATCTAGTTATGGGTGATTTCAAAACACTGCTTCATGAAGCTTCGAAGCCTTATGAATCTTTTGTTTCGAATCAGTGCTTCGGAGCGTGTATCAAACTGTCAAAAACTGCTGTTATGATGTTGCAAAGCGGTAGTTGTTATGTTATGTTATGTTAATATTAATAAACATACTGGGGTTTGCTGCACAAATAGTTTTACCGTTTACCGCATTTTGTAATTATTCTAGTTACTTACCTGTAGCGGCTAATGTAGTGTTTATTACACATTAATAGGAAATTGCTTACTTTTGCATTGAAAAATTAAATGGATAGCATAGCTTCAATAATGCAACTGCTTAGCAAATTTGTCTCATATTTTCCAGCTAGACTTGTGTAAAAACATCATTAAGCTATACAATTCCCTTAATTGTTAATATTGTATTTTCCATGTTGTTTTTCACCATATGGTTTTGCGATGAAAATCTTGTTGATTTTATCAGGCATAATTCCCTGCTTTATTTTGGTCAGACGCGAGCTTGTTGTGCAGTGGGCAAATGCCTCTTGCCTCAAAATAAATGAACATACATTATCGAACGAAGCAGTGAGTGGTTCTGAGCAACCTGCGGCATGTGTAAAATAGATGTATGGCACGTCGTGCTAGATGAGTGTGTCTGCTAAGCAAATAGATAATAATGATCGTGGTGATTATAGTAATGATCTAATGTAACTGGATAATTAGGTTATTTGCAATGGATCAAGGCTGTCTCCAGATAAATAGATGTTCAAATGCACATCATTCATACATCTTCTCTTAGTTTCTTTTTTCCTTTGTCCAGTGAAGAGGTCATTCTTTTGTAGCTTAGATGTCTTGAAGAGCATAAAAGAGGTTCTGAACTCTCTTTTATACATTTTAATCGAACAGACTGTTTTTGTACAGCTAAAATAACTGGAAGTGGCTGACAACGCTAGCCACGCATTTAAAATAAGTTTTTACGTAAAAAAAATGTGGATATTTCAGCGCAAAAACCTGTGACAGGCAAATGTGAATTAGGTCATTATTATTATTTTCAGCTTAAACATTTATCCTCCGTAACCTCACACTCAGAACGGACCCGGACAATGCGCTGTTAGCCTATTAGCATAATTCAAATAGCGCAGTGATTCGGGCGCTAACGTAAACAGTGTGTGCAAATAAACAACGCTAAATGCTTTAGCAATTAATTCTTAGTAAATTTCCTTCATCTGTTTTGTTGTTGTTTGCTTTTGAGTAATGTTGTGGTTCCCTGTTTGCGGTTATCAGTGGCTACTGCGTTACGTTAACTTAGCTAATGCTTATCGCGTAAGTGGCCGTCAGGCATTTTGTGGTTATTTAGCTTTCAAGCAAGCACAATGCAAGAATAATGACAGCAGTTTCATCTCTTAGAGAGCAGAGAGAGCCGGATCATTCACTCGGACCGGTAAGGAACGCTAGATTAAATTCCTACAATTAGTCGTCCGAGCCATTTGCGCATGGCTGGGAACTGAGCTTCCAGAGATGTAATTCATTTATTAGCCTCTTGACCTCTTTAAAGTAATCGCCTCTCAAATGGAGATAATCGGCACATTCTTCCTTTTTAAAATCCTGAGACATGCCGTGAAATATCATTACCATTGTCTTCAGCACATATCGTTCTATGCCCTTTACCATCAAACTCCTGTTTTACCAGACAAAATTATGACAGTCACCGGTAAATTCAATTTAATGAGATGCAAATTTGGTAAAAGGACAATTTGGGCCGCTCAGGTTGATGTCGTTATGCATGTCAAAAATCCCTCATTAGCAGACGCCTATGAATCGGATTACTGAATAATGAGGGTGTGTTAGCCTCAATCTTTCCACCGAATTTGACAGAGGGCTTTATCTGTGTCCAATGTATTCATCCTGTCTAATGCGCAAGGTGATTCAGTTAAAGCTCAGCAGACTGGTATGGTGGACTGGTGCGTTGCCCCGAATTAGCTCCTGATCTCCATAATTGATCTATAAATCTACTCTGACACTGTGGTTTGTCGTACTGCCATTTACATCAAGAGTAATAAAGTGTGTCCTTCGTGCTGCATCTCACAGACGCCGCCTATGAATGTGTCCTCACACGGCAGGCTCACGTGCTCCCTTAATAGTAATAATACTCCCTGTTTGTTACACTGAGCCTGACACAAAGCTTCTGGAAATGTATTACTCTAATTCTCCCATAAGCGAGCATCGCGGTCCTCTGCTCTGTTTTGGAGGTGCAATTTACATTGCCACTCCAGCCGACAGTGTCTCATTTGTCACTAAGCTTTCCTTTATGGAGTGGGGCTCAATAATTCCTCTGCATAATCCACAATAAATTGCACTTCTGAAAGCCTCAGACCCTTCCCTGGGGAAAAGCAAAGGGTTTAACGCAGGGGTCGGCAACCTTTGGTGCACGTGCCAATGGAGGATAATGATAATCATTGGTACGTGAGCTGAAAGAGAGTGAGAGAGATTAATATTACATGTTGTTATTGTGCATTTTGTTGTGGGAGTCAATCACATCTACCTCTTAACTGTTGCTCAAAGTCAAAGCCTCTTTACTTAGTTATAAGGTGTATGGGAAGAGAAACACACAAAAGTGTGGAGAAACTGATTTTCCGTGAGCTGGGTGCAGTGCAGTGTTCCTTGTGCAAGTGATAGCAAAGCAGAACAGAACAATAACACCAAACTTTGGACAAAACAATAACCAATAAGTCTTGGTATTTGGAAGCTGGCCAATAAATCTAAACCTTGATATATGATTTGTGAGCCTTATTACAAAAACTTCAGATTAAATCAAACATATACAGCGAATACAGAGAAGACAAAGAAACTGCAAAGAAAATATCTTTTCTTTTTTAAAGATCTTTTCCCAAAACCATTTACCAAATGTAGCCTGCTCTGAACCCTTAAAGGGTTAGTTCACCCAAAAATGAAAATTACCCCATGATTTACTCACCCTCAAGCCATCCTAGGTGTATATGATATTGTATATGTATATTCTAACAATATCTTTCATTCCTAAAGCCAACTTAAATATATAAAACATCAATTTCCTGACAAAAAATGCTTGAACAATGATTCATTGGACAACTAAAACAGTCATGTAAAAAAACGTGTATATAGGAAAATCTTATGATTGTGGCACTTTATGAAAAAAGAAAAATGGCACTTTATGTCAAAAAGAGATCAACAATGTTTATTTCAAGTAACATTTGAGATCACATATGATTTACTATGTGAAAATATTGAATATTCACAAAACATTTATAATGATTTTGTGGTGACATAAAATGAAGCAACACTTTAGACTTCATAATTATTTGCAAATTTCTAAACATCTGGAGCACTGCATGTATATTATTTATAATTATGATGACATGCAGTAGTTGTTATAATGGTATGTGAATGTTTGTTCCACTTGTCCTTACCAGCCTTATTATTCTTAACAGGACTTTTATGAAATTTGCTGTTATAAAATATATGAATAATAAGAAAAGCAACCATCAGTTTAATGTAAGTCACTTTACTCCTATCGACTAGAAGAACTGAATAGTCTTTAATTTGCACAATATAAAACAATAAATGCACATACATTCATACGTCCTGTTGAAAAGGTGGAACATCGTCCAAAATGTTACTGTTTGCATTTAGCTTTATAGTCTACATGCTCATATCTTTCAAGAAAAATGGAAAATGTAATTTATAAAGAGTTATACAAAAAACACTGTTATGTCTTGAAGACTACATTGTCAGAATTAAAAGAAACACCATTTTGCCTCAAGCCAACCCACAAATGAATAAAAAATTTGAACATTTACATTATTTACCATAGCTAAAGTCTATTTCCTTTTCACTTATGAGGTACTTAATGTGCAATACAACGTGCTGAAAAAGAACTGCTCAGTTTTGCCAGATTTAATTAAAAAAGAAAGAAAGTGTTATTTGAAAATGCAGTTCCCAAATAACACTTTTTATTGGATATTTAACATGAAGTAATTAGAATCAGTTTAAATAATAAATACACAATCTGAATCAACATGGTAAATGATTAAAGTCTGAAATGTAAATCTTAAATCTAAATTGACATGTAAAACCATTATACATTTTTATTATTTATTATTTTCTCTTTCATTTCTTTATGCCTACTTACAGTTTGTGCCAAAAGCAATCATAATTTAATTTTTATGACCATTTTCCACTTAGAATTAATCCTGACTTGCCAGGTCAAGTTTTGAAACACTGATTAAGAGCTACTAACAAGTAAATGTGGGCAGTTGAGTGTTTAGTTTCTTATTTCAGAAATCCAATGATTTCAGAATGAGACGCTTCTGCAGTTTGGCAATAAAAAATGAAACCAATAGACTGGGGAGAAAGATTTGAGTTGGTAAAGTTACAACAATCTTTTACAAGATCAAGGAACATGTTGGAAAAACTTATGTCTTATGATAGGACTGCTTTAAAATCCTCCATGCATGCATCCACAGAGGACACAAAACATTGTGTGAAGTTACAGTGTTATGAGCTTTTCCACAAAAACACACTGAACATTTAAAGCGTTTCCTTGCATCCCACGTGCACATCTGTCAGCTAAATAAACCAGCCAGGAGCTTTACTCTTAAACAGCTTAATCGCTTCACTCTTTGCCACCATTTAGCAATGAAACTGACAGCTACCTAGCCTAACAGTTACAGGTAAGAGCTAGCTTCAAAGTTAAGTTTAAAAACTTTCGAAATCTTTCAACATCTTCAACATCTTTAACATATATAAAATATTTACCCAATGGTCTCAAAATTAGATGTTGGTGACTTTTAGTTTTCGTAAGCATTGAGTTCATACAGTATATATTCTAGTGTAGTTCTAAAAATCAAACAAACATTTTATTTGAAATGTAAACTCTTCCAAGACAACGTACCAAAAATATAGATGACTCACATTGTAATGACATTGGTTTATCCCAATGTTTGGCTACTAAAATGCCTAGAATGAGCATGTCTACTCCAACTACTACCAACTGCCTCTAGCTAGCATTAGCATGTAGCAGAGGCCTTCTCCCCTTCCTTATTCAATAGGAAATACATCAAGAAATCTGCATTCAATCTGGAAGCAACATTTATTTTCAGCATGCTTCATTTTACATTCAGCCCTTGTTTTCTAATTCTTTGATTCTCGTATCATCTCAGATGACAGCAAAACTTGAATCCACAACACTAATACAGCATCACACATCCAGCTCAAGCAAACTGCACATCATACATTCTTCCACGCAGCTAACAAATCTGAATCTTCACACAAACAAAATTACGAATAATTTCTGTCTTACAAACATTAATGCATTTTCTCACTCGCTATGCTAACTTCGCTAACTTTGTAGCTCATACGGACATGAACGTGTGCTAGCCAGCTAAGATTAGCACTGCTTTATCTTCTCAGTGCCAATAATTCTACCGCATCCTTCATTTTGGTGTGCTGACTGTGTTAAGCACTGTGTGCGGCTACAGTAGCGGCACTAGTTTTCGCCATCATAATGACACCATTGTGCGAGCGGTGGGCAAATGGAACATGAGAGTGGTTGTAATGGGCCATGTATCAGGCAGAATGCGTTTGATTACTGGCTCTGAGAGAGAGGTGCAGCCGAGAGCGAACACGAGCTCATCTCAAACCATGCAGAAGAGAAAGAAGCAGAAGAGAGGCATTAGAAAAAGCAGGAAGAAGGAACAGGGATACAAAAAAAGAAAAGAGTGTGGTCACACTTTAGATTAGGGTACACATTCACTATTAACTAGGAGTTTTTCCTCAATGCTAAGAAAGGAGTTGTTGTAGTGGTTATATTTAGGTATAGGGTAGGGTTAAGGGATCGAACGGCCATGCAAGATAAGATTACCATGTGCTTTATAAGTACTAATAAACAGCCAATATGCTAGGAATATGCATGCTAATAAGCAACTAGTTAATAGTGAATATGTGATCAAGATGAATCATAATTTTTACAATAGATATACTGTAGAAAGCGATCAGACAGTAAACATGTATAATAAGTACAATGTATACACAAAATCTGTCATGAAAATGTTCAGAATATAATGCCCCAAATTCAGGAGACAGAAATAAGTGTTTTGGGTTTTGTTTCATGTTTGTATTTTCATGTCTTTTATTTTGTAATTCTCACTGTCATGCTTCCTGTTTGTCATGTGATATGTTGTGTTCTGATTGGTTCCTTGTCTTATGTGTCACGTTTTGATTGTTTCTTTGTGTTCAGGTGTTTCTTGTTAGCTCATTAATCTTGTTGTATAAATAGCCCTCATGTTTCCATTGTCTCTTTTCTAGCTTTATTTGTGTAACCCATAGTTGGTGTGTTCATGTTTGTTCACGTGTCAAGTCATGTCAAGCTCTGCCAAGTATTTTGTTTGCGTTTGCTTCATGGATTATGTAAATAAAACTGCTCTTGGTTTCAGTTTGCTTGCCTTCAGTGGACTGATGTTACAATAAGAAATTACATTGAAAACATTTTCATGACAAATAAGCATATTTCATAACCACAATGCTCACTGTACTGCAAAATCTCATTTTCAATAATGTAATGTGAACCATAAACTAAAATGCACTGTAATAATAATAATAATGATGATGATAATGATAATAATAAAATCTGTAGAAAAGAAAAGAAAAAGGTCCTGGTAATTTTCTGCCAGGACATTATCTGTTAAGCTTACAGACGTTTATTTTAACCCTAAAACACAGTACAATGTAATGAATAATTCAAAATAAATAAATAAATAAATTCCTTCATATTAACATAGTTAATAACATAGTCCTATTTTTACGGACATTTTTTTAGACTTATTATTCAAATTTTACATAAAATATCCAGTATGGTAATAATTTATTTAAATAAATATGTATGTATATATATATATATATATATATACACACACACACAAGGATACACATATGGACATGTTTTCACTTGTTTATGATGGTCAGTCTCAGCGGCGTGGATTATCCTATATCCTCTGCGGTCACCACTGGCTCTCTTGAGAAGCTCACATAGTCATAAACACACTCCTTCACCTGTGCTCGCGTTGAGGGAGGAGGTCTGTCATCCAGCATCACTGCATTAATTATAAAGTCTTTCCAATGAGCATGTTCCCTAGTGTCCTTCACTCACTACTGCATCTCAATTTTCTCACCAGGCTCAAGCAAATAAGAAGTCACACAGGGAGTCTACATGCTAGCAGGAAATTACATGTGATTTGAAGTGAGCCCAATTTATGTGTGTGAGGGGTGGGGGTGCATGGTAATTCATCGTATGAAGGAAGCGAGCTTGTCATTGCTTATTTCACTGATGCAACAGGAGGCCACGGCACCAGCCGTCACTGCCGGCCCTGTACGGCCCAAAGTGCAAGAACGGCAGTCACCTTACCTCACCCTGCTGTCTCGTCTCGCTAACATGTGGCTCTGTTTGAGTTCTGTCACCTCCCTCCCTCTCGATATTCATCTTAGGTTCTGCTTTATTAGAACATAACTGCATAATATGCATAGCACAATATTACCACAGCACATACCTCGGTAATCTGAGAACACATTCTTGGAAAAGGTTATGAGCACATTAAAATGAGATTAAAGTAACACTAATTACTACACTGGCAGTTATGAAAATACAGCGTGATGGCAGTTATTAAATAATATGTGTGTGAAACCATATGACAGAACAAAGGTACTGTAACTCTATGAGGAACAAAAGGAGCAATTATACCCATAGAAATGAAAAAAAAAGTCTCAGTTTTTTTTTTTTTCCTAGAAAGCTTTAAGAAGAAATAGAGAGAAAATGGTCATGAACAATCATAGTAATACAGGAAAGAAAAGTCATGATGGATATGTCTTTTATATAGCAACTGTTTCTCCTAGACAGCATGGCAAGCAAACGGAGATGAGCAATTATTATTGTACAATATCTCAATTACTTCTTCTAGACAGCAATGAGAGCACATACTGTAAACATGAGCAATTACACTTGTAGGAAAGAAAAATCACAGTTGAGATCTCTTTAAAATCTCAATTTCTTCTCCAGGACAGCAATGAGATAACAATGAGAGCGGCTGACGATTTTTTTTTTCTCTTGTGTTGTTACCTTTTTTTGGAAAGGGCGTTTGACTTGGTCTTTGCACGTTCGCTTTGTAAACACTTGCTCTGTACTTCCTCTGTACAGAGCAAGTGTACATCACACATGACCTTTCCAACATGATTACGTAATGTGTGTTGATCGCATAGCAGTGCAACACAAACATTTGTGGTTAAAAAGTACATAATATATATATATATATATATATATATATATATTTTTTAGAAAATGACCGATTTTTTTCACTAGATGAGACCCTTATTCTTTGACTGTGATCATGTAGAGCGCTTTGAAGCTGCATTGAAACTGCAGTTTGGACCTTCAACCTGTTGGTAGCCATTGAAGTCCACTATATGGAGAAAACTCCTGGAATATTTTCCTCAAAAACCTTAATTTCTTTTCGACTGAAGAAAGAAAGACATGAACATTTTGGATTCCCAGGAGGACTTGAGCACACCATAACCCAACACAATAGGAACTACCAGTGACATAAATGTACGTTGATTGGCTAAAGGCATGCCATACAAAACAGACCCACCATTTTTTAAAAAGCCATGTAAAAACACAGTTTACATATACTTACTGCACTAACTAACTCCATGAACAAGGAAAACAGTAGTAGATGGGCCAACACTGACAACCTTTATGCCATGCAGGAAATCCAACACTACTAGGGACCAAGCGAAACATGGACATTTTCTCTTGTATTTCTGCTCAGTTAGCGGCATTGGCCATCAACCACAAGGTGAAGCAATGCCACAAAAAAAATTAAGAAACTGAAGCAGGGCTACAAAATAATAAAAGATCACAACAACCCGAGCAGCAAGACGTAAGTGACAGCTTATGTCACTTCAGAGTTCCTACTGGTGGTGCGAACGCAACCAGAAAAAAAAGCTTCTTTTCCACCGAAATTGCCCTGAACAATTTGTCCCACTAACTTTTTTACCCCAGACCTGTTGCTGTCTGCATTTCCATTGTGACCTAAAGTACCGTGAAGATTAGTTCGGTGATGTAGGACTGTGGGTGACTTTGCGGTCGTATTTTTTAAACTCCATTGTTGATTTGAATAGCAAACAACTCTTACTGCATGCACCGCAATAGACTTTTTAAAAAGGTGGTTGAAATAAAATGCTGCATGGAGTCAACCAATCAAAATGCTGCATGAACTCAACCAATCTACCTCGTGAGCAGGGACTTTCTGAGGGGGAAATTTTTACCCAGACCTTCATTTAGATCTTGGTTCCTGTGGTCAAAACACACTGAGTCCCTGGAGAAAGTTGTGGTGGAAACGTGGCTTTAGTTCTCGGGGGACAGCCCTGGTGGCTAGTTCCTATAACTACCCGGTGCAAAAGGCCCTTATATGAAAGAACCTTTTAAGACTGTAGTTATACCTCATGTCTCTCCTCCAGTGCTTTCAAAGAGATCTCAACAACATCTCAAAAATGTGCTTAGATTTGTCAAGATTGTCTGCAATCCATAGTCAGATATCACAATATGAACTCAAACATTTCTCCTTTTAGTCCCTTTACTCTTACCTTGTCAACAAATGCCTCATTTGTGTTTTTATTGCTCCTTAGAAAATAGCAGAAATGTTCAAGACAAAGTTGATATTCAATAAAACAACTAAGATCTTCATTAAGTCTCCTGAGCTATGAAAGAGCAACTTCTGAGTAATAACATTTTCCTCTGAATATATTCAATAACTTGAGTGCTAAAGCATGTAACCCATACTGTAGGATCATGCTTATATAATAGCTTTTAACTTTTTTTTTTTTTTTTTTCTGAGCTACATCCTGTTCTTGTAATGTTTCTTTGTGAATATCTTATCTGTCATCTGGTTAAACTGGGGTTCCTAGAGTTAGCCTCAGAAAACCTCTCCAGTTGCAAGGAAATTCTTCACAGTTGAGAAGAAAGTTCACCTCTCAACTGTCACCGTCTCAACCTTACCTGTCATACAGCGACCACAAACTTTTTTATCCCGATAACCTGGTCTGTTTGTGTCTGCCCTTTTCAATGGCTAGCCTGTGGTCACTGACCCTGCACTCGGATCTGTCTCTATTCTGCAGCTCTGACAACCCGAGTTGTCTAGTAGCTCTAGTTCTTTTCTCTTTAGACTCTTATAACACTAATTTATTTACATTTTAGTTTCATTATTAGCTCAATGCCCCATACAGTAATTTTCATTTAAAATGTTTTTTTTTTTTAATTGCTTCTAAGAAAGGTTTATTTCTTTGCCTTTTATTTTCAGCACCATTGAATGATGAGATGATTTTGAGGATTTGTTTGCAGTTTCTCCAGCCTTCTCGCAAGCCATGATTGGTCGATTATGTATAATGCACGCTATTGTCAAATTATTTTTCAATCATTACCTTCCACAAATATGAAAACAAAACCAAAACTGAGGCATTTTATGCAACTTAGAAATCCGCGTCCTGGGAAAATGGCACATATGGTCACCCTACCTTAGACTAATAGTTATACATCATCGCACCATAGGCCCCGCCCACTGGCGTTCAGTCGCTTAACGGCTGGCATTTGACTAAACTGGATGTGAGCGTCATGCAAAAGCAAATAGAACCCCTTATATAATCAGTTTCTGACATACTCCACGCACTTGAATCTGTCGACAACAGGACGGAAGAGTGAAAGAATGTTCACTTTGATGCATCCAGTTTAAACAACTTGATTGCATCTCTGCACAAACTTCAGAAAGGATCACAGCATCAGAAACAAGTGGATGGTTTATTTTAATGAAACAGAAGCTAGGTTAAAATGTAAGAGGTATTTGTGATTCATTATCCAGAAAGGAAAAGCAATATTGATTCAAAGTAAGAGCAAGTTACTGCATTTCAATTAAAGCTACAAAGACTACTGTTTAAATTTTGAATAACCTGTATTGATGTATAATGCTCACTAAAACCAGGAACGAGAGTAAATAAGAATAACTTTGACTCAGACTTTTTAAATTTAAAATTCTCTTTAAATTTCTTAGGAAAAATAAAAAAGATACAAATTAGACAATTAACATAATTTTGTAGGTGCATCATCTGCATCCACCATCCATTCCTCCAACCGCCAGAGGGAGCCATCTCCCGAATGCTAATACTGCCAGTTCTTCTCTCTTCTCTTCCTGTCTTCACCTCTTATAAGCCATGTTGTTTGTATAGCATGTTGCGAAGTATTGCCAGTTTACCCTGTCTCTACCAAGCGTTTATTATACTCAGTTTGTTTGCCACATGTATGTTTCTCTGCCTGTTTATTAACTCGACTTTTGGATTACTGTTTCGGATTTGTTTGCTGTCTGGACTGCCTCTATTGTTATCGATCAGTTTAAAATGAGATCTTTTGACTTTTGACTGCAGACTTTGGTGTCTTCGCACATCTGAGGACAATTTTTAGATAATGTTCAGATATTTTCTAACGGTTATTGTTTAATAAACATTAAAAATATTAAAGAGGTAATTTATCCAAAAATGATAATTCTGTCAATTCTGTCACCCTCATGTTATTCCGAGCCCAGTCTCATTAGAAAAACGTACCCGTGGGAACATTTTTGCAAAACGAAATTACGTAGTGTCATGTATGTTTCGTGACAGTTTCAATGTGAAATGTCCACTGAGTGGCGCTAAAAGTTAACGTGAATATGGTACGTTTTTATTACGTTGGTTTTATACGCATCACCGCAGTTCTGATTTGAAATGTCTGGTGAGTGGCTCCATTACGTTTTAAAATAACGTACCACCAACACTATACCTAAACCTACCTGATAGTGTTAACAAAAGCAAATGTGACATAAAAAGCATTGGTAATCATGCCATTTTAGCTTGTTTTTTATTTCTTTTACCGTGACTCGTTCCCCAGATTCGTACCCAAGGCTTCTCTCATCCTAAGTACAACTCCGTATCATCTGAGCTACCAAGCAAGCTTGTTACATTAGAAAAGTGAAACATATGGAGCTGGTTAAGTGATGCAAAGTCCAAAATGTATTTGTTTACAAATCGTGCACTTTGGTAAAAGCGTTTTGAGATCATAACATAATATTGTGCAAGGAGACGTAAAAACAAGTCTTTATTAATCCATAATCTAACCTTGTAATCGTAACTGTGTATGAAAACGATTAAAAGCGCTCGCTGGTTTACTGCCTCTAGTGTTCATTTCTGTTGGAAACTGCAGTGATATGTACATATTGTTACGTATTTTGCGACAAAAATGTTCCCACAGGTACGTCTTTCCATGAGACTAGGTTGTTTATTCCAAACCTGTTTGACTTTTTTGTGGAAAACAAAAGTAGATCATTTGAAGAATGTTGGTATTCAAAGAGTTGTGGCTCCCATTGACTTCCATTGTATTTTTGGTCCATATAATGGAAGTCAAGGAGAACCAAAACTGATTAGTTACCAACATTCTTCAAAATATCTTCATTTGTGTACAGCAGAAGAAAAAAAAAAAATCACATTTGGAACTTAGTTAATCAACTATCCCTTTAAAAAAATAAAAATAAAAAATCATTCATTTAAATAAAGATTAAAATAAAATTGAAATATTAGATGAAAATTTTAAACTAAAAAACAAGTTGATGTACTAAAATGACTAAAACTAAAACTGAAATAAAATAAAGCTAAATAGAAATATAAATTTGACAAAAGCACTTAATAAAGAAAATATAAATGCTAATTCAAATAAATTAATAAATACTAGTACAATAGTATATAAATGGTACCAGTGTTGGGGGTAACGCATTACAAGTAACGTGAATTCCCTTTGAGTCGGTCACGTTCAACATACGTCTCCGTTCCCTCCTTCAGGGAACGACGGTTACATACGTAACCGAGACGTTACGTAATCAGATTACTTTTTTTAAGTAACTGTGTAATCATGATGGTTATTATAGACGTTCAGCCTGAGGCTTATTCATTTCACTTTTGGTGTGAAAGGGCCTTTACATTTGCCAAAAATAGAACTAGAACTTGTTATAAAAACAAACATCCCAGCACAGGTGAGAAAAAGTAATGTAACGCATTACTTTCAATAAAAAGTAACTAGCCTAAGTAATTCAATTAGTTACTTTTCTTAGGGAGTAACACAATATTGTAATGCATTACTTTTAAAAGTAACACTGAATGGTACTATACTACAAATTAAAAATGTGACACATTCAGCATTTTTTTTGTTCAAGAGACACATCTGAGAAGAATGAAAAATTAAAGAAAACTCTTCATTTCATCTCTCCTTTCATCGCCCTTCTGTCTTTAGTGATTTTTCTTTACCTGTTGTCCTGGGCCCTGTGATGAGGGCCCCAATAAGGTCCTTAAGGACTACTCATTTGTTCCATGGAAAAAAGCGGCCCACCTATAAACTTTTTTATCTGAGCCCCCATGAATTGTAGTGACGGGCCCTGCTGGTATCTCCACTGGAGGCCCGTGAGTAAATTTACTGCTCATTGAGTCGGTAAACTGTCTCTCTCTCCTGCTTTGTCACTGTCATTCTCTCTCTGTCTCACTTCCTTTACTTGACACTCACTTAATTCAAATTAGTGATGTGTTTGTAAACATCTATGCTAGAGCACATCGCGGCAGCATCTTAATTTACCACATATAAGTAAGCTGTGCAATAGTCACCCTGACATTAATCTTATGTGCCAGCAACAATGGATGGTGAAGACATAATAATGAAATGAATCGCGGGGTCTCTGTTTGTGCGGTACCTGCACTTTAACGGGAGACGCGGGATGGCTCAGACTGGCAGACTGCCACGTCGTGCGACCTGACCGAGCTAGACCTTGACAGATTCATCTTCATTACGCGCACATCAAAACTGCGTTTGCTTGTGTACAATTACCTGATCGTAAACGTATGTGTTTGTTTGTTTGTGTAGTGAAGATGTAATGCGTGTGAGACTAATGGGCGTTTTGATATGTAGGTTATTGATGCCACATAAACATAAATCACATTCAGGTACTTCAAAGAAAACATCCAATCAAAATGATCCCTATTTAATTCTTTAAAAAAACGTCCCTCGTCTGATTAAGCACAATGCATCAGTGCATAATATTCCAAGGGACAAAGAGCTTTCATAACCTTCCATTGAATTCTTAATCATGTGTGAGCAAGGTAAAATAATGTTAACCAAAATATCATAGCGTTTCCAATAATCCCAAGTGATAAAATCCTAAAACATAAAGTCCTGGCCTTATTTTTTACCTTGGCTTCACATGGAAAATGTCATATTACACTTAATTCCGTGGTGTTTTCAGTTTCAAGTCTGTTCTTTTAACCTTATCACATGTTTTAATTAATTAATGTTTTTATAGTGTGTGATACAAACTGTTTTATAGAATGCATAATCTGTTATATTAATAACACTGTTAAATTGAATTGTCAGAACAACCTCAAAATTAATATCCATTTTTATATGGTATTTTATTGTGATGCCTGACTACCATTCACACACTACCATTCAAAGGTTTGGGGTCAGTAAGATTCATTTGAAATTAATATGAATATTAAATTGATCAAAAGTGACACTTTAAATACATTTATTATGTTACAAAATATTTGTATTTGTTTTAAACTCTCTGTTTATCAAAGAATCCTGATTGTATTATGGTTTACACAAAAATATGAAGTAGACACTGAAAACTAGAGTAATGATGTTGAAAATTCAGCTTTCATCACAGGAATAAATTACATTTTAAAATATAGTCCAATAGAAACAGCTAAATTTATATATATATATATATATATATAATAATTCACAATATTGGGTATTACTGTATTTTTGATCAAATAAATGCAGTCTTGGTGAGCATAAGAGACTCTTTCAAAACCAATATATTCTTTTAAATCTTACCAACCTCAAACGTTTGAGTAGTATGGTAATTCTGTGATCATCTGGATGCCTGTGACATAAAATAAATCTATTATGTGCTTGAATATGAATGACAGCCATTCGCACATCTCTTCATTTCAACCCCAAACTCGATCTGAATATAGCAGCTTGAATGAGTGTGATGATGTAGTAACAGATATTAACTGTCATAAAGGGTTAGTTCACCCAAAAATAAAAATTGTGTCATTAGTTACTCACCCTCATGTCGTTCCACACCCTTAAGACATTCGTTCATCTTCGGGAAAACAAATTAAGATATTTTTGATAAAATCCGATGGCTCAGTGAGACCTGCATTGACAGCAAGACAATTAACACTCAATGCCCGGAAAGGTACTAAAAACATATTTAAAACAGTTCATGTGACTACGGTGGTTCAACCTTAATGTTATGAAGTGACGAGGATACTTTTTGTGCACCGAAAAACAAAAATAATGATTATATTCAACAATATCTAGTGATGGGCGAATTTAAAACACTGCTTCATGAAGCTTTACGAATCTTTTGTTTCGAATCAGTGGTTCAGAGCGTGTATCAAACTGCCAAAGTCACGTGAGCCATTGGAATTTCTAAACACTTATGGCGTAACGAAGCCTCATTTACTGAAATCACGTAACGTTGGCGCTTTGAACCACTGATTCAAAACAAAAGATTTGTAAAGCTTCGAAGCTTCATGAAGCAGTGTTTTGAAATCGCCCATCACTAGATATTGTTAAATAAAGTCGTTATTTTGGGTTTTTTTTAGCACGAAATGTATTCTCGTCATTTCATAACATTAAGCTTGAACCACTGTAGTCACATGAACTGTTTTAAATATTTAGTAAATATACATTTTTATATGGTATTTTATTGTGATGCCTGACTACCGTTCACACACTACCATTCAAAGGTTTGGGGTCAGTAAGATTCATTTGAAATTAATATTAATATTAAATTGATCAAAAGTGACACTTTAAATACATTTATTATGTTACAAAAGATTCGTAAAGCTTCGAAGCTTCATGAAGCAGTGTTTTAAAATCACCCATCACTAGATATTATTAAATAAAGTCGTTATTTTGGTTTTTTTTTAGCACAAAAAGTATTCTCGTCGTTTCATAACATTAAGGTTGAACCACTGTAGTCACATGAACTGTTTTAAATATTTAGTAGCTTCCTGGGCATTGAAAGTGTTAATTATCTTGCTGTCAATGGAGGCCTCAATGAGCCATCGGATTTTATCAAAAATATCTTAATTTGTGTTCTGAAGATGAACAAAGGTTTTACGGGTCTGGAACGACATGAGGGGGTGAGTAATTAATGACACAATTTTCATTTTTGGTGAACTAACCCTTTGAGGAATAGTTCACTTAAATATGACAATTATGTCATTGGTGCGATCAATTTAAAGCTTTTTTAAAACACAATGTGAGAAAGTCTTTTTCAGTTGATTTATAAATGCACAATACACTTTGTAGCACCAAACTAACACATCTTGTGCTTGGATCACTTATCTCACCGAAGACACCAGTAACTGGTGCCCCCTTAAAAACAAATGGATGCATGACTTCTCCACTAAATTGGCCTGCCAGGCTGTGACCCGCATCTGATTTGTTCCACAAAGTGAAAGCCAAGACGACCGAACACAACATTATAGACCTACGTGCACACGTAAACGTACGAGCACATGCGCGAATGTGATGTATCGAGTTTGATGGCGTGACCCCATTCTGCCGTCTGCGGTTACCCAGCGACGAGATGGGCCAAGTCTCGAAGGGTCTCCAAATCTCCAGGCTTGAACTCCCACACGCCTGTTACTCACCCAGCCTCTCACACACACACGAAAACATCCCCGAGCGCATCGGCCAATGATCAGTTGAGCTTACAAGAAAGAAGAATGGCAGTTATGTCACATCGGGCAAAATCTCCATTCAGCATCTCCCTTCCAACTGCAAGCAGACAGTTTCGCAGACACGCTGACTCGCAATTTTACCTAGATAAAAGATTAGAATATTACAGTGTGGAGCATCATTATGTCAATAACAATATGCACCATATTGTTACAGAAATACAAATCCATATCTCTGATCCAAGGCACATAAGATGGATTAAAACAAAGCCGGTCGGAAATGGACAACGTGAGATCCATCTTTTTATGTGCGTCTGACCTGCAGTTTTAAAGGGATAGTTCACCCAAAAAAAAAACAATTCTGTCATTGTTTACTCACCCTCATGTTGTTTCAAACCTATGAGACTTTGGTTAAGTATTATGAAGAGATATGGTCTCTTTATATGATTAATAGTTTTAACACTTGTGCTGTGTTGAAAACCCCAAAATGACCAGCCTTTTAAAAATTGCTCCGTCTACAATCAGTCAGTTTCAAAAAAGAAATGAACCTGTTCTTACTGAAAGAAAACAAGTTGACAAAAAGTTTGAATCCAATATTTGGTGATAATATAGCATATTTATAAGTTATTTTTTGTAGGCTGGTCATTTTTGACAATTGTAATCCCAAAAAAGTACAAAAATTATTCCCAAAAAATTGGGACATAGTTATACCCTGTGTGAGCAAAGTCAGTACGTTTTAGTCCAATGTGATAACATTAACATTTTCAGGAAAATGAAAATCCTCTCCGGGTCAAAATGACTCGAACACAACATATGGGAATTTAGGCTTTTATTTACATAATAATTAACACACATGCATAGAGCACATCAAATATGGTAAACACGTGTGAACCAATGAGGTCTGTTCTCATATGTGCTATGTTAAAATCTGAATAAAAGCCTGAATTAAATCTGTTCGTCAATCGATCGTACTATATCTCTTCATAAGAAGTGGATTAAGTCACTTGATTCATATTAGCCGCGTTTCCACTGTCGGGCCTAAAGCGGGTATGCCAGGGCCAGTCGCGTTTCCACTGTCACTTCCGGGGCTTGATTGTGCCTCGTCAGGGATTCCTCGGAGCCAACGGCCAGGGTTTTTTGGCCCGCCAAATACCTTGGTCCAAAGTGGGCCAGCTCGGGCTTGAGGGAGTTGTTACAAACAAAGGAAGAGTTTTCCTGAGTCTGGAGGTGGCAGCATCGCGGATGATTTCATATAGGTTACAAGCTAACATCAGCATTAAAGACTTCAAATCATTTTAGCTCAAAATTCACTTTCAGACAGCAGCGAGTGTTTAAAATAACTTCTGTTTGTGATCCGATGTGGATTCTTATTACCGTGTAAGGCAGAAAATATGTATATGCGATGCAAAAGACTATGCACGCTATTACGCTATTATAGTAACCATGGTAAATATGACCGCTTGAAGAAATCAGACAAATCATATACGTAGGCTATCACAATCGTGTATTTATTTTATCTGTCAGTACATCTCGTCTCTTAGCGGACTGTCTGATATCCATATTTAACTCCGCATATGTCATAAAATAAAGCAACTCCATTTTTTCAGGAGCTTCCTCTGTTTCTCAGACTGTAAATATAACTGTTGGGACTTTCTCTGGAGGGTTGTATTTTTGGTCTAAAATTTGTAGAAATGAAAATTCTTTCTAAATGTGATGTAAACATACTGTCTTGTGACTACAAATAAACAGAAACAGACACGACTGAATAAGTATGAGTGTCCTCTTTCTTTTGTGAAATAATGGTAAATACCACTTTATTTCTGTGACTAATGTTTAATCTTGACACAAATGAATTCATTATGATCAATTTATCACTTATTATTGTAAAACTGTGGTAAAACATAGATTCTTGGATTTTAAATCTTTAAGTAAACAACAAAAATGCCAACAAACGGCCGCTTTTATTATGTCTGCTAGTTTCCAGTGATTTCTTTCTGATTAGTTTTCTGATAAAAACTTCCATTTGTTGGTGAAATGAAGGGTTTGTGTGACGTTGTTCCAGATGACGTTGAATGCAGCCTGATTTTGGGCTCGGTGCTACAGGTCCGAGGCTATTAGCCTAGCCTGGCCTGTTGAAAGCCCTGGCTCGCACTGGCCCGACAGTGGAAAAGCGGCTATTGATTCATTTTATGATACCTTTAAGAGTTTTTTTATTTTTTTTATTTTTTTACGTTTTGGTTACGTTTAAGTTTCGGTTACCTGGACTTTCAGTGGAGGAAAAGAAACCTCTCAGGTTTCAATAAAAATTAGTGTTTCAAAGATGAACCAAAGTCATCCATGTTTGGATGACTAAATAATGACAAACTTTTCATTTTTGAGTGAACTATACCTTTTAAGCTCAAACCTGAAGGATGAACATTAGCCGCCTCATAAAACTACTGCAGCAGCGCACAACTCACGGACACACGCAATTACTTTACAACCATACTGCCCCAGAGCACAGACAGGATATTTTCCACACCACACATTACTCTTTCTGCGCTAACACACTCTCCCACAAACACTCACTCCCCGGAGGAGGATGTCATAACGATACAAGTCCTTATAAAGTAGCCGCGCATATGTGTGTGTGCACAAGCGTGTGAAAAAGCCCCTGGCTCAAACCTGCAGTCATACCTTAGCAGGTGCTGCTTTCCACTTGCTGCATCTGTTAATTAGGAACAGTCTGGTACAGGAAGACTCAGGCTTAGCGTGGCCGCTGCCTTGTGACTGGTCATTAGAGCATAGAGTGAATCCAGAGGGTCTGTTAGGCTACTTACAATAGGAAAACACACACACACACACACACACAGTTACACTCCGCTCGCTCTGTCTATTTCTCATTTTCTTTCTATCTTTCCCCGTCCCCCCCGGGGGAATGAGCGCATTGCTTCATCCACGCAATCTTTTTGGCCAGCAGTCTTCATGTTTCAGTTGACCTTTTTCTTGTGGTCTTTCAGAGCGGGCAGACAGACGAGACTGCTCTGTCGCCTTTGTCACCATATAAGTGAAAGAACAGGAAAAGGATGGTAGAAGATAGAAAAAGAATTTGTGCTTATTCCTCCTGAGGGCCTGTCGGTGAACATTGTGTGCGGCCCACCCTGTACCTGCTTCCTACAGCTGCTGGTATAATGGTATATTAGCACTGTTAAAGACAGTTAGAACATTTATATTGGATATATGTCCAGTGGGCCAGAATGTGCAGGTACAGCTTGTGTGATATTGCTTTTATAACTTGCATTTTAGACACAATGTTGCCTGTCACTTTGTCTGTTTTTGCCAAAGCAGAATGAAATGTTTAATCTCTGAGCGACACACAAAAGTGGCGATTTGTTCCTGAATGAATCTGTGTTTTGAATAATTCAGCTGAATGAATGAATGAATAAATAAACACTCGCTCATAAAGACAGTCACTTGTCACCTCCAATCAGCACTCCTGGAACACTGCTCGACCAATCAGATTTGAGGACCACAACTAATTGTTGTACATACATTGCATTCAATTTTTTCTTTCTTTTTTTTTCTTTTATTGTGTTGTAAATTATTTCTCTTTCAAATTATATTAAAATGTTTTTTGTTTTGTTTTTTCATGGGGAAAATGTATCAGTTTACAGAAAAACATGAAGCAGCACAACTGTTTTCATTAATAATAATAAAAATAATAGATGTTTCTTAAGCATCAAATCATCATATTAGAATGATTTCTGAAGGATCATGTGACTCTGAAGGATCATGTGACACTGAAGACTAGAGTAAAGATGCTGAAAATTCAGCTTTGAATCACAGGAATAAATTACATTTTAAAATATATTCAAATAGAAAACAGTTGTTTTAAATTATTACAGTATGTATTTTTGATCAAATGCAGACTTGACAGCATAAGAGACTTTTGAAAAGTAGTGTAACGTATTATGGTTTTGAGGCTTGTTTTGCTTTTAAGTTTTAAAAATATATTGTAAGCCAACTGAATTTGTACTGAATTTAAAGTCATACTAATTAATTTGGTATAAAAGTGAATTACTTTTGAGTCATAAAGTATTAAAAGTATTTTGTAAGTTTCCAATAAAGTGGGTGATTATTCAACTCATTTACATATTGTCCCTGTTTCGTATGTGTCTGATTCAGATGATCTGTTTATAAATTAAAAGAAATAATTAATTCCATTAAAGCTTGTTTTCACGAGGTTCAGTGCGTTCTGAGCTTGGTGGGTCTCTAAAGAAACAATAGTGCTCAATGGAGCCCGCATAAAATGCTATATTTTCTGGATTACAATTACAGATGGTGCATTAAATCTTATTTCAGCTCCAGAAGCTTCTAAAAATGTTTTCATTCAATGTGGTTATCAACAGTCTTTCATTCATTTTGTTGTTCTACTGCATCTTTGTAAGCGTCACTCAGGCAGTGTGTTCAGTACGTCTTTTCAAATATAGCTTTTAAATGCCAAGACAAAAATCATGCAGGTCGAACTTAATTTATTTAATCTCTTACTTTTAAAATTCGTATCAATACTCAGCCACTTCCATCAATGGACTCAAGGAAACAGCGTCTTTGAAGAGCTCCTCGAACATTCTTTGCTAGACAGCAGCAACACATTATCACAAATGACTCATGAACTGAACATTTGATTGGCTCCAGATAGTTTCCATATATATACACACAGTATATAATTTATTTTTATTTTTTATTTATTTATTTTTTTTGTGGGGAAGGGGGGGCTGTTTTTGAAAGGAATCTCTTATGCTCACCAATGCTGCATTTATGTGTTTAAAATATAGTCAAAATAGTAAAACAGTAATATTGTGAAATATTATTACAATTTAAAATAAGTGTTTCCTATTTCATTTTATTGTAAAATGTAATGTATTCCTGTACTCAAAGCTGAATTTTCAGCATCATTACTCCAGTCTTCAGTGTCACATGATCCTTCGAAAATCATTCAAATATGCCGATTTGATGCTCAAGAACATTTGCTTCATATTTTGGAGTAAATCGTTATACATTTTTTTCCTTATTCTTTGATGACTAGAATGTTCAAAAGAACTTGCTGAAGGACAAGGACACATTAATATCTTTTAAAAAAACCCTCACTGAATGATAGTGTATATACAGTACACATTAGCATGAGATACAAGATCATACAAGAGTTTGGATATAACGCCCACCCCTACTGCATCCTGACAGCTTGATCTAATCCTTCCTCCTCCTATCCTCACTCAACCTCTTAACTCCTTCGTTTATATAAATAATGAAGGCTGTGCGGACAAAGCTGGAAGGAATATATCGCCAGCAAACACGAGTGGAGCTCACATGTGGGAGTGAGTGCGGCAAAGCCAATCAGGGCGGAGCAAGGGACAACTGCGATGATCAAAAGACTGGCCCACTCTGATCTCTGTTAAAAGTGGGATGAATAATTTAGACAACATACTTTGAAAGCAAAATTGCGCCCTGGCCACGCCTCTTTTTGGCTGCGTGTTGAGGCCTGGGAACTGAGGAAGTCATATGAGTAAAAACAAGGGCAGTGTAGCTAAGATGCAGCTTTGTAAGGTCTGTTGTGAGTAAACAAATGCAAATCAATTCATTAAATGACTGCAAATTATTTATGGGTTGTGTTTATGTACTAATTAAGACTATGGTCATTCATTTCACACTAATGTACGTGATTCATCAATTCATTGTGTATTAAAGTTTAAAGGGATTTGCTCCAGGCTAGATGCTGCATTAAAAATATGAAACTGCAGAAAGTTGCAGCTAGTTGTGTGGGATTCGACTGACGCCAAGGCTGGGACTAATGCAATATTCTCCTTTATTTAATATTGTTGCCTCATACACAGCAGCCAGACTCTGTCAAAAGCTGGAGGGGTTTAACCTAGAATACATTTCTATTGCATCTCTCTAAACTCTCTTTTCTCCTGTCTCAAGATGGTCTCGCTGTATCCCGCTCTTTTTAATGCTCCCCTCTCTGACATGGTATTCCTTACTCTTCCACAAACAGAGGATGGATCGATTGATCCGCCTTCACCCTGACATTGAAGCTATCCCGTGAAACCTGTTCGGCATGCATGTGAGCGCGCATGCAGGTGAAGAGCGTGCAAGCATACGCGTCAACCTCGAGTGTGTGCAGAAAGGGGAAGTCTTTGCTTTTGGGGCTGTATTTGGCAGCGCTCTGTCCTAGTGTCTGCCAGCTCTAGTCTATCACCTCGGGGCCCAGGAGTCACAGCAGTGAGAAAACAGATTGATTTCTCCCCTCCTACGTACAAACAATTAACTACAAGCCGCTCAATTAGAAACACGCTGTAGACGCCTTCTGACACATCTTTTCCTTTGACCTGCGCTCTTTACCTCTCTCGATGAATTCTTCTAGCATTCCCGATCTAACTTGCCCTCTTCGGTCGTCTTTACGAGATTCCAGACAACTCGATTTGTCTGCAAACTGTACACTTCATCTCAGAGTCATTAAACGTGCATCACTCCAGTATTGAGACAAAATGGGTCAATGGACATTCAACGGTGGTGCAGATTCAACTGTGTAAACATTGTATTTAAAGCAAACTGTTATTAAATCATGAATTTGAAGAAAACAGGATGGATGGATGGATGGATAAATAGGAGGATGGATGGATGGATAAGTGGATGGATGAATAAATAAATGGGTGGGTGGATGGATGGCTAAGTGAATGGATAAATAAATGGGTGGGTGGGTGGATGGATGGATGGATGGATGGATGGATAAATGGGTGGGTGGATGGATGGATGAATGATGGATGGATAAGTGGATTGATAAATAAATGGGTGGGTGGGTGGATGGATAAGTGGATGGATGAATAAATGGGTGGGTGGATGGATGGATGGATAAGTGGATGGATGAATATATTTGTGGGTGGGTGGGTGGGTGGATGGATAGATAAATAGGTGGATGGATGGATGATAAGTGGATGGATGGATGGATGGATGGATGGATAAATGGATGGAGAATAAGTGGATGGATGAATAAATGGGTGGGTGGATGCATAGATGGATGGATAGATGAATGGATGGATGGATAAATGGGTCTATGGATAAATGTTTGGGTGAATAAATGGATGGATGGATAAGTGGATGGATGAATAAATGGATGGATGGATGGATGAATGGATAAATGGGTGGATGGATGATAAGTGGATGGATGGATGGATGGATGGATGGATGGAGAATAAGTGGATGGATGAATAAATGGGTGGGTGGATGCATAGATGGATGGAATAAATGGGTGGGTGGATGGATTAAAATTAATTGAAATTAGACTAAATTCATATTATTAATGTATTCAGAAGAACTACTGTATATTAATCGAAATACATACAAAAATAAAGAATATTATAAAGACGAAATAACTATATGAAATATGAATATATAAATGTAAATCTGAATGTATTTTTATAAGACTTCCTGTTTTGCCATTTATATGTCATATATTATATAATGTCTAATATATCATACAGTATATATAATATCAGGCTGGGGGAATGCATTACCAGAGATTGAATTTATTTTAATTGCAAATTAAAAAGTAAAATCGAGCATGTCTACTGGATAAAACAGGTCAATAAACGATTGACAGTGGGACAGTTTTTACCTGCCCTTTAGAGCAATGTTGGGTTAGATCTTTCCTAAAGATCAACTGTGCAATCGCTGGGACTCAATGCAGTACTAAAGCGATAAGAATTCTATTAAAGAAGGGCCAGAATCCATAAAAACAAATAAAAGCTATATTCTTTTGGGAAAGATTCAATAGCACCTACTTCCACATTGAGTTTTTCCCCAACTGTAGCTTATCTACATTACCCGGTCACACCAAACACGCTTTTCAGCTGCGGCAGTCAGAGGGGCGTACCTGAGGGATAAATATTATGGTGTGACATTAATCATAAGGATTTGGTGCCCTCTCTGAGACATACTCCCGGTGTGTAGACCGCTGCAACCAATCCGATTCCACTCCACTCAAAGCTCAAATGAGATTTGCTTTCTTCTCTCCAGACATCAGCGCATAAGCTATGACGACTGGAATCGAGACGTCTGAAATCCCAGACGTAGCCGCCGTAAGCACATCTATAAAACTACACTAGAATACAACAGTACAAAAAATACAACTTACAAATCCCAAATCGAATGGCTTTCGTTTGCTCTTAGCACCCATTTTGTTTTTAGGCGATTTACGGGAAGACCAATTCAGGACTCAAGGCAGGTTCTCCAGAAAGACGTGCGCCGCGAAGCATGAAGGGCACATATCTCTATTCTTCCACCTTGGGGACCCACAGCTGTGTAAAAACACATGCTGATCAGCCGGCGAGACACAAACAAGGTTCCTGTCCCTCTGTCAAGTCTCTGACACACTCTATCTGAGCTTAGATCGGAGACATGGTACTTTCCTCCGCCTGGAATTCAACAAGCACGGAAAAACATTCACATTCAATATGTCACCATCTGGCAATGGTCGGGTTCTTGCCGTTTTGTCAGTCATAAAAATGCAGCAAAGCCTTAACATATTCAGGTCACTCTATAAAACAGGTGCCATTTGTGCCCTTCATATACATATGTGTAAAAAATGACTTTACAACAAAAAGCAGATGTCAACTTCCACTCTATTTTAGACAGTATTTTAAAATATAATGCTTTTTTTTTTTCTTCTCCTTGCTGAATGCACACTAACATGTGGCAAATATGCATACAGTATTTTGATGAAAACAAAAATATATGCAAAAAGATCAGATATTTGGTAACACTTTACAATAAGGTTCATTAGTTAACATTAGTTAACTACATTAGTTAACATGAACTAATAATGAACTGCAATTATAAAGCATTTATTAATCTTTGTTAATGTTCATTTCAATATTTACTAATACATTAGTTATTAACATCACAATTGCATGATATATAGTCAGAATTGCAGAATATATCTCACAATTTTGACTGTATAACTCACAATTGTAAAAAAGTCAGAATTATGAAATATAAAGTCAGAATTGCGAGATATAAATTCGCAGTTCTGACTTTTTCCATATATCTCGCAATTCTGACTTTATAACATGCAATTGTGAGTTTATATCTCACAATTCTGATTTCATAACTTGCAATTCTGACTTTACATCATGCAATTCTGACTTTATATCACAATTCTAACTTTATATCACACAATTCTAACTTTATATCACGAAATTCTGACTTTATATCACAATTCTAACTTTATATCACGCAATTTTGACTTTATAACTCGCAATTCTGACTTTATATCACAATTCTAATTTTATATCACACAATTCTAATTTTATATCACACAATTCTGACTTTATATCACACAATTTTGACTTTATAACTCGCAATTCTGAATTTATATCACAATTCTAACTTTATATCACGCAATTCTGACTTTACATCACAATTCTAACTTTATATCATGCAATTCTGAATTTATATCAATTCTAACTTTATATCACACAATTCTGACTTTATATCACACAATTTTGACTTTATAACTTGCAATTCTGACTTTATATCACACAATTCTGACTTTATATCCCACAATTCTGACTTTATATCACGCAATTTATATCACGCAATTCTGACTTTATATCACACAATTTTGACTTTATAACTCACAATTCTAACTTTATATCATGCAATTCTGAATTTATATCACAATTCTAACTTTATATCATGCAATTCTGACTTTATAACTCGCAATTCTGACTTTATATCACAATTCTAACTTTATATCATGCAATTCTATATTTATATCACTATTCTAACTTTATATCACGCAATTCTGAATTTATATCACAAGTCTAACTTTATATCGCAATTCTGACTTTATATCACACAATTCTGACTTTATAACTCGCAATTCTGACTTTATATCACAATTCTAACTTTGTCATGCAATTCTAACTTTATATCACACAATTCTGACTTTATATCATGCAATTTATATCGCGCAATTCTGACTTTATATCATACAATTTTGACTTTATAACTCGCAATTCTGACTTTATATCACAATTCTAACTTTATATCATGAAATTCTGATTTTATATCACAATTCTAACTTTGTCATGCAATTCTAACTTTATATCACACAATTTTGACTTTATATCACACAATTCTGACTTTATATCATACAATTTATATCACGCAATTCTGACTTTATATCACACAATTCTGACTTTATATCATGCAATTCTGACTTTATATCACACAATTCTAACTTTACATCACGCAATTCTGACTTTATATCGCAATTCTGACTTTATATCACAATTCTAACTTTACATCACGCAATTCTGACTTTATATCGCAATTCTGACTTTATATCACAATTCTAACTTTATATCACACAATTCTGACTTTATATCACGTAATTCTGACTTTATATCACACAATTTTGACTTTATAACTCACAATTCTAACTTTATATCATGCAATTCTGAATTTATATCACAATTCTAACTTTATATCATGCAATTCTGACTTTATAACTCGCAATTCTGACTTTATATCACAATTCTAACTTTATATCATGCAATTCTATATTTATATCACTATTCTAACTTTATATCACGCAATTCTGAATTTATATCACAAGTCTAACTTTATATCGCAATTCTGACTTTATATCACACAATTCTGACTTTATAACTCGCAATTCTGACTTTATATCACAATTCTAACTTTGTCATGCAATTCTAACTTTATATCACACAATTCTGACTTTATATCATGCAATTTATATCGCGCAATTCTGACTTTATATCATACAATTTTGACTTTATAACTCGCAATTCTGACTTTATATCACAATTCTAACTTTATATCATGAAATTCTGATTTTATATCACAATTCTAACTTTGTCATGCAATTCTAACTTTATATCACACAATTTTGACTTTATATCACACAATTCTGACTTTATATCATACAATTTATATCACGCAATTCTGACTTTATATCACACAATTCTGACTTTATATCATGCAATTCTGACTTTATATCACACAATTCTAACTTTACATCACGCAATTCTGACTTTATATCACAATTCTAACTTTATATCACACAATTTTGACTTTATAACTCGCAATTCTGACTTTATATCACAATTCTAACTTTACATCACGCAATTCTGACTTTATATCACAATTCTAACTTTATATCACGCAATTCTGAATTTATATCACAATTCTAACTTTATATCATGCAATTCTGACTTATAACTCGCAATTTTGACTTTATATCGCAATTCTGAATTGTGAGATAAAAACTCGCAATTAGCCTACTTTTTTATTTATTTTATTTTTTTATTTAGTGCCGGAAACAAGCTTCCATGGTAAACAGCAGAAAACTGAAAAGTGTATAATAAAAATTCTGAAAAAAGCACACATCTTATAGAACAGCCCCGTAGGCCCCCGTAGTAAAGATTTAAAACAAAAACAATGCAAAAAAAAATAAAATAAATAAGTAAATAAATAACCCTCATGTTCTCCTTCAGAAACCCCCGAGAATATTCAATCTTGAAATGCCACAATTGGGATCATATTTTGATTGGTGCATGAACAGTGACTAGTACACACATTTACAGCTCTACACAATTCCAGCTATTACAATACGCATTGTTTTCAGGATTGAATGAAGAATAAATTAGACTAATGAACAGATGGGTGGGTAAAATAGTGGGTGGATTTGAACAATGCCTTTTGCAGAATGCTGGGAGGGACACATTTGAATCGCTGCAGCGAGCAGGCCTTGACCTTTTGTGTCGGAATTGTGTCTTATTCATACTGTTGTGCTGCGCGTTTGGTTTGTTCAACAAGAGTCCCACTGCTCTCCGACTGCCACTGAAGCTCTTCAGGGACTCAGTCACACACACACAAACACACACCGATGAGTTAACTTCCTTTATTACTGCTATGTCATGCACAGAAGATGAACCACAGGATCACAGACACATGCTCACAAACACAAACACCCACTGAGTGCACAGAGGCACAAACACATGTGTGCGGCGCCAGGGAGGCAAGGTCACGGCGCAAGGCTGTTTCTCTTGCGCTGTGGGCAGAATACCGATCACGAGCAGCACCAGTCACAGGAAAGAATAATCACTGATGAGTTCTTCAATTTATCAATTGCTTCTCTGAGCAAAATGGTGAGAAAATGGACACGTAAAGCTAAATCACACTGAACACTAGTGCGAATTTTCACACTTATGCTGGTATCTCACATACCTGAGCTTTAAACATCATCTCAACATTCGTCTCAAATTATGCTCGGATTTGCCCAAATACTGAAGTTTGCAATTGAAAATCATAATATAATCATTCATTCATTTATTTATTTTAAAGATAGTGAGGATAATATTATCTATTTAAAAAAAAAAAAAAAAGTTGCTGTTTGAATTTAAATGATTGATTGGATCATTATTGCAGTGATTATTATGTTTCTAGCATGTTATATGTTTGGGCAACAGTTGTTTTAACCCTAACTGATGGAATGTGTAGATTTTCATTTCTTAAACAACCATGTAATAATATGTATCATAGTCATATTCCAGGAAGACAATGTCAAGATGCATCAGGCTCAAATTGTGAAAGAATGGTTCAGAGAGCATGAAGAATCATTTTCACACATGATTTAACACCTCCAGACCTTAAATTCATTGAAAGTTGTTGGGATGTGCTGGAGTAGACTTTACAGAGTGCTCACCTCTTGCATTGTCAATACAAGATCTTGACCAAAAATTGATGCAACTCTTGATGGAAATAACATCACAACATTTATTTATGTTATCATTTATCCCCATATTATTCCAAACCCATAAAACTACACTCTAAAAAATCTTGGGTTATTATTTCTACCCAAGTCCTGGGTTGAGCCTTTTGAGACATTTTTTGGGCTATACTATACCGTGTTTGGGTATTTTTTGTTTTTTTTGTTTTACCCAGATCCTGAGTCAGACATAATAACCCAGTGTTTGGGTAGTTTTTGTTCCTGGGTCAGACATAACAACCCAAGGGGTTGAGTTATTTATCTCGGGGTTTTTTTGTGACCTCTTCAGGAGAGAGCAGAGCAGCTCCGTCAAACTGGTGCATATCTTCGGTAGAATACAGGTTTGTGTATGTTTTATTTTATCTAAACATTCGTTATAGTTCTGTATATCATTTAATTTTATGCAAAGCAACATACAGGGCACGATGTGAGTCACCTAAGTGAGTGTTGCGTCAGTCTTTACACATGATGGAAACGTCTGATGCCTTGCATTACATTTAATGATTTTATTCAAAAAGATACAGAATATAAATACGTGTTCTCAGAACTGTAGAGTCAATGGAGTCAGTTACAGCATTTTTCGGCTCGTTCCGGGGGGTAAAGTCCAAATTTTTGGTGGGGTTCCTCTGGTAAAATTTGCATTCCAGGGGGCTAAATATCATGTTGTTTGGGGTAGCTTCAACCCACGGACATGAAAAACAACCTGCAGCAACAGTGTTAAAGTAGCCCAATTCCACGGAAAAAACGTGGACTTGGCAACACTGATCTCCGGCACGAGATCCAACGCCGTTATTTAGGAAACAGGACAACAGAGACTGGTCGATTACACTTTAATTACTTCTAAATGTTACATTTTTACCACTAATAATTGTTAAACGTGCTTAAATGTAGGCAATATGTATTAAACATGATATAAAATATGCTATACTATAAAATATGATCGAGAATAAAGGAATTATCATGCAAACCAGTGCTTGTGTGGAGTATTTAAAAAAGTTTAGAGGATTTAAGTTAATCTGTAAACATTAAATTATGAATGAAGTAAAAAAAAAAAGAAGCTAGTATTATAATAAAAAATCAGTACCTCGCGATATTTTTTTGTGATTTTTGCGATCAAAATGACAGAAATTTGCTAATTTTTAAATTAGAATACCACATTTACCATTATGTTAGATGCACAATAGTCATACATGGCAATAGAACAAACAAAATGCACAAATCTTGTTTATTGTGGTGTCTTGCCAAAAAAGGCTAGTCCAGTGGTGTACTAGGCTATCTAGTTTTAATAACATGATCACTTACGGTGGGAAATGTGACCAAATCAGCAATAAAATAAGAATAAACAAATTACTATAGGACAAATAAATACAACATAAAAATACAGATACAAAAAGTGCTTTAAGTTTAAGTACTATTTGTTTTTCCCCTGTTGTTGTTTCTTGATTAATATTAATGACACAGACAGGAGCCTATGTTGCTTTCACTTTAAGACCTACTGTAATGAGCGGATCCAACACTGACACACGTCCCAAACTTGTTCACTCAAGACATAACCGCCAAGATGGACATTTATGCATAATTATGTGTGTATTTGACCGTTCAAGGGCAATAAGCCTAGAAATATAACAACACAAGTGGCAAACGCATGCACAGAATCCGCAGCCAGTTGGTCAGTGTCAGAGTCGAACTGAGTTTGTGTAGTTTATACAGCGCTTTTTTTAGTGCTATCAGGCATATCATACATCATATGATTTGTCATTCATCCATGTCGCATAATCGCTTCGCCCGCTCCTTGGCACAGATGCGAGACGACAAGTGAGAAAGATTCGCTTTCGCTTATGCACAGACACATCACCTACTGTGCATGCACATTGCACGTCGGTCTGTAGGCTATTCTCGTGAAAATAATGCATTGCAGCTTTTAGGGATTAGGAATTAGGGATAATTCAATTAGATAATATTATTTATTTTTGTGATTAAAATGATTTTTTGCGATGATTTTGCGGTGAAATGACGAATTATGCAGGCTCGCAAAAAAATGCGACATTTTGTTGATTTTGCGTTGTATTCAGCGATCGTGGAATCGCGAAAAACTGGAGGGACTGAAAAATTAATCAACCCATTATATTGGGTTAAACAAGCAACCCAATTTGCTGGGTAAAATTAACCCAACATATGTTCTGTCCTATATTTACCCAACCCTTGGGCTGAAAACAACCCAAACTGAGCTGTTGTAATCTGAGTGTAATCTTCGAAAAACTAAAATTAAGATATTTTTAATGCATTTTAAAAGGTTTCTTTCCATGAAATCCAAACTTAGAATATCAAAAAAGGAAATAATGTAATCATTAAAGTAATCCATATGAATCAAGCTGTTTATTCCAGGTCTTGTGAAGAAATATGAATGCTTTATATGATGAACAGATTTAATGCTTCACGTATAAAAAAAAATAGTTCTGGTTATCTGGACTTTCAATGGAGGGACAGAAACCTCTCAGGTTTCATTATTAAGATATTAAAATATCTTAATTGTTGTGTTTCATAGAGTAACCAAAGTCTTATAGTTTTAGACCATTTGGAACATCCAGAGTTATTTTTAACTCTTTTTAAGAAATTTTAAGAGAAACACTGAGACCAAGTTGATACTTAAATGAAACAATAAAACAGCAATCAAATGTTCATGTGAGTGGAAAACAGGCCTTTAGGAAATCTAACCTGGCTGACTTATCACAGTCTGCACAGTCTTTCGCATTGTGCATGCACGCATGCATAAAAGTACAGCTGGAGGGTAGCGCGGTGAACACAGCTGCAGAATATATTTGCCGTCGAAACATGCAGGTTGTGCATTTTTCTCCTCCGGCCTAGTCAGGCTCGCTTCTCTCTGCCGCACACGTTCAACTGTCTGCCACCACACTAGATGACTCAGACAGGCGATGAAAATCCAGTCTATTTTCACGGTGGCGAACGACTGGCTTAAAATTTTCCTATTCTTTTTCATCCTCCAGACAAAAATGAGCCAGCCTCCAGTGCTATATCTGAACGGCCCACAAACCGCAGGTGGTGTAGGAGTTTGGTGGATTTTCATTACCGCCTGCCTCCCAGCAGGCCTGAGCGCTGTGACTCAGCCAGATCAGAAGGGTTATGGGGCAGCAGTTTGGAGACTCTGAGAGTCTGCCTAAGACTGTTTTAGATTACAGTGGCATTTGCTGGAGAGAACTCACTGAAATATTAATCAGGTCAGAGTTAACAGAGCTGTCAATCTCTGTCCTGCACTGAATCTTAATTCTATTACTGGTTTTTGTTGACCTTTGTTGCGTTTTGCATGTGTTGCAAGTTAACGACGCTGTCCGTGTGCAAATGGAGGGATGCCAAGATTGAATTATACAGCTGTCGCTGTGGTTTGTGCAGAAATGTGATTCAAAACACCCGATTTTACTGACCCACTAGCAACCTATGGCAAATTTTGCTGGCGGAATGGCATACAGAATTGGCATTCAGATTCTTGCCATTGCAACGAGTCAGAACATTTGGCCCTTCCCAGCAGCCTCTGCCCAAGGAACTCTCGGACGCACTGACATCACAGTAAGGGCTCTGATTGGTCACCAGATGGCTGTCCCGATTGGAGTCCATCCCAGACACTGATGGTGAATCACTGTGTCACTGACATTCTGAATATGGATCCAAACCCACCACCCCATCACTTTAAACACAAATACACATTTGTGTGTATTTTGCCATACCATATTTAAATTGAAACATATTGAGGTCATATTTCAGCCTAAAAATAAAAACAACAGGTTTAAGAAATTATATCATACATAAAGAAAATTAAGTTTTTTTTTTTGTTTGTTTGTTTGTTTGTTTTTTCAAAGGTTTCAATTGTTAACGGTAACACTTTATTTTAAGGTATTTTAACTAGTTGCTTATTAGCATGCATATTCCTAGAATATTGGCTATTTATTAGTACTTATTAATCACATATTAATGCCTTATTCTACATGACCTTATTCTACATTCTTAATCCTACCCAATACCTAAACTTAACAACTACCTTACTAACTATTAATAAGCAGTAAATTAGGAGTTTATTGAGGAAAAAGTTATAGTTTATGTGTTCCCTATACTAAAGTGTCACCGTTTAGTTTACGAATGTATTTTTAAAATTAAAAGTTGGGTCACACTTTAGTTTAGGGTCCAGTTTTCACTATTAACTAACTATTAACTATGACTTTTGCCTCAATAATCTCCTAATTACTGCTTATTAATAGTTAGTAAGGTAGTTGTTGAGTTTAGATATTGGGTATTTGTTAACATTAGTTATTGCACTGTGAAGTTAAACAAAGAACAATTGTATTATTATTAACTAACACTGACAGATTATTAAATGTCATAAAACGTATTGCTCACTGTTAGTTAATACATTAATGTTAACAAATGAGACCTTATTGTAGTAAGACATTAACACGTTTTATAATTAACATAATTCTTGTTATATTACTGTTATACAATATACTGTATTTTACTGACTTAATATAAAAACATTTTACATGTCCAAAAAACAATGTGTGTGCGCTGTGTGTGTGTGTATATATATATATATATATATATATATATATATATATATATATATAAACTGCACTAGACCCACGACTTTAGGACCTACAAATATAACATTAATCCATAACCATAGGCTTCATCTTTTCCTGTCCAGCTTTCAGCATGCTAAGCTCTGTTAGGTGTCTTCTCCCTCCATAATCAGTCTAAATGCTGCAGTCTTCCTGTAAGGCTGCCAAGAGGAGCTTAGCAGCCTGGGTGAGACGCCAAGCCCAGGCTGGAAAAGGGGGAGAGAGGGGAAGGTAAGGAGCCAGAGGGAGCAGGAGGGCTCTTCAGACTGTCTAAATGATTGCATGTGTTTCAGTTGTGTATCTCTTTTCACTTATGATGCGTTTTTGCTGTTGTCATAGCGCAGGAGCCAATGAGGAGCTCTTAAGTGCCTGCATTCTTTTAAAATAAACCCCAAATGGAGATTTGGCCATACTTGAACCTGAAGAGGCACTTTCCCTCTTATTCCTGAGAGGGACATGAAACGAGAGCACACCTCTACAGCTTACCACACTCCCTTTCTCTTTCTGCCCAATGTTCTAAACCTATCTGCCTTGTTCCCCAAGGGCCGGCAGTAGTACGCATGGTTTTCGTTCCTCTATGGTTGCCAGACAATACACAAAGTCAGAATTTCCACTGTCCATACTTCATCTTCCTTTCCAACTCTTTCTTTTATGCTATTCTCCATATGTTCTCTTTTGAAAACCCACAAACCCCATTCTGACTGTAACTTTTCCTATAGCTCTTTAAAATTGCATCCACAAAACTCGGCACAGACCTTCAGGCTGTTCTGACTATGTCCTATCTGATCTGACCTCCACTCTTCCCATAGCAGACAATCAACTATTCTATATGCTTCCAAATTCTCCTTTATTATCTCCTTTATTCTTTTACATCCACTAAACTTAAAGGGACAGTTCACCTAAAAATGAAAATTCTGTCATCATTTACTCACCCTCAAGTAGTTCCAAATTTGTATGAATTTCTTTCTTCTGCTGAACACAAAAGTCAATGGGTCCCATCAACTGTTTGGTTACCCATATGCTTCAAAATATTATCTTTTGTGTTCAGCAGAAGAATGAAATTCATACAGGTTTGGAACAACTTGAGGGTCAGTAAACAATGACAGAATTTTCATTTTTGGGTGAACTATCCCTTTAAGACCTTGAGACTGACTGAGTATACTTCTTTAAACAGTCTGACCTATACTTTTTATTGTAGTAGACAATCCCCAAAATCTTATACTTCCCAACTTACATTGGCTGAATGTTTCCAGTGTGTCGAAATATATGTAAATTCTAACAGTCAAACAGATCTAAACACATGCAAGGTTGTTGATCTGCTTCAAAACACCTTAAGAAAACCATAGCACTAACTCAGAGCACCCTAATAACTGCCTAGCTTCGCTCTCTATTGACTCAGAACACAACTATCTAGCACTGCCCTGGGAACCACTCAGAACAGCCTTACAACTGCCTAGATTATTGTTTGACTTTAAGCTGTTTAAATGTATTGAACCTAATCAAAGCTGATATGGCCTTCAAATGTATTTTTATATGAAGTTTATCCTTAAGCTTAGTCTGTCTGCATCTCTGTCTGTAAGTTCTACATAACCAGTGTTGGGGGTAACGCATTACAAGTAACTTGAGTTATGTAATCAGATTACTTTTTACAAGTAACTAGTAAAGTAACGCATTACTTTTTCAATTTACATCAAAATATCTTTATAATATCTATCAAATACATAACGCAAGTTACTTTTTTCACATTTATTGACTGACAGCTCTCCTGTCCCCATGTTGAGAGAAATAGGTTAAGTGCAGAGGCAATGAGTGCGTTGTGTGAACATGGTTATTGTAGTTCTAGACTACATGTGAACATGCATTTACTCATCTCATTTTGAAGTGTTTGGGTTTACTCAAAATGAATAAAAACAGTGAAACGCAATCTCAGAATTTTACACAAACCTTTAATAATTAGATATATTCAATTACATAAATACACTTTATGTATTTAATCTCACTTTATTAACCAATGTCTTTGATGCTGACCTTCGATTATCCAATTCAACCATACTAATAAGTAGGGCTGCACGATTTATTGTGATTAAACCGCACACGATTTGGCAAAGGCTGCGATTATTTAATGCGCAGCTTGTCAGAGCTGTACGGCTCTGTGATCAGTAGTAAATGCTACTGTAAAAAAACTCTAAATATGCCCTGCCGTAGAAGAAGATAACACGCATCATATCGCTGTAGCTGAATAAACAGAAAATTGAAAAGCTTTGATTGATTAAACATGACTAATAAACACACGACTGCCTTATTCTGTATGAGAAGCCACATCATCTCACAGAAGGATGCTCAACTGTCGTTATGAAGTGAGTTTGGAGTAAAAACGTTATTAAATGTTGTCTTTTTATGGACAAGATGTTAATAAATGCTTCTCATGTCTGAAAAGATGTTTGACGCGTGTTGCTTTTTCAAATGCACATTATAAGCGATTCAAACTCGCAGTGGTTTCAGATGGAGTAGCATTTGGAGCCATACTTTATTGACAAGCCGTACATAAAAAAAAATAATCGCAACCTTTGCGTTTTCATAATCGCACTAAGAATCACGTTTAAGTGATAATTGCGTTTCAATGTTATTTTTCATATTGTGTGATAAATCGTGCAGCCCTACTAATAAGCAACTTTATATTAGATTTAGAAATAAGAGTGTTGAACTTCCCTCTCCTGTATCCTATTCTTCTTTAATCCAGAATGGCAGCACAGCTGAAAGGTTTGGTTGAGCTGCGCCCTCTACTGTACAGGTGTAAATATGCTTTTCCTTCAGCCTGAGGCTTTTTCATTTAACTTCTGGTGTGAAAGGGCCTTAACATTTGCCAAAAATAGAACTTTTTTGTTGTTTTTAAAAAACAAACAAGCAAGCCCAGCCCAGGTGAGAAAAATGCAACTTGGTCTCATGGAAAGACATACCTGTGGGAACGTTTTTGCGAGTTGCAAAAATACGTACCAATACGTACATATAACTGCAGTTTCCAGCAGAAATGAACACTAGAGGCAGTTAAACAGCAAGCGCTTTTAATCGTTTTCATACACAGTTACGATTATAGAGTCAGATTATGGATTAATAAAGACTTGTTTTTATGTCTCCTTGCACAATGTTATGTTATGACTTCAAAAGCCTTTTTACCAAAGTGCATGATTTGTAAACCGACTTTGCATCGGTTAACCAGCTCCATATGTTTCGCTTTTCTGACAACATAAGTTGGCTCAGTAGCTCAGCTGATATGGAGTTAGGACGAGGAATCCTTGGGAAAAAGGAGTCATGGTAAAACAGCTCAAAGATGAGAGGCTAAAACGGCATGATTACGAATGCTTTTTATGTCACATTTGCTTTTGTTAACACTATCTGGTAGGTTTAGGTGTAGTGTTGGTGGTACGTTATTTAAAAAAAATAATGCAGCACTACACTTTTAGCACCACTCACCAGACAAAATGTCAAATCAAAACTGCGGTGATTTGTATAAAAACCAACGTCATAAAAACGTACCATATTCAAGTTTATCTGTTCCGGCAATGCCGGAATGCTTTTAGCACCACTCAGTGGATATTTCACATTGAAACTGCAGTGATATGTATGTATTGGTACGTATTTTGCAACTCGCGAAAACGTTCCCACAGGTAAGTTTTTCTAATGAGACCAGGCTCGAAAAACAACACAAAAGTGATGTAACCTATTACTTTTCATAAAAAGGAACTAATTAACGCAATTAGTTACTTTTTTAGGGAGTTTTTTTTCAACCTTTTTTCCAAAATAACTTTAAGACAAGGCTTTGTCAAGATGCCAAACAAAGCCCATCATTATGCACATTCCTTTTTTATTGTATCTCATCTGTGGTGTTCGCAAAGCTGGTTCTGTATAATGTCATGATGAGCAGACCCTCTCTGGCCTTTGGAGGAGTGACTCAGGCTCTGTTGTCGGCGACAAGCAGGCGGACAGAATTGGCAACATGCAGACCCCGCGCACCTGTGCGCCTCTGACCGGATCACTATTTAGCATGGCCAGAATAAAGTCCTGCAGGTGAAGAGGGAGGGAAGGAGAGCATTTTGGGAGCACAGGTTTTGGAATCTGTTCCTCTGTGCCTTCTGCCAGCGTTGGAGGTCGAATGATGCTTGTGTCCTCTCGCTGGCACTGATTTCAGAAGTCTAATGCGAAGGGCCCTCTCACTCGCATCCCTGTTTAAAGTGCCGTAGACGGGATCAAAGCTGGCCAGACAGACACGCAGTCTCTCTCTCCAGCCCGGCCTCTGATGGAGCGGTCATTTTTCAGCACCTGCTCCTCCCCAGCATCCTCTGCCACCATGACAACCAGCCGCACAATCGGCACAATCTGCTCGGCGCCTGTGACGCCACGTCTCCATGGCGACGGCACTCCGTTCTTCCCGATGGCTCTCCTGGAAAAAAAAAAAACGAAGCTCCAAACGTGGCTCAAACATCCCGACAGATCTTCGCAATTTTCGATAAGAGAGCAAAGAGACCGGCACTTGATGTTCAATCAAGGCGAAGCTATTCAGAAGGCACTCCAGACAGATGGAGGTTACAGCCTTCCTAGAGCCCTGTCTGGAATATTCCGGATCTGCGGATAGGCTCATCTGCCTTTGTATTGTTTGCAATGACATAACGTTTCAAATGTGGGCCAGAAGAAGCGGCGCTCGATACTCGCATTTCGAGCTTGTTATACATCAATGCGGATTTAATTCATTAATCCATCCTCTCATTGACTGTGGGGTGGGTTTGGCTAATTATGCACAAAAGACACATCTATCAGAGTCTCCTTTGTTTGTCGGAGCACTTTAGCCCGCAGGGAGGCGAATAACAGAAATCTCAGACATACATGTCTCCCGGGGGAGCAGTGTGTCCCGCTGAGGCGACTCCTTGGTGACGGACTAGCCTGTTAATCAATAAAGCAGGGTCTTGATCGAGAACAGATGAATCAATTAATCACCCCAGCCCGTATCTCGACTGCAACGGGAGAGTGAAGTTAATCATTTTAAGAACACATGACCCGAGGCTAACAAATAACAAAAAGAACGTTCTAGGATTTTAAGTGCTGGCATACTGGTCAGATAAACACACACAATAGGCCAGTTTGTGTGCGTCTGGATGTGTGGAGAGAGATCTCGTCCGCCGCATGGGGTGTATGTGGGTGAGGGATCCACACTGAGATGAGAGATAGAGGGAGGGCAGCGAGATGAGCTCAGCTCCCCAAGGCGCTTCTCCACCGCTGGAGAGGCAGGCCGTCCACTCTGGCTTTGAGGAGGCAGCTCTACAAAGCCCCGACGCTCAGAGGGATGCTCGCAGAGCCAGGGCTGGTCAGAATCCTGGGGCGCCGGCACTGTGTGGAGCAGCCCTCCCGCAGAGGAAAAGAAACGGGTGACGGGGGAGGAAGAAGAGGGAACCGCTTTAATGAAGCTATGAGGAAAACTGAGATTTGGAAGGGATGGGAAAGGTGGGGGTGGGTTGGCGGGGAAATGAGACAGTTGGATAAGAGGCCAAGAAGAGATGAAACAGGTGGCAACAATTGGATAGGAGAAAAACAGTCTAAAGGATGATGTTATGGTTCAGATGTTGCTCTTTCATTGCTAAAGAGAATGAATGGTTATGTCTCATTTAAAGGGATAGTTCACCCAAAAATGAAAAAGTTGTCATCATTTACTCAGCCTCATGTTGTTCCAAACCTGTTGTTCCAAACCTGTATTAGTTGATTTCTTGTGTTGTACACAAAAGAAGACATTTTAAAGAAAGTTAGTTGATGCGCCCCATTGACTTTAATAGTATTTCCCCCCCACAATATGTAAATCAATGGGTCTCATCAACTCTTTGGTTACCCACACTCTTCATAAAGTTTTGGAACAACTTGAGGATGAGTAAATGATGACAACATTTTCATTTTTGGGTGAACTATACCTTTAAGTATCAGTTTGTTTCTGCTTAAATTCTTTAGAAGCAATAAAAACGAGACAAATTTACTCTTCAGGAGATCTCATTTAAGGATCAGCTTTATCTCAGATGTTTCTGTTCAAATTATTTGACAGAAATAAAAGAAGGATACAAATAAGACAATAACAGTATGATGCTCAGAGGATGCTCTTTCATTTCTTAGATCTCAGTTACGTTTAAGCATCAACTTTGTTTCCGATGTTTCTCCACAGATTCAAATAAAACAGACAAAAATCAGACTAATTTAATTGCAAGCAGATGACTGTCTTGAAGCTCATTCTTCAAGAGACTCAGAGATGACTCAGTAATGATTGATTAAAAGATCAACTGTGTCTCTAATATTTCTATATCCCTAGGAGAAACAAAACAGACACAATTGAGACACGTTAATGAAAGTTGCTCTTTCCCAGTTCAGGAGACTTAATAGAAAACTCAATTACATTTCAATTTAGTATCAACATTGTCTTATATGCTTCTTCACAAAAACCATTGGCCAAATAAAAATAGACTCAAATGAGTCAATTGTTGGCAAACAATTGTAGAAAGCAATTCAATTATTACAGCCATGGTAATAGATCTTAAAATAACTTGTTTAGAATTGTTTGAGTTCTGAGATCTCTCTTTGTTATCTTGGAAAAATCTGACCACAGCTTGAGATGTTGAGATTTCATTTGAAACTCATCTGAAACATTGGGGTCTTTCTCTAAGAAGAAAAATCGGAGAAACAGGAGGCTTAAAATCTCATTGATGTCTACGAGAAACAAATGACCTGTGATCAGGTGATCACATTTCTTATTTTTCATATCTATGGAACTGATAAACTGTATAAATGTGGAAAGAGGAAGGATGGGGCAGAAAGAATATGAAAAGGAGAGGTTATAGCTAGGGAGGGGAGAGCACAGGTTGCTCTTTAATTAAAATGTTTTTCAATTAATTTTACAATTAAGGACTGCTCGTTCACTTTGGCACACTAAAGAGATGACATTGTTTACACGGTCATTAAAACAATGATGACAGATTGCCAGTCCTATGGGACTATTACAGAGAGGCGACATCACCTGACCTTACACACCACATCTGACATATAAATATGTTGCAGCTATATGGCCCATATAGCTGCAAGAATTATGTCTGGATATTTTTTAGCCTTTTGAGATTTTAATTTTATAAAGCTTTAATTTTGATTTCATAAAGCTTCATAAAGATTCATGGAATGCAAAAACTAATAGTAAAAGACAATAATCAAGGCACGTGATTCACTGAAGTGACTAATCAAAGAAAATAATGCTATGTAATATTATTAAACCCTAACGCTCAAAATAATTAATTGGTTTGAGTAGGACAAACTTAAATTAAACAAATTAGTTCAGTCAAATTAACTTTTACGAGTATTTAGCACTTTCTTTTTCTTTCAAGTTCACAGAACTGATATATTTTAAGTAAACTGAACTGTTTTATTGTTTTGAGTTGTATGAACTTATTTCTTTTAATTTAGATGAACTTAAGTTGAACTGAAATTGGGCTGGGATTTCTATTTCCCAGCATGCTTTGCCCATGGCACTCAAAAGGGAGGGTAAATGCTAAAATTAAGTGTTATATAATGTTATTTTTGTGCAAGATTATTGTTAAGTGGGAGATTTAGTAGTGATTAATGTTTTGTTATGCTAATTTAGAAGAGTTTCTGTTAATGTGGGTTTTTGGAGAGTTACCATCATGATGACAAGTGATGCATACGGCTTGGTTTGAGAGCAAGTATGTTAAATGCTTTATCTTTCTGCACTCATTCAGCAAGTGCTATACCATGCTATTGTTAACATGTTAGCAAGTTTGCATTTTCTGAATTAGCTTGTTATAGCTAAGTTTACACTAATAACGTGTTTACATTGAGGTTACATGATAATTATAAGTTAAATGTATGAATTAGTGTACTCAAATATTTCAAGTTAAGAACAATTAAAAAATAAATTAAACAATTAAAATTAAATCAAATTCAATGAAAGCTCTAGCGTAAGTTCTGCCGGGAAGACTCTAATGTTACGTCACTTATTAGTTTAGATCTAACCAATCATTATCTAAAACTATAAAAGACTGGTACTTACACATGTCTGAGTTCAGAGATGCTGACGCCAACCTCCACACCCATCCTCCCCACCACCACCAGGATGGTCCCTGTCCATACCTCCCAGGGGGTCGGCTACGCCCCTGCCTTCATCTCCAGGCAGGAAATGCAGAGCCTACAACCCTCAGGATGTGTGCTACGGACGAGGCCTACGCCAAAGAACTTTATCTCATAATATTTTGCTTACTGATTCTTAATAAATAACATTGTTACGTTATTTTGCCTCCCGAGTATTTCTGGTAGAAATATAAATATTAGATAAAAATTAAAAAATATTGCCTTGGCAACTAACTGACAAAAAAATACTAAAACAAAATAAAATATAAAAATAAATCAAAGCTAATTAAAACTTATAGTATTCATTAATACTATAATAGTATATAAATCATTCTACAATATCACTGCTTTGAGTTTTGAAACAAAAGAAACTGATGAATGAGTTTTGAAACAACAGTTTGAACTGATTCACATGAAACAAACAAACAACTTTTTCGACAGACATTACAACGAGAGACAATTATAAAGTCAATTTTAACAATTTCATACTCAACAAAGGATCATGAAACTATTCCAAAGACCAAACATAAAGCACAATAAATTATTTGCAGTATTCACAACCTCACCAGCAAAATTATTCCTAATATTTGTGAATATTAACTATATCTCTAAGCCCTAGCAATGACTTTACACAGCATCCAAGACAAACAGACACTTCATTCACACGTCTATCCTTTGTCACATCGATGGTGGCGTCCACTGTCTCTTGTAAGAGAACATGCACACCTATTTACTTGGCAGAGACACAGGAAATCACACTCTTACATGTACACACACTTACCGAATAGCACATACATACCGTTGGCGCCTGACTGATACACTGTTGTCATGGCAACCCCATTAAGTAAGGACACTGCAACAACAGTTAAATCAGCCCCCCAATAACCTTCCTTTTAGTGCAACCATCTGAAACCTTTTCTTTCCCCCCCCTTGATTCTCCTCCCCCGCTCTTTTTACACTATAGCTTTGCAACAAGTGAACTCTACTCTTCCATTAATACTCTATGTGATCATTTATTCACCATCCCCTCTGTAAATATGTCTGAAAGAGCATAATTTATCTTCCCATGTCAGCCGTCCGCTGCCCTTGACTGTAATGGTTTTTGTCGCTCCCCACCTACATGTCCCACAATTGCTCCATGTTTCCATCCATTCCGTGTGGAGCATGTTGCCGTGGACGGCAGCATGCCTGGCTGGCAGTGCCCTCTCTAATTAAAGATGAGATTTGCAGGGTGAGCGAATGTGAGGGCAGACGGAGAGGATAGCTTTAATAAGCCCCGTGGAGCAGCGCTGGGGGACGAGCCGCCAGTCACCGCCCACCCTAGAGTGCACACCCGAATAAACATATGAACTCCCGCTGGACTGACACACCTGTGTTCTTCAGCAACCCGATTATAGCAGTTTTCCAATACACTGAACACATGGACGAATAGACAAGTTTGTCAGTGACAGAGGTCTCACATAGACGTCAAACTAGACTGAAGGAATATTAAATGTTTAGCTCAGCTGACAGTATTTGTGATAAAAACACTGTGTCCCTGTAGATAGTAGAGCATAGTGCTAGTAACTGCAAGGTCATTGGGTCGATTTCCATGTAATGCAACCAATGAGGTAACACTTTACAATAAGGTTTCAGTAGATAACAATAATTCTACAGCAATTAGTCTTAGTTAATGTTATTTCAATATTTACTATTACATTTTTAACTCTTTCCTTGCTATTACTGTATATGGTAGGGAGCGCTATTAAGCATCTTTATTACATAAAGATTATATAAAGATCTTTATTATATTGTAGGGAGGGCTATTATGCATTTATTAGTCTTAGTTAATGTTATTTCAATATTTACTATTACATTTTTAACTCTTTTTAACTCATTGACAGAATTACCCGGCATTTTACTGTGATTTAGGTGTTGCTCTGTCATGGGAATGAAGCTGTAAAACTGGATATAACTTCACACAGAAAAGGTTATTAAGCATTTAGGCTACATCTTTTGGCTATTGGCTTGAAACATTGAGTATTTTAATATTACCATATTGGCCCTATTCACTTCTACTCTAAGTAGAAAAAGTATTCTCATCGCTTCATAACATTAAGGTTGAACCACTGTAGTCACATGAACTGTTTTAAATCTGTCTTTATTACCTTTCCGGGTATTGAAAGTGTTAATTATCTTGCTGTCAATGCAGGTCTCACGGAGCCATCGGATTTTATCAAAAATATCTTAATTTGTGTTCTGAAGATGAACGAAGGTCTTACGGGTGTGGAACGACATGAGGGTGAGTAATTAATGACACAATTTTTATTTTTGGGTTAACTAACCGTTTAACTCATCTTTTCTTTTTTTTAGACAAAGCAAAAATATGGGTTACAGCTTTTGTTTTAAATCAGTGGTTCGGAGCGTATATCAAACTGCCAAAGTCACGTGATTTCAGTAAACAAGGCTTCGTTAAGTCATAAGTGTTTCGATGGTTCACCACTGGGGGCGTGACTTTGGCAGTTTGATACGCGCCTCGAACCACTGATTCTAAACAAAAGATTCATAAAGCTTCGAAGCTTCATGAAGCAGTGTTTTGAAATCGCCCATCACTAGATATTGTTGAATAAAGTCGTTATTTTGTTTTTTTGGTGGTCAAAAAGTATTCTCGTCACTTCATAACATTAGGATTGAACCACTGTAGTCACATGAACTGTTTTAAATATGTTTTTAGTAGTTTATTGTCGATTTCCATACTGGCAATGGAGGCCTCACTGAGCCATCAGATTTTATCAAAAATATCTTAATTTGTGAACCTGGGGGCGTATTACAGAAAATTTCTGTAACATAAAGCTGCAGTCTGGCATTTTTCCTCTTTGTCTCCATCTCTGTTTGAAACCTGCAATTGCAGTCATATACGGAATTGTTATTGTTACGTGGGTTGTGCGTTGGCACGACTTCTCAGCGGATTAAGCTAATGTTTGCTGTCAATCACTACACCGGTGTGGATACTGTACTTCAGAATCACAGATTCTACGTCTTGAAAGTATGACCAATATAAGAATTTCACTGGAAAATATCAGCTGAAATCATGCTGACAATGATGATTAAATCCAACGATCGCTTAGCTCGAATCACGTCAAAAACGTGCAAATTATTATTATTGTTATAGTTTGTTCTCAAATTGTTAATGTTAACAACATCAGCATTGCGCGTGTGTATTAGCGTTACCTATAGATTTCAATATCTGTAGCCACTCCACAGTCCGAAGTCTTTTGCTTTTGACTACAGATGAATCTCCAGTTGTTACTGATGATTGTCATTTGGACCTTTCTGGATTACAATCCGCCATCAAAATGCTAAGTTTAGCTATTTCAGCTGCTGTGAGGCTATAAATGATCTGCTACAAGCAGCATCCTCACATGATATAGCTACTTGCTGGAACTCCTTCCTTTCTGTTTACAGATGTGACGTAATGACGCAAAGACGAACTGCTGCATGGTGCTGCATGGAAATCCACCAGGTCGCTCTTATTATAAAACATTATTACAAACTTACCGCTGTGAATCGGGCTAAGATAAGGAGATAGTTACCAAGCAACCAAAGACATGCAAACTGCTTCTGAGGTAAACCTAAAATCAAAATGAAGAAACAATTGCGCACTTTTAATTTCAATGCGGCAGAGACTCAAAGTTCCGTTGAAAAGGTAACGTTAATGTGACGAGCAGGGTGGGCGAGAGACGGGAGAGAATGGCGCGAGACCGGTGCAACGCGCAGCTGACGCTCATTATCACTCACGCCACCAGCCTCGCGACGTTCCCTCACTCCTCTCGCGCCCTGCTCGTCACAGTTAAAGCCTGTTTTATTCAGCAAGTTTTCACCTTCGCTCTCTTATGAAGATAAGAAAATATTTTATCATCAAAGCACAGCACATCCTCTGGGTCCTCTAAAAGTCTCTCTACCATCAAACGTCACTGATATTTGTCTTGTATAATTAATAAATGTAACGCCATTCTCAAAAAGGCTTTGGTACTGTGATTTTTTTTTTTTACCTTTGGATTTCAAAAAGGTTTGAAGTTAGGACACCAGTGGGGTTGTCCTAAAGTTAAGACAGTGTTCAGGATTTTTTGTCGAGTTAGGATGCTTCTGTAATACCCATTTCCTATCCATAGTTAAGATAAGATTATGCACTTAAGAAATGACATTCTGTAATAGCGTTTGTCCTAAATGAGGTCCTAACTGAAATTGTCATGGTTACCAAACAGATAAGATAGGATTCTCAAGTTAAGATCTTTCTGTAATACGACCGCAGTCATAAGGGTCATTTTTTTGAAATTCAAATTTATACATCATCTGAAAGCTGAATAAATAATATTTCCATTGATGTATGATTTATTAGGATAGGACAATATTTGGTTGAGATACAACTATTTGAAAATCTGGAATCTGAGGGTGCAAAAAAATCAAAATATTGAGAAAATCGCCTTTAAAGTTGTCAAAATGAAGTCCTTAGCAATGAATATCCACTCACAAAAATACATTTTTAATATATTTTCTCTAGGAAATTAACAAAATATCTTAATGGAACATGATCTTTACTTAATATCCTAATGATTTTTGGCATAAAAGAAAAATAGATCATTTTGACCCATACAATGTATTGTTGATTATTGCTAAAAAAATATACCTGTGTGACTTATGACTGGTTTTATGGTCCAGGGTCACATTTGTGTTTCGAAGGTTTTACGGGTGTGGAACGACATGAGGGTGAGTAATTAATGACAGAATTTTCATTTTTGGGTGAACTACCCCTTTAAAACAAACATTTGTGGCGATGAACAATATGCCACAAGCACAAGAGCTTAATTTGCAATGTGCCTGGAATATTTTTGTAACATGTTGTTGTCCAAGACGGCCGTTTATACTACATTCACACTAAATCTAAGATAAATCACTCTGATTATAATGAGTAAAACCACAGTCTTCAGTTCATGGTCTTCGGTTTCAATTTTTGACATGCCGCACAGCTACTTCAGCAATGTATTTCATCCATATGTCTGACAAATACTATAGTCAAATATTATATGAATTGATCCCTATTCTGTTGTATTTAAATAACTTTTGTTGTTACATCAAAGCAAGTCTCTGATGTGTTTGACCTACTAATGCAAATCAACATTATGTGTGAAATTTTCTTCCTGGTCTAAAATAGCTTATGCATATCAATGGATTATTATTGAAAATAAAGTAAGATACAACGTTTTCGCCTCATTTCCCACATAAGTAAATCCTCCAGTTGCAACTGAATGGTTTCATTGTAGACAATCTCTAACCATTGAGTTGTGGTGCATCATTGGACGCTTCCAGTGTAGACATGGTGTTACTCATTTGGCAGACAGTATTATTCAAATCAACTTACAGTGCATTCAAGGCCTACATTTTACCTTTGACCTGGGTGTTGTTAGCACCGTGCTCTACTAGTTGACTTACACACTAACGGGTCAACCTTGGTCTTCACCAGCTGGTAGTCCTGCAGATCAACTACTGTGCAAAATATAGACCAGCTAATGACCATAAATGACCAGCATGAACCACCTAGAAACAATGTAAAACCAGCTCCCATTAGAATCTGGATTTAACTAGATCTTTCAACAGGGATTAAACAAGACAATAGGAAACAGGCAGTTGTAAGAGCAGTAGCTCTGCTGTAGAGCAGCAACAGCAAGTGCATTCATGACACACAGTGTTGTGGTGGTCCTGTGGGAATGTGGGTTTGAATCTTTTTTTTATGTCAACCTTCACTATCCTTTAAAACAAAGGCATTAGAAGACTCAAAATATGTTAAGGGGAATTTCTGTGCCACTAGAGTCACCTAACTCAACTGTGTAACTCAACTCAACTCTCTTCCAGTTTTCCATTAATCCAGCAAAACAGAAAGTCCTGGCCATAATGCCACTGGTTAATGCTGTCACATCACTGTTCCCAATGACTTTGATGTTCATTTTGTTCTGTTGTTCCTTTTTAGTTCCTGTTTCCTTGATTGCCTTGTTTTCTGTATATGCCCTGATTTGTTTCCATAGTTATCGATTTCACCTGTGTATTGTTTAGTTCTTCATTTAGTCATTTATTAGTAATGGGAGAAACAACGCTTTTCTACACTTTCAATAAATGAAATAGCTTACTCTCCCTTTATTTACCAAACTGTGACAAATGTTGTCTTCACGTACTATTAGAAATTTCCTACTTCACTTCTGAAGTCATAATTACGAGTTTGTTGTGTTCAAGTACTTTGTTGAGTGAGAGAACAGAAATCATGGAGGACAACAGATTCATTCTTGCCTTTTTCTTGGGGAACTTTTTCTATTTAGTCCAATGGAGTTTGAATAAAATGTTGCGTCCTATACATTGACACCAATATAAACATTACCCATGCTATCTATATAATCAGCTTGCTGACAATTCTGGAATTTCGGTCACTAGCCTGACACAGTACATTGGCTTATGCTGCTTTCACATGCTATCAGAATGATCTTAGATATGAGTTTCCTACTGGATGTGAAAGGCCTCTCGAGTCATATTTATGACTGGGAAAAATAAATATTTTGATACCCAAGTTTCCAGGTTGGGCAGCCCATTAACTTCAAACATGGTCGAGGAGGGAACTACTGCTGTAGTTTTACTGTATTTGCTTTTCCCACAACATTTACAGTGTTTATGATTGTGATAATAAAATATGTTAAATTACACAGATATACTTTATGTATTTAATCTAATTTTATTAACCAATGTGTTCGCTGCTGACCTTCAGTGATCCAATTCAACCATAATAATAAGCAAAAATTACTTTAGTGCATTTGTGTTTCATTTTCTTTTTCATTTTTCATTTTCAGTTTGAGTTGCGCCCTCTACTGTACAGGCATACATTTGCATTTCCTTCAGCCTGAGGCTTATTCATTTCACTTCTGGTGTGAAAGGGCCATTACATTTGCCAAAAGTTAGGGTTAGCTAAAAGTTAGCCTAACCCTAACCCTAACTTTAAACAAGCTGCCCAGCCCAGGTGAAAAAAAGCAATGCAAAAGTAACGTAATGCATTACTTTCCATAAAAAGTAACCCAATAGATTACTTCTTTTTAAGGAAGTAACGCAATACTGTAATGCATTACTTTTAAGAGTAAAATTCCCCAACACTATTTGCAATATCAAAAAGCAAAATGGATTGTTTTGTAAAAGCTAAAATAACTATAGAAGCGACTGACAAAGGAAGCCTCAGACATTCAGTTTACAAATGGCCACAGCCGCTCTTACGTTAAAAATGAGGTAGTTATTTGTCTCTGCATAGTATTGAAAATAAATAAGTAAAAAAATACACATCACTTTCAAACAAAGCAATGAATAGTTCAGCATTCTGTTGGAACAGTGGGTGAAACGCTGCTTGAAGACAAAGTAATTTACTCTAGCTGTTTATTTTGACGAGACTCGCGCACCACTGTAGCACCTGACTTCCTCTCACCGCTAACTCCTGCTCGGGCCTGCATGCTAACGGTAAGCCTGGCCCTCTGAGATAACGCACTGAAGAGGAAAGGGTGGGGAGAGGGACGTGGGAGAGAAATTGAGGCCCTGGGCTAATATACGGCCTACATGTGGAGAAAGTAGTGACAAAAAGGGAACCAAGGGAGAGGAAGAGAGAAAATAGAATAGGGGGGATAGACAGAGAAAGTGGGGGTGAAACATAGGGGAGGAAGAGGAGGAGAGGGCATTGGAGAGAGACCCTGGCATCTGCTCTCTTTCCGTTATGGATGTGAATATAACCGGTGGCATACAGACACAGAGATGCATATTAGAGCTGTTCTGCCTGCAAGCCAATTCTCATTTCCCACTCGGGCTTTGGTGCACTGTGTGTGTGTGTTTGTGTTTACACTCACATGAAAGGGGGTATTTGCCTGCCAGAGGTTTTGTGCGTGTGAGCACCACAACGGCAAGCACGTTAGCATGTGTACAAGCTTGCACACTCTCATTTCCTGTCTCTGATTTCAGTGCGTGCATTAGCGTGTCCCTATAAGAGTAACGAAAGAACAAGACCCAATGAGACAACAGAGAGGGGACTGAGAGCGAGTTTATATTTAGCCGTTTAAGGCACCGTCTGGAGGCTTTTCTCAGCTTCTGTGAGGAATTGAGCAACTCACATGTTCAGACAGGGTGCATTGTGGGCATTTTGACTGTGCAAGTACTTGATAAATTAACCTGCTGTAGTATGGTATGACATGTTTGTATGTATGACATGTATGTCATACATGTATGACAAGTATGACATGTTTCTGGATCAACATATTTTGTTGATCCTGGAACAACATTCCTGTCCAAAAATTTTGTCCGAGCCATATCCCTTCCTCTAAACCTAACACTACCCATAAGTTATCCCTAAAATCAAAGGAAAATAAAAGGTGAATAACACTGATGTAGAAGCACCTGACCCTGGTTGTAAGCCTAAACAGTTTAAGCATAAACTGTAAACTTGTCCCTCAAATCTGATTGGGTGATTGGAATGTTGTTTCAGGATCAATAAAAATGCTGATCCAGGAACATGTTGCACTTAGTGGAATCATATTTACCATGTCGGTCCCAAAAAATAATAATTTTCCATGTTAATTAGAGTTTTGTCCTAACTAACTGCAACAGCGATTCGTAGCGATACTTATTGTGTTTTGGATAGTATTAAAATGGTTTCATTTTGGTTGGAATATCATTGTGTTTTTTAATAGCCAATATGAAAGTGACTGGATAATTTACCAGAATTAACAGAAACAAGAACGTTCAAAATGTGAACAAACAAGTGTATTCCGTGACAAATAATTACATTACGTATGTAATGATTTCATTGCAAAACGGAAAAAGAAACCCACCCACATGCTCTTCTGACTGGCTGTAAATCTTATTTCTGTGAAAAAAGATTTTTTGTGAAAAAAAAGTTTGTAGCTGGAATATTATCGCAATACATGTGATAAGGAACAAAATTTGGAACCCTTAAAAATAGTGCTATAGACCATTCTTACTCATGAGACCAGTTTCGAGACCATTTTTTGAAGTTCTTGGTCTCATTCCCGACCTCATTTGTTCTTGGTCTTGTCTCGGTCTCAGACTAAGAGGTCTTGGGATTTTATTTCAAGACCGGTCAAGACCACAACTGTGGGAATTGCCACACTAAATTGCCGGTGCAATGTCTGATTTATTTGTTAAAGTCCCCCTGTAGTCAATAATTGAATCCCTTAAAACTAATTTTTGATCACCAAAATTACATATTTAAAAAATTTTTCCTGTGAAAAAAATTCGGAATAGCTTGAATGTAACTCTACACCCTTGCCTTATTTAATATACATCTATGATCTATGAATATGATAATTAGCCCTGCCTCCACTCATTCGCCCGAGCTCAGAGATTCACTCGGTCAACTTACTGAGGTAAACGCAATGGTGTCCCTATGTCGGACACATGACAGTAATTAATATGATTAGCGTTTTGATGGACTACGTTATCAAACAGCTAATAATGTGTTGCTAATGTTACACAAACCATGTTCACATTCACGAGTCAGACCGCTGCCTTCTAACAATCAGTATCCTTATAAAAACGCTCTGAAAAACTCAGAACGTCAATGGAGAAAGGCATATAGTTCATCATAACATCGTAATATACGTCATACGCCCGCCATTTTGCTTTCATATCAACAGAAAAATATACCGGGATAATCTTTTGAGACTCCCTTGCGCGTTGAAGTGATTTGTTACAAGGTAGTTTGTGACATCAGAAACACCAGCGATTTCAAACCGCGGGTTTAAGACTGTCTTTGGTTTACTGCAGAAAATACTCAGCAATGGTGTTGATTTATAAATTTGCACATGGTTTGTCTTAAAGCATGTTAAAAACACTAGATAGACATTAAAACAACATAAAAAAAACTTGATTTTCACCACAGGGGGACCTTAACATAATTAATGTGATTTGATGTAAAATATCCTGCTTTAAATGCAATCAATAACTCATTTTTAATTTGATTTCTTTTGTTACATTTGTGCCAGATCAGAAATTAACAGGGCATTGTGTAAAATATGCCCACAAAATTCAAGATTCAGTGATTGCAAAATAGGACTTGCATGAGATCTTGTTTTTTATATTGACATATGGTATAATTAAGGAATATCACAAGAACGAGAGCTGTTTTCACCAATATGAGCGCAACTGCAAACGTGATATTGATTTTATATAAATGTTGAATAAACATTAATCTCATTATTTATGCAGTTGTTTTTGTACCAACTCAGATGCAACTTCTTTGCCACTTCTGCAGTGAAAAAGGTAAATTTTGTTGTTAGTGATTTAATTTGATTGGTCACAGCTCTATAGAGTGTCTTATTATTCTAAATACATTACATTTTACCTTAGTCTTGGTCTTGTCTCGGTCTCAGCGCACACAGGTCTCGGTTTAGACAAGGTCTTGTCAATAACACTACTATATAGTATGAATGTGTGTAGTATAAATGAAATCCAGACATACTACAGGTATATGTCAAGTTGCTTTTGATGTGAGACCTACAGCATCAGTTGTGTCACTTCAATGCCATTCACAACTCCTGTCCCATGGCCTCATGGGATAGCAATGTGTCCATCAAATGCTCACTTGAATATCTCAGCAGAAGCTGTAGGTTATCCAGGTACTTTTTGCCAAATACTATGAATTTGGATATACAACATTTATAACAACATTTTAAACTGAAAATAGTTCCTCACTAACTCCCTCTAAATCGTAATTGTTGGTCTGTGTACATCACAGGTGCTGTTTTTCCAGGGTCACACACATTGAGTGTAATATGAATGGTGTAATAAAAAAATGTTGCTGCCCTAAATAAAATGGAGGAATGGCAGAGAAAAAAAGGGCCCGTGTGCTTGTGGGTATGAATAGTTGAGAGCGGCGTGTGGTGGGTGGTGGCAGGATGTGATGAAACACAAGCGAGTAAGATGGAGGGGTAGGAGAGGGTTGTGGCGGTTCATCCCGAGGCAGCCGTGCGAATGGATGAAGGGTGGGCGGGGTCACGTGTGGGTGGAGAGGCGGGACTCTCCAGCAGCGGAGACAGATGCCACGCTGGTTAGACTTCATTTCCCACCGCCAAACACCACAGAGCATGCCAACCTCGGGCGTGTGAGCGTGCGCGAGCCTGTGAACATCACAACCCGTCAACCTCCATCAGACAAGATGTGCTGTCACACTTTCCTGATGAGTCCCACACAGCCTCCTCTGCTGCTTTGCTTTCACTGTTTTAGCTTTTTCTGAAACCTCTGCAGCAGGGCTCACTCCCCACTGCAGCAAAAAGGAAAAAAAAGTAATGTGAGAAAGCGAGAGAAAGAGAGCGAGAGCGAGACGTGCGAGATGAAGAAAGAGCAGCGTGACATTTGGCTCAGTGTTGCATTATTGGCTGTGGCTGATGTGATCAGAAGAGATTACAGAAATACAATACTCACACAAATCACCTCTCCCCCTCTTCGTCTTACAGCTGTCTCTCTCTCAGCCTCACGTGTGGGACGCCCTGCTGTTATCAGCACCGCCGGGACACTGAGGGACTTTAGTGTCTACTTTTTTTCTCTTTGAATCATCTCTATTCTATCTCCTGGTCTCATGTAACCAGACTTCTGCATGAAGTCTGGTCCACTTTCCAACTTATTCTGGCCAAGATCCGCCCACTTCCTAACATGCTTTGTTATGATGCTCATATTGCATGTTGATTAGGGGTGAAACGGTTCTCGGTAAAAAATCAAACTGTACCGTTCTCCACACTCGGTTCAGCACGCACTTGCACCGCAGTTCATCTCATATCTGAACTAATTTGTTAAATTTAAGTTTGTCCTATGTATTGTCCTGTGTATTTTGAGCATTAGGGTTTACATACGCATCTATAGAATGGTTTGTAGAACATAAAACAGACAGACAGAGTTAGGCTAATGTATGTTTCTGTCGATGGATACGCATTCTGGCTTCCCTTAAACTGTTCAATGCGAGTGCCGTATGCTCTATACGAGCAGTTATTTACGCAATCATCACCCGGGTGTTAATAGCGAGAGCGCAGGTGAGACCTGAACAGCACACGTTGCTATCTGTGTTTAAACTAAACTTATTTAAGCCTTGCCAATTCAAATATTCGAGTGCAAGGCAAGAAAGAGAACTTACAGCGCGCAAATATTGAGGTCTCTTTCAAATCTTGTGCTTGAACGGATAAATTCACACAAGATTTTGTCAACATGCCGTCTTGGCAAGTATCCTAGCAAGCATAGTCGGTTATGTGTTAAGTGAACTTAAACACTCGAGAAAGAACGCATGTGTTCAGTATCAGTGTACTGATCCGTGTATTGTGTCTTAAAGAGACAGCAGCCCTTGCATTCCTGCTGTCTGAATGTGTTTTTAATGTTAATCAAACAACAAAAGACAAGGAAATCACTCATTGCTCATGAATAAATAGTAACTTAATAATTAATAATGATTGATCTTTATTTAATTTATACAGTGAAGATTACATGCAATGCTGTTTTACATTTTATTAGCTACGTTATTCAATTTCTCTACCTGAAAACTGGATACATGAAAAACCTGAAAGGCTTTATTTATTTGTATCTTTGCTTTACTGTATTTATTTGTACTGTTTGATTATTTGTTCTTATTTTCTTTATTTTTATTTGACAGTAGTAATTTTTTACCTGAACATAGCACATACCGAACTGTACCAAAACCGTGAGCCTAAAACCATGATACAAACCAAACCGTGAGTAATCTGAACCGTTCTACCCCTAATGTTGATGTACTGCAAGACTCAACTGTAAGAGAGTCTCAGGCTAGTTGACTGAATAGTCATTTGCCCTTTCCGGCCTTTGCTGCACTGCCACTGGAAATTCACTGAACATTCATTATTTTTTGCACATCTATTTTTATGCCATGCAAACATAAAAGTTTGGTTTTCTGTAATGCATGCTAAATTGTTGTTGCAAATTTTGCTGATTTTTCGCCAAGATAATGTTATCCAGCTGGCTCACACTGACAAGGTTTTGTTGAATTAGTCACATCAGTAAAAAAATGTGTGAGAAAACTACAAACCAATCAGTAATGTTTTTTATCATATGCCATAGTTCCCATTAAATGGGTGTTCATTAATTTATCAATTCATGAGTATGTTTATTTATTTGTTATAGAAAACTTGACATTTACTGATATATTAAATATTATATCCTTATTGTTGAGCTATAGACAGTAATATACTTTATACATTTTGATGTCACTTAATGCATTAAAATCAGGGAGGAACAATAGCATATTTAGCTGAACTTTACTTAACTCAGATTTATCCCGTTGAAGTGAACTTTCTACTTCTGTGATCAGAAGTAATAAATACAGACAAAACAGAAGCTGAATTTACATCTCTGCTAATTAGGGGTGTAACGATACCTTCATGTCACAATTCGATACTGAACTCACAATGCGATATTATTGCGATACTCCAAGACATAAACAAAAAATGTCACTGTCACTGACTAGATGTATTTAAAATAATGTAGGGCAATTTTTACTGGTAATATAAGACATTTTGCATTATGGCACAATATATCGTTACACCCCTACTGCTAATAGACATTTAGTTTCCCTGCTACTAAATTCCAAGATATACTTATTATATACTGCACTGTAAACCCTAATGCTCAAAATACAAGTAGGACAAACTTAAATTTAACAAATTAGTTCAGTTAAATTAAGTTATGAGTATTTAGAACTTTCTTTTTCTTCTGAGTTCACAGCACTGACATATTTCAAGTAAACTGAACGGTTTCATTGTTTTAAGTTGCATGAACTCATTTCTTTTAATTTAGACTAAAGCTGGGTGCACACTGTGCGATTTATAACAGTCCTTTACGATTATTGCTTGTCAGACTGTACAAACATGATCCTCATGTCGCACTGTGGGATCTCAGCTGTCATTTATGTCAGACTGTACGACAGTCAAGACGCGTTAAAAACTTCTGACACTGCCAGAATTTCGTAGGAGGTCAAATTTGATTGCAATGGTCATTAATCAGCTGTCGGTGAACATGTCAAACTAGCTATCAAAGACTATAGATTTTAGCCCAGGATTATAGGAATCTTTTAGGATTCTCAAAATTTGTCTCAGACGACCAAATCGTGGCCAAAATCGCACAGTATGCACCCGCCTTAACTTTTTTGAGTTCTGACAACTTATTAGGGTTTACAGTCAAGTAGATAACTCATTTGGTTTGCCATAACTCAAAATAAAAAAAGTTAATTAACTAAATATTTTATGTTAATTGCTTTTAAAAAAATATAAGTTAGATAACTCAGTACTTCAAGTTAAGAGCAATTAACATGCATGAGTACTACAAACTCAAAACTTGATAGTTCTGCTAATTTACAGTTGGGAACATCATAACTCAAATAATTCAAATTTGATGTAACTGATTACCTCAATTTTTTTTTGTTACCCAAATTATTCAGGATAACAGTGTGTATACTGTTATACAATATACTGTTATTAAACATCCCAATGCCGCCCACGCTGCTGAGAACGACGTTTAAATGAATATGTAAATACTGTATGTGATGCACGCTTTCCTTAAATCAACAAAATAAACACACAACAGAAATGACAGTGGTGAGAAAACAGCAGTTAAGAAAGCATCTGAACATAGTGATGTGGATATGTTTGCACCATCTCAGCAATTCAGCACTCCTGTCAAGTCACGTCACATTTATTTATATAGCATGTTATACAATAGACTGCTTTAAAGCAAGCAGCTTTACAGTATTAAGCATGAAAAAGAGTGTCAGTGTCTCTTTCAATTAGAATTACAACTTCAGTTTCTACTATAAAGTGGCTCTCCATTGTGCTTATGTTTTTACTCACGTCTGACGGATCTTGAGAACATTTCCACATCAAAGAAGGTGCAGCCTCTGAGCTACAACCACCTATTACATCATCACCACAGACCAATGGTAGTTCGAAGGTGATTACCAGCCAGCATTGGCAAGCTGTTTAAAACTCCCGAAACGAACACAAAACAAACTTTGTTTTGGCCTGATGACATAAAATCAGTTCTTCGATTCCACTTGAAGTATATCGGGGCCTTAAGTGTCTCAAATAAACATCTTTCAAAGATTTGATGCCACTAACCTGACAAACTTTGGCAAATCCAGTAACAAAGTCTTTCTCAACAGCCCTCATTTGGCAGATTTCATGTCTGTGTAAATCAATTGTAAAACAAATGGGTAGGAATGGATTTTATACAGATATTCTTTCTGCTAATGTTTCATGAATGAAGTCCACTGTATCAAGCCTAGTACACTGTAAGCAAAACTTACTTTCCAGGCGGACCCATGAAAGCTGAATAGCACTAGTCAGTTAGAACCAAAACTGGTAATTTCTTGCATCCTTTGCCATTTGAGTGTGCAATATGCAAACTGTTGGACAATCCCCATCTCCCCGCACCTGTGTCCTGTCCTGAAGTACTCAGACACCCCCGCCAGCATCAAACCCAAGCTCCAGACCCCCTGTTCGAGGACTAAGAGTCCCCCTCCCTCTGCCCAGTCAACGCTACCTATTGACTAATAATTACCATAATTAATTTGGCTGGTTATAAAACAAAAAAGCAAGAGCAAGAGTGCAAGAGAGAGAGAAAGAGAAAGGGGAATTTTAAAAGCTGAATGCGTTCCAATTTGGCACTGTAATGTATTTATTATTAATGAACGCTCTTATTTCCTGGTCTCTGTGTACTCGGTTGCACTTGGTCTGGCTGTGGAGGAAGGGAGGGAAAGGGGCTTCACTGGCTGCCAAGGCCAGTACCACATGCACCACCTCGTCCCTTGCACATTAATTCACTTATTGATCACATTTGGGGAAGAAAGTGAAGAAAAAGAGCAGGGTAAATGGGGCCCACCGCATTCACAATGCAGATGGATTGTGACCGCGACAGCTGGACATGCACAACGGCTGTTCAAGCGACTTTGAGCGTGTCCGGTTCATCTGGATCCGTGCTAACACACACACATGTGCTCAGAGAGAATCTATACAGCTCAAGCCATCTCTTAAAAGCAGCCCCACTTCACATTCATTTCATCCGCAGCCCAGCAGGACCCAGGAACTGGATCCATATGCATCGATTCACACTTCGACAGCAGTTATTCACTTATCTGTTTACTCATTCATTCACTTATCCATTTCATCTGACTGCCAGGCCAGCAGTCCAGCTCAAAGTTTACCCATCGATCCCTTCTAGATGGCTGCTTTGCACATCCTTGATACAAGTGGGTGCGGACAAACTTCTCCACTTTAAGGACTGTCTGTTTTATTTCCATTTCATTGAATGCAAGCCCAGCACTGGCATAGGGGCGGCGATATTCAGGTTAAAATGAAATTTGTCAACCGGTATACATTTTTTATAGATTCATTGGTTTTTTGGTTTTTTTTCTGTGGACAAGCCAATGTTTTTCAGCTGTTTCAAATGTTTCTTGAGCATCAAATCAGCATATTAGAATGATTTCTGAAGGATCATGTGACACTAAGGACTGGAGTAGTGATGATGAAAATTCAGCTTTGATCACAGGAATAAATTACATTTTAAAATAAAAAAAAGTCATTTGAAATTGTAATAATATTTCACAATATCACTACATTTTTAATCAAATAAATGCAGCTTTGGTGAACAACATTAAAAAAATATTCACAAATCTAACAGATCCCAAACTTTGAACAGTACTGTATATGACAAATTACTCTTTAATTATCAAAAAGGTCATTATTATATTCAGATTTTTTTTAATTCTATAATTTTGTTATAATACATTTTCCGGTTGCACTTTATTTTACAGTATATGCACTTACATGTATAGTACTGGGTACTATAAGGTAACTACATGGGTTAAGGTTAGGTTTAGGGGTAGGTTCAAGGCTAGAACCTAGTTATTGCAATTACTATAATAAGTGGGTCAATGACGTGATGGTTGATTTTTTTTTTGTCCAAAGGCCTTAATAATAATAAAAAAACAAAGATATGACATCCAAAGTATGTAAGGTAGTACAGCTTGATCTCTTTTATTGAATCCAAAAGGTTTTAATTATATTTTGCTACATATAAATGTATTTTAAAGATTTTGAAGTGTCAAAAGGTCATTCAGTTCAACCTCCCAAAGGCCAATACAGCCATTTCATTTGTGATTAAAATATCTAAAAATGTAATAAATGTATATATTTTTTATTCTGGCATGATTTTATAACATATATCAGCATAGTGCAACATGGTATTAAAATTATTTGTAGAAGTCGTTGCTTTGTTATGAGAAAGAATGTCTGGGAAAAAAAATGTCTGAATTTCATTGATGTCATTCGAAGTAACCAATATAAAGGGACCATTTTGGATCACGTCATGCAGTCAGTATCATGTGACAGGATGTGACATAATTCAGACAGCTGCAAAGGGCCACATGGTCGTGAAGCAAAGTAATTAACTCTCTTTTAACTATTTGAAAAATTCATGATTTCACTTGCTCATACGCATGTCCCGAAACATCAGGTCATTCGGTACAACCGCTATAAAACATGGAAGATGTAATATTTAAAAAATTTGCACTAAATATAAAATGTTTTATTGTCCTTTTGCTAGTTAGCTAGCTAACTAGATATCAGCCTGTTAGCATTTTTTTTTTATATATATCGTCATTCGGTATAATCAAAAGTGTCAAAACCGAACCGAAATTTTGGTTAAATTTGGTTAAATTTTGGAATGACTTTTTGTGGTGACAAATGTTGTCCATCTTGTAAAAAATGACAAAAGCAGACAAAACCACATAAAACTCCAAAAACATTTTTTTTTACATTTTTTAAAAACCTTATTCGTCAATGACCTAAGTACGTAGTACATGTAGTATGCACATGGGGAATAGGACTGTAAAATAAAGTGCTACCTTTTTCCCTTTTATTGCCTACCCCTACACTGGCCTGCCATCAATAAAAAACTACTGTGCATTTGAGTTAGGTCTAAGCCTTTTACCATTGAGTCACAGTTTTTTAGTTCCATGCAATGGCAGCCAAGTTCTAAGATGCAACATGAAGTTTAGAAGTAGTTTAACTTCGAAAAAATGTCTCATGAGCCCCCTGTTCGGCTCCATTCTGTTCCGCTCCATCTAGCTGCTTTAAAAAGCAATACGTGATCCATTGTTGTGGAGCTCTGAGTTTGGCAGGCTGCTGCTTAATAGAATTACCTGAAAAAAATATAAAAAGAAATGACCAATCAGATTGTGGCGAATGCACGTCGACACAATGCGAGCTGGGCAAATAGAGCAGGGGACAAATGAAGGAGCTACACACCTGCATCACATTACAGGAGCCCTGCCAAATAAACAGCCGTGTGCAAAGAACAATGGGAAACAAAAACAATCAGAATTAGGGTCCCTGTAGAAATTACTAATCAGACACACACCGGTGTTGCTGCGCGCACACATGCAAATGCAGACACACATGCGCAAGCTGCGGCGTGTAAAGCGTAATGGTGTCTGGGTGGCAGACAGGCTTTGGAGACAGCAACGGTGAAAATTAAATTCCATTTAAGCCTAATCCCATTTACAAACTCTGCCGAATCCCACTGCTATTGTGACAGTCGGGCAAATCTGTCTCAATTGTTACATTGCGGGAATCAATGGAGAAACTGGATAGCATGTAAATAATGGAGCACGGAGCCTGGGAGGGCAGAAGGAGCCGTAGGGTCAGACGAGAATGCTTTAGCAAGAGCGGTGGAGAGGATAAATGAGACCAGACGGAGACAAGAAGGGTTGGGAATCTGTTTCATTTTAATAAAAATACTGGAACCAAATTATTTATGACGTCCGATTCTGTTAATGGTTCTTGAGCGCCTGTATTCTTCTATGAAAACAGATGATTGTGTGAAAAAATAAACACTAGTATATTATGAAGAAACTAACGACTCTTATGAGCTGACGCTTTATTAAAAAAAAACAGACACAATGACTAACAAATGAGTGTGACTAACTGACTAACCCAATGGTCTAAAATGATTCAACCAACAATTTAACAAACAATTAAAGATACACATTTGAAGCAGAATTTTGTTGTATTAAATGGTAATTAAATTCTCTTTTTTTATTTTTTAAATTATTATATATATATATATATATATATATATATAGTGATTTTGAAACAATTTTCTCTCAGAACATTATTGTTCCACTAATAATTACAAATAAATGGCAATTAAAGCATTGCATTAAAACATGATAGTATTTCCTGTAAAACGTACTCCAATAATCTTTGTTTATTTTATATATAAAATAATTAAATGGCTAAATAATAGACCCTACATAGGACAAGCGGTTTGGAAAATGGATGGATGGAATGGTTAAGGAACTACAATTGTTAAGTAGATCTAAAAAATCCTTAAGATTCCCAACCCTAGAGAAAAGGATGACAGGGAAAGCCAGAAATCTCTCCTAATCAGGTGTTAATACCTGACAGTCATGTCAAAACAGAGGTGAAGTGATGATGGAGGTAGTTTAATGGTGTTGCGCAAGCGCCAGAACAGGCTACGGAAGGTTGTCCAAGTCATCCGTACTCAGTGGACATCGGGAGGCGAGGCAGGCGTTCATTGCCCCATGGGGGCTGGGCTGTGGGGAACAGAATAAATTGTCTTCCCTTCCATAGTAACAGCTCCTCTCTAATAGAGGACTGGCAGAGACTGAGCCTTTTCCCCAGTGAGAATAAATACTCTCATCTGTTACAAAATGGTTCCCACTTGCGGCGCGTGTATTCTCCTCAAAATATTATCATTAGGATTATCATTTAATGGAGTTTAATTTAGACCTTAATTTCAACCAAGACTTTCACTGTATTTTACTTTTACACTTTTTTTTTTTTTTTCTGTTTTATTTCGAGGCAAAAGGGGTGAATCTCAAGAAACCTTTTTCATGAACATCATATTTCACCCCAAAATCAAAAGAAATTACAATTTGTATAATTAAAATGAAGCTTATTTTAGGACCCTTAAGATGTTATTTTATGTTATATTATGTTAATGACAGTTAAAAGGGTACTTCACTGGCAAAATGGGCTTTCAATAAAACTTAGCTGCCTATACACTAGTCCATATCGAAATGATCAAACTATCGCAAATGTACATATCGTGATATGCGCATCGCAAAGGCTTGCGATTTTAATACTCCAAAAGATTACAAAAGTTTTAGGATGTACACATGACTGTAACATATGTGTGACATGTTTAATGTTATTAGGCGCAATAACTGAAGTATTCACGTGCACAGAAAGCTGCCTCTCGGACAGCGTGCAATACCAAATTCAGTTCTGTTCTACAGCATATATGGCCAAAATTATGTCAAAATACAGTGAGTACAGTAAGTTATGTCTTAAGTGGAGTAAACAGTTGAAAATGAAAGCGTGTGTAACAATATATTATATCTGTATCACAGGTATATTATATCACAGGCTTCCGCCTGTGTGCTTAATGTTAATCAAACAAAACCTGAAACTCTAAAGCCCCTTGTTCACACTGACATTAAAATCACACTTACTTTATGTAATGCTACAGTAAAACACTGCTGTTCACTTTCAGAAGTTGTAGGGATGCTTTCTTCTAACAAAAATGATGTGAAATATGTATGTTGGTTATATCCTTTACAGTTTTTTTTTTTTTTTTTAACATATATTTAAATATAGTTAAAATGTATTTTACACACTTAAAGAATTATCATATCGCATTATTTAATGAGTTATTGCATATCGCATTTTTCTTCAATATCGTGCAGCCCTACTATTCAGTAGAAAGACAACTTTCTACTGTACTTTCCATCCTATCAAACTTCACAGGATTGTGCCCACTCTCCATTCCTTAAATTTCCGAAAAAGCCTTCCAAGGCATCCAAGCACCTCATGTACAGGTGTCCGCAGGAAAGCCATAGGTCTCCAGTCAAACATGCTCAAATGATCTGCCAACTCATTACATGGCCACAACTGACATATAATGCTTTCATTGCATGGAAACCTGTATCAACATGAAACTGTATCATTTTATTGGTATCACTGCTTAGTTGGCGTGCAGAAAGCATTTAAGTAATCTAGAAACTGCTTTTCTCTATTTATTTGCATATGTGGCCTTGATTATCCTTTTTATGACATATGAATTAATAAACAGTCTGAAATAAATTTTCCTCATGTTATTGCTTAAGATACATTAAGGAAGAGTATATAAAGAATCCTATAAATACACCTAAAAATACTAAAACTGTTTTTTAATCAAATCAGATCAAACTGAATCATTCTGAATTAGCAACAATTGCTTTTCAATCAAATCAAACCCCAGTAAATCTTGTCAAACGTAAGATTAACAAGTACTGTAATAAAAAATAAATGTAAATATTAAACATAAATTATTTTTACATTATGGTAGAATATATCTTTTTTTTTTTTTTTTTTGCACAATTCAATACAAAGTTGGTTGTCCAAAGTGCTTCACAATTCCAAAAAGCTAAGGAAAAAAACAAATAAAATGATATAAACAGACATATAACCTTAGAGAAAACACACATAATAAAAATCAAACTCCATCATTAAAACTTACAGTGAGAGTTGAGCAAATGTAATTTTAACATGGCTTTGAACACAGGTAAAGATTTGGCAGATCTGTCTTTTAGTAATTAATGTAATTTATCTAATGTTCACCAAAAAAATGAAAATTACGTCATCATATACACACTCTCATGTTGTTCCAAACCTGTATGAATTTATTTCTTATGTTGAACACAAAGAAAGATATTTTGAAGAATGTTCGTATCCAAACAGTTGTTAGACCCCACTGACTTTCATAGTAGGAAAAAAAAGTACTATAGAAGTCAATGTCAACCGTTTGGAGACCGACATTCTTCAAAATATCTTTTTTTTTGTGCTCAACAGAACCAAGAAACTCATATAGGTTTAGAACAACTTGAGGGTGAGTAAATGATGACATTTTTTATTTTTAAGTGAAATAACCCTTTAATAATCATAAAAATAATCACAAAAAAGGTGTGGTCATAAAAATAGGCCTTATTTTCTTTGCGCATTATATTCAAAGTAGTCAAGTATCATTTAATTAAGCTGTGCTTTCGATGTTTACATCATCGCCCGTGCTATCATAAAGCATCCTCAAAAGCAGAAGGGGTTGAAAAGGACAAAAAGACATTCTGAAAAACATCCCACTCTTTTGGTCTCTTGATTTCCATTCCCTTCACATCTTACTTCGAATTCATGTCTCATTTCACATGCGCTTCACGTTCGGCCTCACACTCAAATTCACCCAATTTTGCATGCGGCGGCCGTCGCCGGGTCATTGTGGTTAGGGCTGACACTCCCTGTCAACACTCCCATCACTAACCTCCATTACTCGCCCACTTGCTCTCCCTTTGCTTCCCCGCTCGCTCGCTCATTTCTCTCCCTCTGTCCTTCCCTCGTTCCCTTGTACTCTTTAAAATGGGCATTCTCTGTCCCGCCATCTCGTTAATCGACACAATCATTCACCTTACTGCCTCCGTAACTCCACACCGGCGCTTCGCATGTGTGCGACTCACTCCGGTCCAATGAAAGATTTACGAGGACCTTTACGTGTTAATCAGGTTGTCATTCATTCAGCCAAAATCAGAGGCCAGATAAATAAAGGCTAAAAGCTTGTTGGCTGGTTTGGTGTGTGTGTTCGTTGGGTGACACAGTAGTGGGTTCTAAGCAAACAGAGATCGATTGCAACACCTCCGGGGTCCCCTGCAACTTGGAAGTGAGAGAAAGCTTATCGCTCAATATCATTCTGGAGACAGCTTCCTCTTGCCTTTAACCCTCGCACAGCTCTTTCCTGTCCACCGCCTCTACGCTTCCTACATCCGACATGCATGTCCAATACCGACTGGCTCATCATTCCCTGTAGCCTCACCTGCGCTCCAACTACTGACCTCCTCTAAAAATCCATCCGCTCTAAAATACCTGGAGAAATATATCTGTTAGCATTCTCATTCATCTCAAAGGCAGTTGCTCAGCTCAGGGATTTTCAAACTGGGGTCCGTGGACTCCTAGAAGAGCTGTAAAGGTGCAGTCACATGTTGGTGGAATTCAGTGGGGTAAAAATGCATTGTCAATTGTCAAAATTGAAGCAATGTGTGAAGCTCAAACAGAAAACAAGCAAGTTTCTGTTGGTCAACGAACCAATTTAATGTGACCAACTTGAACATGAGGTGAAATCTGTGGGACAAATCTTTCACCCTTATGTAAAATTCTTGATCGGGTGGATTTCTAACAATGGAAAACAATGGAAAATATCCCATATTGCTCTGAATATAAGACAATGATTTTTTCTTAAACATACATCTGAAAAAACGGGTTAATCTTATATTCAGGGTCTAAATTTTTACGTCAATAATATATGCGTAAATATGCGTAAGTGTGCGTATGTGTGCCAAGAAATAAGGTCTGTCAGAGTGTAACGTTAAAAACACTAACAGTCACAGAAAAGCTTACCATCTAAGAGTTGCGTGTTTTTTATGTTTGCATTCTTCGCAGACGGGACCAAACTTACCCCGTACGTGATTTTAAAACGTAAGACGGTACCCAGATTTCACTACAACTACAATAAGATTTAAATTCTACTGTTATGATGAAATGTTGGTAGGCTACAGTATTTACCATACCTTCAATACAAAAATTCAAATATGAAAAAATATGCAATATTTACATTTTCAAATAAAAGCATTTTCTTTATAAAAATTTATAAAAATACAAGATTTGGTCTTCAAAAAGCCTTTTTTTACATCTTGAAAAGGGGGAGTAGGGGGGCGTCTTATATTGGGAACAATACAGTAACCACACCTTAATGGGACTCCGGGGGTCAGCTGAAAAAAAAAAAAAGGTTAAAAAAACTAAAATAAAACAAAATATCTACTTCGTAAAAACAGTTATTTCATCAGAATACACTTGGATGGAGGATGAGTTTTGCAACAGATGTTGTAGTTCTACCAGCAGGGGTTAATCATGCTAACTAGCCATATCTTGACCCCTTGGTCCCCTCTAAGTGCAGTCCACATTTAAGGTCAGTAAGTGCCTGATTGAGGATTACAAGCTGACAGAATTCGCCACCCAGTGGTCCACATTTTTGCCCCTACCCCGAAGACATCAAGTCAAAGTCCATCCAACCCATCCAAAACATCCACCTCGAAGTCTCCCACTCTTCCTCTCCCTCTCATAGCCACTTCTCGCCTCATTCCGCTGTCTGTTATCTCTCCGGGCTGCGGTCGACTACAAAGACCCACCTTTCCATCGCCACTCCTTCCCTTGCCTTTGATTTTCTGTCCATCAAGGGGGCGTGGATTAGTGCTCTCTTGTTTATCTGCTCGTCTGTTTTATCTATCTATCAGCAAGCCCTCCGCTGGGCGGCCAGATCCATCATCCGCCCATCTGTCTCCCACTGCCCACGTGAACCGCCGGATGAAGAGATAGAGCTAGAAGAGTGCGGGATGGAGATGAAACAGAGGAGAATAGAGGATGCAAAAGGGGTGGAGATGGGTTCTGCTATGCCAGCGGGCCTTCTTCCACCCTCCCCCATCCTCCCAAGCACGTACACCGAGCTTTGCATGTCCCGACATGCTTATTACCTCCTTGGTTTGTTCCCCTGTAATTTGTTTGTTTGTTTTTCCTTTCCCTTGCTTGTTAATTCTAGCCAATGGGAAAGGCGCCAGCGGAGGGAAAAGCTCAGGATGGGTCATAAATCCCATCAAGCCCTGGTGCAGCTGGAATCTGCTTCCACTTCCCCTCCTCCACCCCCCTTCCCCGCCAGCGAGGGATTCAGCTCAAAAGCTTACTACCCTGAAAAAGGCTCGATATCTGGGTGCACGAGGGTCAGGTTGATTGCTATTTATACACAAGGACGTTTAAGTGCAGAGGAAGAGGAATCTAAGAACACATGCTGGTTGGGTCTATGCACCACCGCATTGATGCACAGGTGCAAAGACGGGCACTGGCATGCTCATGCGCAGGTGTGTGCATGCCCAAAAGGAAAGGTGACTGTGTGAGAATGAAATCGGAGTGAAGCAACTGACCTTGCCGGACATCTCCAGGGACCCAACAACACCTTTAACAAGGGACTCTGGATGAAGCGGCCCTGGCTCTGTAAAATGACTCTCACTATTTTCTAAGTGGCGAAAGAAAAAACAAGCATCTCCAAACAAATGTGTCTCTTCCACAAATGAATGAGAGCAGACAGCTGTCAGGAGCAATCCATATCCATCCTCAGTTAAGCAAAGCTAATTAGTTCCACAACTGGGTTTCCAGTCCCACTCAGAGACGCGGCAGTCTGACAGAGCTCCCAATACGGGACGTGGGATCAGTGACTCATGTGTCAGCCCATTTTATGGCAAAATTTGTGCACGTGAGCAACTGTGTGTGAGAAATCGTGCCTTTTGACTGGTGCCCGAGTGTGTGTGTTTGCAATTTAGCGGAGGGTGATTATACAAGTGTGAAGGTGCCTCATTCTAAATTGGTTGCCTCTAAAATAGAAAAGATTGCAGTGTTTAACAGATGCAATCACCAATCAAGGCTGGCACAAACACACACCTACACACTCATTTACATGCGCACACCCACCTACACACGAGCGCGCAACATCACCCTAGAAGAATCAATCCCTTCTCAGACAAATAACAGAATAAAGAGTGCGGATACCCCGATCGATATTGTACCTTCAAAGCATTAGAGTTCATCACCATGTCGAGCTCTGCATAGCCGCGCGACCCTCTGTTTAAGCTGAAACTACATTAATTCAGACGATCAATATAAGCAATCTTTGGAAGAAATCAAGCCACTGTGAAAACAAGAATCCATGGGAAAAGAAGGATGACTCATTTTAACAAAAAAAAAAAAAAAAAAATCTTAAATGTACTTAAATGCCAAGTGTTTTCATTTGCACCTAGATACCAATTGAGACCATGACCGGGCAGAAAGAATGGTTAAAGGGTTAGTTCACCCAGAAATGAAAATTCTGTCATTAATTACTCACCCATACAAGATAATTAACACTTTCAGATGCCCAGAAAGCTACTAAAGACATATCAACCTTAATGTTATGAAGTGACGAGAATACTTTTTGTGCCCAAAAAGAAAACTTTATTAAACAATATCTAAAGATGGGCGATTTCAAAACACTGCTTCATGAAGCTTCAAAGCTTTACAAATCTTTTGTTTCAAATCAGTGCTTCAGAGTGTGTATCAAACTGCCAAAGTCACGCCCCCCCCCAGCGGAGAACCACTGAAATTTTAAAACACTTATGACGTAAAGCCTTGTTTACTGAAATCACGTGACTTCACTAGAATGCCCACCATACACCAGCTTATTGGTGGAGAGGAGACAGAGTGATGAAGTATAAGTATATGGGGATGATTAGGAGGACATGATGACAGACAGAGGCCAATGGGCAAATTTGGCCAGGATGGGATTTAACGTCTCATCCGAAGCATGGTGCTTTTTTGACAGTATAGTGTCCCCATCACTATACTGGGGAGTTAGGACCCACACAGACCACAGGGTGAGCACCCCCTGCTGGCCTTACTAACACCTCTTCCAGCAGCAACCTAGTTTTCCCAGGAGGTCTCCCATCCAGGTACTAACCAGGCTCAGCCCTGCTTAGCTTCAGTGGGCAACAGCCTTGGGCTACAGGGTGATATGGCTGCTGGCTACATTAGCTGATACATTTTATTTCAGGATTATTTGATGCACAGAAAGTTCACAAGAGCAGCATTTGTTTAAACCTAAATTTAAACCTTTTGTAACATTATACATGTCTTTACTGTCACTTCAATTTAATGTGCCTTTGCTGAATAAAATAATTAATTTCTTTCAATTTCTCTGTAATTTAAAGTAGTATAATAAGTACTTATAAAATTACAATTGAAAAAGTATTAAAACAACAACATACTGTATGTACACACATCCATTAACTAGGAGACAACAGTCATATACACAATAAAGGCTTTCATATTGGGCTGCGCACAAGTCTCATCTCTGCCAGGTCGTTAAATACAGTGGTTTGCACTGATTATAATGAGGTCAACATATACTACATATACAACACTACAATGTCTGATCGAATATCGGCCAGGAGTAAGAGCACTGATACAGTGTTGACATTAGATTGCGACAGCATGTAAACTGCATTGATATTAGTCCTGTGCATGGACTGGCGGGCATTGTTATGGTTGTGTGGATTCTGCATAGGTCAGCAGGTACATTGCTGAGGGGCAGCACCAAGCATTGATTGGACAGCACACTCATTATGGGATGTGCTGCCGTCAAGACATGCTAGCTTGGTTTGTTTGCTATTGTAAGTTTGGAATGTTTGGTGCTATCATATGAGGACCCAGAAAGAGCATAGGGAAGCTGAAATGGTGGTATGGTTCACACTGGTATCCTTCTGTTACATTGCTAAGGAACTTCCTCTCAATACAGGACATTCAGAATTGAAAATGGTTACATATTGCTGGAGACATAACCGGTCCTACTCGACCCGTTCCAAGCTGGATTCAAACCCGGGTCTCCAGCATGGCAAGCAGGTTCACTAACAAGGATGCTAATGACCACAGCCTCTGGCATCAGTCGCTAGAGTGCCTCTTGAGTTCAGGGGAGTGTATTAACACACAGCTCTTACTAGCCTACATCTGTTACATAAAGAACAACAACAAAAACAGTGTGTATATTAACCCTTTCGCACGTAAATTTAAAACATTCTGTCTGAGCCCCAGCGTGAGTTTTTTAGGGCGACCGTTATTTAGAACATATCACTTTATTGTTTCCATGGTGATGCATCATTGCTTGTCATGTAAACACACCACAGCGCTGTATGATCTGCTTTTGTTAAATTTTTCCTTTTTTATTCAAAATATTCACAAATTTGTTAACTATAGCATGAAATATCTGATATTCCGATTGTCAAATATGTGCAAGTGGATGTATTTTGCTGTTTAAACACCTTGGCGATGGGCGCCGCCATTTTTAGTTTGTGCCGCACAGAGAATCGGATCTGTTGGATTTACAACATATGAATTCATCCACTTCTCCCGAAATACATGAAAGTAAGTGAATCGGTGAACTGGGGAAGAATAGAATAAGCTTTAAAGTTACTTACACAATGTGTATCTGATATGAATAAAACGTGTCGTCTAATTATAATGGAAAGGGTTCTTATTTCCGCTTCTATAGACATCATTGTGTATTTTACAAACTCTAAATATATTGTTTTGTTAGTACTCATGTGTATTTAAATGTCTGAAACCTAAAATAAACATTATTTGGTTGAAAACACTGCATATATGTGATATATGAAAAGCACTGCGCGCGTCTGTCTCTGGTTTAGCACCAGCCAAAGCGCGCAAGCATATTTGAATTTGGCAGTTGATCACGTGATGTACCGGTGTGATCATACACTCCAGGGACCAGCCAAGACTGATCACACCGGTGTGATCGTACGCGTCAAAGGGTTAATACACCACCTTGTTTGTTCCAAATCTGCCTGTGTTAAAAGTAATGCCATAGATTGCAACTCACAGTGAACCACATAATCTGCTGCCATTAGCTGCCCAGCTGTTTCAACCATTGCATGTGCATTTCCACTGCCGCTCGGCTGTGCGCTGAACATTTCTTGCTCTATTTGTGATGAATATACAGTACTAGACAGATGCGACAGAAGTGCAGGCACATTTGTTTTGCTGTAAAGTGATGTGCGCTAGTGGGGATGTTACACAGTTTTCAATCATGTTCGGTTCAGTGTTGTGCTTTTCAGCTTAGGTGCTCTTACCGGCACTGAAATACTATTGTATGCTATACTGTAACTGATGGAAATGTCACATACTGTATAATCTATTAGAGGAGTGAAAATCTGCATCATTTGTAATCCAACAATTGCAGCTATAGTTATAGCTTTGTTTCTAGGCAACTATTTTCTAACAAATATGACACTGAAACCATAGTTAAAGGATTAGTTCACTCCAGAATTAAAATTTCCTGATAATTTACTCACCCCCATGTCATATAAGATGTTTATGTCTTTCTTTCTTCAGTTGAAAAGAAATTAAGGTTTTGGAGGAAAACATTCCAAGATTTTAGAGATTGTACCAGCATTGTGTGTTACAAGAAACATAGAAGTGAAGTTAACATTTATTTATAAATGCATGAGATTGGAAATGCATACATTTAATAATTATTTATAATTGCAATAATTATTAGCAAACTTATCTACAGCTGATAAATTAGGGTATACTTTAAATTAAAACTTTTTGTGTGTGTCCATTTGATCAAAGCAAGTTAATTGATATTTTCTTGCCCTATTCTGGTATGTTTATATTCCGGAATATTTTCAGTTATTCAGTTATTCTGTTTACATCTGCAGCTTCACTCATAAGCCAAACCTCCTTGTTTTCCCTAGATGCATCTCTGTGACTCTAGTACGCTCAAGACTATTGAAGTCTGATTCAGTCTACGCTATTTGAATTAAAAATGTTCAATAAAGACTTTGAACCTTCTTTGTGCCGTCAGACTGTGAGTTGTGACTGATGGCCCTAGGGGGGCGTTCACTCAGGACACGTTCTTACGTTCCATATGTGCAATTTTTTAATTGTTTGTTTTTGTAAACAAGCACCAGATGGATATCTCACTGTAGTTTCAGCATCTTGGAACATTAATGTTGTTTTTAAAACATTACTGTATGTCAAGTTGTCTGCTATAAAACAATGAACCATTCAGATGAATCTGGAGGCGGGAAAAGTGTACATTAGGAACAGTGTATATGTATTCAATTTCAGTGTGTTTCTTTACCATATTCATTTCTTAAGCTACATTTTAAGTGCAAAAAATCTTTGTTATTATACAGTTAGTTAAACAATACTAACTCACTGATAATTTCTACAACCTTTTTGTAGTGAAATCATCAAAACTGAATCAATATCAAACTGGGAATGGGAATTATGCAGTAATCAAAAATTTTTAATCTTCATGAGGTGCATTCTGGGATGTATCAGAGTTCACCTTTTTTCCCAAATCATCCATTAAACATCCATTTAAAAAACAATAATTTAACACCTATTGAATTGACATTTAATGTCATTTTGAAATTGAAGCCTAAAGGTTTATAATTTGTAACAAATGTTTATAATTATGAGAAGCATAAACTAAGTCTACATACATTTATAAACTCTGTAACATAGATTATGCAGGTAATATAGGTTATGATTCATCAACAAATACACTGTTATATCTAATAAAGTTTAAACGTCAATTGAGTCTGTTTATTTGTTGGCCAATTAGATATTGACGTAGTGTCAGTACAGAGAAACCGAGCTGGTATCGTACCAAAGCCAAATGTTGGTATCGAGCCAAACCTACCCTAATGAGTCCATCTTAAGAGTGTGTGTCCGTGAAAGACAACAAATACTTTTTGCTCTTTCTGTCCCTCTTTTGGGTGTGAATTATTCTTCCTCTGCTCTCTTTTTTCTTCCTGCTGTGTTTTGACAGTGCCTCCTGTTTTCTTTTTTTTTTTTTTCTTTCACACTGCCCTTCCACTTCTGATTCCAAGGGCTCCCTCCTGCCCCCCTCCTTCCCTCTCTCTGCAAACAGGCAAACAAACAGCTGCCTTTAGTCCCTGGCTGGTTAGCTGTGGTGCCTCCTCCCTCAGCTCAGAATACTCCCTGGCAAACACACACACACAAACTAATACACATACCCCCCATCTTAATTCTGCTGGGAGAACATGCTAACAAATGACCAGGCATGTTATAACACCACACTTATCATGCATATTGATCCGCATTGATCAGGCCAGGTCTATCACTGCATGGCTGTGAGCTAGACTTGATAAGTGACATATGCAATATGCACTTGAGTGTGAACGAAACATTTTCAAGGTTTTTAATTGAGCCTTCGCAAAGACCCTCCCCCCTTAGTTACTGTTGCTTTGTCCGACAAGCCATGGCGCTGTCGCCACACAGAGTGAAAAATACAATGCGGAGCAAAGAGGACACTGACAACACGTCGACAGACAAGACAGAGCAGGTTACTTATGATATTAAAGTCCCAGCTTTCAAATTGTGTAGTTTTTTTTTTTTTTTTTTTTTTGAGAAATTCGAACAATAAAGTTTTGTGGCTCTTTAATGTGTCGTGACAGATTGCTGTAGCACCTCAGCTCAAGCAACTTGTGAACCGATCATCTCTTCCTACTAGTTAATTTATTGCATCAAATAAACATGAATGAACATGAGAAGGAATGTTGTTTCAAACGCAGAAAGACGTCAGTACACACCATTTTTCAAGTTCAAGTCCACCGAGGTTAATCTTCTAATTCCTGACTGCTTTGTCAGAGAAAATGGCGGATTCTGCGTTATGACTGGTTTGATCGCTTGTCAATCAAACTCCTGGCGAAGGGTCAATTAGGCAGAAAGAAAATTTTCTTTTATCTTCTTTTATCATCTTTTAAATTCTTCTATTTTATTCTAGTTTTAATTTAAATAAATTGCAATAATAATTATAATAATAATAAATGTTTAAATATTAATAATAATAATAATTATTATTATTATTATTATTTCAAGGTTTTTTAAAATAGACAGAAGGAAAACATCACCTTAAAAACAAATTTCACGAGTAAAATTACTTGCATTTATTTGCACACTTCTGGATGTAGCTTCATTTTGCCAAGTGTGCCAAAATTATTATTCAATTTGATTGTAGTTTTAATTAATTAAATAATAAAATGTTTAATATATATATATATATATATATATATATATATATATATATATATTAATAAAATAAAATAAATAATAATAAATATTTACAATATTAATCATGTTTATATATATATATATATATATATATATATATATATAATTGTATTATTATTATATTTTATTAAGAATTATTTATACTATAAATATTATTAGGTATTATTAGGCATTTTAAAAAGTTATTATTATTATTATTATTACTAGTATTAATCATTATATTTTTCTTACTTATTTCCTTTAAGTAACCTATCAGAACACACCTGTGAGCCACCGGCTAAAAAAAATACAGTCTCAGGACTTTTTAAATAACAACTTAGCCATATTATCCAAGATTTGGCTGACATCTGCAGACTTTTTTTTTTTTTTAGCGTTTTTTCCCCCAAATATAGCAGGTTAGAAAAACACACAGCATAAATGTTCAGAAGGAAGATGGCTATTAAGTCTGTCTGGGAGTTCTGTTGAATATCTGTGAGTTATTATTATTATTAATGTCTGTAAGCTATTATATTCAACATTCTCTCTCGTTCCCTCCATCACCTGCACAACTCTGTTCAGCTTGACTTCCCTTCTCCAGGCCGGCACTCACACGGGGAGCTGACTGACAGGATGTGAACGGAATGATGCATGACTGACATTTCGTATCCCGTCGAGCGAGTTCTTCCATTTCGTTTTCAAATGAACGTTTTCAAGGAATTTCACTCAAACCAAATCACTGTGGAATTTCACATACAAATTTGTATTAGGGCTGCACAGAAGTGGTTCAGTACACAGTTCTGTACTGCTCACATACACATTATACACAGTGCCGTTTCATAACTTCCCACACAAAACGCAAAATTATGAGCTATAGTTGATTATTCAGCCGGCGGCAGATGGCAACACCCTTTTATGTGATGATCAGTGAAACGATTCTGGCTTTCCCTTTAGCTGTTAAATCGGCATCAAACGGCATCCTAGTTGGGAAAAAAATACCACAGCAGGAGCAGCCTCGTGTCTTGTTAAATATGTTGGATAACCAGAGCTCCACAGAAGCAGCAAAAAGGCGCTTTTAATTGGGGAATGTCTTGGCCTGGACGGATTGTGATATTAAGCAATCACACGGTGGTATTGTGTTGGCCAGAAAAAGTGGGTGTGAAGCCGTTTTGAAAAGCTTTAGCTGGCAGAGCTTCTCTTGACAGCAATACCCCAAGTAAATTGCCCCCGTGTCTCAGCGCTCCATTGATTGGGCTCTATTTTAGCCTTTCACAGCTGTAAACCGACGCAACCCACCCCCCTCGCCGAGTCGATAGACATGATCCAAAGACAGCAGCCAAACAATCCGCTATCTGTCCAGACGGACCCATTCGGCTAATTTAACATGCACTCAATTTATGAAAAAGAGTGTTCATTGATTTTTCCATTCATATGCACTTGTTGATCAAGACATTCCATTGTGCTCCATGATCACTCCGACGGTTCCCGATCAGTGCCGTATGGAGGTGCGACAAGAGAAGAGGGAACGCGCACACTCCTCCTTCCCTGGTTCCAGATGTAGCTGTTTTTTTTTTTTTGACTGTGCTCTCCGAGACTTGCACAAAAGCCTTGATGCCTGGCGCCTGCAGTTACAGGCTGCTGCATTCATCCACACATTCAGAACAGTACTTCTCGACACAAAGGCCGCGACTCAGACGCAGTCTCGAAAGGGACGCCCAGTTCCTGCAGCTTTTGTGCCTTTTCACAACAACTAGGACAGTTGCGACAGCATCCATATAAACTCCTTTCTATATTTTGCTCTGTCTCCCCCGGTGGGAGGCAAAAACCCCATTCATACAGTAATGAGCGTTCTTATAATGCAATGACTGTCAACACATAATGAACTAACAGAAGAAAGACCAACTCTGTTGCGACTAATCAGACATATAAAATATTTGCAAACAATTTTTTTTGCACCAAAACTATTCACACTGATTTCGATGCCAGATTTGCCGCTCTATGAAATAGTTTAATTTAAATGAAATAATTTTTTACTTCGGACAACTACAAAAATCACCCAACAGTAAAAAGAAAAGAAAAGAAACAAACAAATGGATCATTGCAATGAAATATAGTTCACAAAAATGCATTGTTTCCCTTAAAACTCTCATCTTTAACAGGTTTGAACTCTACCGATTCTTAAAAAAAAAAAAAGGTTACATTTTATTTTAAGGTGTCCTTGTTACAGTAATAATAATTACCAATGTATGTGGTTAGGATAAGGGTCTGGTTTAGGAATTATGAATTATGCATAATTTACTGTTATTACTATAGTAAGTACATGTGTAACAAGGAAACAAATAAAGTGTGTTACACTTAATTTTAAGGTGTCTTTGTTACACTGTAATTATACATTTAAGTACTGAGTAATATTAAGTAACTTAATGTACTTACAATAGGGTTAGGGATTGGATTGGTTTGGTTTGGTTTAGGGTTAATTGCATGTAATTATGCATAATTCATAGTTATTACTACAGTAACATATGTAACAATGACACTAAAATAAATTGTTACCAAAAAATAGAGTAAAATAGTTTTTGCTATATCCCTTATTTGCGTAACAACAATGTAACACTGTCACACGCAAGCAAACACATACGTATGTGCGCGTGTGTGTGTGTGTGTGTGTGTGTGTGTGTGTGTGTGTGTGTGTGTGTGTGTGTGTGTGTGCATGCACGTACATGACATTGTTACACTGTAATTACACAAATAAGTATTAAGTAAAAATAATTATCAACATATTAGAGCTAGGATTAGGGTTTGGTTTAGGAATTATGCATAATTTACCATTATGACTATAGTAAGTACATGTGTAACAAGGAAACTAAAGGGTTACACTTTACTTTAAAGTGTCTTTGTTACACTGTAATTATACATTTAAGTATTGATTAATATTAAGTAACTTCATGTACTTACCATAGGGTTAGGATTAGGGTTTGATTTAGGGTTAGCTACATGTAATTATGCATAATTTATAGTTATTACTATAGTAACTACATGTAACATGTAACAATGACACTGTAAAATAAAGTATATTTCTAGTTTCTGCTAAATTACTTATTTGTGTAACAGTAACAATGTCACATGCACGCGTACACACACACACACACACACACACACTTGACGGTACACTGTAAAAATAAGTACTGAGTAATATGAATTAACTATATATATATATATAAAATATAAATATACAATGATAAAAATATTTAGCATTGAAATCTGCTCATGATTTATTCATGTTTGCATTGGCTACTTTCAAAACAAAACCCAGAATGCTGCAGTGTCAATATGGACCTCCGAGGACACTCCCTCTGGATGGGCCTTACAGGAAGCTACAAGCAGCAAAAATCTTACAGTACTGGATGATTGACAGTATAACAATACCCTAACCCTGTGGGGTCCTGGAGAGCAAGACATACAGATAAACAGACGGAGAGAAAGGAGAACAGAAGGAGACAAGGGTCTGAATCTGTTATAAAAAAAAGGGGGGGGAGAGTACCAGAAAAAGCAAAGGCCTTGTACACTCATGAGACGCCCGTGCACTAAACAAGAGAAAATGAAAATTATATGTCCTCTCAGCAGCTGGCCTGGACCATCTGCACACACCTTTGCTTAGTGTGGCTAAGTGCACTTGAGGAGGATAGAAAACTGAGAGACGGTATGATTCAAAGGAGCGTTAAATGCCGTGATCGAGCTCTCTCCACAACTTTCAAACCAGAAGGTCAAACCAGGACAAACGTGCAAGTCTCGGGTACTCCTCATAAAACATAAAACAAGACATTGGGGGGGAAATGTCAAATTGTTTTTAGTGGAAAGCACCCAGAACAACCTTCACCGCTGAATAAACATCATCCAAGCCTGCTGTTGCACAAACATTTTAAAATAGTGATGCAGACCTCACTGAAAATAAAAATAAAAATAAAACAATTGACATCTTCGCTCAAATCGCTAGTAAATTTCACAAATAATTTTAACGCAAGTAACACTGATTTAAATGTGTGAAATATTGAAATATAGTTTTTTCTTGTAAATGTACTCTTACAATCTTTACTTTATTTACAACTCCAAAATCCGGAGTTGAAATCTTCACATAAGAGACTAATTAATGAATTAATTAATACAAAATATTATTTAACTTTTTGGCAAATACATTTTCATGACTTTTCTATTCATTGGATAAGAATTAAATATATATTAATTAATAATATACACAACTAGAAAAATGCACATCCATAACAAAAAAATGTAAATAATTCCCCCCCGGCTAACAGTTTTCCATGAGCAAGGGTGCCGTAAACAATTTACTTTCCTCCCTATTCTCATCTTTTACATTGTGGAGGATGAAAAAAAAAAAAAAATTACTGTTGGAAGCTTGACCATCACAGCCGTTGTTTCAAGGCACGGTAAAATGGGCTAACAAATCATGCATCTGACAATAATGTTGCTATGACTGAATCACTATGTGGATCCATATGTCAAATCCAGACCATTGCCGTGAAAGCTCTGCCAAAATAAAGATGACACAGATGCGGCCAATCTATCAAATCCTTTTCATCATACACAGGAAATGCTGAGCACTGGCCACTTTGGCAAAAGCAAAGGAGAAACGACTCAAATAAATTTCTCCAATGATTACTGCCACAATATAAAAATGGGAGCTATCATTAATATTGTGCTAATGCTTGACTATAATTCATCTGCTCGGAGCTTAGAATAATTGTTCTGACACTCGGACAGAGACACATAAATCCTTCGCTCTGTTCTGAGAGAGTGTTTGGCAGTGAACCAGTCCTAAAGCAGAGCACTGGCATTTTATACCTAAACCAACATCAAGAGGCTTCTGCTCACGCTGAGGCGTGACGTTTAAAATGGAACCTGATGCTTTGAGGAGATTCAACTTTGGACCAGTCGTGTCCATTTATACCTAAATGTCACCCGGCATCAGGAAGCAATGTGCTTTTCTGCATAGACTAGACTACTCTTTTATATTTAGTGTGCTTGTGATTCACCTTAATGTGAGTAAATGTAGTGACATTAATGCTTACATTACGGCTCACGTAGGCCTGTACATTCATGACACGCAAAGGTCGAGAACTATATGATTTTCTATGTAACATTAGAGTGCTCTAATTCAAGGTTTCTTGCAGGCTTATAACATATAATGAGATATTAACGGTAAAATGTGCATTTGTAAGACAGAAATGTGATATAGATGATATGTGACAGAGGTATCAGAAGCCATGCTCTTTCTGAATCTCTGTATGATATCTCATTACATCCACTGAAAAAGCTCAAATAAAACTGCTTAACTGACTTCGTCCATGTTTATTACGTTGGTGAATGGTGCAGGATCACTCTAAAGTGCCTGTTCAATGTGTTCAAATATTTAAAAATAGATTTCCGGTTCAAAACAACACAAAAACAGTTTTTTGTCTCAAAATGTAAGCTCATTTACAATTTGTAGCGACTTAGAGTGTTTGTTCGGTAATAGTTCATTTTTTCAAACGTAGAGGTTATGAATAAACTGTAAATGTGGGTATATAGTTGAACCAAAGTGTCAAATTTGACAATATGAATGACCCGCGCGGATCTAGCCTTACGCGCGAGCGTTTATTTGTGTCTGACGCATCATGAGCGCGCGTGTCTATAAGCATAAAATATCAATAAAACACCAATAAATAAGCCTCGTTAAATGCCAGAGGTGACAGAGATGTCCGTGCTCGATCCTCCTGCAGCATATCCAAGTCATAAACCTCGGGTTCATACCTTTCTGCGTTTCCTCCTGTTCTTCAGTGAATCTCCTTCATTCTTCAGTCCTTTGGTCGTTTATCTGTCGTTTTCTCCTTCTTCGTGCGGATGCATGCAGATTAAAAACGAATAGCCCGAAATGGAGCAGTCCAGAGAATTAACGGAGGGACAAAATTCGTGTTAAAGACGCACAAAACGACGAAAAACAATCCGACATGTTAAGTCGATACTCAAATGACCGCACTCACGTCAAAATCATAACAAAACAACAGCTCGCATTGTAATGCGATGTTTGATACACGACTCACTGATAATAAGTCCACATGAGACGCGAATGAACGAATAAAATATCGTCCGCAGTCCCGTTTTCAGCACTGAACATAACGTGAAACGTCTCCCCAAATCCAAGAAGGAAAACACGGACGCGCAGAAATGTCAGGAGTGGACGGAGGAAAACCCGTGAGTGTTCATATCGGATTCCTTGTCGTATTTAACACACACATTAGAGCAAAAATGAAAGGTTGTGGTGTCGACCCATGTGTCCTCCCGCCTTGAAACCAGCAGTCGCTCTGACTCCCTCCGTCTGAAGAAACGTAATGTCGATATATCTCTCTCACAGCACATTGACTTCTTATCTGAATCCCATCTAAATTAATAAACCATATCCAGGTTTATTAATTTGCACCCTGCGTGACCGTACGCGAAATGACAATGTATTATTGATCAGTCTCGATGACTGATTCATTGACTGGTTCAACCTCGGATCTGGTAAATAATTAAGGACTTGCTTATTTGCAGCTTATTTTAAAGGCTGCTGTATTTAAACTAATACTGTAGCTGTTATGCACATGAAGGTACCCTGACTCTTCCGACAAACGTCTTAAAGTCTGCTGTCCAGCATGCTGGGGCGATATTGTGCAATTATTCAGATGGCTTTCGGTGTGGGACGCCTCTCAGTTGAGCTTTCACTGTTTAGGAGTGTATTAAAAGAGGCGTGGTTTGCGCGGGGGCGGGGTTATGACATATTTGGCGTTTAATAAATGGGCGGTGCTTGTATCAGAGGGAGTGGTTTGTGACATTTGATAATAGTGATCCAGACAATATTTCCACATATTTTCCCCCCTCAAATAACATTTGTGATTTTTAGTCGATGTCTAAAAATGATTTTACAGTGCAATTACCAAATGCATGTAGGCTAATAATTTATTAAGAAAACGTACTTTCTTTGCAGCCTAGCTTGTAATTATATATTATTATCAATATAATGATCACAGTGCAATAATTAGGCCTTCTACACTTTGTTATTGATGTATTGTAATTATACGTGTAATACCGACACTGTTAAGTGCTACGTTATCTTTATAAAATCAGTTTTAATTAAGAGTCACTAGTCTAATCAGTATTGAATGATGTACAGTAATGTGATCAATAAGACTTATGATTCAATCTGTTTTAATAATTAATTCACACACACATGAGTTATATATAGGCTATACCAATTAAAGTTGGCCTATGCCAGTGTCCTCTGTGATGGCACATTTCGTTAAGATTCAGTGTTGACCTTAAGGGATTTGGTTAGTGCTCTATTTGAAGGGCAGTCGTGATCACATTAACTGTCAAATCAGAGGAAACTGTCTCAAAGTCAACAGGATAGCCTACATTTTCCTTTCATTACCAAATGACTTTTTTTTTTTTTTTCTTTTTTCAATACTTCTGGCCAGACCAACAGACCATTTTCCCTGAAAAGTGTGCCGCAATATGTGCTCAGATTTTTTATTTTCTTTTAATGTCCTCTCTGCTTCCTTTGACACTTGTTGCCCCAATTTCCAAAACGCACACACAAGTATTTGTAGTCTAGTGATGATGTTAATATTATCAGCATGCAAGTAATCACGACTGTGTAGATAATTGCTGATATTAAATGGTTAGTTCAACTAAAAATGAAAATTCTGTCATTAATTACCCACCCTCATGTCGTTCTACACCCGTAAGACCTTCATTCATCTTCAGAACACAAATTAAGATATTTCTGATGAAATCCGATGGCTCAGTGAGGCCTCCATTGCCAGCAATGTCAATGTGAGTATTAAATTACATAATTTTCACTTTTGGGTGAACCCTTTAATATTGCTTTTAAAAACAATTCAATAAAGAGGAAGTTTATATTGAGTAGCTTATATTTAGTCATCATATCACCAGTAAATTTGTCTATATTTGTCCCACCAAGGTTACAAACGAAGTCAGAATCAGCCTCCGTGTCTCTGAACAACGCACAGTAGTGGCGTTCCTGAATGAATCAGTGTGTTTGAAAGAATCGACTGATTAAATGATTCATTGAGTCATTTATAAAGACATCATACATCACAATTTGCGTACTCTTATTGTTATATAAGAGCCATACATAGTTTGTTTACTTTGTATTTTTTGTTAAAAAAAATAAATAAATCCCTTGAATTCAGGCGGTTTTTTAATTCAGAGTTCAAGCACATACATTGGATTGATTTTTATAACTTTAATTTACTTGAAGTATGCATCTAGCATTAGGAAAACAAGTACAGTGTGTGAGTGTGTATCTATAGACAGATCTATGTCCAGAGAATATATGTAGTACTATTCTATAGTAATGATAGTAACACTTTAGTATAGGGAACACATATAACTATTAACTATGACTTTTCCCTCAATAAACTCCTAATTTACTGCTTATTAATAGTTAGTAAGTTAGTTGATAATGACAAATTGATAAAATGACAGTGTCGTGTTGCAGAACCTGATTTTGCCTAATTCAACATGTTCCTGGGTCAACATCTTTGTTGATCCTGGAACAACATTCAAATCAACCAATCAGATTTGAGGGACAAGTTTACAGATTATGTCAAGTTTAGGCTTAAAATTATGAATTGGTGCTTCTACATCAGTGTTATTCATCTATCATTTCCCTCTGATTTTAGGGATAACTTATAGGTAGGGTTAGGTTTAGGGGTAGAGATATGGTTAGGACTAAATGTTCGTAAAGGAACGTTATTCCAGGGTCAACAAAATATGTTGGACATGCATGTCGTGTTACATCTGTCTTCATTAAAGGACATATGACTGTCGTTACCAATCAAAATGCGTGTTCATTTAAATGCAATGTGTGGACTTTTTACACCATTTGTCCTGTTTCCATTTAGCAAAACTAATTTTTTTATTAACGACTACAACCACCCCACCCCTAAACCTACCCTCAGTGATTTATAGTGCATATACACTTTATGAGCACATGCGTTCCCTGGGATCGAACCCATGATTGCATGATCACATGATTGCATATTGTTATATATTGCAATGCTCTGCCAATTGAGCTACGTGAAACCCGAAATATGACGCAGATAAAAGGGTACAATCCATTAAAACAAAAGTGTCCTGTTGTCGATAGGGGCGCAACTTTAGCAAACGCTCATATGGGTCATATTTCAGGGAAGTGACAAACGACCTATATAGGTGTATTGGTTGGAGAACATGTTGGCATTAATATGTGCTTTATAAGTACTAATAAACAGCCAATATTCTAGTAATATGCAGGCTAATAAGAACCTAGTTAAAAGACCCTAAAATAAAGTGTTACCATAATGATATTCTAATATTCTTTAGCTATTAAATTAAGATCTATATTACCCAGCAACTCCACTGTGAAATGCTGACTTGACCCTTTATGTTTTTAAACCGATCGCTTAGCTGAATCTTCCAGTCACGTTTATGTGTCACTGACCTCGCACCAAGATGTTCCTAAAAAGTGGGCTCCGTAAATGTGTGTGAAAACTGTTTTCTAACCAATGGACGTGAATTAAATTTACTGCAATTGGACAAATCACAGCATTTGACATATTTTAACCAATCACAGCCATGAGAATCCACCTGTGAAAAGTGATGCTTTAGGCTGTCGCCCAAAAACAACCTAAATTGGTATGTTTACTGGATGAAAATAAAACTATAAATTTCACTCATGAAATGCTGGCTGATTACAGTTTGGTGCTCATCTAAGCTCTCTCTCTATCCATGCAAACACAGAAATAACATCCTCAACATGAAAGATGTTTACATACTGTATTATACAAAGTGCGTGCCACTTGTCTGTGCAAAAGTTGCCGCCACAATTCTAACGTGTTGCCATGTGGTTGCTGTGTTTTGGGAGTTTGTTGCTATGTTTTTTTTTTTTTTGTTTGTTTTTTAAATCAACCGCCAGGAAATAAGTCTAATTGCTTGAGAAGTAATAGAAAATCTCTGCTCACTTTGGATGGATGATATACCCTATGGTTATCGGCAGATGTTAATAATATTAGTTATATTTTATAGACGGTTTCAACGGCAACAACATAAAGAAATGTTTTGTGGCCCAAACTTAACTTCTGGTAGAATCAATAATAATAGAGTCCCTCTAGAGTAAATTATTTCTGATAACAAGCAAAATAAATAATAAGTAAATTACATTAGCTAGCAAGTTAAAACTATGTCTAGCCAGTATTATTTTGGGTTACCAGTAGCCAACTTGGCCAAACTTAAATGCGACAAAGTTACTACCTGACCCGTTCAACAAACACAGACTGGAAGTTAACTTCGGGCCAGGCGCGTAACCGTGGCAATGCAGTAAAAAGACCCATAAAAAGACCCATCCCATAGCAGATCTAGGAGACTGTCCTCCTCCAAAAACGACCCTATAGGTCGTTTTTTCAAGCACCTTTTTACGACCTATATTTACGTTTTAAAGTCATGCGCCATCTAAATGGCGGAAAAATAATGGCAGTGTCATGTTACGTCTGTCGTTGATTGAGCTATGCGAAACACGAAATATGACGCAGAGAAAAGGGAACAATGCATTAAAATCAAAGTGTCCTGTTGTCGATAGGGGTGCAACTTTAGTAAATGCTCCTATGGGTCGTATTTCAGGGAAGAGTCAAACAAGCTCTATGGGCGTATTGGTTGGAGGACATGTTGGATCTAGGCAGGTGGAGCTGGGGAGGTGGAGGGTTTCAGAGGTACCCTGATTTAATTGGGCATGCTTATTTCCTCTAGCTTTGCCATCATCTAACACTTACATAGTGTTATTTAAAAACACTAATAATTTAATAATTCTGTAAAATGTAATCTTCCGCAAATTAACATTTCATACTGTTGCAATGCAATTCACTTGTAGAATTTTATTTTTAGTATATTTCTTTTCTTTCTTTTTTTTTCAACACAATAGTGTAGAATTTAGCAGTATGTTGGCCATGTATCACTTATCAGAAATGAAAAGAATTATCTGCTTGTAGATATTGGAATCAAGGCTGCACGATTATGACAAAAATCACAATTGTCGATTATTCCCCTGACATTGTAATTGCGATTATTAATTATGATTATTACAGTTTACATTAAATGATGATTTGAATAGCTTTATACCATTGTTTGAAGCAGCTGCATGCCATATTTTTATATAAATATGCTCTTCTATAGCATTAAACCTCAAATGTCAACTATACATTGGTTTGGTTTCTTCTTTAAATTGAAAAAAAGTAAACATATGCATGGTATAAAAATTAGGGCTTTCACACCAGGTTGTTCTACGAACTTAATTGTAGGAACTAACCACCTGTTCCCCGAGAACTAATGTTCCCCTAGGGCCATTTTGCTGGTTGCATTCGCACCGCCAGTAGGAACTCTGAAGTGACGTAAGCTGCGCTTGTTGTTGTGACTTTTATTTTGACGGTGCGGCGGACATTTATTTTGACAGTGCTGAAAACCAGCTCAGCTGCATTTTCCGTCTTCATTAGTTTAAAGGGGGGGTATCACACACATTTTCTGCCAATCTCATGTTAATCTTGAGTACCTATAGAGTAGTAGTGCATCCTTCTTATCTCCAAAAAGTCTTTAGTTTTATCATATTTATAAAAGATACATATGCTGTACCGAGTCTTTCCGAAAACAGCAGAGCACCTGAAGGCGTGCCATGTGAGCGGAGCTAAAAAGTGACAAGCTGTCAGGAGCACTCGCAGCTTTTGTGTAGCGATCGTCTGCGCGCTATCAATGGTCAGGTAAACAGATTTAAACACACAATACACCATCGCATTATCCCTGGATAACTTTTGAATCACTATAATGAATATAGCATATAGTGAATGATGAATAATGAATTTATAAATTCACTAAGTTCGTGTTGTTTACATTATATGCACTTAGGTGCCTATTGTCAACAAAACAGACATTTGAAGCAGTTTTACTCACCACCTGCGGTTCCGACTCATGACCGGGATCATTATCGCTGGACCACTCAATCTTTCGGTTTGGATCTGTAAATCCAGCGTAGAACTGGGCCTTGTTTATTAAACCATAAGCGCCGATCCTAAGGGCTCGAGCAGCCATGAAAAACACAAGATATTCTCCATTCATTTTAACCAATAAAAAAGTGATTGCAACTATCTGTTTCTATGGTTATTTTAATAACAAATGTCGAGAGCGCATCGATGTATTGCGTGAGCACAAAACTCTCAGCTTCTTTGGGAAGCAAGGTTATCTTTCCCTCACAACCAAACTTTGGCCGTGTTTAACATGAGAATCCAACTCTTTAACAGTGTAAATAAGTCAGAATACATGAAATAGCATTATATCCCCCTTTAAACACACCTCTTAATCACGCAGAATAATATAAGTGGATATTATTTTTTGTAATTGCACCTTTGAATGATTACAAAATCGTGGCATCCGTAATTGTAATCATGATTAGAAATTTGCTTAATTGTGCAGCCCTAATTGGAATATACTTTTATATATATATGCTTTCAAGGTCTCATTCATACCCATAGCAAGATGAGTTCACTTCAGCTTTATACTTTGCAAGTGGTGCTTGCTTTTTCAAATCCTCCAATCCAAATTACAAATTCACACATGCTTTTCTCTTTACTCAGCACACTAGAACAAAATCTAAAGCTACAAAGGTCACTAAAAAACCTGAAGAGCTTTCAAGCATCAACCTTTCTTTTTGTGTGTGTGTCATAATAAAACTAAGAGGAGAGCTCTCCACTTGTCATGTTTTTTTGTACTTTAATGCAAAGATTTCATTAGATTCGGTATATTGATTTAGACAAGCTACATCCTGCTCACGGTGAGGGCTCATTTCAGGGAGAAACGTGACTGCTGGTGAAGAGGTAGACCCAAGAAAAGAAACAATCATACGATGGCTTCTTTAAGCTCTACTACACCACTTTAAGACCTCATCTTCCATCAGCGATCATCAATGCCCTTCATCTGACAGGTGGATCTTCATAAATAGTAGCACCTCAAAACCTAGCAGCCGCTTACTCACTCTCGCTCTCTCTCTCTCTATCTGTTTCTCTTTCTCTTTTGCAATATGAAATAGTCCATTATCTGCTCTCAGGGCTAATTGGTGTATTAACGCCATGCTGTGGGTGACAGAGGGAGCAAGGGAGACGCTGGATGAATATGGATGAGAGAGAGTCAGAGCGTTCGTGTGCACACGAGAGAAAGACTGGGGGAGGGAGTTGTGGAGAAAGAGTGAAAATGGGAGGCCAAGGTAAATCTTTTCAGCAACACAAGTGGTTGAGAGGTGGATGGTGAAATGAAGAGTGGTGGTGGTGGGGAGGAGAAAAAAAAAGTCCAGTAATGGCTGTTTTTTTTTTTCCAGGCAGCCTTCTCTCTATCCTTCTCTATTCCTCTCTCACCGACATTGTCCATCAGCCCAATTATCCACTTTCCGTGGCGCCAGTGCCAGCATATGGAAATGCAAATTGCACAGAGAAATGTTTTCCTTTTTTCAAAAGGAGTAGAAGGTAAGTAGCTCTCGAGGATGGGGGGGAAACAGAGGAAGCCAATGCGTTGGTGGGAAGTACAGATCTGGATGCTGTGCGTCACCTCCACATGTATTCCCAAGTTGCTTAAATATAAACGATCTCTTCCTTGCACGTGGATGCACTCCAACACACGCCCAGGCATTTTTGCTCATCCGCGCTTTTTCTCCGCATCTTCTTTATAGTTCTGCATCCCTCCCGTGCAAAAGCCCCCAGGCTGCCGAGTTAGCATGCAGCTTCTAGCACTTTAGGTTTACAGATCAAAGGTCCGTTCCTGTTCCCTTGCGTACGACATTGAGACATGTGGCGTATGATTATTCCGATAAGCTGCTGATATCCTCCAGGGTGGAAAGGATCAAATCAGAGGCTTTGTTGTGTTCATTATGCACACTCTCTCCAGTCACCTCTCCTCACGGCTCCTCCGGAGAGCGCCGCAAAGGCGACTCCTCGAATCCGCCACATGCTCAATTATTTTCAATTATACCCATTGGCCTCCCTTGTATCTTTTCCCGTAACTTAATTGTGATCTGAAATGACTTGTTGATTGACAGCAGAAGGCAATTGGAGGCGGGAGAGATGGTGGCCCCTCTGGTAATTATCACAGATTGGTGTCAAGCACACATATTCCACAACTCCCTCTCCATCCGACAACAGCCTTCTGCGTCAGTGCAATCACTCAGATGGGACTGAGGATGTCACAGATGGCGATATTGTAGTCATATCAAGACAGGAAAAACTCATGGATGGTGTGTTAACTGCAGCAGTTTCGTAGTAATGCAAGATACACTGATCAGGCATAACATTATGACCACCTTCCTAATATTGTGTTGGTCCCCCTTTTGCTGCCAAAACAGCCCTGACCCGTCAAGGCATGGACTCCTCTAGACCCCTGAAGGTGTGCTGTGGTACCTGGCTCCAAGATGTTAGCAGCAGATCCTTTAAGTCCTGTAAGTTGCGAGGTGGGGCCTTCATGGATTGGACTTGTTTGTTCAGCACATCCCACAGGGAATTTGGAGGCCAAGTCAACACCTCAAACTCATTGTTGTGCTCCTCAAACCATTCCTGAACCATTTTTGCTTTGTGGCATGGCGCATTATCCTGCTGAAAGAGGCCACAGCTACCAGGGAATACCGTTTCCATGAAAGGGTGTACATGGTCTGCAACAATGCTTAGGTAGGTGGTACATGTCAAAGTAAAATCCACATGTATGGCAGTACCCAAGGTTTCCCATCAGAACATTGCCCATTGAATCACACTGCCTCCACCGGCTTGCCTTCTTCCCATAGTGCATCCTGGTGCCATGTGTTTCCCAGGTAAGCGATGCACATGCACCCGGCCATCCACGTGCCTTGATGAAGAGATAATCAATGTTATTCACTTCACTTGTCAGTGGTCATAATGCTATGCCAGATTAGTGTATAGTAGGGCTGGTATGGGTTTTCCCTGTAATTTCATGCTGAACTGTCTTTGATGCCTAGGTGACCTTGGTTGTTATGAGTCTTTGTGAATTACATAAAGAGCAGTAAAGAGGAGCTCCATAAAGACATTTAATCCAGGGGCATCAGGGTGCCTCATTTCAAAGGTGATGCACTACGCTTACTCATCTTTCTCAGCTCTGTCTACTAGAGAGCAACAACCAGAGCCATGTCTTGGTCGTTTAGATATCTTATATCTCTATAAAGACAGAGTGGTGTGTTTAAGTTTTTGAGCTACTGGCAGCTCTGCAATGTACTCATTTTCAGGACCATGGATAGCTCAAAAATCATGGTAAGTTATTTCAGCACCATGGACAGCACTCGCTGATAGTACATTCAACACAAGTTGCAAGTTGCACTTATTTAAATGCCATACTTCATCTCATCTGATTATTTTAGCTTTTTATATATTTAGTATCAGTGCAAAAACAGCTTCACATTAGTTGAATCCCTTAAACACAGTGACCAAACGCGATACGACACACAACACGCGATAAAACCTATCTTGTCCATGTTAATACGTTTTTGCCGTAACTAGCCATGACAGTGTGTCATACAACCTGTGTCCATTGACAACGATAATCTCAGGTACTGATTATGTGCATTGTACAATCTGTACGATACACGTATGAATATCACTCTGCATGACTTTAATAGTCGTAAAATAACCTCAGATCTTCAAACTTTAAATGAAATGAAACAAGAATATTCAAACTGTCAACTCTGTGTGAACAAACAACTGTATTCCATGACAAAGATTGCATCTGCCACTGTATGTACAGTGTGTGAATATACACTGCCCGGCCAAAAGAAAAAGTCGCTGTTTGGATTTAAATAGGCAAATGCTTAAGAGTCTATGATTGGATCATTATTGCAGTGATTATTATGTGTCTAGCATGTTATATGTTTGTCAATAGTTCTTTTAACACCTAATTGATAGTGTGTAGCTTTTAATTTCTTAAACAACCATGTAGGAAGACACATCATGGCCATATTCTAGGATGTCAAGATTCATCAGGCTCAAATTGTGAAATAATGGTTGGAAGGGAGCATGAAGAATCATTTTCACACATGATTTAACACCTCTGAGTCCAGACCTTAAATTCAATGAAAGTCTTTGGGTTGTGCTGGAGCAGACTTTACAGAGTGCTCACCTCTTGCATTGTCAATACAAGATCTTGACCAAAAATTGATGCACCTCTTGATAGAAATATCATCACAACATGTATTTCCACATATATTGCTAATGTTTAGGAGTTAGAGTTAGGATTATACGGGTAAGAGTTTTGGGATAAGGATTGGGTTACGGTTAGGGGTAAACATAACAATGTTAATTAAGTGCACATACTTTAAATGTTATTACAATGAACCAACATGTATGTACATGATAAGTATATTCTATCAGATGGTTAAGTACATAGTGGTTAAGGCCACCAAATATAAATTGTAACCCAAATTTTTAAACGCAAAAAAAAAAAAAATCAATCTTTGTAGGTTTGGGTTTCCATGTTTAGTGTTTCCACATCTTTACAATCCAGCATTTCAGAACCATGGACAACACCCCAAAATACTCTCGACCATGGTGTAACTGTTTGCCCTTTTCCTCATGCACACCATGATCTCTGGAGTGCTGGAATGTATGTGTCCAATATTAGGAGATTAGACAGACAAAGTATTTTGAGCAAACAAAGACCCGACGGAGACAACAATGTGGGTGGTCTCGACAGGTTAAAGAAGCAGGAAAGCGTGTAAAATGTAATATAAAGGAGGGAAGTTATAGACGAGAGAGAACTCATAGTCTGACTGGCTCCATGTCTCCACTAACACACATCCAATTATAAAGTCTAGCAGCAGCTTAACTGGCTGCCACAAGCTGGTGAGGAGCCAGTGTTGTATGCAATCATCAGTCCATAGGGTCACTCCGATTCGCCTGACAACACCCACACCCTGCAACTGAGCTGCCTAAATGAGCAGCGGCAACAGAAAGCCCCTCTAATGTCATTAAGGGCCTAATGAGTTTTAATTGGGAGGAGATCTTAACGTGGAGCCCTAATTGCATCTGATTAAAGACAATATTAGTTTTACTGCTGGTAAATTGGTCAGGGAGGAGAACCGAGACAGTTTTAGTGGGATCAATGTGGTCCTACTGGAAATATTGTTGAAAGACAAGAATTGAAGCAGACATTGAGGCCGGATAGTGGGATGAAAAATGAAGACGGCGTGAATAAATCTGGAATCTCTCGCAATTCAAAGCTGTTCCTTTGCATTGGACATCAGAATATGAATATCTGGCAACACCTTACAATAAGCTTTCATTTGTTAACTTTAGTTAACATGAACAATACTTCAACAGAGTTTATTAATCTTAGTCAAAGGTAATTTAAACATTTACATTCTTAAAATCTAAAGTTAATGTCTAAAAATCTAAAAATGTTTTAAAGTCGACATGAAATGGATGCTGCAATAGTCTTTTCTACTATTGTGATGTATATCTTCTCAAACAGGATAAAATGTAGGGTGGGACTTGATTTTGTTCATGGGGAATTGATTGGATGGTTGTGGTTTGCTATTGGTCAATCTCATGAGAGTGACAGGTTGTCCCACCTAAAAAGAAAAATGTCATCAGAGAAGAGATGTCGTTGCAAGAAGAAGTTATTTTGATGAAGATTACACATAAGTCAATTGCGGATAAATCATATAATAAATGCTGCAATATTCTATTAAAAAAACAAACAAAAAAAAAACAAGAATTGTCCATGTTGATTTCATTAGTGAATTTAATGCACTCTAACATGAACAAACAATGAACAATCAGATGTGTACTAACGTTGAGAAAGATTAACAAATGCTTCAAAAAATATAGGGTGAATTTACACTGTAAAAATTTTTTTTTTTTATGATTTAATAATAATAATAATAATAATATGTTTATTTTTTATAGCGCCTTTCAAGAACCCAAGGTTGCTTCACAAAATTAATACAATCAATAGACAAACAAAATATAACAGACAGTCAGAAGGGACATTTAGAAGAACAGAAGTTGACAACAAATAATTACAGATAATTAACATGAGAGGTCAAGCAATCAGATGATAAACATCACTTAGCCTATATTAAGAGAGTGGTGTGTAACATACAATCATAAAAGGGAGACAGAGAAGCAGGAAGGAAAAAAGTAAAAAATTATTTACCAAGCAAAGTGAATAGATGAGTTTTAAGCTGAGATTTAAAGTCTGAAGAGAGGAGGTAGCACAGGGCCTATAATACTGAAAGCCCTACCACCCGCAGTAGAGAGTTTATACTTGGGTACGACAAGCAAGTTATCATTTCTAGATCTGAGAGTCCGAGCAGGAACATAAGGTTGCACTAACTCGGCAAGGTATTGAGGTGCGAGGCCATGACAGGCCTTATAAACTAAGACTAAGATTTTAAACTGGATACGATTGACCACAGGAAGCCACTGAAGTTGGTAAAGGATGGTAGTGATATGCACAAATTTTTGTTATATGTAAGGGCTCGAGCAGCAGAGTTTTGTACCATCTTAAGGCGTTTAATTGCTTTGGCAGGTAAGCCGCTATAAGGACTTATGTCCAATCTGGAGGTTATAAAAGCATGGATAACAGTTTCCACATCTCTAGAATTAAGTGAGGGACATATACGACCAATGTCTCACAATTGGTAAAAGCATGATTTAACAATCTGACCAATATGTGAATCAAAAAATAGCGTAGAGTCGAACAATACTCCCAACTTCCGCATAGTTGTTGAAGGCCTAATCTGGACACCACTGATATCATTAAAAATGTTGTACTGGGAAAAGCTCTGTGATTTATGGCCAACCAGCAGGATTTCAGTTTTATCAGCATTAGGTTGTAAAAAGTTATCAGACATCCAGGTTTTAAGTTCCTGAAGATAAGAAATAACAGAAAGGGGTAGACAGACTGAGTTGGGTTTAACTGTAAAATAAATTTGAATATCATCAACGTAACTATGAAAATTGTGACCACAACGTCTGATGATCTGACCCAGTGGCAGAACATAAATGAAAAACAAAATGGGACCATGTACAGAACCCTGGGGTACACCACGGGAAATAGTGATGGTACGAGATCTATTTATACCTATCCTAACAAATTGCTGTCTATCCGATAGATATGAAGTTAACCACTGAAAAGCAGCACCAGTAATACCTATTTCAGATAGTCGAGAAAGAAGTATAGAATGGCAAACAGTATCAAATGCTGCACTGAGATGAAGGAGAACCAGGATACTATGGGCACCTGAATCAGAAATCAAAAGAAGATCATTTACCACTTTTAAAAGTGCTGTTTTTGAGCTGTGAGAGGGACGAAAGCCAGATTGAAATGGTTCAAAAAGATTGTGTTTCTCTAAATGTGACTGCAGTTGTGCTACAACTACCTTCACCAGTAATTTAGCAACAAATGGGAGGTTTGATATTGGTCTATAGTTGTTCAGATCAATGTTATCAAGACCAGACTTCTTAAGAATTGGGGTGATGGCAGCTACTTTTAGATCATGCGGAACACAACCAGTGGCAAGAGATCTGTTTGTAATATGAGTGATAGGTTGGATAAGTGAAGGCAAAAGGGTTTTAAGTAGGTATGTTGGAATAGGATTGAGTGTACAGGAGGCAGAGTTAGATTTGGTGATCAGTTATTCAACAACAGATGTATTTGTGAGTACAAAAGCATTTAGCGGACGACCTATCAGACATGGAGATGAGTAGGAAGAGACAGTTGGGGAAAAAGCTTGATAAATCTTTATCAATTTTACGTAGGAAAAATGACTGAAAGCTTTCACAGAGATCAACAGAGCCATTAATAGCTATAGCTAATGTTGTTGTCACAACATTTTTTCTTTTGTAAAATCAACTTAGATAATTAATGTGGTTCAGATAACAAAATATTTTGAGTTTCTGTTGATTAAACCAATCACATTCATTGTATTAACTCATTTTTTTATTTTTATTTCAATGAATTCAAAATTTGAAGGCAACCAAGTAACTTACTTTTTTAAGTTAAACCAACAATTCTTTTTTACAGTGTATATTGAATGGGACTCTATTTCCAAGTCATCTCAATTGCAAAAAGTGTCCCAATCACCCTGAAATTACCCTATTGCTCATTGTTAGTTCATGTTAGTTATCTAATGTTAACAAAAAAAAAAAAAGAAAAAAAAAACAGAAGCCTCTTTCATGTCTCATTAAGCCATTTAGCTCTCTAATTTTTCACATATTTGTCTTTCCATGCATGTTGTCAAGACAGCACCGCTTTGCCATTTCCATTGTACAATTGTTTTGACTAAATGGGGTCAAACGGTAAGACCTCCCTTTTAAAAAGAGACAAGTTTCAGATACAACTCTGTTTTTCGTTCGGGTGAATCGCATCAATGAATTGCTTTAAGTGACTGAATAAAAAAACAGCAGACCTAAGTGATGGCCTTAAATGCATCACCACTCTAATATCCATTCAGCCCAACAATGGCCTACTTCGGCTCATCATGTCAAACACTCGAGCTATTAACTCTGCCTGCTAGAGAAGCGACCTGTGGAATGGATGGAGCATGATGGGGATAATCACAGGCCGGATTTAGCACTGTCTCTCAAACATTTGTCCGCTGTCGGGGTCAAGTACAACAAAGCTGATTCCAATCTGCTCTGTACCCGAGCAACACATCCAGACTTCATAACTCACCTTGTGACAGCTGTGCTTGAGATTAGCCAACACTTAGACGCACGAGAACTGACAGATCCTCATAATCCCCACGTCTTCCGTGTGCTCGAGCGCATTTGTGGTGAATTGCAGTGGATCAGTGATAATTGGAAGTTAGGCATCGGAGACCGAGGTAAATTCCGCCAACACCAGACAATATTTCCTCTGATTTTAGAAATGATGCACTTTCTTAATTGCCATCCTCACTTGACCAATTGGAAGATTTCTTTTATTTTTCCAAACAACCTCTTCTGGCCAGAATATGAGGGTCTAATGAGCTCGGGGTGTCCCCTGAAGCCTTCAGAAGCACCTTGCTACATGTTTTGCTAATACACCAATTAGTCATGAGCTACAATTAGTGAAGAAGTGAGACCCCCAAAGCACATGTCCATAAGCAGTAAACGCTCTAATCTCTCAGCTATATGGCCATCATCGCTTCTTTACTTCACTCATCTTCCACTGCTCTCACTCCCACCTGTGTGGTGCATATTAGGAGAGCGCAGCAGGCTTGTGCTAGCGTGTGAAAGAATGTGTCTACGTTTGCAGGTCGGTGTCTGTATTTAAGTGGGTTGGGACCAGCTGATCGGGCCAGATGAGTAAGGTGTATCAAGAGACATGAAAAGTCAGGGAAGCAGAAATGGGTTTTAAAGTTACAAGCTAAAATACACTCAAAGTGCAAATGTAGTGTAACTGCCCTATCAGATTTTCCTACAACAAACGCTAAAATCTGGTGGATGGAGGATGCTGTGATCGGAGCTTTGTTTGTTGTGTGTCGTGGGTTTCATGATAACGAAGATGAAATGTAAACGCATAATTTACGCGACTGAAAGAGCAAAAATTAGGCTAAGAGACGTAATTTCCTATGACAACTTTCAGTATTACATATCATCAAGGTGGATACAACCCGCAGACAACAGTCAATGCTGTTATCGCTATTTTCCATGTTCGTGACTTAAATATGTTTACACGGCTTTTTAAAAATGCCGGGTGTCTGTGTTTGACATGCGTTTGACCAATCAACGTACACTTACCATCACTGATGGTTTCTATAGTGCTGGTTTAGACCCTACTCTGAAGTAGGAGCTAATTTAGTTCCCCCAAAAGGAGATTTATTTCCATGCAATTCTTTGCACATTAATGTTATGAACTCAAAACACTTTTACTATAGTGCATGATTTGTAAACTAATACATGTTTGCATCACATAATCAGCTCTATATGTATGGCTTTTCTGATGTAGTAAACTTGTTCGTAAGCTCACTTGGTACAGCATTGCACTTGTGACGCGGAGAGATAAAAGAAAAATTGCAGAAGCAAGCTAAAATGGCATGGTTGATTCAGCAGATGCATTTTTGGCCCTGTTTTCACCTGTTATTAAGATGCGTTTTGGTCAGTTGGATCACAACATATACCCATTTACACCTGGTGTTTTAATCCATCTCTTTTGTCCACTTTCAACCACTTCTGTCCTGATTTCTTCAAGGGGAGAGTCTATAGGTGGGAAAATATGTTTTCACTTCCACTCTAATGGACAAAATAAGCTCACTCAATTAACATATGAATGTGACTGAGATGACGGAAAAACATACGGCGAGCAGAAGCGATTGTTTCTACTCTGACAGCCGCAAGATCAGCCAAATGCCTTGAGAAATCAGTTAGAAATCAGGAATGGTGAGAGAACATTGTGCTTGGTACATTTTTCATCTTCCAACCAAACTTGGGTCTTCAGATGACAAAATTAATATCTCAATTAAAAATTAATAGCTCAAAACGTTTTAGACCCCATTTACACCTGTATTTAGTGTCATCCACTTGTGATCTGATTGGCCAAAATGCAAAATCACTTTCACCGAACTGGTCAGCGCCACTCACTGGATATTTTATTTCTGAACTGCTCCGATACGTACAACCAACAACTAATGTAATAAAATGTTACACAGCATGTCCATGTTGGCATCTCATTTGAATAGCCTCTACCAAGTAGAATCTGAATTATCAGATGAATACTGTAGAGTTTACTAGGACGCAGAGCATTTGACATCAACCGCAAAAGACACTAAAAAAAGTTAGTTAGTTAGTTAGTTTTTGCTAACTATGCACATTAATTCGGTTACTTGCACTCTATTATTTTCTTTGAACTTTTCTGTTCGTGACCCTATATCAGAACAGACCTGTGACCCATTTTTGGGTCGTGACCCCTCATTTAAGAACCACTGCATTAGCATGTTGGTTTCCTGTTTATTGAATAGTGTTTCACCTTTGTGGATTACTGTAAACAGAAGTGTGCGTGAGCTGATGTTCACACAATTTGCCATGAAGATATTTGAGAAAAGTTCTCACCTTCTTCATCAGCCGCTGAGTATCTTGAACTTGAGGTTAATTGCAACTAATTAAGTAAAATATTACAGTCAATTAAGCAAAGTGTGAAAGACAAAGTGAAAGAAATGTCCCTATGCTTCGGTATCATGCTTTCCAAAATGGCCCTCTATCCATTCATTTATTCATACTCAGTGTATCTCTCTCTCTCCCTCTCTTTTTTGTTCTGGTTTTATCCCTCCCCTGCTAATGGACACCCCCCATGTCTGGCTAATCAAAAATCAATTAAAAACACCTCGACGCCAAGTCTCGAGAGCTACCCCGGCTGAGGGAAGGATAGAAGCGCTTCCCGCACTCTCTGTCTCTCTCAAGCACACTCTCTCTTTCTCTCTCTCTCTCTGTCTCTCCTCCTCTCGTCTTCTCCACTCCCAGGCTCCGCCCTCCTGTCTACTGGAAGTTGGGAACATGATTTACGAGAAGCGAGGACGTAATTTATATATTTTTTTCCTCGTGCATCCTCTCATTTATTTATTAGATTTCTCTTCCTGTCTCTGGTGGAGAGGAGGATGGGATTAGTGGAGAGTGGTTGAGGGGCCAGACCAGCTGACTGGCAGGCCTGCAGACATGGAGCAGATCTGTCCCTGGCTTAATATCATTAGCACTACTGCTGCTGTCCCCGAGTGGACGCAAAGCACAGACACGCAGACAGACCAAAAACATTAAAACTATTAGAACTGTCTGCTCGAGAGTATAAATCTGCTGAACTTTGTGTATGCAAGTGCATGCACATGGTGGAAAGCAAGGGTGTGGCCATACATGGCAAAGATCAACAATAATTGCAATTGCAAAAATCTACCTAAATATATAAATTAATTACTAATTAAGGCCAATTCACCCTGCACCAACAGACGGCAACAGACACTTTTTTTGGGTTATGTCAGATCAGTGTGTTACTCCTGTCAGTATATGTTGCTGGTGATCATTGGGCAGATTCCTTTTAAGGCAAGTCATTTCAGTTGGCGGCCATCTTTGAAACGCCTCTCGGGCAGCTATTTAAGTCATGCAAGTACAGTTCCTATCTTTTTGAATTGGCAAACATTAAATTCTCCAAAGCTGTTCACCAAGATTATGATTAAATTTCATATTTGAAATCAGCAATGGAATCTGACTACAACTGTCTTATTAATTTTGTTTTTAAAAACTCAAATCATGACAAAACATTTTTTTATTTTATTTTTTCCAAGCAAATTTGCCTGTGGACGCTTTATCTACAGTATAGTTAGGTCTATACACCCGAGTGATCACTTATATCAATATTATATATATTGTCATATCATCCAGCCCTAAAAATTGTATAGTTTTTGTCAGTGTTTATTTAAAAACACCCAATTATTCAGAATAGAAGATGGAAAATAATTAATTGATGAATTGTCAATACAATATATAACGGCCGACGGTGACATCACATGCATACCCCCTATTGACGATCGGCTCTTTTATTTAGAAGGCGGGATATTATCAAAATGCATACATGCATAGATACATATTAAAACTATGCATTTTAAAATTACACAGGAAAAAACAACCCACATAAATCACGACAACAGAAGATATACAAACAAAAAATCCTGATAAGAGAGCAGTTCTTACAATGTATGATTCTTATCAGACTTTTTTAATAACTGCTCTCTTATCTGGATATTTTGTTACTAACATAATTTGTCCTTGTTTTGATTAGCTTTTTTTTGTTTTGTTTTTTTCAAAGAAATATGCTGGACTGGTTAATTAAGCAAGTTAATAAATATTCATACAAGAGTTCTGACTCTAAAATCGTATTGTATGTGCCATATTCAAAGGTTTAATCATAGCTGATATACGCACACCTATGACTGTGTTTGTGACATATAAGGTATATTTGTGACATAAAAGACAATGATTTTTTTTTAATGTTGTGCACCAACATGACACTTACACACTTATCCGCTTCAGAAAACAAGGACAACAACACACATGATCACATGTGAACTCAGGCAGAAAACAGGCTTTAGTTCAGGTGTGAATGGAGTCTATTCCAGCAGTATAGAGGGAGAAAAGGGGTTCATCATTGTCTTTAAGGATAAATCTGAAGTACTGTGCCCCATCTCTTTACACTTATTTGCACTTCCTCTCTACCAAACAAGGTGTTACAGATCCATGCAGCACAGGCGACTAGGACAGCATGTAACCTCTCAATACACGGCTCCATCCTTCCATCAACACTGAGCACAGACTGCCTAGCATGCTCAAATTACACAGCTGTACCAGCCTGCACCGGGAGCGAGGGAGAGATAGAAATCTGAGAAAAACAGGACAGGACAGTGGTGGGGATGAAGCTACAAGAAACGAGGGGTTAGCTGAGGTGTTTCGAGTCTTTCAGTACTGGGGTACGAGGTCCCCATTAAATAAAAATGTGACTTAATTTTCTAAAACAAAACAAAAATAAGTTTTACTGAAAGTGCCCCTATTAAGCTTCTAATATTACCTCTCATGCAGTGTGTAATATAGCTGTTTGTGAATGTAAAATGTCTGCAAAGTTTTAAAGATCAAAGTAGACGACAAATAAAGTTATTGTCTCCTAAAAGAAAGAATTGATTCTGAACTGCTGAAACAAGTCGTCAGCAATTCCAGTCTCACTTCCTTTTACATATCAACGTAACAATGTAACAAATTTGCATAATGCCAGTCTATGGTCTTCATTAGCTGCCCACTAATGACGACTACATTGACCCGCCCTCAAACAATGTAGTTGTAGCTGAGGCCTGGAAGAGTTCGGTTCGTATTGTTGACATGTCGAGAAGATGCTGTTCTTAGCACTGCATGCACTTCAAAAGAAGTGAGCCCTCTGAAAAAGAAACTGGGCCAAGAACTGGGCCATCTGAACAATCAGAGCAGAGTAGACCAATCACAACAGACTGGTCCATCTGACCAGTCAGAGCAGAGTAGACCTATCACAACATACTGGGCCATGTGACCAATCAGAGCAGAGCAGACCAATCACAACAGAATGGGTCATCTGACCAGTCAGAGCAGAGTAGACTAATCACAACAGAATGGGCTGTTTGACTAATCAGAGCAGAGTAGGCTAAGTAGGGGTTTAGAGAGACTGAATCTTTTATAGAACCATTCCTTTATTCAACCATTTTATGGTGTTTATATAATGAATTATTCAAGTAAGCATTTTTCTGTAATTAATCATATTAATTGCACCTAACATTAAAGAATTAAACAATTTTACATTAAATCTCCAAATTATGGAAGCTTGTTTCCGACATGAAATAAAAAAAATGAAAAAAGTAATTTGCGACTTTTTTTCTCGCAATTGAGTTTGTATCTCACAATTCTGACTTTTCTTCTTCTTCTCAGAATTGTAAGATATAAAGTCAGAATTGCGAGTTATAAAGTCAGCATTGTGAGTTATTGTCATGTCTAGTTTTGATTTTGTTTCATGTTCAAGTTTCATGTCTCATTGTTATGTTTCCTGGTTTGCCATGTGTTCCCGATTGTCATGTGATTCCCTTGTCCTCATGTGATCATGTCATGTGTTTCCTTAGTCTCCTGTGTTATGTTGTCATTGGTTTATTGGTTTGATTGTGCGCAGGTGTTCCTCGTTAGTAATTAGTCTGTAGGCCTGTTCGACTTCATGCGGCTCCGCAAAGATCGGCTGCTGCATGACAAAAGCAATGCATTCTGGTTAGAAATTTTTTCCGACTTTGATTGGCGCTGCAGCCGCCTTACGATCACACGTGCAATCAAAGTACAATTAGAGCAAAACAAGACCAGCCGCCTTGGTCAGGCGCTGCAGTTGCTCAAAATCGGCTGTGAAAGCCTCGATGACGACACTTTATTCTTATTGGTCAGATTCTGTGACGACGTGTGTTGCGTGTTTTTTCTTAGACAAGTTCTTGTATGTAACCAATCTTGATATTGAATACCAATATCTGATATTCAAAACAAGGGAATTTCAATCGCATCCTCTTCTTCGGTCTGCCATGAATGATGTTGGTTCAGCACACTACGGAAAGCATGAAGTGTCCAACCTGACGGCCGTCTCTGTACTCCTCCCCCGCCTGCAACTGCCAGATCTTGCCAGCCGGTGGCAGGCTGGTGTAGTTTATCTCGAACAAGCCTTGTCATGTAAAGTCGCAATTCTGACGTTATAACTCGCAATTGCAAGTTTAAAATATTGCAACTGAGAAAAAAGTTAAAGGACCCCGAGCACTGCACATTTTGGATGTCTCTCTCATCTAACACGCCTGATTCAACTCATCAGCTCATTAGTAGAAACTGCAAGACCTGAAGTAGGGGTGTCAGATAAGGGTGATATACAAAATGTGCAGTGCTGGGGGTCCTCCAGGACAGGTTTGGGAACCACTGCCATGAGTGAAGGCCATTATCACCAATGACAATACTGCTACTTATGTCTCCATTAAATGTTTTTTTTTTTTTTCTCACAATTTTAGTCATTATTTATAGCCATTCAACATTACAGTAAAATTCAAAGTCATCATTTTTAACATTTAGTATTTAATACTTAGAAACGTCTTTACATTTGAATGATCTTAAAACAGTCTTCTTCACACAAACACGTTATAATAAATGTCACATTTAGCTGTGCCTTTAATATAGCAGGGCTCAACGCTCAGGATTTCTTAGCACTGAGGGAAAATGGACGGGGAAAAACATGAAGTAAAGACAAAGTAAAGAGCAGCGGGTTTTTAAATCATGCACTTATATCGCAAATGCTGGGAGGCTGAAACAGCTGAGGAAGTGAGTCGCCAATGAGAAAGGACTTTGATGGACAGGAGGAGACAACGCAGGCTGGCTTTTGATGGATGGCGACACGGTTAGTAAATATACACGGACCCAACCCCTCCCCTTTGTCCCTGCTGCCTCAGCACCAGCCAAACCATGTGCCTCCTTCCTCCGCTCCAGAAAGGTTAAGTCACGACAATATTGCCCCAGATCATGAAAATATTAGCAATACTTCTTTCCCTGCCACCCAGGGCAAACCCATCCATCTTCCCACCGGAGACGGCAAAGGAGCTTAAGAAGCGGAGGAGAAGCATGCTAGACTACTTTTCCGAGAGATCTGTTTGAATAAATCCAAGAAATCTCTGTCCTGTGGAGATTGCAAGAGACAGGGAAAGAGGATTGTGAGGAACTCCGCTGTGGAAGCAGTACCATTAAGGTCGGGTGGCGCATTACACATGGAGAAGCTGTTGGCCTGCTGTGTCCATTTTCCATATCTGTGCTTGACAGAGGGGAAAACTGTGCTTGCTTGAAGTAAATCTCAAGCAATCCACAGTCAATTACATTAGCCTAAAACACTCATTTTCCAAAACAGCATGTGCTAAAACTATTACAATTTGTCCCACCAGAAATGCTGTTCTAAAAGTTGAAGTCACCAAAATAAAAACTATTCTCAGATGCATAGGTCCTACAATTATACACAATATCCAATTTCTTTGTTTTCCAGTGCAAATCCTGCCTCAAACCATGCAGAGAAAAGTGCTCATAGTTAACATGCAGGGGTCAATGACAAATAAGAATGTTCATAATAAAGACAAATCTGGTTTAAAAGTCATGTGCCAAGTTCTCAGAAATGTACCCTTTGTGTTCCTATTGGTTTCATGTGGATTTGGGGGGAAAAAATGTAAGCTTCTTTTCAAGGGCAGTTTAAATTTGATGCATTGTGCATTTTCTCATAACAATAAATGTAAAATTTATTACATTTTTTCAAGTTCACTTTTTAAAACTTTTTTCACTTCAGCAATAATTTCAAGTGTCCTCTCCAAAGCATTCAAGATTTATGACAGTTTAAATTTGAATAATAATAAAAAAAAATTAGTACCATGAAATCCCCTAAAAAAAACAACTAAATATTCATAAAAAAAAAAAAAGTTATTAGATATGTTTTTGAAGGTATTTGTTTTCACAGATATCATAAATCATTAAATAATAAATATCAACATTTTAGGGAGACACACCAAATGACATTTTTTTTACAAGCTAAATTAACTTTGCCTTGTCATAAAAATGTGAAATGAGCTGATATTTTAATAAACTTACTGACCTTGACACAAATTTGACAAACCACATGATTTGTGACAAAAAGTGTCAAAAGTTATTCAAATTGTAATAAGCAGTGAAGAAATTTTTATTTTTTTCATTTGTTTGTTTATTAATTTATTTATTTACTTCATCTGAATGGTACGAAATTTGGTAAAGGTTTTGGCACTTGCTGTGTAAACACACAAAATAAAATCATGGACATGATTCGAAAAGGTTAAATGGACCTGAAAAAAATAAAAAATAAAAAAATTAGTCACATTGTTCGCAATCAAAAATGACCGCATTGGAAATGAATTTATAGAACTGAAAATTGTATTTTTGTGCATTTTTTCATAACAATAAATTTATAACTTTTTTTTTTTCAAGTTCACTTTTTTAAACTTTTTTCACTTCAGCTATAATCTGCCAAGTGTTGTCTTTTAAAAGAGACCAAACAAAACAAAGTCTTTGCTCCAAAGCATGACAGTTTAAGTTGGAATTTCACTTTCAGGTCTTTAAAAAGTGAACAAATGGATTATAATACTGCATAAATATAGTACCATAAAATTCCCTAAAAATACAAAATATTATTTAAAAAACATTATCGAACAAATGTATTATACAATCATTCCATTGAAATAAATAATAATACGAAAAAAATTCTGTCAATTTTGCGAACAGTACCAGAGAGTTAAGCAAAAATCCTTTTAAAAGGTTTTATTTCACAGGTGTAACACCCTGCACTCTATAAAATTGTAATTTTAATGATAAAAGAATATGCTAAGAGTGAAAATCTGTTAATTGGTTAATCATAATGGTAAGTTCCATTACTATATACATACAGTGAAAAATGAGGGTTTTATGCTACATTGTATTTTGTAAAATTAATGGGTTTTTTGTATTATTTTAGTTAGTGTCGTGTGTTACCATGAAGGTGTTTTGTATTTGTGTGTATGGCACTGTGCTTCTATATAGTAGTATTTACCTCAGCTTGTGGAAAAATGACTTGTGATAAACTTCAATTTATTCTGTGTCTTTCTCTTTAACATCAGTGATATTATGTGGTTGTCATTACATTATAAAGGTACAACACAGATTTTAGTGTTGAGATTTATAAAATATTGCTACCATATTTTTTATGGTAAAATTCTTACAACCACAGCTGGTGTTTTTTTACTATGAATTTTACAGTGTGATATTATTTGACTTTACACAGAAAAGTGCTTACGGCTAACATCTAAACATCCTCTGTACATTTTCTGCATACGTCATCCATCCGGATAGATGATTTATGCATTATAGTTACTTAAACGTCCTCAAAAATGAAAGTTGAACATTGCTGGTACAAGAATGACTTAAAGCAATGTCATTATCAAAAACTAAATTAAAAACATAAATGAAACCACTCAAAAGTTAGATAATGACACATGTTTGCAGAACATCGAACAGTTAGATTTAATTAGATTTGGCTGAATATGGCGCTAGGCAAGGGCTTCAAAAATGGTCAAGGCTTTCTGAGGTAAAACATCCTTCTTTCATAATCTTTGGATGACTTTGCCTCAGGAAATGACTTCTGTCACAAATCTACTGCCCTAATCACAATCCATCACCCACTATTTTAAATCACTGTGTTTTCAAGTAAACCGTTTCCCCGAAAGGAGTCCGCTGCAAGGTGAGTTGGGCTTTTAAAATCAGTCAACGTGCACTTCTGGCTGATAATTTCTCTCCTTTCCTAAAATGAAATAAGCAAAATATCACTACCCATCAATTCATCAAGAAATGCTTTCCCATCATGAGTGTGTCCTTGTCCCTCCTCACTTATTTTGTGTCCTAGTTGTGTAGAGGACTGTCAATCTCTCTCTCTCTGTACCTTGTCTAATCGCTCAAGCCGCACAATAAGCCTCTGAAAATATGAGTTTCTGGCACAATGAACATGGGCGTGCAGTGTTTACCTGGAATTTTTTTATTCCTTTGTATTCAAGAGCAAAATGCTATAAGGATACATTGTAGGTGCCCCATCCTTCTAAAGGTCGGCAGCTGTTTGTTGAACACTTCACTGTATTTGAGGAGAAATCTTGAGTCTGAGAAATCTTTATTGTCCACTTAAGTGGGAATTTGACCCTCGATAAGGTGATGCCATACAAAAACATAGCAAAACTAAGGTTTCACAGATTTACATTTCAATTTTAATCCCGTCTGAACCACAGCACATGACCTTCTGTAACGCCCACATCTGAAACGCACACCCCCACCTTTTATTAAATTTATAATTAAAACTAGTAATTAAAACTTAATTAAATCTAGTCCTGTCTGAACAGGGATTTAGTTCTTATTGATGCTACATCAGTTTATTTTGACATTAAAAATTAATTGGACCAATGAAAATTTTGTTGAGTAGTGAACACAACTTTTACACACATTTGATTGACTAAACCATGCCCTCATTTTTCAGTGTTGTTAAATGTAGAATTTCGCTTTGTACATTCAGTTTAACAATATTAAGTTGAAGTTGAAGAACATTTGCAACTGAACTGTGCACATGAATTTGAGACATATTATGATTTTGCTTGGTCCAGACAATAAATGCATGTTTGAATGAATGGGGGTTTCTAGCATATTTACTTCAACTTCTCAGGAAATGTCAGTGGTTTCTGAGACAGCCAAAATTACAATTTAAAATCAATCAGTGTCACAGGATGACACTGCAGATTCACAATAATAAACAAAGTTTAATTCAACAAGCAGGTGGAAGCGCAACAGGTGTAACACACAAACAATAACCGACAATGAAGAGGAACTTAAATACACAGAGAATGAGGACACTAAATGGGTACAGCTGACAAGACTTAACTAATTAGAAACCATAGTGACTAACAAGGATTAAAGCAGACAAGACAGAACTGAACTAAACTGAGCATACATGTGACATTATGCCCCCCCCCCCCCCTCCCTCAGAAAAGTGCATCCTCGCGCCGTGACAGAAACAGTTCATGAGGAAGTGGGTGGAGGCTTTGGTGGAGGGCGTGGAGTTGGAGATGGGCAGCAGCCTGGAGTAGTCAGCCACAGGTACCATGGTGGCACAGACGGTGGGAGGATCCAGGGCAGAGTCTTGACTAAGGCGGCGGACGGAGCCCTGGGACCGATCGGAGGAGGCGACACCATGGTGAGTGGAGGAACCGGCGGAACATAGCGGTGACATCGTAGGCCTGGAAGCCTGGCGCTGAGCTGCTGGCTTGCAGGACTCGGATGACCAAGGTGACGCTGGAGCGAGTGAGGATGATGGGGAGGTCGTAGGAAGGGAGGAGCCCGATTGCGCTGTAGGGTGCAGGGTTCAGGTGCAGCTGGAACCCTGGAAGTCTGTGGCGGAACCTGGGTGTCATCCGCCGAAGGCTGACCTGAAGTGGGCAGACGGGCCATGGAGGCGATGAGGGAGCGGTGGGCCGAGGCGATGGTGACGGCCTGACAGGTGGAGGTGGAGACATGGGTTTGGAGGTCCGAGGTGCAACCAGGGCCTCGATCTCTAGCCGAGCTGGTGGTAGGGAAGCCCGATGTGCGAAGGATGAGCCACATGAAATGAGCAGCGGTGGCAGAGCCGAGGAGCTACAGTGGAACCCAGTGGTGCCAACAGATCCAGGGGGCTGGACGTGACCAGCGACGGAGACAGTACAGGCAGGGGCTGAAGATTTCTGGATGGGACCGGCGAAGAAGATGATGATGGGAGGGTGGGGACTTGGGTGGGAAAAGGATCCACGGACCACAGATCTATCAGGTCACATCTGCTCCTGGCTCTGAGATGGATCTCCTCGCTTGTGTCGACTCTGGGGCTCTGAAGTTTTCCAGTTCTGGATCAGGAACAACCTCCGTGGCTGCCTCGGGCTCACTGGCTGAGGAAAAGAGGTCACCGTTCCGGAGCATCCAGGCCAGGTACTCCACATACGGCCTGCTTTCTGGGAGGAGAAGGATAGAACCTCTCGTTTTTGAGAGGTTGGTTATTCTGTCACTGGATGAAGGTAGACAAATGCAGATTCACAATAATAAACAAAGTTTAATTTAACAAGCAGGTGGAAGCGCAACAGGTGTAACACACAAACAATAACCGACAATGAACAGGAAACAGGCAGGAACTTGAATACACAGAGAATGAGGACACTAAATGGGAACAGCTGACAAGACTTAACTAATTCGAAACCCGGGGGGACTAACGAGGACTAATGCAGACAAGACAGAACTGAACTAAACTGAACATACAGTAATACATAGATTCTGGAGCTGAAGGTAAGTTTATGGACTACAAACTGGCACAACACCTTCAGATTCCCATAATTCCTCTCACACAGAAGATCTCTGTGAATGCACTCAATGGACAGACTCTTCCTAGCATCACACACACCACTGGCCCAATCACACTCATCACTTCAGGAAATCACACTGAGAAACTCACACTGCTGGTCACTGATAATCCACTGGCTCCCATAGTCCTGGGCCACCCTTGGCTCGTTCGCCACAATCCTATGGATTGGGGCCAGAATTCCATCTCGGCGTGGAGCAATCAGTGTTATGCATCCTTGTTCTTTGTTGCAGGATGAGCTGTGAACCTGTCTAACGTGCCTGAAGAGTACCTCGACCTGAAGGAAGTGTTCAGTAAGTCCCGGGCTGCTTCTCCTCCTCTGCATCGTCCCTATGACTGTGCTATAAATCTTGTGCCAGATACGTCTTCACCTAAGGGCAAGTTATATTCACTTTCTGTTCCAGAAAGGGAGGCCATGGAGAAATATATTTCTGATTCTCTAGCAGCCGGGCTCATTCGTCCTTCCTCTTCTCCCGCTGGGGCAGGATTTTTTTTTGGGGGGAAGAAGGATGGTTCTCTGCGACCGTGCATTGATTACCGAGGGTTGAACAACATTCTTCATTCATGGATCCCAACAAGGTTAAGGCTGTGGTGGATTGGCCAACCCCAGATTCCCATAAGGCCCTGCTGAGGTTTCTGGGGTTTGCCAATTTCTACCGGCATTTTATTCGCAATTTCAACCAACTAGTCACTCCTCTGACCGCCTTGACCTCCACCAGAACGATGTTCAGGTGGTCCGGTGCAGCTGAAGCTGCATTTGACAACCTCAAGAGCCGCTTTGTTTCAGCTCCCATTCTCATAGCCCCTGATCCTACACATCAGTTTGTGGTGGAGGTCGATGCGTCAGAGGTGAGGGTAGGCGTGGTTGTTTTGACCGTAGTGGACCGGTTCTCGAAGGCAGCCCATTTCATTTCCTTGCCTAAATTACCATCTGCTAAGGAGACAGTGGTTACTGTCGTTGATCACGTCTTTCGCATTCATGGCCTCCCGATGGATGTGGTCTCCGACAGGGGACCCTAATTTGTTTCCAAATTTTGGAAGGAGTTTTGTCGCTTACTGGGGGAAAGTGTTAGTCTGTCCTCTGGTTTTCATCCTCAGAGCAACGGCCAAACTGAGCTGGCCAACCAAGACCTTGAGAGAGTGTTGTGATGTTTGGTGTCACAGAATCCTTCCTCCTGGAGCCAGCAACTCTCATGGGTTGAGTACGCACATAACTCATTACCAGTGTCGTCCACGGGCCTCTCTCCGTTTGAATGTAGTTTAGGTTACCAGCCTATTTTTCCAAGTCTGGAATCTGAAGTCACAGTCACCTCTGCTCAAGTCTTCGCCCAGAGGTGCCGTCACACGTGAAGAAGAGCCCGAGAGACTCTTCTCCAGGTGGGAGCGCGCACTAAGGCTCCGGCCGATTGCCATCGGTCGAAGCCTCCCGTCTATGTCGTTGGTCAAAAAGTGTGGCTTTCTTCCAAGAATATTCCTCTCCGCCCCATTTGTAATAAGCTAGCCACCAAATTCATCATTCCATTTACTGTCACTAAGATTCTTATCCAGTGGCAGTCCGCCTCAAACTTCCTCCGGCATACAGGAGAATTCACCCTGTTTTTCATGTCTCTAAATTAAAGCCCGTTTTTCATTCACCCATTAAGGTGAAGGTTATGGTCCGGAGGAGAGAAGTTGGGTTTCTGCTAGGGACATTCTGGATCACCCCCTTATTGATGATTACAATCAACGGGTAAGTTCTCCTGGGAGCGCCAGGAGGCGCTCCTAGGGGGAGGGGCACTGTCATGGTTCATGGGTTCACTGACTCATTCTCGCTCTGTCTGTGTGTGTGTCTGTGATCATGCTGATTAGTTGATCAGCGGCAGCTGTGGCTAAACAGCATCACTATATAAGACCTGTGCATTCTGTCCTGTGTTGTCAGATCGTTGGTGTTGCTACCGTGTTCCCTGGTTGTGTTTGAGTCTCCCTGGTCCTGTTCTTCGCCTCCTGTGGATTATTGTTCCTGTCTTCTGTGGATTATTTTGTACCTGTCTTCTGTGGATTTCATTCTGGATTCACCCCAGAGGAACACGGCTGTCCATTGCGTCTCTGTCCATTGCGTCACTCTCTGCCAAGAGTGACTGTTTATTTGCACATGCTTCATCTGACTCTTTCTCTCTTCTTAGCTTGGAATTTTCTAAATAAATTGTTATATTTCACATTCGCTACTGAATCTTCCTTTGTGTTTGTGACACAAATAATAAAAAAAATGGTCATTTTGGGATGAAATATCCCTATAAACTAATGTGACTTTGAGACCTTGCGTTACAACCGTGTGTTTGAGGTTAAATCCCTATGATGCATCAGAGATTGCTTTTCAAAGCCTTTGTGTTAATGAAAAATGTAGCAATATGTGGTAAAGTTTGATTACAGTATTGTTAGGGTCTTGGTACAAGTAGTATTTTGCTGATTGCACCGCTGATACAAATGTACGGCTTACAAGGAAATGTTTTTCAGTGTACCAAATTCATCAAAGCATTAAAAGCAGTGGGAAAGAAAGGGGGAAAAAAAATCTAGCTGGCTTTGTCCTGTTCAACCAGGAGTATGGTGCTTTTAGTCCTGCATAAAATACAGTGATAACCGTCTGCTCTTTTATTTGCACAGCAGGTTTGTTAGCCCCTACAAAAGCAGTGGTGAAAGACACTTATTAGAGACTGGGAATATTTTATTTGAGTGGTGTGACCGCTACCATACCTATACTCTCACACAGCGCGATAAAGAATAAAAGCGAGTCGCTGGTGCACATATAGCTTCATTGCAGGCCTGTACACACATACAGAGGAATTCATCTCTCAGCAGTTCCTGTTGCCCTCCAGCTAGTGGGTGCTGCTGCAGACATTGATCAAAATGACTTGTAGCATGTAGAAGTTCAAAATCCTCCTCCTTTATGTCCCTTTGCTGCTGACAACCTGCCTCGTCCACTCGACCAGGACAAAGAAAAAGAAGCCAGCCTGTGAGTAAAGGAGCATTATCTCAATTCAAATGTAGATTTGTGTCAGTCCCTCAAAAAGACTAAAGTTTATAGGCCCCCAACTGTAAGTATGTTTTATTGTTTGTACATGTCTTTTAAATATGTATAGTTCTGTTGCTATTTTTTGGCTGCATCAAGGACGTAAACAAAGACCAATGTGGTTTGGCTTCGCTAGCCAGTTAGCTAAATTCTATTTCATACTTTTCCCAACAAACGCCTACAAACACCAACAAACTTCTATGTTCATAGACAAACAGTTGTTCATGCTATAAATTAAACAATGCCTTTACAAAAATGCTACTACTTAGTCATGTATTCGACTACAGTAAAGCTTTAATCAGGATAAAACCATATATTGAAAGCTAACATAAATAGCAGTAATATTTACAAGTGACAGCATATCTAAACACTTTGACACAAATACAAACGGAAATACTTACCATTCAGAAATGTCCTTTCCCCCTTCATTACTGCTATTTGGGTCTGATTTGGGCTCAATTTGATGCGGCAATATAGACGCCATTGTTTACATTTTCACCAAAGTAACAACTAATGGTATAGGGCGTGGTGTATCCAGACGCTTCAGCGAATCACAATATACTGGGCCAGCTAACTAATCTGAGCACATTGCGTATTTCGGAGTGAGTGGTATAATAGAACCAGGAAGTCAAACCAGCCATTCAAATGACAATGGAGACAGCGGTGTAGGTGTAAAAAAAAACTTTGAATTTCATTAAATTAATTATTTATTTTAATATAATTTTAATATAAACACCAACTTAAGATTCAAGCAGAATTCTGGTTACTGTAGTTAAGTAACTGTATTAAATATATACACATTTCCAAATCTTTTTTTTTTTTTTTTTTTCAAAAGTGAAGAAGTGATCACCTTGACAGTTTAATTTTTAAAACTGTTCTTGCAGATAATACAGAACAAGGTAAAACAGAACATTTAACTTTATCATACTATTGTAAATGTAGTGAATGTAGAAGCATGCAAGCTATGCTTAATTATAACAAAAGTATAATAATGATTGCTGTTGCATTTATGACAATGACAGGCCATTCAACAACAGTAACATAGTTTAGCACATGTTCATGTCCTTATTTAACCCTCTGTGTTGAAAATCCTTTACCTAATTTGGTGTATGGGTCAAAAATGACCGGCCTTTTAAATTGCTTGTAAATCTTTCATTGTGCTATATTATCACAAAATATTAGATCTTTTTATCAACTTGTTTTCTTTCAATTAGCACCTATTTTTGTACTTCTGTTTCGAACTGATCGATTGTAGGCCTAGTTTAAGATTAAATACATTTAGGAATTACATAGCATAATGAAAGATTTAGAAGCAATTTTTTGTAGGCCGGTCGTTTTTGAATGGGATCAACACAAGAGTAACAAAGATCTGCAAAGATCTGCAGAGCAAAATCAGTAAGCTTTAGTCCAATGCAACAACAATAACACATTTTCGGGAAAAAGAAAATACTCTCCGGGTCAAAATGACCAGAACACAAGTGAGGGGCTCCTGGATGTAAATTTAAGTAGGGCAGATTCTAGGTCTTGGCGCTAGTTTATGATAAACAGTTTTTAAGCTTTATATCCTAATAATACTTTTTTATATGCTAAAGTGTGCTTCTAAATAACAAAATAACGACTTTTCAACAATATCTAGTGATAGCTGAATTCAAAACACTGCTTCAGAGCTTTACAAATCTTTTGTTTCGAATCATTGACACTGCCAAAGTCACGTGAACTACTGAAATTTCGAAACACTTATGATGTAATGAAGCCTCGTTTACTGAAATCACATGACTTTGGCACTCTGAACCACTGTTTCGAAACAAAAGATTCGTAAAGCTTCGAAGCAGTGTTTTGAAATCAGCCATCACTAGATATTGTTGAAAAGTCGTTATTTAGTTTTTTTTTGCGCACAAAAAGTACTCTCGTCGCTTCATAACATTAAGGTTGAATCACTGTAGTCACACAAACTGTTTTAAATATGTTTTTAGTAGCTTTCTGGGCATCTGAAAGTGTTAATTAACTTGCTGTCAATAGAGGCCTCACTGAGCCATCGGATTTTATCAAAAATATCTTAATTTGTGTTCCGAAGATGAACGAAGGTCTTACGGGTGTGGAATGACATGAGGGTGAGTAATTCATGACACAATTTTCATTTTTGGGTGAACTAACTCTTTAACTGTTAAACAAGACTGATTGGGATATGTTCATAAATACAACAAATATGACACTATGTTAACAAATTCTACAAATATGGCATTTCTGACCACCTCCACAAGTAGTTTGAGTGATCAGATCACAAAATGTTTTGGACCCCATTTATACCTGATCACTTGTGATCATCAGATCACAGAGACAGCTTTTATACCAGGTGTAAATGGGGTCGCAGATGTGTGCACTGTCGCACTGAGGAAACCACACGTTTTCCTTTAAGCCATTTTCTTGAACAACAGGGAGAGTGAGAAAACAAAAGCTCCATTGTTAATACCTAGAAAACTCAGGGAAAAGGCAGGAGTGATAATTACAACATATTGAAAAGGACCTCAAGCCAACAAGGTCGGTAATACAGTAATTACAGTTGTAACAGTGCACATACGAGTGAAGGTGAACGTAAGCCATGGCTGATGGGAGAGCCGGACTCATCACGATGTAATTGCTTGTCAGGTTCTGAGTTTAAGCGTCTTGTTTACGGGCATGCTGAGATTACCTCAGCTGTGTCTAATGAGAGAAAGGTTGACTAATTCTTTCGCTCAAGGTCAGACGAGCTACCGCTAAGGTGTGTGTACACAATAGAGGGGAAACGTAGTTCGATTAAACAGCAAAAGAGATGTAGTGTAGTCCGTCAAGAAGAAATCATCTTTTGTTGGCATCGTTTTGCATATTCAGCCTCCGTCCAGCCCACATAGATGTTAATGTACACCCACACAAACACATTTGTGCTAACAGGGCATGCTTATTTTCCTGCACCCTCTTGTTCTCTATGGATTTCTCACTTCCTAAAACCCACACACTTCAAATACACACTGGCTCACAGACACTTCACACACATACCTTGGCTTTGTAGGCAAGAAGCGCTCAATGCAACATCAGCTGAAATCGAATCCAGCGGCCAGATCCAGTTGTATCTCTCACACACGTGCCCTAATCCCAGTTCTGCCGAGTCTTCTTCTCTGGCCTGGTCTGAAGCTTTAGGGACAAAATCCTACCAGCCTGCACTTTGTCTAATGGAGGGTAAAAAGGCCCTGGCCAAAGCAGTGTATCACTGAACTGATGACTTTAAGTGGCCTCAGAGAACTCTGGGAAATGTCATGCACGGCATGATTTCAGAATGTGATATCAAGACGCGTTTGTGTGTGTGTGCGTGTCTTGCTTTTCTCGCTTCACAAGATTGTTACTGATCTCTCAACATGATCTCATTCATATTCATATATATTTCTACATGAAATATAAATTTTTTTATGTTTGGGTAGACACTGATCGAGCAGTTCAAGGGTCAGTGGATATTCAGGGCTTAGCACACACATCTTTGCAGGCCATTACAATAAGCTCTTCTAAGAAAAAAAATAGTTGCTGGGTTTCATACACATTGCAAGGTTCACGTTTATATCTTGCAATTCTGACTTTATAAGATGCAGTTGCGAGTTATAAAGTCAGAATTGTGAGATATAAACTTGCAATTCTGAGAAAATTGTCAGTCTTTTTTCCCCTCACAACTGCACATAACACGCAATTGTGATTTTATATCTCTCAATTCTGACTTTATATCATGCAATTCTGACTTTATATCGAGCAATTCTGACTTTATATGATGCATTTTTTACTTTATATCGTGCAATTCTGACTTTATATCCTGCAATTCTCACTTTATATGACGCAATTCTCACTTTATATGATGCAATTCTCACTTTATATGATGCAATTCTCACTTTATATGACGCAATTCTCACTTTATATCCTGCAATTCTCACTTTATATCCTGCAATTCTCACTTTATATGACGCAATTCTGACCTTATATGACGCAAATATCAGTCTTTTTTTCCTCACAACTGCAAATAACACAATTGTGGTTTTATATCACGCAATTCTGACTTTATATGATGCATTTTTTACTTTATATCACGCAATTCTGACCTTATATGACGCAAATATCAGTCTTTTTTCCCTCACAACTGCAAATAACAATTGTGGTTTTATATCGCGCAATTCTGACTTTATATGATGCTATTCTGACTTTATATCACACAATTCCCCTCCAAGGAGCGGCTTCCAGGCGCTCCCAAAACAGTACCACCCCAGAGAATGGTGGAGCAGAACGGGAGGAGGGACGGAGGGCCAGGACCATGTGGTGGGACAAGGACTGAAGGCAGAAACAGGATTGAGGGCTGAAACAGGAGCAGACTCGTGGGCTGAGACAGGAGCAGACTTGTGGGCTGAGACAGGAACCCCTCTGGGTTCAGGACGGAGACAGAAGCCCCCTCAGAGCTTGGGGCGGAGACTGGAGCCCCCTCTGGGCTTGGGGCAAAGACTGGAGCTGACTTCGTGACTGAAGCAGAGTCTGTAGACACTGGCGAAGTGGCCATCTTGTCCGTAGACACTTGGCTGAGACGTGACAGGGCTCTACGTGACAGGGCTCTGGAAGATCAGCGGAGACGTGACAGGGCTCTGGAAGATCAGCGGAGACGTGACAGGGCTCTGGAAGATCAGCGGAGACGTGACAGGGCTCTGGAAGATCAGCGGAGATGTGACAGGGCTCTGGAAGATCAGCGGAGACGTGACAGGGCTCTGGAAGATCAACTGTGACTTGACTTGGTTCAGGAATGGCAGCCATCTTAGCTGAGATGGCTCAGGCGTGGCAGCCATCTTAGCGGAGATGGCTCAGGCGTGGCAGCCATCTTAGCGGAGATGGCTCAGGCGTGGCAGCCATCTTAGCGGAGATGGCTCAGGCGTGGCAGCCATCTTAGCGGAGATGGCTCAGGCGTGGCAGCCATCTTAGCGGAGATGGCTCAGGCGTGGCTGCCATCTTAGCTGAGATGGCTCAGGCGTGGCTGCCATCTTAGCTGAGATGGCTCAGGCGTGGCTGCCATCTTAGCTGAGATGGCTCAGGCGTGGCTGCCATCTTAGCTGAGATGGCTCAGGCGTGGCTGCCATCTTAGCTGAGATGGCTCAGGCGTGGCTGCCATCTTAGCTGAGATGGCTCAGGCGTGGCTGCCATCTTAGCTGAGATGGCTCAGGCGTGGCTGCCATCTTAGCTGAGATGGCTCAGGCGTGGCTGCCATCTTAGCTGAGATGGCTCAGGCGTGGCTGCCATCTTAGCTGAGATGGCTCAGGCGTGGCTGCCATCTTAGCCGAGGGCTCAGGCGTGACAGCCAAGGCAGAAGAGTAATCCAAGTCACCGGCAATGGTCAAGGCAGGCAGCAAACAATCATCAAACAAGGAATAAACAGTCCAGGGTCAAAAACAAGGCAAGGAACAAGGAACAAGGAACAAGGAACAAGGAACAAGGAACAAGGAACAAGGAACAAGGAACAAGGAACAACACAGGAAACATACGACTAAACAACACTCAGCCCTGTGTGTGTGTCTGGGTGCAGCTTATAAAGAGTCCACTGATGGGAAACAGGTGCAAGTGTGATTGGTTCCTAGATGGGGAATTATGGGAAATGTAGTCCAGAGTGATGTATAACTGTGTGTGCACTGAAATGGTGAACTGGCGACCTCTGGTGGGGAGTAGCAGGAACCAGCAGGCGCCGGATACGTAACAATTATGATACAATATAATTTATAATATCATTAATATAATATACTATTAAAGTATACTTAAAGAGAGTACACTTTCATATATTTGATTCTTAACACTTAAGTAGTTGTAAAAATTGTACTTGTAATAATGTCAAGCGGCGAATTAAACTGCTGACGTCATTCCTGCAGCACTCTGTTTAGCCAGAATATTTAAGTATATGCCAAGAGTGGGTGATGTGACTGATGGACGGAGCTTTCTAACGTGCACAGATTCCATGAGGGTCTACTGGTCTCCCATTCTGTCTCTCTGTGTTCTTCTAGTTTCCTCAGTAAATAGATCTCCTGCTCATGAAATGTGGATTCTCATGACTTATTACTTGCTCTTCCTGTGTCTTCCTTTGCCTTTCTCCCTTTTCTCCTACTTTTGATGATGTGTAAATATGGAATTATTGGCGAATTGATCACAGTCTTCTGCCCTGTCCACTGTGGTCTCCTCCCATTAATCAAAGATGACTGCAGAAGGACCAAAATCCATCACTTGCCTGCCAGAAGACAATTGTGTGAAGAGCCCAGTTCATCCCAACTCACTTATAATCAATGGAGTATATATACACAGACAGGCTTAGTTAGACAGAAGGATATATTAAAAAAAAAAGCAGCAAGAGAGACTGAGTGAAAGAGAAAATTAGAAGGAGAAATGCCTAAATAAGGATGTCAAAATAAGATGACACTTATTTCTCTTAATCTGTCGATGTCTTTATGAATGAAATCCCATCTCCCTAAATTATTTAATGAAAATATGAAATCAAAATAGACTCTATTTAAATTCTGATTCTAGTTCTAACTAGAAATAAGCATTGTAGTTATTGAATATTCACTGAATTACCATCAGCAAAAGCTTATTTAGATTTGTTCTAGATCATTAAATGGGAAATCAGTTTTCTAGTAGGAATCTCCACACAAAAATGCTCAGTGAATGACTGCCAGTGAAGCAGCAAGGCAGCAGCCTTCAGTTTCAGACAAGGTTGTCTTTAAAACGAGTGCAATCATTGCTCAGATTGCTGCTGATTCATCATTAACTAAGTATATAACATCATGTAAGATAATAATTGAGCTTGCATCAGTGTACATTGAAGCAAATGTTCAACATACTGTATGAAGAAAATCTATACTGTAATTATCAGCGATGAAATATGGCTCCCTGCCCAGTCAGTGTTCAGTTCAAAATCTGAAAATAGAGTGATCCCTCTTCAAGTTGCTATGAGATAAATCAGTGCAACATAGAAAGATTTAAAGAGCCTTTTAAGATATAGAGCAATGTTCCCTGTGTAGGACATCATCTACAAAGAATACATCTACAAAGTCAAGACTAACAAATTATCTTTGATATGATGAGCCTGCAGCAAAATTGCATTGTTTTTTACAGAAAGACACAAGGTTACGAAATTTTTGTGATAATAATGATCCAAAAAATTCAAAACTAGCACTTGCTGAACTTGACAAGTCACGATTTGTTTTTCACCTTTAAAGGCCTTGGAACGTTTAATTGGGTCCAGTGGAGATGTGTGAAATTGATAAAGAAATAAAAAGGACAGAGTGAGAAAAACTGAAAAGGCAGGGGAATGGTGAAATACTGATTGTTGTGTCACTTGCGTTCAAGTCTGAGGCATCTGTGAGATTGAGAGGAAGAGAAACAGGAGACATGAGGGACTGGACACCTACATGAGATTGAATTTGAGATATACTGAAGAAAACAACAATATAGAATGTAAGATGGAGGGAGAACAAGAGAGACAGGAAGAGAGGAATCAAGGTTCTATCATATGATGGAAAGCACATGAAGTAGATGTATCAGCATGGCATCTGCCTACCCTCAAGCCAGACTCATCCAAGGTGGGCTGTGTATAATACCTGGAGAAACATTCCCATTCATCTCAGTGGCAGTTTCTTGGCTGGCACAGACCCCTGGAGGTATGTGACTGGGAGGTCTTTGCTTCATTGGCACTGGCGAAACATGCTTTCCTGGGCCCCAAGAGAAGCCATTGTCCCTCACTCTCTAGACCAGGAGTGTGTCAGTACACTGGGACCCGTCAACCCACTCCGCACTTCCCTGACCGTTGGCGAGGACACAGCCCTTTCAGTTTCAACCCTGCTAAGTCAACTAAAGTAGCATTTTAGTTGATGATAACGTTTACAGTGATCAATGATAAATCATAACAGACATATCTTTACAGTACATAAACATACAAGATTTTTCAACATGCAGTACGGGTACTTGAATATGTGGTGGAAATAGGACTTCAACGACTTTCAGAAAAAAAAAAAGACTGTAAAACTGTATTTTATTCGAGTTTATGTTCTAAAAGTAGTCAGCCACATCTGCCCATAGTTGAACAAACACTCTTATGTTGATATAGCTGATTAATATATTAGGGCTGTGACAATACATCGATTCTTGATTCCAGATTTGCGATACAATGAATCTGGATAAATCCTTATATTTTCTCTCTCTAATCAATTCTGAGCTTAGTTTTAACAGCAGATGGCACTATAGGCTATGGTTTTTAACTGCACACTCAAATGCTCACGAAGAAGAGTGCTGGACAGCGATCATGCGTTCAGCTGAGTCATGTAAGTGGTTAAATATTGCACCTCGGCTCAGAATGCTTTTATTACGCAAAATTAATGTAAACTGCGAACACCCTTGTAATTTGCTTCAACCTTTTCCAACTTTATGAATGATTATTTCAGGTTTAAGTGGTGTGTGTAAAGGTACTGGAAGCAAGAAGAGTACAGGTGTTTCTAAAGCACGAAGTGCCATCTGCTGTTTAAAACTAAGCTCAGAATCGATTCGAGAGAGAATTGCGATACATCAGAAAATATTAGAATTGCTCCAGATTCTGTGTATCATGAACTGAGAATCGATGTATTGTCCCAGTCCTAATATATATACACCTATCAGGCATAACATTATGACCACCTTCCTAATATTGTGTTGGTCCCCCTTTTGCTGCCAAAACAGCCCTGACCTGTCGAGGCATGGACTCCTCTAGACCCCTGAAGGTGTGCTGTGGTATCTGGCTCCAAGATGTTAGCAGCAGATCCTTTAAGTCCTGTAAGTTGTGAGGTGGGACCTCCATGGATCGGACTTGTTTGTTCAGCACATCCCACAGATGCTTGACTGGATTGAGATCTGTGGAATTTAGAGGCCAGGTCAACACCTCAAACTCGTTGTTGTGCTCCTCACACCATTCCTGAACCATTTTTGCTTTGTGGCAGGGTGCCTTATCCTGTTGAAAGAGGCCACAGCCACCAGGGAATACCGTTTCCATGAAAGGGTGTACATGATCTGCAACAATGCTTAAGTAGGTGGTACGTGTCAAAGTAACATCCACATGGATGGCAGGACCCAAAGTTTCCCAGCAGACCATTGCCCAAAACATCACACTGCCTCCATCGGCTTGCCTTCTTCCCATAGTGCATCCTGGTGCCATGTGTTCCCCAGGTAAGCGACGCACACGCACCCAGCCATCCACGTGATGTACAAACCCGATTCCAAAAAAGTTGGGACACTGTGCAAATTGTGAATTAAAAAGGAATGCATTGATGTGGAAGTTTCAAATTTCAATATTTTATTCAGAATACAACATAGATGACATATCAAATGTTTAAACTGAAAAATGTATCATTTTAAGGGAAAAATAAGTTGATTTTAAATTTCATGGCATCAACACATCTCAAAAAAGTTGGGACAAGGCCATGTTTACCACTGTGTGGCATCCCCTCTTCCTTTTATAACAGTCTGCAAACGTCTGGGGACTGAGTTTAGGAATAGGAAGGTTGTCCCATTCTTATCTAACACAGGCTTCTAGTTGCTCAACTGTCTTAGGTCTTCTTTGTCGCATCTTCCTCTTTATGATGCGCCAAATGTTTTCTATGGGTGAAAGATCTGGACTGCAGGCTGGCCATTTCAGTACCTGGATCCTCTACGCAGCCATGATGTTGTAATTGATGCAGTATGTGGTCTGGCATTGTCATGTTGGAAAATGCAAGGTCTTCCCTGAAAGAGACAACATCTGGATGGGAGCATATGTTGTTCTAGAACTTGAATATACCTTTCAGCATTGATGGTGCCTTTCCAGATGTGTAAGCTGCCCATGCCACAACTTGGGTTGTCCTTGTCCTCTTTAGTCCGGATGACATGGCGTCCCAGTTTTCCAAAAACAACTTCAAATTTTGATTCGTCTGACCACAGAACAGTTTTCCACTTTGCCACAGTCCATTTGAAATGAGCCTTGGCCCAGAGAAAACACCTGCACTTCTGGATCATGTTTAGATATGGCTTCTTTTTTGACCTATAGAGTTTTAGCCGGCAACAGCGAATGGCACAGTGGATTGTGTTCACCGACCATGTTTTCTGGAAGTATTCCTGAGCCCATGTTGTGATTTCCATTACAGTAGCATTCCTGTATGTGATGCAGTGCCGTCTAAGGCCCCGAAGATCACGGGCATCCAGTATGGTTTTCCGGCCTTGACCCTTACGCACAGAGATTGTTCCAGATTCTCTGAATCTTTGGATGATATTATGCACTGTAGATGATGATAACTTCAAACTCTTTGCAATTTTTCTCTGAGAAACTTCTTTCTGAAATTGCTTCACTATTTTTCACCGCAGCATTGGAGGAATTGGTGATCCTCTGCCCATCTTGACTTCTGAGAGACACTGCCACTCCGAGAGGCTCTTTTTATACCCAATCATGTTGCCAATTGACCTAATAAGTTGCAAATTGGTCCTCCAGCTGTTCCTTATATGTACATTTAACTTTTCCGGCCTCTTATTGCTACCTGTCCCAACTTTTTTGGAATGTGTAGCTCTCATGAAATCTAAAATGAGCCAATATTTGGCATGACATTTCAAAATGTCTCACTTTCAACAATTGATATGTTATCTATATTCTATTGTGAATAAAATATAAGTTTATGAGATTTGTAAATTATTGCATTCCTTTTTAATTCACAATTTGTACAGTGTCCCAACTTTTTTGGAATCGGGTTTGTAAAAGAAAATGTGTTTCATCAGACCAGGCCACCTTCTTCCATTGCTCCGTGGTCCAGTTTTGATGCTCACGTGTCCACCGTTGCCGCTTTCAGCAATGGACAGGGGTCAACATGGGCACCCTGACTGGTCTGCGGCTATGCAGCTTCATATGCAACAAACTGTGATGCACTGTGTATTCTGACACCTTTCTATCAGAACCAGAATTAACTACTTGAGCAATTTGAGCTACAGTAGCTCGTCTGTTGGATTGTGTAGCCATCACAATTTGGCCCTTGTCAAACTCACTCAAACCCTTACGCTTGCCCATTTTTCCTGCTTCTAACACATCAATTTTGAGGACAAAATGTTCACTTGCTGCCTAATATATCCCACCCACTAACAGGTGCCATGATGAAGAGATAATCAGTGTTATTCACTTCACCTGTCAGTGGTCATAATGTTATGCCTGATTGGTGTACAGTATATAGGATGTGAGTGAGCGAGCGAGCAAGCGAGCTAATTAACCTGCTAGTAAAGTGATTCAGTTTACTTGAGTTTTGGTTTAAGCAGACCAATCCTCTACATATGATTTGGATTACCTAAGGGTATGTTTACACGACAATGATGTAATAAAAATGGAAACGTTTATCTTTTGCCTTTTTTTGCATACAGGCGGCAATGTTGTCAAAACAATCCCTGTTCACATGGATCCATGAAAACAACTAAACATGCTGTATTATTCATGCCAGGCCAGTAGTTGGCAGTGTCACTTTGTAAAGAAACACTCCACGTCTTTAGACTGAACACGTAATACACATTCAAATGACATCACAATTTTCACACATTTACATTTTTGTTGTTTACATGGAGACGATAGCGATATTGTTTTCAAAAACTTGCACATTGAAATCCGTTTTCAAACGTTTGCATTTTTAGGCCATCAAAACACCGTTGTCATGTAAATGAATGGCCAAAACACACAAAAAAAGTGTTGTTTTTAGTTAAAAAAATGTTTTGTGTAAACGCCCTTAAATCAAGGCTTCCAAAATTTTGTCTTCTTTTAAAAGCATTGATAGCAAATTGCATGTCTGGCAGTGTTATTTTTCCCAGTCATATTATCAATGTTTTAATTAAAACTATTTAACTATCATCATGATGCATCTTTTTTTCTCTCTCAGATTCGTTATCACTGACAAAATCAAAAGACTAAACATTTTTGTCAGTAATTTTGTTGACGAGATTAACACTGCCTTAACAGAAAACAGATGCACAAAGAGAGTGAGAGAGAACAGACAGCATACATATGTGCAGACAGCGGAACAGAAACAAAAACCTACAAGAGAATGCTGAGATTTGACAGACACAGGCTCCTCTATATATGGAGAGGAAATAAAGATGGTGAGATGAAGCGAACTGGAAGAAGTGGAAAGATATGGACTGGAAGAGATGACAGCACAGAAACGGGGGGATGAGTGAATGACAGATACAAAGTATTGATTAGATTTACTGATATGGGAGGTTGTGCAGGAGTTAGGGTAAAGGCAGAATACTATCTGGGAGGCAGTCCTGCAGCACAGAAGTGCCAGAGTGAGATTAGGAGATGAGATTAGAAGGCAAGTGTGAGAGAAGAGTGCTTGAGAAAGAAATGTTTTAATGGCTCTCTGTGCAGTAAGCATGTGAAGAAAAACTAACAGCAACGACAGCTTTTAGAGAGAAGGTGAAGATACACAATAGGAGCAAGACGGAGACGTGACAGTTTCCATCATCAGCTAGTGGAAGTCATTTGAAAGCATTCTGAGCAACAGGAGCAGATGGAAACGGGATTTAGAAAGAGATGGAGAGAAATGTGTGATACAGGGAGTAATGTTAGAAAAGAAGCAGGAAGTAAGGTAGAAAGTGCAACAGCAAGTGAGCACATATGAAAGATGCCGAATATGCCCATTACTGCAATATTGCTACGTTCACACTGCGAGCCTTAAAGGGTTAGTTCACTCAATAATGAAAATTATGTAATTACTTACTCACCCTCATGTCGTTCCACACCTGTAAGACCTTCGTTCATCTTCGGAACACAAATTAAGATATTTCTGATGAAATCCGACGGCTCAGTAAGGCCTGCATCGCCAGCAATAACACTCCCTTTTTCAATGAAAGCTACTAAGGACAGATTTAAAACAGTTCATGTGACTACAGTGGTACAACCTTAATATTATAAAGCAACTAGAATACTTTTTGTGTGCCAAAAATAACAAAATAGCGACTTTATTCAACAGTATCTAGTGATGGGCGATTTCAAAACACTACTTAATGAAGCTTTGAAGCGTAACTAATCATTTATTTGGTTCGGAGCGCATATCAAACTGCCACAGTCACTTGAACTATTGAAGTTTCAAAATACTTATGAAGTAACGAAGCCTCGTTTACTGAAATCATGGGATTTTGGCGCTCTGAACCAATGATTCGAAACAAAAGATTTGTAAAGCTTCGAAGATTTATGAAGCAGTGTTTTGAAATCGCCCATCACTAGATATTGTGGAATAAAGTCACTATTTTGTTATTTTTGGCGCACAAAAAGTATTCTCTTCGCTTCCTAATATTAAGGTTGAATAACTGTAGTCACATTAACTGTTTTAAATATGTTTTTTGTAGCTTTATTACTAAAAACATATTGAAAAAATGGAGTATGGCGATGCAGGCCTCACTGAGCCATCAGATTTTATCAAAATTATCTTATTTATGTTCTGAAGATGAACAAAGGTCTTACAGGTGTGGAACGACATGAAGGGTAAGTAATTAATGACATAATTTTCATTTTAGGGTGAACTAACCCTTTAATGCTCAGTTCCGATTTTTGCTGAGATCTGATTTTTTTTGTATAGCTGTTCACATTGTTGTTTTAAATGTGGCCAATATCAGATTTCCAGTGTGAACAGATCATGGTTCTAAACTGACCTGTATGCGCAAAAGAACGATACAAAATCCACTCAATTGCTTCTCAAAACTAGTCCAAAACTAATGAAGAACTTACTTTGTGACCTATGTGTGACCAGTCTTCTTCCTGATATTCAGAACTCGTAAGTATCACAGAGACAGCTCAATACAAACAAAACATGAAAGCTCGTTTTATAAAAGTTTCAAAACTCTGCTCTGTTTTGTCACATCATTGTCTTTATTTTTCATATTGCCTGGGCATAATTTCGCTGGCTTCAGCAGCAGCTCACACTATAAATAAACGCGTAATCACTTACTTTAACGCCCTCCATGTTTACTTCCGTATGACAGCACGCTGTGTGTGTGGACCAGAGTCCGCGATTTTCCCGCAGAATTTGGTTACTTTTTCACTGTTGCCGTGGGTTGTTTTGCAACTCTGTGGGTTGAAGCGATCGCACTAACATCTGCATATTTGAAGTGCGCTTTTTATTTTCGTATTTTCACACTATAATGGCATAGAATAGCGCATAAACTGGGATGCATCTTTTTGAGTGAGACAGGTAATAAGACTAAGGTAGAGAGCGAGAGACTGAATAAGTCAAGGAATGATGTAGGAAGTAAGATGAGGTAGCAAGAGAGTGAAGCAAAGCATACATCAGGAATTGTATCCCAAATTACTACAACACTCTAAAAAATGCTGGGTTAAAAACAACCCAAGCTGGGTTAAATATGGACAAACCCAGCAGGTTGGGTTAAAGGGCACCTATTATGCCATCTTTCACAAGATGTAATATAAGTCTCTTGTCTGGTCAAGTGTCTGTGAAGTTTCAGCTAAAAATATGGGGGTGAGCAAAAACATTCCGTTTACTATATTACTATATGGCTATGGCTGGCTTAAAACAAACCCAAAATGGCTGGGTGAAAACAACCCAATCCCTGGGTTTGTCCATATTTAACCCAGCATTTTTTAGAGTGAATGCACTGCACTCTAACATCTAGTTCAGAAATGGGAAACTTCGGGCCTGGAAGTGCCACTGTCCTGCAGAGTTTATTTCTATCACTAATCAAACACACCTGACTGTAATTTTCAAGCAATCCTGAAGAGTTTGGATGGATTTTTCAGCTGTGTTTGATGAGCCCAACTCTGCATGACAAATTTGCACATTCCTGATCCAGTGTATAAATGTTATGGTTATGTTGTCATCCAGTATTGGAGTCTGATAGTTCATAAACTTCTAATGAAAGCCAAGAGAATTGAAAGTATGAAGTGTCCAACATTTCACACTTTGTTTTTTGGTTAAATAAGTGCATCATCTGGGCATTTGAAGTGCACTACTTCTTTTCAGTGTGAACACACTACTCTCATTGATTACACTACAAAATGGCACAGAATAGTGCATAAGCATGTTAAAGGGTTAGTTCACCCATAAATTAAAATTCTGTCATTAATTACTCATTCTCGTGTCGTTCCACACCCGTAAGACCTTTATTTATCTTCTGAACACAAATTAAGATATTTTTGATAAAATCCAATGGCTCAGTGAGGCCTCTATTGCCAGCAAGATGATTCACACTTTCAGATGCCCAGAAAGCTACTAAAGACATATTTAAAACAGTTCATGTGACTACAGTGGTTCAACCTTAATGTTATAAAGCAACGAGAATACTTTTTGTGTGCCAAAAAAAAAAAAAAAAAAAAAAAAAACGACTTTATTCATCAATATCTAGTTATGGGCGATTTCAAAACACTGCTTCATGAAGCTTTGAAGCTTTACAAATCTTTTGTTTTGAATCAGTGGTTCGGAGCATGTATCAAACTGCCAAAGTCACGTGATTTCAGCAAACGAGGCTTCATTATGTCATAAGTGTTTCGAAATTTAAATGGTTCACCCCTGGGGGCGTGACTTTGACAGTTTGATACATGCTCCGAACCACTGATTCGAAACAAAAGATTTGTAAACCTTTATGAAGCAGTGTTTTGAAATTGCCCATCACTAAATATTGTTAAATAAAGTCGTTATTTTGTTTTTTTTGGCACACAAAAAGTAACATTAAGGTTGAACCACTGTAGTCTGTAGTTTTAAATATGTCTTTAGTAGCTTTCTGGGCATTGAAAGTGTTAATTATCTTGCTGGCAATGCAGGCCTCACTGAGCCATCAGATTTTATCAAAAATATCTTAATTTGTGTTCTGAAGATGAACGAAGGTCTTACGGGTGTGGAACAACATGAAGGTGAGTAATTAATGAAAGAAAATTAATTTATGGGTGAACTAACCCTTTAACATGCTTATGTACTATTCTGTGCCATTTTGTAGTGTAATCAATGAGAGTAGTGTGTTCACACTGAAAAGAAGTTTAACTGGGAAGGGTGTGAGACAAAATGAGTGGCAGAAAGTAGGCAGGGAGTGAAACAGGAAGTGGGGCAGGGACTAATAAGGCACAGTAAGACGGAGACAGAGAGTGAGACTGACAGACGAGCACATAGGCAGTGTGGAGAGCGAGTGAGAACAAGAGGACGAGGTGTGATGTTGGCGTGAGGGACAGCCCTGCGTTTCTGAATGTGTTGCCCAGTGTGTACAGGAGGGTGTGTGTTGTGTGTGTGTGATAAGGCCATGGAGATGCCAAAATAGAGATGGAGATAGATGGAGTGAACAGGGGTGAGACTGAGTTATTGGCCATGATCGATACAGGGGGTCGCTGCCAAATGGGGGGTGTAATGATGGGTAATGATATGAGTCTAGAGAGATAGAAAGGCATTCTGTGTGTGTGTGGCGAGCCTGCTGTCCACATAGCACCTGCACTTTCATTAATAGAACTCATTCATCGCACATCACGAAGATGGCTTAATACGCCCCCATAACAATCTCTCTATATATATATATCACACAATCACTTTCTCTTTTTCTGTCTCTGTCCAGCTACATCCCTCACTCACACTCTTCCCACTTTTTTATTTCCTGCTGCCTCCCTATCTCTCTCACTATTACTTTTCATCACCTGCTGCGCATCTCTGTGTTTGTCTGTTCATCTGTTTTTCAAATTAACCCGTCAAAAGACATTGCTCTGGGCAAGACGAAGCCTTGAATTGGTAAAACAAACACAAGATCATATAAACAGACAAATGCATGCACACTTGCTCTCACAATAGCACAAATTTGCACGCACACACACAGAATACGCCATCAACGTGCCCACCGCCGTTCTACTGACTCTTAAATAGTTACCACAGCAACATGAAGAGGACAGGAATAATGCATTCTGCAGCACTACTGTGTGATTTACATGCGCCTTTTCTTTCCGCGCCAGTGAAACAGCCTCTCCATGCTCAGCTCGCACAAATACACCATTTGATAATCAAATGCTTGCTGTACTCTGACCTCCATGGTGAAATAATGATAGCTACAGCCATCCACTTTCAGCACATTGTGAGTCAACTGTGCTGGAGCTGAAAGAGTCGTGGATAGATTTAGTGCTGGGAAAACTGCTGGTGAGAATGGCATCATTAGTCAATAATGGGCAAGGAGGTCCGTGGTTAAAGCCAGCGGGTTGCCAATCAAACCGGCAACCAATCACGACAGGCTCAGTTACAAACTAGAACAAGACCGGGTGGAGCTCGTTATGCAGCTCATTATACGAGATGTGCATTGTCATTTAAATCGCATTCGACACCGTACCTTATTATAAGCAAATATGCAGTCACACTTCGGTCACTACATCGTTTGATGTAAGCCGGTTTGTTTAGAACAGCGATCATGAATTCATTTTGTAAACACACTGTGTATGGGTCATTGACGAATAAGGTTTTTAAAAGTGTAAAAAAACATAATGGAGATAAAATTAAGTGTTAACAATGAGATTGTGTGGTTTTTATAATCAATTAACACAGCTTTTGTCATTTTTTACAAGATGGACAAAATTTGTCACCACAAAACATCATTCGGTTTAACCAAAATTTCAGTTTTACCGAATGACACTTTTGGTTATACCGAATGACGATATTTTCAAACAATGCTAACAGGCTGATATCTAGCAAAAGGACGATCAAACATTTTATTTTTAGTACAAGTTTTTAAAATATTACAACATTTTCCATGTTTTATAGCAGTTGTACCAAATGACCTGATGTTTCGGGACATGAGTATGAGCAAGTAAAAACATGAATTTTTCAAATAGTTAAAAGAGAGTTAATTACTATGCTTCACGACCATGTGGTCCTTTGCAGGTGTCTGAATGATGTCACATCCTGTCACATGATATTGACCGCATGTTCCAAAATGGTCCCTTTATATTGGTTACTTCAAATGACATCAATGAAATTCATTTTTCCGGATATTCTTTCCCATAACAAATCATTGACTTCTACACATAATTTTAATACCATTTTGCACTATGTTGATATATGATGTTATAAAATCATGCCAGAATAAAAAAATATATATACATTTATTACATTTTTAGATATTTTAATCACAAATGAAATGGCTGTATTGGCCTTTGGATGGTTAAAGCGAATGACCTTTTGACACTTCAAAATCTTTAATATACCTTTATATGTAGCAAAATATAATTAAAACCATTTGGATTCAATCAAAGAGATCTAGTTGTACTACCTTACATACTTGCATACTTTATTATTATTATTAAGGCCTTTGGACAAACTTAACAATGCCACAATCCTCTATTACTCTAGAGTTTATACTGCAAGACGACTTATACTGTAGCAACAAGAAAAAAACAAAAAAGATATTTTATTCATTCCATAGTTCCATTTCCTACACCTTTGTGCCACTGAAACCCGTTCGCTGAGCACGTCAAAGTCTCAGAGCTGATATATATTTTCTAAAGCATAAATAGTTTCAAGTCTCTGGTTTTCACAGGCAGTGTTTTAAAATGCCTCCGTGTGGACAGGCAAGCAACAGAGGCCCCGGGAAAGAAATGAGCGGGCGAGTTTGCTTAATGGGAAGAGCTATTTTTACAGCTTTGATGTTCTCCGTACACATAGGCGCACAGCTTATATGAAAACAAATTATAAAAGATGACCGCTTCACACAAACATTAAAAACATATTAGCAAAATAACTGTTCGGGGGAGGAATGGTGAGAGAGACTGAGATTGCGCTGCTCCATTCTCAAAGCCATAAGAATACAGCACACCTCTGACAGCTTTATATGTTTAGAGGTGTGTATTCACATACAACAATACAACATTTATTGTGTTTTGGAATGATCGATAAATAAAAGTACTAGCGATCAAACGCCGCATGTGTGCCTTGTAGAGATTTTTTTACAAGTTGCTTCTCTTTGAAATTTGTTGTAATCTCAGTTTGTGGTGTACACTCCACGGGGAAGCCCATATCGTAAAACACGGGGGGAGAGAAGAAGGTCAAGGAAAATAAAAGAGTAAGAGATTTCTTCAGAGAGAAACCATAATCTGTTTGAATTGAAGACTGGATTGCTTTCGCTGCTCATGGCGAAAAAACTCCGTAATTCAAAATAGAGATGTTCACAACACAACCGCTGGGATAAACTATCTTTGATCATCTTCTAGTTCCTAAATGATGGAGTTTTTTTCCGGCATTTCATAGACTGCAACCTCTACAAACTAGATAAACAAGAAGTTTTCTTGCAGTTGCGGTTTACATAGACCATTGATAAATAGTAAATCGACATTCCTTACTCGTATCAGACTGTAGAGAAGAGAAAAAAAGTGCAAAATTTTGCACTAATCTGTGAATTACAATAGAGTCACAACACATTAAAAATGATCAAATGAGTGAGAACGTGAACATCTAAAAACACTGACTCTGGTTTAGATTTCTGCTGCGTTCCATTTAAAGTTGTATGTGGGATATTTCGGATTCCCATTACTGTCTTCCACATTTTACTGCACTTTTTCAAGCAGGAATTTCAAGAATCTGACTTATGATTTGAATGAAAGAAGCAGCCATACATTCAAATTACACATTTTTATTTATTTATTTTTTTTGTTTTGTTTTATTTTTTTTTTTAGTTATTTTTTTTATTTATTTATTGACCTGTGGTGTACTAACAAATAATACATTTGTGTTGTTAGACAATTACCTTTTAACCACAAGGAACAACTTTTTTTGTACCTACAGTACAGTACTTACATTAGAAAAGAAACACCCGATTCACTGTTCTTTTTTCTCCTCTTTTCAAGGCTGGCCTCAGTTGCTGTGACCCTATGAGATGGCAAGGGGAAAGCAAAATACTATTTTGAGGTACTACCATTTGCGTTCTGTGTAGCATGGAAGTATGCACTGCGTGTGTCAATGTCAGTATGTCTCTTATGTAATAATATTCATGATTCAAAACTATAAAAAAAAAATATATATATATATATATATAAATGCTAATCAAACAATGCATAGGATAATGAAACACCTCAGAGGCTCCGTGTGTGATGAAAGTGTGGATAATGGCTTCATGTTTGCTCAATGAAAGTCTAAGAAATTAAGTGTCAACACTATAGGTACTGGTCACACAACTAAATATAGACTTGTTAAAGACCACATGAAATAGTATGGCGAGTACAGTTTTCTTTTCTGTCTTGATGAACTTTAGCGGATAAAAAAGATAAATGTATGCGTCTTTTGGAAGAGAAGCTGGACAAACAAATACATTTTTTGTTTGTTTGTTTTTATAACCAATGATTCTTTCGAGGTTTGCCATTTTTAATGATCCATGGCCAAGTGTTTTTGGTAAAGAAAAGATGGTTTGGAAGATGGATTTTTTTTGCACTTTCTCATTAATAACATTTTATTTAACAAGTTAAACACTGTAGTGTAGCTTTAAATAATCAATGAGATTTAGTTCTACATCACAAACACAAACCATGATTTGCTACTTGCTAGGCGATGTCATGTGGTATTGGGGGAGGGACACTTTCATCTAGAGAGCATTTGATTGGATAAGAATCTGCTTAGTCCAGGATGAGTCATTAATATTTTCTCTCTGTTTTTGCAGAAGACACAGACTGAAATTTCAAATATGTATCTGCTAAAATTGAATTTACTCAATGTTTTGGAGTAAACTAGCATATAGATAACTTTAAAGCTATTATTAAAGGGTTAGTTCATCCAAAAATGAAAATTCTGTCATTAATTACTCACCATCATGTCATTTCACACCAGTGAGACCTTCGTTCATCTTCAGAACACAAATTAAGATATTTTTGATGAAATCAGAGAGGTTTTTTTTTTTTTTATCTCCCATTGAAAGCAACGTAATTGCCGTCATTCAAGGTCTAGAAAGGTACTAAAGACATTGTTAAAATAGTCAACGTGACTACAGTGGTTCAACCTTAATGTTATGAAGCGATGAGAATACTTTTTGTGCACCAAAAAAACTAAACAAAAATAACGACTTTATTCAAAAATTTATTTTCTCCCCTGTCAGTCTCCTACGTTGCTGTTTATGCCCAGTGCTTCCAGGTTCTGTCAGAACGCCAGCTCATTATTGGCCGGCTCCTGCGTCAGCATCACACGCATGCATCGTGCTGATAATGAGCCGGTGTTCTGACATAAACAAGGAAGCGCAGAACTGCATCAACTGTGTCAACTGTGTAGGAGACTGACAAGGTAGAGAAGAAATTGTTAAATAAAGATGTTATTTTGTTTTGTTTTTGCACACAAAAAGTATTCTCATTACTTTATAAAATTAATTAAGGTTAAACCACTGTAGTCATGTTGACTACTTTAACAAAGTTTTTACTACTTTTCTGGACCTTGAATAATGGTAATTACAATGGATGGGTACCAAGAACCCCTCCCTAGTATGCAATTGGGTCGATACCAGAGTACCGATAAGCTTCAGAACAAACAATACTGTTATCGATACTCGCGTTGTTTTATCTCCGTATACTTCAGTGTTAATAACGAATTAGAAGCTGCTGCTTGTCATTTGTCAACAAAGGAGGCAACACTAGAAATATAATAAAACATTTACAAACAAAACAATTTTAATGTGATTTTAAACCATTCACACGCAAGATGACTCGTGCGCTGCTCGCTTGTGTAACAGGCAGTGACTTAAAGTGACAGCACTAATATTCCTGCTGCTGTCTCTATAACAACACTAATCAAACAACAAAAGACAAAGAGAAAATGCACTCGTTTTGTAATGTATATTTTATTTATAAAGTGCAGTGTTATTTTACATTTGATTACAGTTTCTGTACCTGAATACCTGAACATCTTAAACACTTCAATCATATTTTTGTTCAGTTGTATTTATTTGTTGCGATTGTTAATTTTTTATTTGTCCTTTTTTAATTAGTGTTTTACTTGTCTTTAATAACGCTTGAAATTTACATTAGTACGGCTAGTTTTTTTTTTTTTTGCTATGGTATTTTAAACCATAGGCAAAGGTTCCTTGTTTAAGTGTTCTTTAGCCTGTTGATTTTTGTTCATGACTTCTGAGAAAGTCAATATGTTGATTTTCTTAAATAAAAATTGCTAGAGACGCTAGATTGCTTGATTTCTATTCAAATATGTTGTGCTGTGGTATGCTGAGGAAATCTCTCTCTCTCTCTCTCTCTCTCTCTCTCTCTCTCTCTCTCTTTGAAGGGCCTTTTTATTTAAAAAATGTGCTTTGTGCCCTTTTCTATTTGCTTAGAGGCATTTGTAAACTGCAGTACTAAAGTTTAGCAGAAATAAAATAACTTGAAATTTTCAACATTTTTTCATCTTTTTGCACCAAATTATAGAGTAGTATCGATAGCAGTATCGATAAGTACCGGTATCAGTATCGATAAAATTCAAATGCTACCCATCCCTAGTAATTACATATTTACTATTTACTATTACTATTACAATTTACTATTTGAGAAGAAAAATTTCTAATTTAAATTTTTCTAAATATTCTAAATAAAGTTTAAATATTAAATTATTTATAACTAATGAGTGAGTAAAAGCAGTAAAAAACAAAAGTGCAAAAATATTAAATAGCACTGTTGGTACAGAAGTGAGCAAAGTGATAAAGTGAGGGTAATTTCAAGTGAAATCTGGGAACAAAATGAACGAGTAAAAGACAAACAGAGGAAAAGGAGAACCAGAGGGGTTATTTCATGGGGGGAAAAGTGCTGAAATCATAGCAAACAAAATGACTGTAGTCACTCCGGACTGACCTCACACCAAAGTCAGTCGATTTGGATTTCACTGCTGGGTTATGGATATATATTTATATACACAGTGCTGAAGCACACATCAAAGGCAACCGGCAGTATATAAAAGCATTTACAAATGCACAGTTTTGCCAGACACATAGAGTCTCTCTCCATTGTGATATTAAATTCTGTAGTATATATTTACCAGCACAAGATCACAGCACTAATGCATTTATTCGTGCCTGACCATTCACATGTATATACAAGCGCATACACACATAGCACATCTGGGTTTAATCTGCTCCAGTATTTATTCCCCACTTTCTTCCAGGATGGAATAGATTGTGACATTACACACACTGGCTGCCATAACATCGTGCCTGCCTGCAGCTTCATTGGGTGGGTGGGGGCAGCAAGGTTGCAGGCAGCAATATTAAACCATCAATCACCTCTCCAAATTAGGGCTTTTACGTCAAAGCAACATTAACAACACACCCACCCACAGGTACAAGCTGGGTGTGAGGACAAAAACTCATATCATCACAACTCTGCTAAACGGTGGTCCTCGAACACACACATGCACATATCGCGCACACCACAGAAGCACAAATAACAGTAATTAGGAACGAAATTAATCATAATAAATCATTAGCGATACAACAGTTGTTTTCGACTTCCACGGAAAAGACAGGCGCTAAATATAATAAATCTGTTCTGACACAGGGTTATTGCAGAAAGAACTTTACAACGCCAACATTATAGCAGGCAATAAATAGCAAGCAATTGCAAATCGTTTGTCCCTTCAGTGTGTACAGCGACACACTGCAAGTGTTTTAAATATAATCTGCCGCTCACAAACATAACCCACGGCAAACTAAAAGAGAGGAGCGTGCTATTTTTCATGTTTCATCATAAAAACATCTGGGCCATCAATGAGCCGACAAGCATATTAAGAAGCACGCAGCAGAAGAAATGAAATGGGATAGAAAAGCAGAGAGAAGGAATGAGTTGCATAGGGAGGGGGACAAACGAGCCATTGAAATACATTCATCCTAATTAGCAACAGCAGGGGTATAAGCGGGAGAGCTGCGTCCACATCATCCTCCATTAACACTGTTTACTTACTTACAGGCTCATTACGTGCATGGGAGTAAAACTAAAGAAATAAAGTGCTACACACTCATATATGCCTAAGCCTCAGCTACACCAGAGAGCCAGCAGAGCGAAAATTACAAATACTTTGGGATTCCTGTGGCATTGGACAAAGTCACAAAATGTGTCTTGTGAGTTGCAAAAAAGGGAATGTTTTCAAACAGGTTTCCCAAACATTCCCTCCATCTGCCATTGGTCAACAAAATTCCCGCCCCAAACTCATGCTATTGGTTGAGTCATTGTTGCGTCAACATTGCAACATTGATATTTCACTCAGTCTGTTGTGATTGGTCTACTCTGCTCTGATTGGTCAGATGGACCAGACTGTTGTGACTGCAACATTGTAACATTGATATCAGTACTACACATACAGTATCTCACAGAAATGAGTACACCCCTCACATTTTTGTAAATATTTTATTATATCTTTTCATGTGACAACACTGATGAAATGACACTTTGCTACAATGTAAAGTAGTGAGTGTACAGCTTGTATAACAGTGTAAATTTGCTGTCCTCTCAAAATAACTCAACACACAGCCATTAATGTCTAAACCGCTGGCCACAAAAGTGAGTACACAAATGAAAATGTCCAAATTGGGCCCAAATATTTTGTGTGGCCACCATTATTTTCCAGCACTGCCTTAACCCTCTTGGGCATGGAGTTCACCAGAGCTTCACAGGTTGCCACTGGAGTCCTCTTCCACTCCTCCATGACAACATCACAGAGCCTTCCATTTGAGGATGCCCCACAGATGCTCAATAGGGTTTAGGTACCCTCAGCTTCTTTATCAAGGCATTGGTCGTCTTGGAGGTGTGTTTGGAGGTGTGTTTGGGGTTGTCATCATGTTGGAATACTGCCCTGCGGCCCAGTCTCCGAAGGGAGGGGGATCATGCTCTGTTGGCATTCATGGTTCCCTCAATGAACTGTAGCTCCCCAGTGCCGGCAGCACTCATGCAGCCCATGACACTCCCACCACCATGCTTGACTGTAGGCAAGACACACTTGTCTTTGTACTCCTCACCTGGTTGCCGCCACACACGCTTGACACCATCTGAACCAAAATAAGTTTATCTTGGTCTCATCAGACCACAGGACATGGTTCCTGTAATCCATGTCCTTAGTCTGCTTGTCTTCAGCAGTCTGTTTGCGGGCTTTCTTGTGCATCATCTTTAGAAGAGGCTTCCTTCTGGGACGACAGCCATGCAGACCAATTTGATGCAGTGTGCGGCGTATGGTCTGAGCACTGACAGGCTGACCCTCCACCCCTTCAACCTCTGTAGCAATGCTGGCAGCACTCATACGTCTATTTCCCAAACACAACCTCTGGATATGACGCTGAGCACATGCACTCAACTTCTTTGGTCGACCATGGCGAGGCCTGTTCTGTTAAACCGCTGTATGGTCTTGGCCACCGTGCTGCAGCTCAGTTTCAGGGACTTGGCAATCTTCTTATAGCCTACGCCATCTTTATGTAGAGCAACAATTCTTTTTTTCAAATCCTCAGAGAGTTCTTTGCCATGAGGTGCCATGTTGAACTTCCAGTGACCATTAAGAGAGAGTGAGAGCGATAACACCAGATTTAACACACCTGCTCCCCATTCACTCCTGAGACCTTGTAATACTAACGAGTCACATGACACCGGGGAAAGAAAATGGCTAATTGGGCCCAATTTGGACATTTTTACTTAGGGGTGTGCTCACTTTTGTGGCCAGTGGTTTAGACATTAATGGCTGTGTGTTGAGTTACAGCAAATTTACACTATTATACAAGCTGTACACTCACTACTTTACATTGTAGCAATTGTCATTTCTTCAGTACTGTCACATGAAAAGATATAATAAAATATTTACAAAAATTTGAGGGGTGTATTAACTTCTGTGAAATACTGTAGGCTAATATAAATAAAACATTGTCATCTGGTTGTATTTGCTAACATTGTGGCGGCATTACACCTTAACACTGGTTGGATAAAAGAGAAGGACAGTGCAATGAGTAGATATACTGCCATACAAAATGTTCAAGGAGAAAAAAGGTAGTCACCCCCATTTGCAGGAAGTGACGATCGACTGTAAGTTCTTTTTGTTATGGTTTAGTGTGATTCATTGTCCAAAAAAGAGAAAACACAAAATAAACAACAAAGATTAATTTGACTGCATTATTTATACTTTATGATTCAAATCCAGCACCAGCAGGAAGTGACTGAGGTGCCTTTGAGCAAGGCACCTAACCCCCAATCACTCACTGGGCGCCACAGAAAAAAATGGCTGCCCACTGCTCCGGGTGTGTCACAGTTTGCAGTGTGTGTATTCAATACCCACTACTCCTAATGTGTGTGCAATAACTTGGATGGGATAAATGCAGAGGACAAATTCCGAGTAAGGGTTACCATACTTGGCCTTCACGTGTCACTTTCGCTTTTCTCAAATTTCTACAGATATCGTGATAATATCATTATCGTAAATTCTTTTGGCCACATGAAGTGACAATCTGATATTGTGACACCCCTAACTTAAAATGCAAAATGTATGTAAAACAGTTTGTACAAACATCAAATGAATGAGGCTTCTCAGGTTGTTTTATTATATTTCAGTAACCTGACAACTTACATTCAACTCGGTCACTATCACTTCACCTGGAACCTCCAGCTCTCATTGAAAGTGAATGCATTCCAGTCACTTCATACTTCATCAAACTGCAGTCGGTGTGAAAGTACTATTGTTCATGCTGACAGCAAGGAGGCAAATTGCATTAAAGTGCCCCTATTATGCTATTTTAAAGGTTCCTAATTTTGTTTCGGATGTCTCCTACAATAGATTTACATCCGAGGTCAAAAAACACTTTAATTTCCTCATAATATACAATGCACATCACCTCACTACTCAAAAAGTCTAAAAATGGTTAGTTCAAAGATTCAGTCTTTCTAAACCCCATTGTTTCCGCGAGGCTACTATGCCCTGATTGGTCAGATGGCTCAGTCTGTTGTGATTGGTATACTCTTCTTTGATTTGTCAGATGGCCCAGTCTGTTGTGATTGGTTTACAGTTTACAGTGTGTTTCAGAAACTAAACATCCATTACCATATCTGAATTTCAGCTCCAGAGGCTTCCTCAGCTCTTGATATACAGTGACACGAACAGTAACAATGGCGTCAGTTTTTCTGTATCAGTTTCAGGGCAAATCCTCATCATTTTGAAGTGCCTGTGGATTCGCAGTTTCTTCTTGACATGTTGACAACACAAACCAAACTCGTCCAGGCCTCAGGTTGTTCGTGGGCAGCCAGCAAAGACCATAGACTGGCATTATGCAAATTTGTTACATTGTTACGTAGGTATGTAACAGGAAGTAAGACTGGAACTGCCGACGAATTGTTTCAGCAGTTCAGAATCTATTCTTTCTTTTAGGAGACAATAACTTTACTGTGCACTTTGATCATTAAAATTTGCAGACTTTTTACATTCACAAACAGCTATATTACACATTGCATGATAGTGAATATCCAAAAAAGCATAATAGAGGCACTTCAGTCTTCATTTGCATTGGGTGTGGCCACGTCACTGTTCATTTGCATACAAGTAAACTCTGCTCAAATTTGTTGTGTCACCAACGGTCGCTGTCGCTCATGTCTCCTCAAAACGCTTATCGTTAGGGCTGTCAGTGTGAAAGGCCCTTTAATCAATGAAGCTGTCTATGTTGCAGACTTGCAGTTTAGACATTTTTTATTATAACATTCAAGTTTTGTCGTGTCCCGTCACATGCTTGCAGTGCAGACAGGGAGATTTACTTTCTGTCTCTGTCTTTCATACTGACAAAAGCCCTGTTCAAGCGTTCAGACGTATATGAGCTTCCTGTCTCTCTATCTCATTTTTTCCTTCCTTCTTTTTACTTTCGCACATATACATACCCCCTACCTGCTTCTGCTTCACTCTCCTCTCTGGCGAAATTGGTATTCTGCTTTCTCTCCTCACAGTGTGCGAGACTAACTCAAAGAGGAATGAAAGGCATATTTTATGTCTCCTATTCAAGAAAGTCTCCTCCATCCTCTCCTCTCCTGCCTCTCTCTGTTCTGGGCCTGTGATAATGAAAGTTAATTAGGCTTCCATGTCTTGCTGCAAAGCACATAGTTGCCAGAAGAAATGTGGAACAGACAGATAGTATCCGGGTGCCAGGATCAGATCAGATATATTCCACCAGACTTAACTGTAAACACAACTTCAGCCAAGCATTTCTGGGCAGACTCCCCCTCAGCACGAGCTAATCAAGACAAAACCCATATCGTAGCCGGAATAATCCCCCAACTTTATGGAATTATTTCGGTATGGCTCTGTAAGAACATTGCGATCTTCTTTTTACTTGTTAGAAAGATAATTGCTCTGTTTTAATCTCTTTTATGCAATATTGTGGTGCAGACAGTGAGAAATTAGGTTTGCGGAAAGCTAAGTGTGTGTGTTTTAATATCGCCACACTCCTAAGTATTTTATTCTGTGAAACTTGCTCCATTTTGGTTATGTAACCTCTCACTGAAATGAGAGAGATTGGATGTGAAGTTACAATCGAAGGCTCAAACTACCAAAACACATTTAAGGACCCCAAGCAAATTTGAGGAACACAATTTTCTTTTCTGTGTAAACGTATTTCACATTGAAACAGGAAGTTGGGACAAATCAAAGGACTTTTTTCAGGCAAAAAACAGTAAACTATTTCTTCACAAATAGTATCATATACTTTTTTGCATTTTGTCAAGTCAAATATACTAAAATAAAAATTCATATAATATATGCTAATAATTTTAAAGCACACTATTAGCATTTTCTTTATTTCATAATCTATTAAATAATGGCTACAAGTGAAAAGTACAGAGCACCTAAGGTGACATGGTAATGGAAAAAAATATGAGATGGAAAGAAAAGTTATATAATTTTAAAAATCGGTTAGTTCCTGTCCTTGATTCTGATTGGTCAATAACTGTTTTATTCATGATAAAACACGGCTATGACCGCTTCACCCAACAGTTCTGTGTATCACTACACAACACCCTTAGCAACCACTCTTAGCAACGTAAACTGTATGTTCTCAATTGATATTGTTCATTAAAGCTTACTGTATTATGTAGAAGAGTGTTGTGAGAAAGAGATCTAGTGAGTTTATTACCTTCATTCAGATTTAGCATTTTCCTTCACGTCAGTCCTATGTTCATAATAAAAAATCTGTTTAAATGTCCGATGTATTATCTTGTCCTTTTAACAGTTAAGGGGTTTTCCCGTAACTGACAGCGCTAGTCAAAGCATTTGTCAGTTGCATCTTGTTCCGTGTTCACAACAATTCAGTCTTTTCAATGTAAAAGTCTTCGCTACTGACTGACACATTCATAAAGACAGTCTTTGCCGCCATCTAATGGCGTGATAATATAACTTCTGTTGCTGTTCACGGTCAGGGACTATTTTTTCTGGTGGAAGGAAGGCTTTTAGTGAAAGTTTACTTCATTAAAGTTGCATTGTTACATTTTTTTTGGCTTTAATATTTGTATTGTGTGGTAACCATTTTATAAAAGCAATAAGGTACTCGAGGCTAGTGCTGTATCATGAATAAGTCACGGCTGAAGGGGTTGCAGGCACTCCACTTCACGTCGTGCCTAACAACACCCTTCAACCGTGACTTATTCATGATACAGTACAGCCTCGAGTACCTTATTGCTTACATATCCTCATATTGATTCCATCATAAAAGTTTTGTGACAGAACACAAAGTTTCCTGGGGCAATGCAAAAGTTTTGCGAGAGAACACAAAAGCGTTGAATTGTGTGTACTAATGCACTATTCTATGCTGTTTTATAGTATAAACAGAGTAGTGTTCACTCAATTCCAAAAAGAAAAGTGCACTTCAAATACACGGATGATGCACTTAACCAGAAAAAAAAAAAGAAAAAAAAAAAGTGTTGGACATTTCTTGCACTTAACTGTCACAGCTTTCTTTATGACTGCAGCAGATGGGGCAATCAAACTCTGATACTGTATGAGAAAATTATTTTCTACACTATCTCATACACTAGGTGCTAGAGTACAAGAGCATAGTGTATGGTACATTATTTGAGAAAAAAACTACCATATATTCCACAGTCTTGTCTTGTTTAGCTGGCCATGAAACTCTGCTATACATAAATATTATTACTGGTGCTGTGGCTTTTTTCTAGCAATGTTTTTTTCCACTTTATGTACTCATTATGAGCTTATATACAGGAAAGAATGATTGCAGGAGGTTCTGCTGGACACAAAGATCATACATGTGGGCGAGCCAAAGAAAATATCCCTGCTATAGCTCTCAAAAGTGATCTAATAGAGTCTCAAAGAACAACAAGACACACAGAGCACTGACAGTGAGATACTGAAAAACAGCATTATTCTAAGACAGTGAGCAAAGTGACAGACCTTGCTCCCCTGTTTGCTGCCCTGTCTCAAGCCCACCAGTCTGAGGAAGAGTGACACCTAGTGGAGGCAGACAGAACTTCAGTCTTCACTCCTTCAGGAGTATAAACATGGTGCCTGTAGTACAACAGTTGTTATACAAATGGAAGTAAACCACTAAAAAACATGGTTTTATTACATCAAAATTTCACTTTATTTTGTTACTTTTCATGAGGGCAGCTTTATACACATACAAATATCTTGTTCACGTAAACCGTAGGCACAGCTGATGGTTTAAGTCGTACGTGATTCTCTCCTGGGTATGTAAAATCATCAGGGGAAAAATGATCGCTGCAGACCCTCAACAACTTTTCAACAATATCTAGTGATGGCCAATTTCAAAACACTACTTCGAAGCTTTACAAATCTTTTGTTTCGAATCAGTGGTTCGGAGCGCCTAAGTCACATGATCAGCAAGTCAGTAAACGAGGCTTTGTTATGTCATAAGTGCTTCAAAATTTAAATAGTCCACGTGTCTTTGGCAGTTTGATACCCGCTTTGAACCACTGATTTGAAACAAAAGATTCGTAAAGCTTCATGAAGCAGTGTTTTGAAATTGCCCATCACTAGATATTGTTGAATAAAGTTGTTATTTTGTTTTTGTTTTTTGGTGCACAAAAAGTATTCTCATCGCTTCATAACATTGGTTGAACCACTGTAGTCACATAAACTGTTTTAAATATGTTTTTAGTAGCTTTCTGGGCATTTGATTTGTTATCTTGCCCAACATGTGGGAGGCAGATGATCTTCCAGTCCCAAACAAGGCAAAAATTTTCCATAAACCATTTGAAAGAATGTAAGTAACAATAAACACATTCGAGTCCAGAGATTTCAGCTCTTGTTACGAGCGAACACACAGATGAAGATTTGCGTAGATAACATCAGATGTTTTTTAGATTGTCACTAGCACCTTCTTCGTACCTGCAAAACTGTATTTGGCTTGTCATCTGCCTCTTTCTGAGATGTAAAGAGTTTCTTTTGGCTTTGTTTCCATGGAGAGAAGAATTTATTTAAAAAAAAAAAAAAAAAAGTTCTAGCCGTGTCACAGTTTGATGGATTCCCTTGTTATGGCTGTTTCCGGCCCCAGCTTTATGAGACCGTTAGCTCCCGCTACACACAACAGACGGCTCGGAGATGGGTGTCATTTGGAATCCGAGCACAACTGAGCCTTTCCACAAGCACACACACTCTCTCTTTCCAAATATCCTGCTGTCCTGTCCACAAGCTGGCTCTGTTTTATTAATTAAAAGCAAATCACTCCTTCAAATGACTTTTTCCTTCATTTTTTCCCCATAGGAGCGGATGATGAGGTGGTATTACATGGCCGGATCCCAATCAGAGAAAGAGGATCCAATCAATCACTCCGTTATCTGCGCTCTGCTCTTCTATTACTTGCGTGGCGGGCTACTAAGTCCTGGCTTTGAGTGCGCGCATGAGAGCGCGAGTGGCAGTTGCCGTGCCAATAGAGAAGCTGTCATTCAGGTGCTGTAGATTAATGGGGAACCCGTTGCGGTGTTTAATGTGTTTAATATGGGCCGCCAATGAGGCCGTTACACTGATACCTCCTCCCGTCAAGTACACCCTCTGAGTGATGGAGTCACCTGTGCCGCATGCTGTGCCAAACGTTAGCGTGGGCAGTTGGAATATATAGGTAACATTTGCACATTTACAAAAAAAAGTAGCTGTGTATTTTGAACAAAAATGTTTTAGCACAGGATCTAGTGAACAATTTGGGGGTGTGTGTGCTTGTGGTGGATCAGCCAATCAGTGTTGTCATGTAATTTTCCATGTAATTAGTCACATGGCATTTACAACTTAAGCCCGGGATTTTAGCAATCCTATAAGATCATTACTTTCGTCTGGGACAGCAAAAATTCTTTTATCCCGGCCTTTATGGGCTGCTTGCACAAGTTAAAGGGTTAGTTCACCCAAAAATGAAAATAATGTCATTTATTACTCACCCTCATGTTGTTCCATACCCGTAAGACCTTCATTCATCTTCGGAACACAAATTAAGATATTTTGATTAAATCCGATGGCTCAGTGAGACCTGCATTCAAAGCAATGACATTTCCTCTCTCAAGATCCATAAAGGTACTAAAAACATATTTAAAACAGTTCATGTGGTTCTACCTTAACATTATAAAGCATCGAGAATACTTTTTGTGCGGCAAAAAACAACAACAAAATAACGACTTTTCAACAATATAGTGATGGGCCGATTTCAAAACACTGGTTCAGAGCTTTACGAATCGAATCAGTGACTCGGAGCGCAAAGTCACGTGATTTCAGCAGTTTAGTCATTTTATAGGAGATCAGAATCACTGATTCAGTTCGTAAAGCTCTGAAGCAGTGTTTTAAAATCGGCCCATCACTATATTGTTGAAAAGTCATTATTTTGTTTTGGCGCATGAATGAAGGCTTTACGGGTGTAGAACGACATGAGGGTGAATAATAAATTACATTATTTTCATTTTTGGGTGAATTAACCCTTTAAGACTTAGGGCCCTATCATGCGCCCAGTGCAATGCAATGCCAGACGTGACACAAGTGTTTTTTGCGAGTTTCAGCCTGATGCTGTTATCATTTTCACATCCAGCGCCATATTGTTAAATAGCAAATGCACTCAGGCCCATCTGTTCGCCCATGGACGTGCTGGTCTGAAAACGAAGTGTGTTCAGGTGCATTGTTGGCAGGTCAAACTCACCTGCCTGTAACTTTCTAGTAATCGTAAAGACCTTGATTAACTTTATTTTATTAGGGTTGGAGCAAAACTCTGCAGGAAAGTGGACATCAAAGGTCAGAGTTGAGAACCTAAATGAACAAGGAACTTGGCTGGCCTTTGCAAAGCCCTGACCTGAACTTCTACTGAACATATCATGAACTGCAACAGTGAGCCAGACCCCAACACCTCTCGATGCTCTCGTGTGTGAATGTGAGCAGATCCTGCATCCATGTTCCAACATCTAGCTGAAATTCTTCCCAGAAGAGTGCAATCAGTTAGGGAGGACCGACTTCATATTAATTCCCAAGCATGATGGGTGTGGTGTGGTACATGCAGTACAGTACATACAGTACATACAGCCATATTAGTACAAAGGCTTCGGCAGCAGAGAGGAGGACGTTTATGAGACGGCGGTGGCAACGGGGAATGAATGTCTATATGTGTTCTGTGTCACCCCTGTTACTAGCTACAAGCTTCGCAGCATTGATTCGCCGCTCAGCTACACGAACAAATGTGGCACCACTCAAAGCGTACACACAAACACACACATCTACGCACCCGCCACCCACTCTCTGAGTAAAATTCAGTTTCAGCGATGACCTGTAAGGCGGACATTTTGACCTCTCTCTGAGAGAGAGTTTGAGTCGAGGTGTCAGAGAAAATGGGAGCGATCACGGAGTCGTGGCAGTTTGTAGCGCAGGCAGCAGCTGCTGAAGGTGTGATGGGTGTATTTCTGTATCTGGAGAGCTTTAATGGGAGACACTCGCACCTTTCAATCGTCTCTCCACAACAGGGCCTGGATAATGAACGTGTCAACTGTTAACATTCCTGCAATGTGACTCCTCTCCTCCACCTCCTTCTCTCTGTCTGCATCTCTCATATTCTGCCTACCTCCTTATCCTATTGGCTTTCTCTCTTGCTCCCACTTGCTAATTTTCACTTCTCTGTCTCTCTCCGCCATCCTCCTACTTCCTCCCAGCACATTTCACTCTCCCTCTCCTCGCCACATCTATCACCTCCCCCTACAATGTTCTCATTTAATCTTTCCCTCCAGAAATGCGTTCAGCTCCAATCATCTCAGATCACCTCGGATGACTTAGTGCTGTTGTTGCTGCTATTACGGCTTATATTACCTGTGCTCTCTCACAACTGCTGATAAGTATGTTAGAAACCTCTATCGTCTCCATGTCAGGACCTCTCCACCAGAAGAGACCGCTTAAGGCTCAACAAAGCCAGAGCTATGGCTCATTTTTCTTTGTTTGCGTCCCCGTGTCGAGCAGCCGTGACACATTGCACCTGGCATGTGACGCACACTGGGTTTCTTGTCACCAGTTGCTTTTGAAAATAACCAGAATTGGTTTCCTATAGGACTGAATTTACAGCACACAACAGGCCTAAAAATTGGACCTACTTGCTAAAAAATAACTTTTTTTTCCTAAATTGTATAAGACTATATATATAAAAAAAACATTACAACAAAACTTTCACAGACACCATGAAATCAAATTGGACAATTCTTATGTTTTATGAAATATTGCAGTGTTTGTTATAAATGATTTAACTGTACATCATTCTCTTTTAATTCACATGCCCTTGTAATCTTTAATCAAAAACAATAACTTCCCTACACTGTCACTCACATTAGCAAACAACTATGATCCAACAATCCAATCAATTCCCAAAAGATAAAATCAAGTTTGCCATACATTTTTTTCTTGTTTGTTCACTTGGATATACCTCACAATAGGGAAGAAAAGACACTTCTGTTTCATGTAAGACTTTAAGTAAACAAAACTTTATGTGAAGACTTGTTTACATTTTCTATTGATCGTGGCAGCAGTAATTCATCAAATGATGGAGAGGAGCCTCATATTTATACACACAACATAGATAACTGTGCCATGAAAATTGCATTTTATGAACGCTGTGGTGCAGTTATGGTTTGAAAAATTGCTTTAGTAAATGGGGAGCTAAAACAATGCAGACAATGTATGCAAATATTCAACAAGGCGCAATTTATTCTTAGTCAATCCCCCCACCCAAACTCTGTAGCAAATATGAATCTTTAATATGCAATGTCTTAAAGCAGCGGTTTTCAACCTATGGGCCGCGGCCACTAGGGGGCCTCAGTGATCTTCCAGTTGGGCCGCGAGATAACTTAAAATTAATTTAAATATATTAATATAATTAATTAATTTAATTATTAATAAGTCACTTTAAAAAAGCTAAATTAAATTAATTAAAAAAAATACATTTAAAACAAGGCACCACCTCTCTCGTACATATTCTGTGATTGTTTCAGTTCAGCCCAGGCCGTTTCTCATCGTGTTGCTGTGAAATACTGACTGACTGAACGGTGGCTCAAAACGCAAACTCTCTCAGTTGGAAAAGGAAAACCAGTGTCGCTAACAAGGTTTTGATGGATGACGATTGTAATGAAGGTAAAGACGATTACAATGACATACAGTACAGGAGTCTTACATAAGGCATGCGCGAGTCCGTTATTATACGCAAACAAACCGCACGTGCGCTCTCGACTCACCGATCGTTATAACATCGTATTTCTGCATGAACACAGTTTAATATATTCGCGTAGTTAGTGAAATAATGTACTGTGAATTATTTGTAACGGATGCTCGCCAAACAAGCGTGTTGTGGAGAAGTTTGAGAGGATCATTTATGTTATGTGTTTAATAATTTTGAATGGATCTGTCCTTTTCTGTATTCTGTCCTTTGGTATCTCCCTGTGGTCTTGTTTGGTATGACAAGTTGACTTGTGCTTATTTGTTTAAGTTACTGTATTACTGACCAGAGTAAGTACTTTTAAGTTGTAAAGAATGTCTGCAAAGTATGTTTGCAAAAAAGAACTCTGAAGGTTTAAATCTATCTTGAGATTCTTCTTTAAAGAAATAATAACATGGGGTTGAAAAGTAATCAATGAGGGGCCTTGGTGTAAAAAAGGTTGGGAACCACTGTCTTAAAGGGTTACTTCACCCAAAAATGAAAATTGTGTCATTAATTACTCACCCTCATGTTGCTCCACACCCGTAAGACCTTCGTTCTTCTTCAGAACACAAATTAAGATATTTTTGATAAAATCCAATGGGTCCATTGACAGCGAGATCATTCAACAATATCTAGTGATGGGCATTTTCAAAACACTGCTTCATGAAGCTTCGAAGCTTTATGAATCTTTTGTTTCAAATCAGTGGTTCAGAGCGCCAAAGTTACGTGATTTCAGGCTTCTTTACGTCATAAGTGTTTTGAAATTTCAATAGTTCGCGTGGCTTTGGCAGTTTGATACACACTCCGAACCACTGGTTCGAAACAAATGATTCGTAAAGCTTCGAAGCTTCATGAAGCAGTGTTTTGAAAATGCCCATCACTAGATATTGTTGAATAAAGTCGTTATTTTGGTTTTTTTGCCGCACAAAAAGTATTCTCGTTGCGTTTTTGGGTGAACTAACCCTTTAATAACCTGTCTTTAAACTGATGTTTCACTAAACTTACAAATTTGCATTTTTAACATTGCTTTAAAAAACTTTACATAATGCAGTAACAGTTCTCATCTCATTCTGGGTTGGTTGTTATAACCTATGGCTCACTGAGCGAGCAAATAATCTGAGTCTTCAGTGAGGAACTGAGTTGTCTGACCAATTCAGTAGCACAGAAGCTGAAGCATAAGTTAAAATGAGTTTTTTCACACAAAAATGAAAATTCTGTAATTAATTACTCATCCTCATGTCGTTCCAAACCCCTAAGACCTTCATTCATCTTCAGAACACAAATTAAGATATTTTTTATGAAATCCGAGAGCTCTCTGACTCGTCCATTGACAGCTATTTAACCACCACTGTCAAGGCCCAGAAAGGTACTAAAGACTAGTTAAAATAGTCAACGTGACTACAGTAGTTCAGCCTTAATGTTATGAAGCTGTCTATGGAGGAGTCAGAGAGCTCTCAGATTTCATCAAAAATATCTTAATTTGTGTTCTGAAAACAGGTTTGGAACAACATGATGGTGAGCAATTTTTCAGAATTTTCATTTTTGGGTGAACTAACCCTTTAAGTATATTTACAACAACTGCCTACGATTATGGCTGTGGTTTAGTGAAGTACACGTGTAGAGTAAAAGGTGCATCTTCAGGAATTTCTTAAAGGTTGTGGTGGTCTCAACAGATCAGGAGGAGGTTAAAAGCTTGAGAGCAGAGAGAGTGATGGTTTATAAAGCTAAATAAGTATGATTCACCAAACAATATGGCTTATTCTTAAAAAAAAAAAAAAACCAAGCCAAAAGGAATCAAAACCAAGCGATTCACAAACTGGAGATCACATTGTGCTCAAAAAATCAATTGTATTTGATTAGTTATTATACCCAACTAATACATTTCTATATGGCCTTGACACTCTGTGGCACTCAGTCTTTCATGCATTCAACTGTTCAAAAGTAAAAAAAAAAAAAAAGAGAGACAAGGTTGGGTGGACGAATGTTCTTTGGGCTGAAGGGTGACAGTTAATATTACATGTTCTCAGAGGTGACATGAGCCCCCATAGAGCAGGTGCTAAGTGCGTGTTGAGTCACCATTGCCTTGTGCGGGTGGGTGAAAATGCCATTTACCTGAGCCAATCACGAAGAGCCTACTCACCTTCTCCCAGTGGGCAGTCCAGACTCATTTAACAGCTGTTCCCCCTCTGTCTATCTCTGTCTCTCTGGAGAATCTAGCTTTTCTACATGAGATCCATCACTGACCAGGCACCTGCAGAGGCCATGGGTTAAGTTTGCATTATAGCGAATCCCCATGATTCCAGCTCACTGAACTCAATCTTGTTTAATATATAAAGATGTGCTTTTTAATTATCTTCATGTCATGTTACATTTCCGTCGCAGCACCTGGGAGAAAAAGGTGATGCGTCACTGCACTTCCTCATCTCCTTTGTTCTCTCTTTCCCATTTTGTGCTCTCTTTGCTTGATTTTCCATCTTTTTCTTGATTTGATTGTCTCTCCGCCTGCAGCCCCCCTCCCCGTCTTCTTTTGTCATGTCCGATCTTTCCCATCTGTGCCACAATTCATGCAACACTTATTCAGACCCGGCCTGTTAATGCAAGTGATAATGAAACAAGTGCAGCCTGGCGTACAACCCCAAAAATCATGCGAAATATTTCTGTCCTAACACCTCGCATCTCGCCTCACAATCTCACACACCCATTTCCTGGACATGGGGCGAGAGTATTTTCCTTCCTTATGTGTTGATCACTCCCTCCTAGGAGTTGTATCATAACACTAATCACTGTCAGCTTTGGAAAGACAACGTTCCCCACCGTCAAGGGAATAAAGGGAATACCTAGCTAATTACTCTCTCGTAAGCCTGGACCTGCTGAGGGTCTAATGAGCTTACACGAGTCTACCGTTGAGATCTGATTTCAGATGAGAAAAAGAAATGTCGAGTTAGCTGGAGAGGGCCAGAGGAGGTGAACTTGTCTCCCTTGATGTGCACTTAATTGACAGGAAGCCAATGTGCGGGAAGAAATCCCAGAGAGCAATTATTAATAATGGAAGATGGAGAAATATTTATACACACAGAAAAACCTGATCTAGCGGCTTTCCTTTCACTAACTCACCTGCCTCCATCCAGTTACATTTCTCGGCATTCGTGGGTGTGCGTTGCCGTGCCGTGTCTATTCTTATCGTTTAATGTGAAAAACACGAAAGCGCTGTTCATTCCTGCCGGAAAATAGAGTTCTTTGTGGGAGGGAGAGCATGGTGGAGCATGTGAGACAGTTGGGTTAGTCGGCCAGCAAAGGCGTTTAACCTTGAGACACCTGAAATGGACCTGATACTCCTGTGTAATTTTGCCAGGAGAGCGGTTCAGATATTCTCTCTGAATTTCACAAGAAGAGTCCAAATGTCTTAACAGTTCGTGCCAATTTTTACATTTCCAACAAGCAGTCAGGGAGGAAATAACTTGATTTCTCTAGAAGCTTATGGGTGCTGAGAAAAGATGGCAGAGCACTGCTGCACTAACAGATGTTACGATGTATTTTGGTTTCCATTTGCGGCTGCGGCCTTAATACCAAATTACAGTTTACTCTAATGGAAGATTGGCTCAATTTTCTGGCCATTGAATGGGCCAGCTGGAACAGATGTTGAACGCGTGAGACGCTAAGATTGTTTATGGATTGTTTATGTTTGTTTGCTGCCTTGTTATGCGCATCTTTCCTCTTGTTAACATGTTTATGGTTAGCTGGTTTTGCGGTGCACTGTGTCCATGCAGGATTTGGAATGTCGTTTTATGGTGTTTGGGCATAACAAGATATGAAGTACAGAATTTTATGGGAACATCGCTTTATGAGAGTATTTGGTGTGTCTCGAAACGTGTACAAAGCTGAAATCTCAGATTTGCCCACACAGGACAACAGAGGTGGCAGTTAGAATAGTTTTCCCCAACAGACAAGGCTTTTCTTGGTGGTACAACACCTGCCTGCCAGTCTACCTGTCTTCATTTTGTTTCTCTGCCTTCAACATTAATGTTAAAGTTTGAGCTTTTTAAGATTTAGAGTCCGACTTTCCATATGTTGTTGCTAGTGGATGCAGATGTTTGCTGGCTAACAAGTCTTGGCTTGAAATAGATGTGTTACGCAAAAATCCAAGTTTGATGTGAATGGCAGCATGAAGAAAAGAGGATGCAGTTTATGAAGGGACTTTACACCCCCACACACAAAGAACTTTTCACTTAGTGATCTCTTTAGGGAACACTTTACAACAAAATATTATCTCCCCAACTCTTCTCTTCCTCTCTCTCCCTCCATCTTCTCTTGCTCTCCCTTTCAGGGGTGGTTATCTAATTCTGTGTATTAAAAAGTGCCTGCGGTTCTTGGCTGTTGAATATTTCATGCCTTTTAATTTTTTCTTGCTGCTAAGAGTAAATTTAACAGTCATTCTCTTTCTTTCCCGACTTCCCTTCATCCCTCAAACCTACCATGAAATCACATTTAGATTCATACATACATTTCATTTCAGTAATCTGTAAAACAAACCCAGCCCCGTATGGTGGAAATTAACAGTATATCACAGAGAAATTTGCATTTCTGCTCTGCTAACATGTACAATCTATACACAATCAACATTGCTTGATATTTAGAGTGATACAAACAACAATTTCTGTGCAAACTTACGAAGAACAAGCCCTGAAAGCTGCCTCTCAGACAGCATGTGAATAGCCTATTAAATTGAGTTCTCTTCTCTTTTATGTCTTCTTACTCTTGAACGGACAAATTCACACATAATTATGTCAAAATTCACAAGTATTCTTGTGAAACATAATCGGTTATGTCTTAAGTGAACGTAAGCAGTTGAGAAAGAGAACGTATGTCTAAAAGTCCCGCAGGGACCAGGGTCTAAATGAAGTTCTGGATAAAAATTTCCCCCTAAGAAAGTCCCTTCTCGCCCCTCGTCCCCACCATTTTTAAAAGAGATGTTTGCTATTCGAATCAACATTGGAGTTCATAAAATACGATGGACCGTTGACGAGGTTCCCCACCATTTTTAAAAGAGATGTTTGCTATTCGAATCAACATTGGAGTTCATAAAATACAATGGACCGTTGACGAGGTTCAGGCTTTATTAAGCTTACATTCGGAGGACGAAATCTATCGGGAACTGGAAAGTCGCGTGCAGTCCTACGTCACTTGCCTAATCTTCACGCTACTTTAGACCGCGATGGAAATGCAGACAGCAACGGGTCTGGGCGAAAAAAGTTCCTGGGACAGATAGTTCCGGGTAATTTCGGTGGAAAAGCAGCTTATGTTGGATACGTGCTGCTTTTAAAGTGACAGTAGTCTAATAAACCTACTGCTGTTTTTGTCATCAATATTAATCTAACAAAAGACAAAGAGAAAATCATTTGATTCAGTTTCTGTACCTGAAAATTGTGATGTTTCACTGGTATCTAAAAATGTGAAACACTGGCCCATCTAGGCCAGTAGAAAAAAAAAATCCTTATCATTGAGCCCTGCTGGAGCAGCTCGATTCACTGTGCTATTAAATTAAAGATAAAATATGATAGAGCAATAATATGAACAGTGAAAGTAACAATAGCACCTACAATAGATTTTAACATGCATAATTAGGTGTAAAAATAGCTAAAGGAAATATCTATTTGCTAGGCCAACTAATTTGATTCATATTCTTTTGGTTTGTATGCCCAATATTTTTAAAAATTAAAAATGCAATGAAAATACAGGTATTAGTACTTGGTATCAGACTTGTTCTGGAAAAAGTGGGATCGGTGCACCCCTAAATGAAAGTCTTACAGCTTTGGAATGACATGAGTAATTGATGACTTTTTTCATTTATTTATTTTTGGGTGTACTAACCCTTCAAATAAATGTGAAATAAAACGGCTCATATTGAATATGAAAATCAACATTTTCTCCTTTTACAGATTTTTAAGATGCTATCAAATTTGTGGAAAGTGCCTAAATACATCTTAGCAGTGGATTAATTTAAAGTCATAATACTTAATTCTAAAAGAAGCGTTTCTATTGGACGCGCCTTGCATGCACACAAACATTCAAAGCTCTATAATCGCCATTATGATTAAAATAAACACTAAGTTATGTCTGGAATAATAATGAAACATGAGTGTGAGTCTCAGTGGTCCATCCCCTCTTTATGAATGGAGGGTAACATGCCAATCAAATAAAAGAGGGGGTTGAAAATCTAATTAAAAGCCAGCAAAGCCAGAGTTTAATTAAATCACCTTTTGATACTCAAATTTCTTCTTCTAATAACTCACTTTCTCCTCAAAGTATTCAATTGGATGCACCTCTTGATTTAACCTGTTAGCATGCTAACTGCTTTAATGAAGTAAACTGCTTCATTCAAGTAAACACTGTGCTCTTGATTTCTTCTCACTTGTAGTGTATTTGGAAGAGAAAGGAGAGGATGGCCATCAGATAATAGGAGCCCACCATGTTGATTTATATGAAAGGCTTGATTGAACCTTTAACAGGATGTGGCACGTATGAGCAGCAGTCTTAATCTTTAGCTTCACTTTCGGCCTCATTACAGGCTGATTGATCACCTGAGCAGCCAACATCAGTTTTCAGCTACAGTATATAATTACACTGTAAAAATAATATTCATTGAGCCAAACACACAGACCTCAGGCGATACAAAGACTCAGTGGGCATTCTGAGGGTAAATAACTCTGGAAGAATGGAGGTTTTATGCAAAAACTTAAACAGAAAGTCCACTTGCTAACACAGCCTCTGGTTGATAGAGTAGCATCCGAGGCTTGTTGTGGTAATTTGTTTGTAAGATGTTGTTTTGCAAACTGTTTCATCATATTGATTATCATATTGTATTCAGAGGATCATCCCCTATAGGAATCATCAAGGGGACAACTTTACCAAAATACGCCAGCGCTTCTTTTTAGTGGAAAACAGTGCAGATAGCATGGGCAGCACTATTGATGGGCTTCAGGAATTTAGGCCCCCAGATGTTTTTTTTTTTTTTTTTGGGGTAAAGCCCTAAATGTATTTTCATCATCTTGTTGTTTTTATGCTTCATCTTTTTTTTTTTCTTTCTTTGTCTGTAATAAAATAATTCAAATCTGCAATTCTGCTTTATAAATCAGATGTAGCCTTGCGAGCCAGACTTTCGACTACTGGCATTGTGTCTGGTGTATATTTATGTTTGTTCTGAAACAAAGTGAAAGCTCTTTTAAATGATGCTGCAGCTTTTTTGTTCAGCAGAGAACACCAGAAAATTTTGAGGACTTGCATCCTTGCATCCATACGTAATAAGTAAACTGAATCTTTCAGAGACATAATGTGAGCATTTGAGTTTAATGTTTATTTCAACGTGGCATGACTATTGAAAACTTTAGCAAATGCAGCTACATATGCATAATATCATTCTAAAGTTTTATGTCAGAATGATTTTTTAAGATACTTTTATCTAGCAAGGATGCACTAAATTGATTACTGTTACAAAATATTTATTTCAAATATGTGTTTCTTTTGTCCATCAAAGAATCCTGAAAAAAAGAAAAATGTATCACAGTTTCCACCAAAAATATTAAATGTAATGTACATTTAAATGTAAAAATTAAAATAAAAAAATGACCTTGGTAAGAATAATAGAAAGAATCTTGCTGACCATAGACCTTTGAACAGTAGTGTGTGTTCTCATAGCTTACATACACTGTTGACTTAAACGTACTTAAAAACAATCATATACAATTAAACATTTAAAACATTCTAAAAATGTTAAGTGATAACACTGTTAGAGCATTATCCGCTAACATTTTTATAAAGTTTGTAGCAGGAAGTTTCCCAGTGAGCACTTGACATGAAAAATCGGGTTGACGGGTTTCTTTAGTTGGACTTTGTCAGGTTAATTTTTCTCTGGCTGTGTTTGTTGTGTTGTTGTGGCAACATACTTCAGATTATCTGATTAAAACACTGCTGGATCTCATGCTGTCACAGGCTTACTATAATCAGTGATGTGAAATTAATAACATATCTATATAGATTAGATTTTTGGATAAGGTCAGTGAATCAGACCACTACAAGATGATCATATCTTTATCATCAATAAGTAGCCAACATCATCTGATTAGATTTTCTCTTGTTGTTCTTGCCATAACAAAAACTTACAGCAGCTAGAGAAAAACTAACATTAAAAAGTCAAACAGCCCAACTAAAGACACTGATCCCCATAATGGTAACTATTATTTTCAATAAAACAAAACCTCTGTAGAGGTTAAAACCTTTGTAGACATATGACAGAAATAAAGTCAAACTGGTCTGTAATAAGTGAAGCGGGTAATGGTGTTGTTGGAGTTGTTTAATCTTCTTTTGCTGAGATCTTGAGAGAATAGTCTATAGAACAGAATAGTCTTCTTTTATCTTCAGCTGATTTCATCTAAGCCTGTGTCTGGAAGTCGGTTGTAGTCTGTGTTTCAGTGTGGTGTTTATTCCAACCAAAATGCAATGTCTGCCCAACGTTGGAGCTTGACATCAAACAAAATCAACCCAATTTTCATTTTGAACCAAATTCATTCATTTTCAGTCCATGTCTAGGGCCAATTGGTAAACTTTCCTCTAAAAATAAATAAATAATAATAATAATGATAAAAATTATAAGAATGTTAGGGGATAATGTTTTTATCAATGTTATCACATTTTTAAATGTTTTTTAGAGAATGTTATCCTACCTTTTAGGAGAACATTCTGGAAACAAAAATGAAAACATTACTAGAACAAATAAAATTCTAGCTGGGATATTTTTACTTCATGATAAACACACAACTGATCAGATCTATGGTCATACCTGAGGCTAAGACTAAGGTCAGTGGGATCTTATTATTTTTAATTCCAGCCACATCATGTGAATGAAACCTTAAAGATTCAACATGTATTATAAATTGTTATTAAAAGATACAGAGTTCTGGGCTAAGCCCTGAATATCCTCTTAACCTAGAACCACCCATGGCAGACTCTACTATTGTTCCTTAATTGGAATGCAACACATTTTGTTGTATTAGTCAACACAGTGCACCACTAATTGTGAATTTGGTCTGCCATCAACATTCATAAACACAATCCATACTGTCACATGGATGTTACAAGAATGAGATTAATTTCCCATTTCGTACTCCTTTCTTTGCGGAAAGAAGTAATTATTAGTAGTATTATTTTAAAAACCATCTTCACTGTTATTCCTTTGGCATTTGCATTCAACCTCCATGCAATATAATACGGCAAGCAAATAACCTCATCATTAAGTCCATATCAGCCATAAGCATGCTTCATTGTTTAGAAACACTTTTTTTTTTTTTTTTCACTCACAAAATAATGGAACTTTTGGTAGATAATGTGTCTGTTTGAAGAAAAGACCAGTGGGTGTCAAGCTGAATGTAATGGTTTCATAAATGTAAATTCAAGCAAGATTTTACTTCCCCACATTAGTTACCAGGGTTTGCCCTTAGTTACGAAATTAGTTATTCATGAGTAAAACCTTTAGAGAAGGTGACAGAAATGAATTATTAATAGCCAATAGGTCCAGACCAGGACAATATATCTCCTGCTTCCCCCTGCCACATTATTAATAAGTCATTTAAGTGTCATAAATAAGCAATATGAATGGAGAATATGGGAGTTGCATGATTACATACTAATTACCCAATGAGATGTATGCTAATTAATTTCTCAACTCGTGTGTATGGATTGGTGTACATTAAATCATGATCAGATTGAATAGTGCACAGTAGTCTCATTTAACAAGACATTTGACTATCGACACATAGTCTGAAACACATTATAGCTTATTCTGGCCTGCTTAGGAAGAGACTGCCTGACTAACATATAAAGCATATTTTTCTTTTTTACATCAAGGAATGAGCACCCTGAAGCAAAACAAAAAAGGGTTAGTTCACCCAAAAATAAAAATAATGTAATTTATTACTCACCCTCATGTCATTCTACACCCGTAAAACCTTCCTTCATCTTCGGAATACAAATTAAGATATTTTTAAAGAAATCTGATGGCTCAGTGAGGCCTCTTTTGCCAGAAATGTCACCGAACCCCTCAAGATTCAGAAAGGTACTAAAAATACATATTTAAAACAGTTCATGTGAGTACAGTGGTTCTACCTTAATATTATAAAACGACTAAAATACTTTTTGTGTGGCAAAAAAACAAAATAACGACTTTTCAACAAATTCTAGTGATGGGCAATTTCAAAACACTGCTTCGAAGCTTTACTAATCTTTTGTTTTGAATCAGTGGTTTGGAGCGCCAAAGTCACATGATTTCAATAAACAAGGCTTCATTTACGCGATCCGAACCACTGATTTGAAACAAAAGATTCGTAAAGCTTCGAAACAGTGTTTTGAAATTGGCCATCAGATATTGCTGAAGAGTCGTCATTTTGTTTTTTTTGCTGTCATAAGTATTCTCGTCGCTATTATTAATATTAAGGTAGAGCACACTGTAGTCACATGAACTGTTTTAAATACGTCTTTAGTAGCTTTCTGGATCTTGAAAGGTTCAGTGACATTGCTAGCAATTGAGGCCTCACTGAGCCATCAGATTTCATCAAAAATATCTTAATTTTTTTTCCGATGATGAACGAAGATCTTACAGGTGTGGAATGACATGAGGATGAGTAATTAATGACAGAATTTTCATTTTTGGGTGAACTACCCTTTAAGGATTTACATTGATTTATTTAGCAAACGCTTTTATCCAAAGTGAAAAATAAACAAGGACTGCTTCAGTATAAGGAAGTCTTTCAAATGAAATAAAGTGAAGTTCCTGGTAGCTTATATGACTTTGTTTCTCTGCAGATCAATAAAAACCTGTGCACCCAAAATAAGGAATTTTTTTGACCCCTGCTGAATGTCTAAAAGCCCAGACAGAACATCTGACACACAGCGCAGGTAAAATGGTGGTGTATGTCAGATGGATGACTGAACTGATGTCGGGGCAGGACTTCCTGCTGGGGAGATGGGCGGCAATAAATATACGCCAGAGCGAGAAAGAGACAGATTAGGAGAGATACAGTGTTCAAAATACTACCATACAATTATTCCTGCAGAATGTAGTATGTGTATTTGCCAAAATAGGCTGTATACAGCAATGCCCACTGCATGGAATATTGTCTCCCACAATGTAATGCCCTTGACTTGACCTTCAATTTCCAATATGATCAATAAACCAGAAGTAACATATTTTGTTGATCCTGGAACAACATTCCTGTCTCAAAATTTAGTCCTAAACCTATCCTTTCTCCTAAACCTAACTCTACCCATTACTTTTCCCTAAAATCAGAGGGAAATGATAGGTGAATAACACTGATGTAAAAGCACCTAACACTGGTTGTAAACCTAAAATGACATAAACTGTAAACTTGTCCCTCAAATCTGATTGGCTGATTGGAGTTTTGTTCCAGAATCAACAAAGATGTTGATCAAGCAACATGTTGCACTTGGTGAAATGTTCACCAAAAAGTATGCATTATCGTTCCCATACATGTCAATGTCAGTTGCTCAGCTGACGCATGGGATCTTCTCACAAGTTTGCAAATTGCCATTTTTGCTTATGGACAGCACTGATTGGCTCTGATTCAGAGGCTATTCTGAGCTGTGATGTCTCAAAATACAAGCAGAAAATTCTAGACAGTATACAGTGCAGTATGCATTATGCTAGTATTATATTCTGAACATAGTAGAGGCTTGAGACAGAGCCGATGAGATGAGATGAAATAAGGAAAGGATAGCTGTTCTTACTCTAACACTCCAATGCTGATTGAGACTCTTTGGTCCACACACACACACAGACACACACACTCACACTCTAATTAAAGGTTAAGCCGATTCCACCACAGTCTGATAGCACTGAGAGGCAGAGGATGTACCATTTAAAAAACTCAGTAATTAATGCTGCTCACTCTGCAATCATACGAGAAACGAGGTTGAAAGGCGCAAAAGACTAAATATACGCTCAAATAAGAACGACGGTACATCACGTTTTTTATTCTCCACTTCAATAAAGCTGTATTCCATCAATGACACTCACCTTTTACAAACAGAGCAAAATTCGTCCACACCTCACTTCCTTTGAACCAGAAAAACTATAATTATTTCTGTAAAGGGAAAAGATATGGAGACGAAAAAAAATGAGTTTAATTAAATTTAGAGCTGAAACAGGAAGCACCTGCTTTGGTGATATCCCAGTAAAAGGTTTGTTTAGCTCTTAAGGTAGTTTACAGGAGGTCAGTAATCCCTCCACATACTGCTAGCAGTAAAACACATAACCCCGGCTCATGCTCTACGAAACACGGTATTGGTGCAGAGCTTAAGCTGCCAGCCGCCGAGAAAAAGCCCCAGAGTTTTTTTTTCCCCATCCAGGCGGGTTTTTCTCCTGCTCTTCAGTCGTGCTGTTGGACGCCTGTATTTTGGGGATTAGTAGCTTAATCGACCTTGTAATGGGGAGATCAGAGCAGCGTGGAGCCATGGAGAGGAGTTCTCACACACATACTGTATACACACACTTTTCTCGTACAAACGCACTTATACACAATCTACCCTCACCCTGCTGCGTCTCTCTAGTATTTTTATATGTTATTTTGCTTCTAAAATGCATAAGCGTTTCAAACACAGTCACAGTCTCAGAGGGGGGATAGAGATAAGGTCACTTTGCAAACATGCATACACATGTTCACGTCACATCAATAATTGTCTCTTCAAACATGCAGCCTTTTTCTGTAACTCTAACTCTAATTTAACAGCTTTTTTTTTTTTTTTTTTTTTTTTAAATAGAAATGTGCACAAGATCCGTTGTTGAAATGACAATAAATCAGCTCTGTCACTTTACTTGTTACACTTACAATTCTGGAAAAGTTTGTATTGATGCTGTGTGTGAGCAGTCTGCTGTCAAAGATTCACAAATTTCTGTTGTCCTGTGATGTGGGAGTAAAAACTTTCTGTCTATGTTGTGAATAGAACTTACATCAAATTGGACAGATGCTAATAAGAAAAGATGTCTCTTCATTCAAGTAAATAAAGAAATTAATCAGGGCCGTAACTACCATAAGCATTGAGGGGACAAGTCCCCCCCAATAACTGGAAACAGCCAAATTGGTCTAACAGCGCTCGTCAATGTCAACATTCACTGAAGATAAGTGTGAATTCCAACGTGACGCTTTTAGTTTTTACAGTGCGTGCCACTGTGTGGTAAGATATAAGGTAAACATTTAATGTTTGACAACAATGGATATGTTTAACGACCCAAAGTAACATACTGTGATGCAAACTACTCAACTTTTTATGGAATTTCTTGGCTTTAATATTTGTACCATACAATACGAATATTAAAGCCAAAAATATTTAACAATGCAACTTTCATGAAGTAAACTCTTACTAAAAGCCTTCTTTCCACCAAAAAAAAAATAGTCCCTGACCCTGAACAGCAACAGAAGTTATATTATCACGCCATTAGATGGTGGCAAAGACTGTCTTTATGAGTGTGTCAGTCAGTAGCGAAGACATTTACATTGAAAAGACTGAATTGTTGTGAACAGGACGCAACTGACAAATGCTTTGACTAGCGCTGTCAGTCATGGGAAAACCCCTTAACTGTTAAAAGGATAAGATATTGCAGCGGACATTTAAACTGATTTTTTATTATCATCATAGGACTGACCTGAAGGAAAATGTTAAATCTGAATGCAGGTAATAAGTTTGCTCACTTGATCTCTTTCTCACAATACTCTTCTACATAATACAGTAAGCTTCAATGAACAATATCAATTGAGAACATACAGTTTACATTGCTAAGAGTGGTTGCTAAGGGTATTGTGTAGTGATACACACAGGGGTTAAATTGGGCCGGGGCTGAGCCCCGGCACATAGGCTTATCAGGGCTCGACATTAACGCTTCATTTTTTAAAGGGGCAAGAGAAAGAGAGTTTTTCTTGTCCTGATTAAAACATCAATATGTTTGATAAATAGCTAGGGAATCACCAAAACGCAAGCATGTTTCATTTTTCAATTTTTCAATGTAAATTATTTAATTTGATTCGTAACAGTCCTGCTTTATTTTTCTTGTTGAATTTATTGATCAAATAATTTGATTTGAAATAAAAGATGAAGCATGTAATAAGATTAGAGGGGGAAATGCCCTTGGGGTAAATATCACAAATATGCAGATATACTGTAAATATGCAAAAGCTGATGAAACACTGTTGAGAATATAGCTTCAGAATAAATTATATTTGCACCAAACAAAATTTAATTTTTTCCAGACAAGCAACTTTTTTGCTCGGACAAGTGACCAATTTACTTGTCCAAAGGACAAGCACATGACAAGGCTTAAAGGGTTAGTTCACCCAAAAATGAAAATAATGTCATTTACTACTCACCCTCATGCCGTTCCACACCCGTAAGTCCTTCGTTAATCTTCGGAACACAAATTAAGATATTTTTGTTGAAATCCGATGGCTCAGTGAGGCCTGCATAGCCAGCAATGACATTTCCTCTCTCAAGATCCATTAATGTACTAAAAACATATTTAAATCAGTACAGTGGTTCAATGTTAATATTATAAAGCGACGGACACAAAATAACAACTTATATAGTGATGGCCGATTTCAAATCACTGCTCCATGAAGCTTCGGAGCGTTATAAATCAGCGTGTTAAATAAGCAGTTCAGAGCGCCAAAGTCACGGTATTTCAGCAGTTTGGCGGTTTGACACGCGATCCGAATGATGATTTGACACACTGATTCATAGCGCTCCGAAGCTTCATTTTTGGGTGAACTAACCCTTTAATGTCGAACCCTGTATTTTGCATTGATATGCTCTGCCTATAGAAAGATTTTATTGTCATCAGATGTAGCTTTGCACACTGCCAGCATCTATAATGATTTTAATCTGCATTTTATTGTTTATAGCAGAAGGCTCTGTCGACTTATTTTTTACAGTTTGTCAATTGATACGATTTTGTAGGCTTTGCATACACATGTGTACTCCTCGAAAGCCTGAAACCACAGAGCCCCCCCACATAACAAATCCCAATTGAACCCCTGGATACACAGAACCGTTGAGTGAAGCGGTCATAGCCGTGTTTTATCGTGAATAAAACACAGCTATTGACCAGTCAGAATCAAGGACAGGAACTAAGCATTTTATAATTAGACCTATAACGTCTTTTAGCGTTCTTATCTCTTCTTTATTCCCTTAAATCCCTTTTAATCCTTTAATTATTTAATTTATTAAAAAACAAAACAAAAAAAAACTTTGGTTCAAGACATGGTTACAGCCTTGAAATGAATCAACAAATTACTGAAACAGTTATGCTGCTTTTACAGTTCACTATTTTAGCCCTGATATTCCACTTGTCGACAGTTAATGTAGCCTGAAATCAGAGGCAAATCGGTGCTTGTTCATAAGGGCGTGAATTAAAAAAAAAACGCAATCTCAGAGGAGTACTGATGTGTCACAGATGCTCAAGAGATATTTATCAGGTTAAATATCTAAACCTGTCTGCAACTCCAAGTCCTGCAGAGCGAAATGTGTTTTGACTGGAAAAGACATCAGCGATGTCAGACAGTTGTGAAGTGTGAAAAGAACAGTAATCTGACAACTTTGAAAGTATAGTGTGTAGGCAGCATCAGAGATGACAGCATAACTGGGAAACAAGGTATACATAACCAAGACAGAAGACAACACCATTTTATTGGCATTTTTGTGTGGATGTGGATGGTAGCAATACAGATAAAATACAGAATCCCAGTGCCTATGTCTGCAGAAAAGGTAATCTGGAGATTTCACTGTAATTGAACAGATTTGTTATGTGAAAGTAGCTGTTGTATACTGGTGGCCAGTGGCCTGTTGCACAAAGCTGGTTTCAGTATCTACCCAGGTAAGTTTGAGATTAGTTTGAGAAAACTCTGCTGTTCATCACTATGGTAACTTACGCTACATGGCTAACCTGCTCTGAAGCAGGTTTTATTCTGGGTTAGAGATTGCAAACCAAAACTAGACCAATCAGCTGTGTGTGACATGTCTGTGATGCAACAAAGCCACTCCCCACTATTACATTTTGCATGCACTTCAGAGTTAATCACAAACCCTGGAACAGACCTGAGGTGACAGAGAACGGTTACCGAGCATTGTGAGCCCGCTGAACTTGATCTAAACCAGGATGGATTTATCTGGATTTGTCAACTCTAAACCTACTCTTAAACTCAGAGTTTATTCAGCTAGCTTCATGCAACAGGCCACAGATAACCAAGACATGTTTTGATTGGGATGTTATGTCCCAGCAATGGATACTGCTGCTTGTGTTCCCACCAGGCTTTTTAAATAGCTAAACCAGCATGACTCAAACTGCATAGCCAGAATGATAGCATAGCTATAGTGGTCCAGCAGCTACAAAAGCAGCACCAACCAACATGAATTCAATTGGTTAAGTAGGTCTTTTCAGCAGGGTGGTTTGGTTTTGTTAAGGGCTGAGGCCTGGTGAGGGGTCACAATAGTGCATCTCTTACTGATGGGGATTTGGCTAATGCCTGTCAGGGAAACATGGGAATGCATTGTACAGTCATCCTTCTCTCTCTGGGGCGTTAATCCTGTGTTATCTCATATCAGAGATGGTGTAGGGATCGGGTGCATGAGGGATGATAAGATGAACAAACACTGCGGCTCATTAGAGCGAAGACATTGTGTAATCACTGCTCTAATCTCCCATAATCCCAGCATCTACAATCAGCCACACTCTCACAGCGAGTTTGCTCCTCCAACTCTTCTGCCCTCTCACTCCAGACATAAAGGTCAGCTTTGACATTAAATTGAAGGTGAGACCCTGTAGACCCTATAATGGGTATCCAGTCCAAGGTCTTCTGGATTACTAGAAACTTCCAGAAAGGTGTGAAAGTCTGAAAGTGACCTGACATGTAGTATGGTGTCCCATACTCGGAATTTGTGCTCTGCATTTCACCCATCCAAATGCACAAACAGAGCAGTTAGTGTTGAACACACACACACCGTGAACACACACCCGGAGCAGTGGGCAGCCATTTTTCCTGCAGCACCCGGGGAGCAATTGGGGGTTAGGTGCCTTGCTCAAGGCTACCTCAGTTGTGGGTAGTGAGAGTGGAAGAGACCACTGTTCATTCACTCCCTCCACCTACATTTCCTGCCGGTACTAAGACTCGAATACACGACTTTCGGGTTACAAGTCCGACTCTCTAACCATTAGGCCACAACTGCAAGTTGGGGCTAAACAAGTGGTAGCCAATCCTGTTCCCGAAGAGCTAGCATCCAGCCCTAATCAAACACACCTGAACTGGCTAATCAAGGCATTCAGAATCCCTGGAAAGTAACAGACAGGTGTGATGGAGCAGGGTTCGAATCATAGACTGTAAAAAAATATGGACGGTGCACCTTCACTTCCACCGTAGAGAAGTGAAGCAGCCAATGTCCAAATATGGCGCTAACATCTTGGATCCCAAATCTGCACAGTAGTGAGCATGAAGTGGAGCTTCAGTATCAAGGTCCCACCCACACTCCCGCAGAATCAGTTAGTACAGTTTACTGCAGAACTGTCGGTGTGAAATAAACAGTTATGGAAATTAAAGCTCAAATGTCCTCCTGAAAATCCTGAAAAAAAGTCTGTTGGTGCCTCAGAGATTCTCTGATTTCGCTCAGAGAATCTCAGCTGCCAATCATGACATCAAACCCACATTTTTATAGTATCAAATAACTCAATGGTTCCCAACCACATTGCTGGAGGCCCCCCAACAGTGCACCTTTTGCATGTCTCCTTTGTCTGACACACCCATTTCAGGTCTTGGAGTCGCTATAATGAGTGATGACCTGAATCAGGTGTGTTTAATTGAGGAAACATGCAAAATGTGCAGTGCTGGAGGGCCTCCAGGAACATGGTTGGGAACCAGTAAAATAACTAACTAAAACCAAACTTATTTAAAAAAAAAACAAACACTTGAACTTACATCAGTGTGATAAAAACTACCAAAAATGACAGAAACCATATTTGAAAAAAATTATTTTAAGTGTAATTTGATTGTTTAGTTTGTCTCAAGTACCATTAGATTACATCAGGGGTGTCTAAAGTGCTGGAGGGCCGCTGTCCTGCAGAGTTTAGCTCCAACCAGCTCAAAAACACCCGCCTGGAAGTTTCTATATGCTTAGTTAGCTCTTGATTAGCTGGTTCAGGTGTGTTTAATTGGGGTTAGAGCTAAACTCTGCAGGACAGCGGCCCTCCAGGACAGAGTGTGGACACCCCTTGATTACATGGAGAGGGTGGGGTTCATGAGCTATACTGCATTCAGCCACCTGAGGGCGATCAAAATGTTTTGGCTTCACTTTTCAGGACTTGTGCGGCACACTTGGTTCAAACTGAAGTCTGCAAAAAGCCTGACCCGACCAAGGAGGTCCAAAATAACCTGTTAGCATTCCCATTCATCTCAATGGCCAACTTAGTGCCAGTCACAAAATTAAATGCCATGTTAGTGATCACTCTGGAGCCACAGGAAAATGATGCAGTGACAACACTGATTGGCTGATGATACCACAGGAATACACAGTCCCAAACTGGTGTCTGTCCTGAGGGGTAGAACCATGTAATCTAATTGGACTTGAGACAGACTAAACAATCTAATTACACTTCAAATAAATTTTTCCAAAGATGGTTTCTGTCATTTTAGGTAGTTTTTATCATGCTGATGTAAGTTCAAGTGTTCGTTTTTTAAATAAGTTTGGTTTTAGTTAGTTATTTGATACTATACTATAAAAAACGGGGATTTGACGTCAGCAGACAGAGAAGTCAGTTCATGCTTTTAAGAGCCCACCATTAAAAACAATGTAAATGAACACTTCATGCCTCCTGACTTGTACGTATGGTAAGGAACATAAAATATTTAAAAGGACCAAATGTCCAAGGGGAGTATGAGTGAGAGCTGAAAGAGCAATGCTTGGCCTGGCAGTTCCAACATGTTTGGGCGTGGAGGTCAGAAGCTCAACCTCTCTAGTGGCTTGATTAAAATATAGGACAGCAGTGGCCCAACATCCTGGTCCAGCAGTTGCGGCATGGACCTGCAAGGACCTGAACCTGTTTCACCTCTCTCATCTACAAGCCACATTTGCGTGCATTGTGGCAATCGAAGGCATATTGCTTCGTGACAGCATTCAAGAAGGAAGTAGTAAAAATGGCAGTCGATATTACTTCCCATTGTCGATATTACTTCTTCACACTGGAAATGCGTCTGTGCATTTTGTGTCCTCTGGTTGTATTCTGCTAATGTACTGTAGCAGGTCTTCCAGGAAATTCATGAAAACAGAAAATTTGCGTATACATACCGCATGTCTTTCACATGTCTCTCATCCTTTGTTCTTGTCCTCTCCAAGTCTTTCTGCTGCCTGTCTCGGTTTCTCCACTCCCTTCTTTTGCTTTTCTCATCCTGCACTCCCTCTCTTTATCAATATGTCTCTCTCTCTCTCTTTCGTGTATATGCCGTTTTCTTTCTTTTTTCCCTTATCTAAACTAATAACAGAAAGGGTGCTCATGGGCAACCCAGTGGGAAAAAAAATCAATACTCTCTCATACAAAATCAAGATTTCTTTTATCCTGCCACTTTTGTTGCTTTTCTTTCTCTCTCTTTCTCCTGCTGCTACTCTTGTGAGCTCTTCTACGCTGGTCTTTAGAGTGCCGTGGAACACTGTCGTGGATTTTTACGAGGTGCTCTTTCACTGGTATTTGATCGATTGAAAATAATCAGATCTTTTCCCTTTGATGCATCTCATCTGAGTACTTGCCTGACCTCTCGGCTCTTCAAGTCGTTTTTCATGGCCGGGCAAGCACATGTGAAGTGTTGGCGGGGGTGTTAGGTAGGTCGGCCTTCTCTGTTTGCCACCCCATCATACACACTCAAGCCTATTACTCCAACGCAGAGCCAGACTGAAGAGAGACAGGTCAGCTTCTAGCCTTGCACACTCTTCAAAGAGAAAGACAGACAGAGACAATAATGACATCTTGAGCAGGAGGTGTTTTAGGTAGTAGCATGTGGTGGACTTCTGAAATGAGAAAGCAAAGACCTCTCTCTGCGCTCTAAATCCATATTCAAGTTCCATTTGATGTTACGTGGTTTCTAGGTTAAAGGCTTTTGGAACCGCATTTCCCTTACACAACAACAGGGATGATAAACTAAAAATGGTTCTTATTCATGATCGGTTTCATTTTTAAAACAACAACGTAACTAATGATTTCCAAGGAATTCGATTGGAGGAAATCAACCACAAATCGTTTCTGTGTTACAGGCGCATGAGACTCAAATCAGTGTAGTTACTGACTGATGATATGACAAAAAGCAGTTAAAAATCACAAGTTTTGTTATAACCAGGAGTATTTCATAAAAATGAAAAAATTGTGCAATTTTGACCGAATTTATGCTGACTCCTTGCTACATTTATTTATTTAATGGTCTTATCATTACAGCAAAAGACTGCTGAAGGCAGTAAAATCAGTTCTTTTGCCAATATTCAAAAAAAAAAAAAAAAGTCAAACCGTTATAAAACCAGAATCATCAATCAGAATCGCTACACTGCTCCATACAATTCCCATCCATAGTCAACAAGAAACAATTTATTATGTCTCTTGTATCACTTCAGTCCAGCTATTATTATAACATGAACCATCTTTTCAGACCATTAGACCACAAATCCTCAGTAAACACAATTTTGCCATATTTTGCCATTCCCAATGGGGCCAGCATGGCTCCATTAACCCCTCCTGTTAGATGGTGTAACTACACTATCTGCTTCTAAAAAGCATCTTTCTCCATTGATGGCCATTAAAAAAATGTTTCTGTGGCGACTCCAGAGTGATTAACCATGAGATATTTACTGCTCAGATGATTGGCTCAACAAGTTAAAGGGTTAGTTCACCCAAAAATTGGGTGAACTGGTTCGGAGCCACTGATTCAAAACAAAAGATTCGTAAAGCTTCAAAGCTTCATGAAGCAGTGTTTTGAAATCGCCCACCACTAGATTGTTGAATAAAGCCGTTATTTATTTTTTTTTATTTTTTTTGGCACACAAAAAGTATTCTCGTCGCTTCATAACATTAAGGTTGAACCAACATTGTCACATGAAGTGTTTTAAATAATTGTTGTCAATGCAGGTCTCACTGAGCCATCGCATTTTATCAAAAATATCTTAATTTGTGTTCCCAAGATGAATGAATGTCTTACAGATGTAGAACGACATGAGGGTGAGTAATTAATGACACAATTTTTATTTCTGGGTGAACTAACCCTTTAAGGATCTCAGTGAAAACACAAGAGAGCCAAATTAACTCTTTGTCAATCTTTATCCACTGGTGTCACTGTTGGACAACATAACTTTAAAGAGTTGTACAACATTCAGTCATATATTCTGTTTAATTTTTTGTGATGTATTTGCTGAACCAATAGTTTTGAGGAGGCACTGTTTCTCCTGCTTCATCAGAGAAACGCCACTGGTTTATGGGTGCAGTTTGGCGGTTTGTGTAGGTCTAATGGGACGCACTGCTTCAGTATTATTGTCAGATGGCACAGATGGACAACAGAGGGAGAAAAGGCTCTCATATATGACTGAGAAAATGGGAAAAGAAGGGAGGGAGGGGGAGAGCGTGTTCTCTCACTTGCCGACGTGATTACACGCTGGCAGAACAGTAGCGAGGAAACGAGGAGTGGACTTCCAGAGACAGATATAATGTACTATTTTTTTGGTCTGTTTCTAAAAGGACTGGTGATGCCACAATTGGAATGAATTGACAGAGGCAGGCAAAGAGACAGAGGGAAGGAGATGGCCGAGAGAAAGAGCGAGAAAGAGAGAGAGAGAGAAATGAAAAGCTCATTATAAGCAAGGCTCTCTTTTTTCATACATCGCTCATTTTGTCTCAGCAGTTTGTTTTATTTATTTGAAGTTAGTGGCTTAATGAGATCCCAGAGGCCCAGAGCTGAGACTGAGAAAGAGTGAGGGAGAAGGAGGAAGAATGGAAAGACTGGGAAATGGTGAGGAAAATAAAATAAAAAAATCTTTTTTAAAAGAAGATTTGGAATGAAGCTGAAAAGGAGAGATGTTGAAAAGAGAGAAGAAAAAAGAAATTGAAATACAAGTAACTAAGAGGTGTAGATGGGAAATTCTCCGAATACCTCTCAAGAACATGTTCAGGTCAAATCAAGAGACAGAAACTATATTTTGTTTGGAAATATAAGAAAGCCTATTTTTAGTACCATGATAATTATATTAGTAAGTATATTTCACTCCCAATTATCATTACTGTAATACAACAAATATAGATAATTGTTTTTTACATTACATTACTTTTTTTTTTGTTTTTTAAATGTATAAATCATGATAGTATTTGTTGTACTGCCTTCAATTTATGTTAATTTAATAAACTGCTATATGACATGTCATGTGAATCTAATGAGAATCACTATTGGGAATGATTAAACAATTAAAAAATCTTAATTGTCGTAAAATAGCCTTCATTGGTGTTGTTTTTCTTTTTTTCCTTTCTTTTGAAATATGACCTGGGCAAGTTTGCATAAGATCCCCTTTAGAAATAGGTGATAAAGATCATAAATCACTCACAATCATAAATACACTCTGTAAAAGAATATAGTATGTACAAAGGCATCTACCATCTAAAGGGATGTCCACCAGCAGCTACTAAGCAAGAGTCAGTGATTTCAGCGATCATTGATGTGGGCATATTTAGCAATGTGAAAAAGTAGAGAAAAGTTCAATTTAATGCAAATGAGCAACAATTAGAAGTACAAATGGAAGAAAATTCTCACGTTATCCGTCTCCTGTGAGAGCCTGTAGTTTTGGCAACATAGAAGTCACTGATACTCTAAATGAGTCATTGATTTATATTATTTGTTTCTGCCCATGTACGGAGAAGTAATAAAATCATGTTATGCGGAAAACTCAGGAAATGTGAGTGAGATTGATTCATGCATTGATACAGTAATTGTTCATGATATATGATACACTGCTGCAATTTATATACAATCGTTTTTTGTTTTTTTATCCATAATGCATTTCACGAGTTCACACTTACAAATAATATGATAGAGTAAAGAGTATGCGTATTTGGCGTGCTGGGCTCCGAGGGCTCCGAGCTCAGTATTTTGGCCTGAACCCAGAGTACTCCCCCCATATCCCTGGCTGGGATAGGAACCAGCCGAGAACGAGGAGTCGGAGTGGCGGAGGGATGCAGAAAAGTGTCAAGGAACATAGGTGAGTTGGCTGCTTATATATATAGGCCTCCTCTCTTGCTGATTGGATAGATCATTTGAACGTGTTCCTCCCAAACTTTGTTAATAAAACATATTTTAGCAGGAAGAAAGCACACAGTACATCTTCACTGTCACATGATCCTTCAGAAATCATTCTAATATGCCAATTTGCTGCTCACGAAACATTTCTCGTTATTATTAATTTTGAAAACAGTTCCATCCATCCTCAATTGCCACTTATATGGGACCGGTTGACGGCAACAGGCAAAGTAGGGCTGCCCACTAGTCCTTTTCCCTGGTAACTTCCTCCAGTCCAGTTCCTCCCGGGGGTTCATTCTCAGACAAGCCAGGAGATACAATCCATCCAGTGCTTATTGCCCTGACCCGTCGAGGCATGGACTCCTCTAGACCCCTGAAAGTGTGCTGTGGTATCTGGCACCAAGATGTTAGCACCAGATCCTTTAAGTCCTGTAAGTAGTGAGGTGGGGCCTCCATGGATCAGACTTGTTTGTTCAGCACATCCCACAGATGCTCGATTGGATTGAGATCTGGGGAATTTGGAGGCCAAGTCAACACCTCAAACTTGTTGTTGTGCTCCTCAAACCATTCCTGAATCATTTTTGCTTTGTGGCAGGGTGCATTATCCTGCTGAAAGAGGCCACAGCCACCAGGGAATACCGTTTCCATGAAAGGGTGTCCATGGTCTGCAACAATGCTTAGGTAGGTGGTACTTGTCAAAGTAACATCCACATGGATGGCAGGACCCAAGGTTTCCCAGCAGAACATTGCCCAAAGCATCACACTGCCTTCTTCCCATAGTGCATCTTGCTGCCATGTGTTCCCCAGGTAAGCGACGCACATGCACCCAGCCATCCATGTGATGTAAAAGAAAACGTGATTCATCAGACCAGGCCACCTTCTTCCATTGCTCCATGGTCCAGTTCTGATGCTCACGAATGAGCTTTCGGCAATGGACAGGGGTCAGCATGGGCACCCTGACTGGTCTGCGGCTATGCAGTGCCATACGCAACAAACTGTGAAGCACTGTTTATTATGACATCTTTCTATCAGAACCAGCATTAACTTCTTTGAGTTTCTTTCAATTTGAGCTACAGTAGCTCGTCTGTTGGATCGGACCACACGGGCCAGCCTTCACTCCCCACGGGCATCAATGAGCCTTGGCCGCCATGACCCTGTCACCGGTTCACCACTGTTCCTTCCTTGGACCACTTTTGATAGATACTGACCACTGCAGACCGGAAACACCCCACAAGAGCTGCAGTTTTGGAGATGCTCTAACCCAGTCGTCTAGCCTTCACAATTTGGTCCTTGTCAAATCCTTACTCTTGCACATTTTTCCTGCTTCTAACACACAAACTTTGAGGACAAAATGTTCACCCACCCACTAACAGGTGCCGCGATGAAGAGATAATCAGTGTTATTCACTTCACCTGTCAGTGCTCATAATTTTATGCCTGATCGGTGTATTTTCAGATATAATAATTACACTATAAAATAAAAATAAAAACAAAACGTTTTTATACAACTCAGCTGCACATAAGGTAGATTTCATAAACACTGGCCTTCATGACAAATTTATTCAAATATACACATATAATTAACAGTAATTAGAGCCCCTTTCTATAGTTTTTCTATAGCTAACTAAGGAACTGTGACACTGGATAACTTTCCTGAGGTAAATACAAGAGATGTGACATTTTGTTCACAAGCTGTTTTGACATTTTTTTGCAGTTGAAACAAATAATGGCTATAGTGTCAAATAGAGCCTGCTTTATTGTTGCTTTTTTCTTTTTTGAACTATTAATGCGTTATTGTTGCGTTAACCTAGACAAAATTTAACAATACATTTTCTTCACACACAGTATGAGTTGCAGTCTGACATGTTTTTCTGCCCCCTTTTGATTGATAGGATATAATTGGCCCTGATCATCAGCTGTTTTTAAACAACCGGCCATTGCCCGATAGTGAAAATAATTGCTTTTTTTCGGCTGATACCGAAATCTTTTGTAACACATTTCTATCTGGAATAATCTATTCTAATTGGTCAATTGCAGTGCAAATACTGTTTTATAATGATGCTAAACTGACTGTTGACTCAGGTAGCTGATTTCCTACATACCTGCACTAGTTTATCTTCACTTTTCTCACATCATAATCAATACACTTCACATTAGAGGCATAAAAATACAGCACACACAATTATTGGGAAAAATAGTCCATTTTAGATACATTTTAGTATTATATTTACAGCCAACATTTCTCTCACCTTTTTGCACCTTCTTAGATTTTTTCCCGCTGAGTGTGTTATGGGATTGCCTTCTCATTGATCTAAAGATGGTGTCGACAGTGCCTTAAAATGTTGGTTCTGCAAAAGAGTTACTTTCTCTGTTTTTCTCTCTCAGAGTTTCTTTCCATATCCTTTTGTCTCCCCATCACTCTCTCTCACTCTCTTCCCGTTCTTCTCCAAATTTGACAGAAATACGCCAGAGACAGGGGGGCACACTGTGCAGCGTGTGTGTTTAATGAAGCCCGCAGCACTTCCACACCCATGCAGGGAAGCTTTTGGCTGTGGCTCTGAGACCTCCAGCCAGTGCTTCATGTAGGCAAAAACAAATCAAAAAGGACGCCACATAAAACACACAGACGGGAGTCGTGTTTATTCATTCATTTGATCTATTTGCTCTCTTTAAACAATGCTGTTTTATGGTGCAGCCAAATGGGCCCAAGGGTTGTTTGTATGCCATGGGGGATGCATGTAGTGTGTCTTTGTGTAAGATTATATATATATATATATATATATATATATATATATATATATATGGGTCATTGACAAATAAGGTTTTTAAAAGTATAAAAAAAAACATAATAGAGATATAATTCATTTTGAAGATTTATTAAGTGTTAACAATGAGATTGTGGTTTTTATAGTCAATTAACACTGCTTTTGTCATTTTTTACAATATGGATGAAATTTGTCACCAAAAAAGTAATTCGGTTTAACCAAAATTTTGGTTTTACTGAATGACACTTTTGGTCATACAAATTGATGAAATTTTCAAACAGTGTTAACAGGCTGATATCTAGCTAGCTAGCTAGATAGCAAAAGGACAATAAAACATTTTACATTTAGTAAAATCTTTTAAAATATTACAACATTTTCCATGTTTTATAGCGGTTGTACCAAATGACCTGATGTTTCGGGACATGCGTATGAGCAAGCGAAAACATAAGTTAGTTACTTTGCTTCATGACCATGTGGTCCTTTGCAGGTGTCTGAATGATGTCACATCTTGTCACATGATACTGACCACATGACTTGATCCAAAATGGTCCCTTTATATTGGTTACTCCGAATGACATCAATGAAATTAATTTTTCCAGACATTCTTTCTCATAACAAAGCAACGACTTCTACACATAGAAGTCATGCTAGAATAAAAAATATATACATTTATTACATTAGATTTAATAGATATTTTAATCACAAATGAAATGGCTGTGTTGGCCTTTGGATGGTTAAACCGAATTATCTTTTGACACTTCAAAATCTTTAAAATACCTTTTTATGTAGCAAAATAGAATTAAAACCTTTGGGATTCAATAAAAGAGATCTAATTGTACTACCTTACATACTTTGGATGTCATATCTTTTTTTTTACTATTATTAAGGCCTTTGGACAAAAAAATTATATATATATATATATATATATATATATATATATATATATATATATACACACACGTATTTTCAACACAGGTGCAACTCAAAATACACTCACCACACATATGCTGTCAACCATCAACCATCCTTAGTGGCGAGTCCAAGAATGCTTTTGCTATCATGTAATACACTCTCATTTGCAAAATTGCCAGCCAAGATCAATTTAGCCCGCTTCATGGGCTAAATTGTGTAAATTGTGTAGACCACAATAGCACTAATATAACCATGGCTCGTCTTGCAAGGGAGGCTGGCAACAGAGTGCTGATATTACCCCAATAAGCCTCTCTTTCTCTGTTTCCGTCTATCAGGGTGGACGGTTCAATAGTTGAAAGTAGCTGTACTTGAGCTGCTCTCCCAGCGTGAGTCACTGAAAAATTTTCCACTTGTCTCAAGAAGAGAACATTTACGTGGAGTCCATCCACACTGGACCCCCCCTCCCACCCCGCCTTCTGGTCCTAGTTCATCCTAGTAAGCCTAATCTTCCTATTTTTACTCTAACACTCCATCTCTCATAATGGAGAGGAGAAATTTTCTCCCATAATTGCACTTGATTTGGTGGGTTGCTGTGATTTTATATTTCCTTCTGTCTTGGGGTCTTCGTGAGAGTCACTGTGGCTGGTCTCAGGTCGTTCTGAACTCATAATTGACCCATCGCTAAGCTCTGCCCTATTATACTTGTTGCCTGCACAGAGAAGCCTAAAAAACTGTTTTTGTAAAATGTGTAAAAAAATTAATGGGTTATATTCTTACATGGGCCTAGATGAATTGTGACATTGCAAAGCTTTTTCTTTTTTTTTTTTTTCAAATCTGCCATTTGTCTTTAAAGAAATTGTTAAATAATGCATTAACGTCATTAAAAACTGCAGTGACTGCAAATTAGGAATCGAGGCAAACGCTTCTCGCAGTCAACTGATAAGAGAAAAGCCTCATGTGACAATGATTGCAAATGATAACATTAATGCTATATGAACATAACTGTTCTCTAAACTTTCTACAACACATTCACTTTGATTCTTTAGTTATCAGCACCTCTATTGTGGACTTAATTCAACAATATCTACTGGTGGAAAATGCATTTAAAACTATCCAAACACACAGGACTGTCCACTATCCACAGCAAAAGATCATCTGATAATATGGCAGAAATCAACCATTAAAAAGGCATATAACTTAAGAATGTGACATTAAGGTGGGGCTTGCATAAGGTCAATTGATTGCAGCCCCTTTCTTGCCTCGAACAGCCCCTCAGATCCTCTTGTAGAAAATTAGGCATCGCCCGTGGACCCAAAGCAGTCAAGAATCTCTTTTTTCCTCTATATAAGGTGCCTTTTGACACCATTCTGTTCTCATTGACCAGAGCCGAGCATGAGGGAGATGAGGAGGAGGAGAGGAATAAAGAAATGAAATAGAGGAGAGAGAGCGAAAGAGGCAGAGGAAAATACAGTTGCTTTTAAGGGCAGAAACAGCCTGTTCAGCACATATGCAAACATGCTGCAGCAGTGGCGAACTCTCATACTCAGGCACACGCTTATACACACGAGCACAGATGCCTGTTCCTAGATTATGTGTGTAAGTGTGTGTTAGAGGCTGTTATGTTGTGGGGACTATCATCCATATCTTGGTGTCATACAGGGATGAGTGTGGCCCTGGAACAGTGCGTCTCTGTTGCGCTGTGAGACTATTACATGGTCTAACAGAGCCTAACTAATAACCTGGACCAGATCACCCAATTCCCTCCACCTCTCCACATCAGCACGTGAACAGGCCTCTCTCGCTCTCCACTTCCTTGCACTCTTTTACCAACTTTCTCTCAATTTGACTCATTGAACCACATGCCTTCCTGTAGCTAAAACAGTAGAGCATGGCACAACTTTCCAGGGAAAGAAAGAACTGATAAAAATGTGTACATTGAATGTACTGTAAGCCACTTTGGATAAAAGTGTCTGCCAAATAAACAAATGAAGAATTCATTTGCAAAAAACGATAAAAGGCCATTGGTTCGAGCAGTGAAACTTTTGGAACCAATGACGGTGCGGTGGAGCTGCGTGAGCTTATGGCGATGCAGCACACCAGAGCCTGCCAAAATGGGCGGGGCAACTGGCTATATAAGCAGGCATTTTCACCATAGGATCTCAGATCATTCGACTGAAGTGACGACACTGAGTTGTGCAGCTTCATAGTACGGCAAAGTACGCAGTACTTGTTCCCGTATGCCATATATGATACGTTCCCTTTCGACACTACACTCGTACTGCGTCGCTAGAAGCATTTGGGGAACATATTCAATCATACCGTGCTATGATAGGGAAACGACTAGGAACCTGCCATAGGTGTCGGAGGGCCTAGAGGAGAGGTATCGAATGGTGAAGCCATCGTGTCCCTAGAAGTTACACATGTTATGGGGAGCTAGCTCCCAACATGGTGACGCATACCAAACGGGCTAAGTTGAGGCCGTCTGAGTTACGCAGAGAGGACCCGGTCGTGCAACGCCGGGACATCCAAGCTATAGAACCTGGCAAATGTGGACGGCGAGGAAGCACCACTGGACCAAGCCCACGACGTCCGTCAAGACCACCTTCCTTCTGGGAACTGCCCCCAGGGGTACACCTTGAACCATTGAGGGTTCTTCCAGGGAGTCTTCCTACGCATTCACCCTGATGCGTAGGCGACCGTGTCACCAAGCACGAGGTGGGACCCGAAGTCTTAGCCAAAACTGCAGGGGCCGCATATGTAGCAGGCCCAACTGAAGGACTGGGGAGATGGAAGCCATCAGGCCTAGCATCCTCTGAAACAGCTTGAGAGGAAGAGGGGCTCTGAGTTTGACAGAGGCCATGAGCTGCTGAATGGCCAGAGTGCGCCCTGGCGAGACTGTGGCCCTCATTTTGGCTGAGTCAAAAACTGCTCCCAGGAACGAGATACGTTGGCTGGGGAGCAGTGAGCTCTTGGTGAAATTGACCCTGAGTCCTAGGCACTCCAAGTGGCTGAGGAGCACGGATCTGTGATATGTTAGCTCGTCCTCCGACTGGGCCAATATGGGCCAGTCGTCGAGGTAATTCAAGACACGGATTCCCATTTGTCTCAGAGGGGAAAGGGCCACATCCATACACTTCGTAAAAGTGCGTGGCGCTAGGGACAGCCCGAAGGGTAGTACTGTATATTGATAAGCCACTCCCTCGAAGGCGAATCTCAAGAATCGTCTGAAGGGGGCCTATGTGCATGTGAAAGTAAGCGTCTTTCAGGTCTAGCGAGAAAAACCAGCCCCCAGGGCAAATTTGCACGACTATCTGTTTCAATGTAGTCATCCTGAACTTCCGTCTCATGAGGGAGCGGTTCAGGTGTCTGAGATCTAAGATGGGTCTAAGACAACCATCTTTCTTGGGGACAAGGAAGTACCGGCTGTAGAAGCCTGACTCACTCTCGGCTGGAGGAACCACTTCTTTATTACCCCCAGCACCCAGCTTGACACTCCGGAGATGGCCCCCTAAGCCTCGGCCCGCGTAGCAAGGGGCTGGATTAGAACGGATGACAGACCGCTGTGTAGGAGCCTGGCTTCCGTGGAGGGCAAAAGAGGAAATTTACTCTCTTTTTGAGTATGTTTGTTGTTTATGTTCGCTATAACAGCGACAGGCAATATGGGCGCATGAATATGTGTGGGCCCAACATTTACAACATACGCATTTTCTCCAGCACCCAGGAGATGTAACAGAGGCATTTTGGGGGGTGGTCCAGCCGCAGCGAGACATTGCCCCTTCCTCTTCCTTTCTGAAGGATCAGGTCGGCTTAGGAGGCGCTGGGTCCAGAACAATCCTGGGCCGGGGTCCCTGATGTCGCAGGAAAGGGTGGCGCTTAGCAGAGTGAGAACGCTGTCGTGGCTCCGGCTGAGGCGCTGGCTGAGGATCTGCTGGTGCAGAGCTGGTGTACTTGGGCAAGAAGTGTCGCATTGCCTGGGACGACTTCTGCGCACCGGTGAAGCACTCAGTGAAACCTTCCACAGCGGGCCCAGGGGCGGCATTTTCTCATAGCCCTTCTCCTCAGAGCCATCCACGGTGGTGAGAGCAGTAGATGTTGTAGTATGTAGGCGGGCCGAGTAGAGGGCACGCCACGACTTTGTCAGCTCATTGTGGACCTCTGGGAAAAACGGAGCTGCGCGCTGTCAAGGGACCTGGCAACAACCGGGCAGGAACCACTCGTCCAAGCAGCTGGGTTTGGGCTCTTCAGGAGGAGACCACTGGAGGCCGAGCTCCTCAACGGCCTTTGAGAGAACACGGAAAAGACTGGCGTCCAATAATAATAATAATAAGCTTTTTTAGATCGCCAGTTGGCAGCAGGGGAAGTGCTGAAGCAGACCGAAAAATGTTATATGCTATGTTTAAAAGTTATCCATGCAAAATGTTATAGGTTTAAATATTATTTCATGCTGTAACTGCTATGTATGTATGTCCCCTATGAACTGCATATGTGAATATTATGTAGACTTACTGACATCAAATTCATGCTTTAATGGTAGACTAATCATTGCGGGTTTCATCAGTCCAGTCTGTGACTTGCAACATGAACGTCTGTGTTTAGCTTCAAAGAGTGTCTTCAACGATGGTATTCTATAAAAATGAAGACTATGTTTTTCGCATTCCGATTCTGACATCCAAAGGCACAACAAAACATTTTCCTCTTATTCCGTGGATTTTCCTACACTTGTTACCGCCATTTTTCTCCCACCACTATGCGCGCAGCCGCAAATGACATAACTGTGACGTCTGCTCCAAATTGGTCTATTCTTATTCTGTTATCAGGCCCGAAGAATCTCAGACACCAGAGTTTCAGGTGATGATAAAACACTTTTGCCAGAAGTATAAATTAACTTGGACACTGTATAAATTTAATTCCCTTAATGTTGTAAATTTCCCCATGAAATCGAAAATAGTATTGAATATTAATGTTTTTGTAAGTATTGTATAAAGTTAGAATTTACAGTATTGTGACAACAATATACCAAATGATATACCAAAACAGCTATTACTTCCAGTCTCTCTTTGACCCTTAGTTAAATGGGCCACTGTTTGCTGCTGTACCTTTAAGATCTGAATGTAAATGGCCTTTTTTACGATTGGCTAGTCCATTTGAATATGAAATGAATAATCATGCTCACAGTCTGTCTGGTCCAATCAAGGAGTCAAAGTTTCCAAAGTCTGCGTTGCAATTTAAATTCACCCTTTCTCCCTCATTCATTCATACCCCCTTCAAAATGTGGATATTGGTCAATGAGCTGACAATCTCTATTTGTTCTGGAGTACGATCCCTCTGGATGTGTTTGAGTGATTTTTATGTTCCTGTTAATCTGTTTGCAGTGTTTTTGAGGGCTTTCCAAAAGCACTTGCCTCCAAATTTTGCTACTGGTGGCTGAGCACACATCTGTTTCTCAAGCAAACACTGTTCACGTAGAATCCACAGAATCTCCCTCCCCCCCCCTCCCCCCCTCCATACTTAATATGCTTGTATGCTCACACAGCCATTTTTATGATACGTGAGCATGGTGCACTTGTGTTGTTTGAATTGCGTCTGTGCTATAGTCGAGGTGACTGAATCAATGTTATTGGCGTATCTATGCAATGAACTCGTAAAAAAAAAAAAAAAATCTGTGGGACTCTATGATGTTATCGACCGTAAAAGGCCCTTTCACATGACTTCAACACAAGAGCTTGGCTTTCACATGAAAAGCAATGCAGATAGCATCACAGAGAGGTGATTTTGCAGGGTTGCTAGGTTGCAAGAAAATAGGATAAATTTACCAGGGATCGGTAACCTTAGCTAATCATTGGAATGTGAGAAAAACATGAATGAAATTTGTATTTATATTGTATTCAGTTGTGTATTTTTGAATTCACAATTGTCAGTGGAAATTAACTTCCAAAAGAATCGAATACTAAATCGTTCTGCCAATGTTTTGTTAGGTTTAGACACATTATATTTGTTTTAGAAATGAAGCTGAGGGCTGTTTGCAGTCGTGAAGATGAATTGTCAAGTGGTCAGTCTCCAATGGAGATTGCGGCTGATGAGTTTAGAGACTCGCACCACCCATCCTGGAGTCCCCATTGTCTATAATACACTTTTTTGTTTTTATATTTTTTTGTTTTTTGGCAAAGCACATTCTTTCTTTAGGGATGCAATTGTGTTACGCTGGGGAAATCTCTTACCAGCACTCTATGGTTTCGGCGAGATGCATTAAACGCCTGTTGTGTTCTCACCAGACTGAGCCATTTTACACCACCCTCACACCCACAGGCAACAGATCCGTGTGTTTATGTGTGTCTCTCTGTCTCACATGCACACAAACACAGAACACTCGCTCTCTTTCCCTCGTCAGTCCCTCGTCAGTCCCTCGCCTCAACCCTCCACTTTTTCCCTCCATCACTTTGGTGACGTTCAGCACCGGGCCGTGACGTTACAGAAAAACAGAGGGCAAATCGACAATGAAGGCAAGACAGAGGAGAGAAAGAGATGATGTGGGGTGAAAGGGCTTCTGTGAAAGAAATCTTGAAGTGACAAACAACAAAAGGGGAGAGAGACAATGAATAAGTGGATCTATTGGCAGTAGAAAAACAAGTCTAATTACATTTTAGGAAAGGTTATTATAGCTACATTAAGCTACTATTAACCCTGTAAAGCCTACTATATCATGTTCATTTGTCCATCTCTTAATCATCATTTTATTGTGCTGCATTATGTTTCGCCCCCCACAATTAAAATTAAAATAAAATAAATCTAATTGTTTAAATATTATCTTACTAAGAAATATTATTAGGAGATATAGTAAACTGATCTACATTGATCTACAAACAATGTCAGAATTTCATCTTACTTTTTAGCCATATAAATAGCAAAATTGCATATTTTTGAATAAAAATGTTTTTTTTTCTCCTCGAGTATGAGATCCATATTCTCCTATATCATATTATTCGAGCCATAAAAGCTAAATTTTATAAAATATGATAAAAAAATAAATAAATAAAAACATAAAAAGGTTATAAGTAAAATCACTAAAAGCCTTCCTTCTGCTGGAAAAAATAGTCCCTGACCGTGAACAGCAACAGAAGTTAAATTTATTACACTATTAGATGGCGGCAAAGATTGTCTTTATGAGCGAGTCACTCAGTCCCAGAGACTTTTATGTTGAAACTTGTTGTGAACATGGAACAAAACGCAAATGTGGTGGCCCAGTAGTGCACAACACAACGAAATTAAAAAAGCAAACATAAGTTCACAACACAACGGAAACAAGCTACAACACAACGAAATCAAGCCACAACCCAACGGAAACAAGCCACAACACAACGAAATCAAGCCACAACACAACGGAAATTCTCCCGACCACTGTTCTATAAAGTCGACAGTCTTACAAAGATATCAATACCATGATTAGTTTTAAGTATGTAAACATTTATATCCACATGAAATATTAATTCAAAATCAACTACGTGCTCAATAGCTTCATATTTATACATGTGAATGATTTGACGCACTACCACGGCGCATGATGAAGGGAACGTCTTCCAATTCCACCAAGTGGTTAAAACATATAATTTGTATTCATTACAATTACTTTAACATTTAAAAACAGACACGTTCAAATTCCAAAGCTTGTTAGTTCCTGTTGGTAAGACTGACAAGCTTTGGAATTTGAACATGTCTGTTTTAAATGTTAAAAGTAATTTTAATTAATACAAATTATACGTCTTAACCACTTTGTGGAATTGGCAGACGTTCCCTTCATCATGCGGCGTGGTAGCGCGTCAGATCATTCACAGGTATGAAGCTATTAAACACGTAACGTTAGTTGATTTTGTCGATATACTACTGTTGAAACTAATCGTGGTATTGATATCACTGCCGACTCTATAGAACATTGGCAAGGAAAACTAACTTTACCGAGCTCTGAGAGCCCCCTAGTGGTCGGGAGCATTTCTGTTGTGTTGTGGCTTGATTTCGTTGTGTTGTGGCTTGATTTCGTTGTGTTGTGGCTTTATTCTGTTGTGTTGTGAACTTATGTTTGCTTTCTTAATTTCGTTGTGTTGTGCACTACTGGGCCACCATACTAATGCTTTGACTAGCGCTGTCAGTGTCAGTGGGGCACGGGAAAACCCATTAAATGTTAAAAGGACAAGATTGCAGCGGACATTCAAACAGATTTTTTATTATGAACATAGGACTGACCTGAAGGAAATGCAGAATGCAGGTAATTCACCCGTCGCTCACAATACTCTTCTACATAATGCAGTAACTTCAGTGAACAAAATCAATAAAGAACAAACATGTTTACATTGCTAAGAGTTGTGGCTAAAAAAAAAAAAAAAAAAGGATGCAGCAACATACACACTCAGTGGTGAGCGATACTATAATGCTGTGAGCTGTATGTTTTTGGGAATTTTACAACAGCTTTGAACGTGGCTCAACCAATCAGAATCAAGGGCCTGAACTATCCGTTTTATAATGATAGTGGTTTGATAGTCTAAAGTGGACTATCAAACCAGGAAACATACTAATGCAAAGCTTCATTTACCTAAAGATTGCACTATTTCAAAAAATAAATAAATAAATACATTTGTATTATTTGCTATTTTGTTTATAGAAGAAAGACTTGTGTCTGTGCAGGGACTAAAATACATTAATTTCATTTAAATGAACCATCAGAACAAATTGATGATATATCGAATACTGTCCTGGGTCCAAGTCTCTTGTACTTGTACATTTCAAGTGAGAATACGATCTCAACAGCCATTTATGAGACTATTCATTTATAGCACACCTTTAAGAACTCATGGTGTATACTAAAGTCCCCAAGCTCGCAGTGTCCCAGACACCAAGTGTTTTACGATTCAGAGAAGATAAAATCACTGTCTGGCCAACTGAGATTTCCATATAAAGATAAAGATTAAGATCATGATTTTTTGGTTGTGTACTACAATAAACCGTTAGTGTATATACTGTAAGCACCATTTGTTGTTTGCTTTATGATCTGAAGGTGCATTTGGACCTGAAAATGACAGCGCTCCATTTGAGAGAGAGGGGATTGAAGACTTTAGATAGATGGTGCATGCACAAGTATTACTATGAATGGGAGAAAGTGCAACAAGCAATGTCACAGAACTAGTCCCGCCTTCTAAATAAAAGAGCCAGTCACCAATTGTAAAGTCATTGCATCACTGCAGCTGCCATTAGAATAGGGGTGTCCAAACTCAGTCCTAGAGGGCCACTGTCCTGCAGAGTTTAGCTCCAACTTGCCTCAACACACCTGCCTGGAAGTTTCTAGCCTATAGTAAGACCTTGATTAGTTGGTTCAGGTGTGTTTAATTAGGGTTGGAGCTAAACTCTGCAGGATTGGACACCCCTGCATTAGAAGCTCAGGTTGCTATTCGCTTGGTAAGTCTGACGTCACTTGTCATGGTTTCCGGGTTCAAGCACTCTATTAGATACCAAAAGCAAACACCAAATAGTGCAAATATACACTCACAGACTTTTATCTCCATAGCGAAATCTCAGTTGGCCATAGAGTAATTCGTCTTTTATAAATATTTAATATATTTGTGTCCGGGACGCCATGAGCTCGGAGACTGTAGTGTAAACTGTAACACAGTTTTGTTTTTTTTTTCAAGATTTGAGCATTTGGAAACTAAATTTATGAGACAGTTGTTGATTTTAAATATGAAATTTAATTGTAAGCTTGGTGAAGAGCTTTGGAGAATTTGTTGTTTCCCCATTCAAATAGGAGCTGTACTTGCATGACTGAAAAAGCTGCTAGAGAGGAATTTCAAAGATGGCTGCCAACTGAAATGACTTGCCTTTGTAACCCCTCCTATTCGAACCACCCGCTCTAAGCAGGATTCAAACCCGGGTCCGCCGGCATGGGAGTCGGGTGCTAATAAGTAGGCTAAAGACCGCAGCCTCTAGCATCAGTCATTAGAGCACCTCTTAAGATCAGGGGATTGAGGTTTACATGCACAGCTCTTACCAGCCTATAACAGTTACATCTTAAAGGGACTTTGGAAGGGACATAGGCACTGTGTATAATTATGCAGCATTTTGTCACAATATACTGCTACTTAATGGAAATAAAATGTTATTAGAAAAGCTACTGTTGCTATTGTTACTGAAAAATGTGCTTAAGCATTGCAGATTTTATTTAGTTACTGTATTTGCCAGCACTGATTAAATGACTGTGTGCCAAGAAAAAGGTACAAGAGTGTACACACATTGTGTGTGTGTGTGTGTGCGTGTAAGGGCAGTGGTTTGAGCGATTTCCTGTCTGTCAGGAGGCGACGTTGCGAGTGTTGGCGCTTGAGGTGAAAGAGCGGTGAAGCAGATGAGATGGCCTACAGATCTGATGAGAGACGGATTCCCTCGGAAAGAATGACAGAGCTTAATAATTCAGAGAGTGATGCAATGGAGGAGGGAAAATGAGAGACGGAGATAGCGATAAAAGGAAAGGAGGGTGATAGGTGATAGCCTGGGGTGCAATAGTGTGAAATCACCAGTGTTTTGTTTTTAGGGCAATAAAAGAGTCACATTTCTTACGGACTCTCCACACTGCAGGTGAGGGGAACAGCATGATGCTACTAAACTAGATTACTCCTATTATAATCAAGTACAACCTCGCTGTTAATACTGGGAACGATCTAGATTCATTGCATATACTTACTATAGCATCTAGGGGGGTCAAGGTTTAGCTAGTTAGTTATTTTTAACTGCACTTGTAAATATACTGTATAGAGTCTACCAGCTGGTAGACTCTATATAGTATATTTACAAGTGCAGTTAAAAATCAAGCTACTGCAGGTTTTTTTGTAGTCAAGCTTTAGTTTTCATCCATGTCCAAATATACATGAGACAATGCATTATCAAATATTTGAATTATTAAATAAAATTTTTGGAGCATGCACAATCGGGCTTAAATGTTTACATGACATTTATTTAAAAAGACAAATTATTGTTCTAGCCTGACTGAAATCAAACTTCTAAAATGTATGTATTGCTGGAAATCAAAGAAAGGATACTGTTGGTCTAGTTTGGGTTCTTACTGCCCCTTGATGCTACAATAGCTATGTTTACATATTTACAACTAAATAATCGGTTTGATGAAGCTGTTTTAATTATGTCTTTTTGCGGTTGAAACACCGATTGAGTGATTACTTGAGACATGATACATTTCAGTAAGGTGTAATGTATCTTTCAACATACCTTCTGATGTTCATTCTTGTTTTTTTTGTGCTAGTAAAGGTAGTAAAGAGGAAGAGATGATCAGTTCATATGCCGCTTAAACTGAGGTGCTACAGTGATCTGTCACAACACATTAAAGAGCCATAAAACTGTGGCTTTTATTTTTTGAATTTCGTAATAAAATTGACAGAATTTGAAAGCTGAGACTTTGTTTCATATCAAAAGTAACCTGCTCTATCTTGTCTCTCGGTGCATTTTCTGTGTCCTCTTTGATCCACAATGTTTTTTTACAGCATGAGAATATGAATGTGTGGCGTGAGAAGTGTGTCAATTGCATGAATCTTACGCTGAATACGTGAGAGTAATATTGTTAGCGACCCAACACAACAAATTACAGTGCTGCCATTAAACTAAACTGAAGTCAAGCACTTGCCATGTAATAAAATCTGTATCATTTAAGCGTTTACACTAACAAACTGCGCACAACTTTGTCATCTCAGTCACCATTGCCAGAAAGTTGAAAATGTAACCGAAAATAAATGGGTGCCAGTCACTTCAGCGCTGCTGCTGTCCATGCGAATCCTCCTTGTGCATAATCACAGCCAGGTTGGCCAAACTAACTGAAGAGAGACACACAGCCTGCTCTAATATTTCTCTCATTTTACTACCAGCCCCTCATTATGTTTAAGTAGCAGGGCTCTCCATATACCATAATACCCATAAGCCCAATTCCTTTCAAATAAATAGCAGCGTTGCCATTTTGACTGTAACAAGTTTTCTTTAAACTCATTAATTTCATGCATGGGGCCTAATTAGGAAGGTCCTGTCGAAGCATATGCACTGCCAAAATGCAACCAGTGAATTAGTAGCATAAGGAAATAATGTTTGCTTGTCATATACCATTGAATAGCAACAGAGAGTCAGTGTTATTGCTCAAGTTGTACATTGAAGTGTAATAAACAGAAGTTATTCCCTGGTGTTTGGAAACACATCATGTTCATTTCAGCCCAGTTGTCGCAGCATAATGCTCAATGGATGGGGGCACAGCAGCACCCAGTGGTTACTTATGTTATAACAACAGACCCATTTACCCTCACTGCTTGTCCTGTGGCAGGTACATGTCATAGTGTATTCACCTTATTCCTGATGAGCCTACTGTGTTTTGAATTATTGGTGGCTCTTCCGGTTTGGGGAACTTCCACTCAAAAATATATTAATCTGTTTATTGTGTGATATCTAAAAGTCAAACCATTAAATAGGAAGTATGTAAATAAGTTGTGTTTTTCTATTAATTTGTAGTTTTGTGTTTTTAGGTGTTGACTAGGCTAAAATAAATAAGTAAATAAATAAAAAGAATTTAAAAAAAGAATTCTCCCCCTCTTTTTCCCTTTATACACACTTTTGTCCTAAATTACCCAAAAAAAAAAAAAAACAGTTAAAAGGGCCATGACATGAAAACTCAAATGTGCCTTGATGAAGAGTTACCATCAAAACATCCTGCAAGTTTCACAGCCTAAAATGTTTTTCTTATTATTCTTAAGCATTTATTTAATCAAGCTCCAAAAATATCTCGTTTGGATATTGTGGGGTTTGTGATGTTGGATAAATTTGCATATGTCTGCCTCCGGAGCAAGACATGGACGAATAGTTGTACACAGAGGTCGCATTAGACTTTTTCGTCATAATCAATAATTACCCGCCATTTTAATTTTTTTATGATAAGACATTTAATAGTTTCTTTTTTTTTTCGGCCACATTTTTATTTTTATTCACGAGCTTACAGGATAAGCAGATAGGCCTAGGCTATGCATTTATTTTATATTATGAAAAGAAAGTTGAACAAAGACCGTGCATCACTTTTCAGTATTCATCTTGAACAGTTGTCGCGGATCGTGAGTGAACGCGATCATCCCTTCCTCTTTACTACTTTACAGAACGAAATAAACATGAATGAACATCAGAAAATATGTTGAAAGATACAGTATCTTACCGAAATCTGTATCACATCTTATGCCATGTTTACACTACAGGATTTTAAGCCCGATTTAACGTTAACGACGTTAACGAGCTCGCCTACAGATCGGGCTGTGATCGGGGAAAATCAGCGAGTGATCGGTGCTCACCAGTCTTTATGTGTGAACTACTCAACGACACAGCTGTTGGCCGACTCGATATCCTGTGGTGTCACGTGTGGCGACGAGACACCCAATGAAATATACAATCCATTCAAATATAATTTGATGACGTTTATTCATATCAGATACACATTGTGTAAGTAACTATACAGCTCACTCACTCTATTGTTCTCCCAGTTCACCGGCCACATGTATTTTGGGAAAAATGGATGAATTCATGTTATTAAGATCAAGGTCAGTATATAGGTTTTTAAATGACAAAACACTCACTTGCACATATTTGAAAATCGGAATATTAGATAGTTGATGACATGGTGAGAAAAGCAATACAAACGCACACAGTGTGGCCGCAGTGTGTCACGTGACAAGCATGACACGTCATAGAAACAATAAAGGAAACATTCTAAAATAACAGTCTCCTTAACTCTGGGAAGTCAGCCAGAATGTCTTAAACTTATGTGTGAAAGGGTTATTTTAATTTTAATTAATAAATTTAATTAATCATCAGCTCGTGTAGTAACCTCCTGTTGCAGATAGTGTCACGTAGTGTGAACACCACAACGACTTCAAGACTCCACAGCAAGTCACGTAGTCTGAACAGCACAGCGATCTGCCGACGTTTAAAGTCCTGTAGTGTAAACTTGGCTTTAATCAGTTCAATCAGTGTTGGAAACAATGTCACGTAACATTATACGTCAGAAAAGCCATTCGTTGACCATAAACTTGATAGTCAGCAAGAAAAATAACAAAACAAACCATTTAAAACAAAACAAACTGAATTAGAAACGTAATTATGTAAGTATAAGTATTATAACTTTATTATTATAAAATGGACTTAAATCGGATGCTCGCCTGTGTGTAATCAAACGCATCATTTGACGGATGGCCTTCAGATTTTTCCGTCACTGCGACCTCTGGTACATCATCGCGCCATGCCCCGCCCGGTGGTGTTCAGATGCTTGACTACACCGGATATGAGCGTCGCATCACGTCAAATAGAACCCATTATAATCATTAACACCGTGTACACCGGATGGATTCAGTATACAGATGCCGAGTCTTCCAACGAGAAGACAAATGGAAGAGTAAATGGAAGTGTAAAGGAACTTTGATGCACCCAGTTTAAACAGCTCATTTGCACAATTAAAGACTTCAGAAGGATACCAGAGTCAGGAAAGAGTTTAGGATTTAGTTTTATTGGCATCAAGGATAGCATTGTAGGATTCTATGTTTGTTGCAGAATTTGACTGCAGATTGCTTTTGTAAACGCGTCACAGTGTAATGGAAAGTTTGCAAAGAAACTTTTGATGACAGATGAAGCAGTCAGTATTGGATCTGACAGCAGCTACATTGCAAACTGTAAGTAAATGATTTGTTGCCTTGCTGCTAATTCAGGCACTGACTTTGCAGGCAGCGTTTGTGAACAAAGTTACCTCACGAAACAGATTTCTGAGGCAGCGTAACAGTTTGATGATCTACAGCAAAGTTGGCCCTGTGTACCCTGTTTACACCTGGTATTAAGGAGCGTTTTGGTGGATCGGATCACAAGTAGACGAGGGAGACGCTCATTTTAATCTGTCTCTTTTGTCCACTTTCTAAAACACTTCTTTCCTGATTTCGAGTGGAGTGTCTATAAGCGGGTAAATGTATAGGTTATTTTAGGTCTTTCGATCTAATGGCCAAAATAAGCTTGTGCAATTTACATATGAGTGTGACTGAGATGACAGAAAAACATACGGAGAGCAGCAGCTTTCATTTCTGCCGCAAGACCACGGCGAATGCTGTGAGTGAGTGTTAGAAATCAGGAATGGTGAGAGAACATTGTGCTTTGTACGTTTTTCATCTTCAAACCAAACTTTGGTGTACAGCAGACACAGTTTAATCCCATCTGGCTAGGCGCTTCCCATAATGTTTACGCATTAGGTCATCAGGCGGAGAGTAGACAGTCTTTTGCTGCTGTTCGAACACATTCGACGACATGACTGTCTACACTACGAAAGTTGAATGCGTTTTTGACTACCTCTGGAAGTGTTTGAAAGTGAACAAGCTCAAAACTGATTGACCAAAACATACAGGGCCTTACAAACTGTCTACCAACTGCAGCTTCCAGATGCCATCTTTATTTTTAGCTCAACTGTCACACAATGGAAAGCACAGGATTGTGGAATATCAAAGGCAGCGAAGGATACTTCTATGCTGTCTTCAAAAATCGATCAGATGAAGGAATCTCAGGAGACAGGAAGTGAAGCAATCATTGAATTTGGACATGCCTTGATGTCAGCTTAGTGAGTTTGTTACAGATTAGTGACTTTTAAGACTCCTTTAGCGGTCCTTTTTTTTTTTTTGTGACAAATAGTTATAGCGACTTTTTGGACTGCTGGTTAACATAAAATACAGTAGCACAGATTAGGAGAGAAAACATATATATTCCTTATACTTTCAAAAAAAAGCTCATTTTGAGTATATAAATGAATCAGAATTAATAAAATATACAACGTCTGATGGACTATGGCTCCTGTAATCCTTCACTGGTAAGGACTGGTGAGGATTTGTGAACACTTGATACTCTGTGTCTCCTGATGTAATCACAGCTGTAGCAATCATGCTCAGCAGGGAATGAACTGATTTTCACTTCAAAATGTCGCCTCCAGTTGAAGTACTGGCTGTACAGTGCCTCATGTCTGCTCAAAAGGAGATACTTCTCTAGAGCTCTCAGAGGGGAAGTCATCGACGTAGATAAATGCATCTCAGGGATGAAACATTCATAGTTCTGTCTAGATGAGCCCGGTACCACTGGCATCGCACCAAGCTGTAGAGTGTTGTAGAGTTCCTTGGTAATGTTGTCTTTGTGCTGCAAATATTCAAAAGAAAGATAAGATCTACAGCTAGCTACAATTTCCTGATAACTCTCTTCAGAAACAGGCAAGTTAAAGGGGCAGTCAAAAAGTGGATAAATTGCTTTTGCATGTCTCATAACAAATGGGATTCAACAAGTTTGAATATGTGAAAGTAAATATTGCATTCATTCATCTGATCATTAAGTAACATTTTTAACAATTTTTTGAATCATTAGCCTTCAAAGACGGCACGTCTTTAAAAAACATAGGGCACCTATGTCTATGATAGGGATGTCCAAACCTGTTCCTTGAGGGCCACTGTCCTGCAGGAATGTCCTAGGCATGCCGAGTTAGATGCGTTCCTGGGTCAACATATTTTCTTGATCCTGGAACATTCCTGTCCATATCATAAATCTAACCCTACCCATAAGTTATTCTTAAAACCAAAGGGATATGATTAGCCTTTGGCTTGATGTTATTAAACAGCTAATAATGTGTTGCTAATGTTACACAAACCATGTTCCTGTTCGCCATCTCAGAGTCAAACAGCTGCCTTCTTCAGAGAGGTAATAGTTAATGATATGCTAAAGCCCGCCGGCACATGATTGGTTTCAAGGTAGTTTGTGACATCACAAACACCAGCGATTTCAAACCGCGCTTTTGAACCTATCTTTAGATCTCTGCAGTTTTGCACATGGTTTGTCTTAAAGCATAATAAAAACACCATATAGACATATGAACAACATTAAACACTTGATTTTCACCACAGGGGGACTTTATTTGAGTGGTGTCCGAAACTGTCACGATCCCTGTCTGTGTTTCCTGTGTCTCCATTGTTGTTTTTTACACCTCATGTTTCCCTGCCATTCTGCTCTCTTGTTTGTTACCATGGACACTCATTGGACCACGCTCTCTTGTTATTTCCTTACCTTGTTTAGCTCATTAGCCTTGTTCACTCTGCCTATATAAACCTGCTTCCTTCAGTCACTCATTGCTAGGTTTTGCTTTACTGTTGGTACTGCACTTCTGAGCCACTGTTTATTGTTTGCCCTGTGTTCTGGTTTTCTCTCCTTCTGTGTTTCTTGGATTGTTTTTGTTTGGCCTGCCTGCCTTTGTTTTGACCTTTTGCCTGGACGTTGGATTATGATTGTGGATTATCCTCTAATAAAACACTGCATTTGGATCCTCAACCATTTGTGTCTCGGAGCAGTTCGTTACAGAAACCATAGTGGACATTATTGAGTGCACTCGTTAAATCCCATAATGCATTACGAGGATCGCACCAAATGAATTCCCACTTCTTGCCAGAAGATGGCGCCTGTTTTTGAAAGTTGTGAAAACACTATTGTGGAGTTTTTCTTTTGCTATTTGAGCAAATGGAAACACAAAAAATATATTTAATGTATTCTCTCATTCACCGCTATAGAATTTTACCCAACTATGACGACTTCCGCTTCTGAGAAACCCGGAAATGTGAAAAGGGTCTATTGCCCCAGATCATATTGGCATCACTTACTGGCATCACATAAAGGTCACATGTGACCGAAACATTTGCTTTTCATTAAAGCAGTATCTTGCAACTGGTGGTTCCCCTTCATTGTTCAGTATGCAGGCTTTTTTTAAGTGATCTACACACCACATATGGACATTTTTAAAGGCGTGGCGAGTTTCTTGCACTATACATACACATTTACACACTTCTCCTTCATCCTCCCGGCCTTCTACTTGCACATTTTCCTCTCCCACAACACAACTGTAACAAACCCATTGCTCTATATAGAGAGTCTCTCAGTATTAGGTCTTACTTACTCTCTCTACAGGGAGCAGGAAACATGTAATTGTGTTCCTCCCTTGATTATGACAGTAGTCTACTTCAATGCATACATTATTGTCATAATAACAATCAGGATCAAATCAAGCTTAGAAGGTGAATGAATGTCTTTAATACTGCTCTTTAATTCAGTAGTTCTCAACCTTCGTAACACCAAGGCTCCATTGTTCGAGACATTGCAAGGCTCCTTTTATTTCAAGTTGTGCTTTAGCTGCAAAGATGACAAATGTGCTTGTTTATCATTTTTAAAAAAAGTCTTCAGCCTTGGTTTTCTTATAATGTTTGGAGATCGTACTGGAGACGTTGTGATACCATGTACCAGTACCATGTGGTAATGTAATGGTAATGATATTACGGGCATACAACGTTGTAGTTACGTTTCTAGTAAATCATGGAATTACCCATATATTACGTACAGCGTACTTATCTGGAACGTTTTTGGTAATCTTATAATGTTCAGAGATCGTACTACAGCACTGTTTGTAACGTCAGAAACAACAGCGATTTCAAACGGCCGGTTTGAGACTGTCTTTGGTTTAAAGAGAAAATACACAGCAATGGTGTTGATTTATGAATTTGCACATGGTTTGTCTTAAAGCATGTTAAAAACACCAGATAGACATACGAACAACATTAAAAACTCGATTGTCACCTCAGGGGGGACTTTAAAAGGTGTCGAAAGAACCTTAGGCACATATAGCCTCGTCTGGTTTAAGGACATCTTGCTAGATGTTTTTGCATTTTTGTAAGCCTATCTCTTAATATTTACACTAAATCTCTTAATTTAATAATTAATAGTTTATTATTATTATTATTATTATTATTGTATTGTATAGATGACAATGCAAAAGCGATAGAAAAGAAAAACAGGTGGAGCCTACGACACGAACCCATGACTTTTATTTTGACATCTCAACAGTAATCCTGCACAGTGCGCTGCATACGTCTGTTGTTTTTGTTGTTGTACGAGCGCATGTAAGCACCTGGAGCTATTTACTCAGCACTTGTAAGTAGGCAAGAACAATATGAACCAGTTTTGCAGAAACGAATTGTTTTAAATTGATTTTATGGTTGTATGCGCATTGTGCAGTGAGATGGAGGCGTTGCTGAAGAAAGAGTTGGGCACATCTATTCTGAAGAGCACTGGTCATTCAGGAGGAGGATGCATCAGTGAAGGCCAGAGCTTTGACACTGACACTGGAAGAGTGTTCGTCAAGATCAACCACAAGAGTGAGGTGCGCGCGCACACATAAACCTGAGCTCGACGCGTTGGTTTTGCAATGCAATCTTGCAATGTTACAATATGTGTGATCAGTTTTGGAATAATATGATTTGGTAGACTATTGTACATTACGGTTTGGTATAGTTAAGTGCATTACATACGTATCGAGCGTAAATTCTTTCTTTCTTTCTACATGAAAAAATACTATAGTAATTTGTAATAAATACTATAGTGTTTTTGATCCATACTATAGTAAATTGTAGTATACTGTATATATTAAAGTATTTACAACACTTTGTTAATGAATGCTACAGCATACTGTAGTATTAACTATAGTGAACTGATAAACTAATAAATACTTTAGTTTTTATTACAGTAAACTAGTGTATTGTAGTATAATATACCCTATAGTTGTAGAAAACTGGGTACTGGGTAAAGTACTGTGTTTATATTACTATAGTTGTATAAATGTAAATAAATTTCCACTGCAAATAGTGAACAGATCAAATAAGTATTATAACAAAATTATATTTTATTTTCACAAATTGTGAATATACTGTTTCCATTCATTCACAACTACATCTGTTTACATAAACTAACAAAAACTAACAATAAACAAAACTTCTACAGCATGAATTAATATTAGCATTTACTAATATATTTTTAAAATCTAAATTTGTACCTGTTAACATTAGTTGCACTGTGAACTGACATGAACAAGGATTCATTATATTTTCATTAACCAACATAAAGGTTAATAAATGCTGTAATAATGTATAGCTCATAATTAGTTAATTCCGCTCTAATGGATTAACTAATGTTAAATATGAAACCTTATTATATAAAATGTTACCTTTATAACTATTTGAAAGTACATAAATTAATGTTTTATGTTGCATCATATCATGCAATTGTATATGCTTAATGTAAAGTGTCTATCTGTAACTATTTGAAAGAACATCAACTAATCATTGAACTTTTTCTAATCTCTCTCTGTAGGCTAGGAGGATGTTTGATGGAGAGATGGCAAGCTTGGAAGCAATCCTGTCCACAAACACAGTGAAAGTGCCCAGGCCTGTGAAGGTCTTGGACCTCGAGAGAAGTGGAGCTCTTCTAGTAATGGAACATGTGGATATGAGGAGCCTAAATAAGTAATCATGTGAACAAATAGAGCCTGTTTGGGATCATTGTAATAGGAGTCAGAATTGGGTTAATATCACATTAACATTCTGGGCATTTTTGGAAAGTGCTCTTTTTTAAAATAGTTTATGTTTGTGTAGATACTCATCAAAACTGGGGGAACAACTAGCTGACCTGCATCTTTACAACAAGAGACAGATAGAGCAACAAAACAAGGAGCAGCAGACTGTTGGTAATGTTTTATTAATATTGCATTGATAGAGACATTTTTTTTTAGTGCCATTATTGTTTATCATAATCTCTGTATTTAAAAAGGGAAAGGATCGGGACAGTCTGAGGTTGAAATAGCCAACAGGTTTGGGTTTCACGTGAATACATGCTGTGGTTATATCCCTCAGGTCAGCATCTGTGCTCTGTATGGTGTCTGATCATAAAAACAAATGGAGGGATTTATATTAAAACATACTTTACAATGAGAGGTTTTTATTTTCAGGTAAATGATTGGCAGGATGACTGGGTGTCCTTTTACTCCCAGCAAAGGCTGCAGCACCAGCTCGGCTTGGTGGAGCAGTCGTACAGAGACAGAGAGGCCAGGGAATTGTGGGCCAAACTCCAGGTAAACCAAACTGCTCAGATTTTTATTCCAGCAAAAGATTGTCTCTAGTTTTTAAACGGAATAAGCATTATAAGCAATATTATAGACATTATATTAATGCTTTAATATTTACTATTTTAGTCCTATTGTGAATAATTCAGTATGTTATTCTTCATAATCTTTTGTTGAGATGCTATAACTTTCTGTGCCTCTGAAATTAATTTTCTCTTTTGGTTTACGTAACCAAACCATCTTACTTTCATCCCTTCCACTCCAACCATGTGACTCCATTCTGGGTTAGAATGACCACTTTTGTCAGTCAAATCAATTACTGTTTTTTTCCCCCAAATAATTATCAGATCAAATTGTATATTGTTCTGTTGTTTTAAAGTGTAAACGTACACAAAGTAAATGAGTAATTTGATATTTATGTATAATGTTTATCCAAAACTCATTCAAAAATATTTGAAAACAGAAAATCTGCATTATATGTTGACAGGGACAAACAAAATATTGTTTGTTAATGTAATTAAGGAAAACTATTATAAAGCATCTTTTTTTCTGACAAAAGAAGACACTAGTCTTTGTCTCAAAAGTGTAAAGGGATAGTTCACCCACAAATTAAAATTCTGTCATAATTTACTCACCCTCATGTTGATCCAAACCTGTAGGACTTTCTTTCTTCTGTGGAACATAAAAGAAAATATTCTGAAGAACACTGGCAACCAAAGAGTTTTGGTTCCCATTGACTTTAATTGACCGTTTGCAAAGACCAACAAGTCATGCCGCTCTCACGCCACACATCATGTTCTCACACAGTGAAAAAATACATTGCAGAGCAAAGAGGACACTGACAGACAAGACAGAGCAGGTTACTTGTGATTTGAAACAAAGTCTTAAATTTTTTATTTTTTAAGAAATTTAAACAAATAACGTTTTGTGGCTCTTTAAAGGGATTGTTCATCCAAAAATGAAAATTATCCCATGATTTACTCACCCTCTAGCCATCCTAGGTGTATATGACTTTCAGACAGACACAATTGGAGATATATTTAAAAATATCCTGGCTCTCCCAACCTTTATAATGGTAATGAACCTGTTTTTAAGCCCCCCAATACATGCATCCATCCATCATAAATATAATCCATACAGCTCCAGGGGGTTAATAAAGGCCTTCGGAAGCAAAGCGATGGGTTTTTGTAAGAAAAATATCCATATTTAAAACATTATAAATTAAAATAACTAGCTTCTCTTTAAAATTTCTCGTTTTAGACTTCTAATTCGTGACAGTGTTTTGTTTTGCTCTTTCCTCTGTAATTCTGCGTTCATCATTGCATCATGCGTCAGGTCAGAGGTTACTCTTCCTTCGCAAATCGATGCGTACGTCCGCCTGCCGGAAGCTAGTTATTATAGTTAATAAAGTTTTAAAATGGATAAATATGCATTGCTTCGCTTCAGAAGGCCTTTATTAACCCCCTGAAGCCATATGGATTACTTTTATGATGGATGGATGCATTTTTTTGGGCTTTAAAACAGGCCCCCCGTTCACTACCATTATAAAGCTTTGGAAGAGCCAGGATATTTTTAAACATAATTCCGATTGTGTTTGTCTGAAAGAAGATAGTTATATACTCCAAGGATTGCTTGAGGGTGAGTAAATCATGGGATAATTTTCATTTTTGGGTGAACTATCCCTTTAATGTGTCATGACAGATAACTGTAGCGCCTCAGTTCAAGCGGCTCGTGAACCTCATCTCTTCCACTAGTTAATTTATTGCATCAAATAAACATGAATGAACATCAGAAGGAATGTTGTTTCAGCTGCAGAAAGACGTCAGTACACACCATTTTTCAAGTTGAAGTCCACCGATGTTAATATACTAACTCCTGTGACTGCTTTTTCGGACAAAATGGTGGATTCTGCATTATGATTGGTTTGATGCTTCATAGAAGAAAGACATGCACACAGGTATGGATCAACATGAGGGTGCGTAAATGATGAATGTCTGTAAGTCTACATACAGTGCTGCATATGTATAGCACACAAATGGTTCATGTTTCTCTTTGTTTAGCTGAAGATTCCTCAGCTGTTCACAGACATAGAGGTGGTCCCAGCTCTGCTTCATGGAGACCTCTGGGGAGGAAATGTGGCTGAATGTTCTGATGGTCCCATCATCTTTGACCCAGCATCGTTTTATGGCCATTCAGAGTTCGAGCTGGCTATTTCCGGCATGTTTGGTGGTTTTGGGAGCTCATTTTACAATGCTTACCATGAGAAGATCCCCAAGACTGCTGGGTTTGCAAAAAGGCAACAACTATACCAGCTGTTCCACTATCTGAACCACTGGAATCATTTTGGTCAGAGTTACAGGGGCTCTTCTCTACGGATCATGAAGGATCTAACAAAGTAGATGCTCTCCATTACAAGATCCCTCTCAATTCTTCATTTATGAAGGTGGATGATAAACTAACCCAAAGTTAGTCACACACTTTGAATCTAACATTACCAGTTTGATGGAAATGCATTGTCTTAAAATTATATATATTATTTTTTTTAAAAGATAAAACTGTGAATACATGTGTTTCCATGCAATGGCCAAAAAATAAGTTGCTTAAAATGCATCATTCCCTTTTGCAAATTGCACTTTAACTTGACTGCATAAATATGCTTTTGAAGAGAGTCTCCTTTACAATACTCCTTGAATTAAAATGTGCATTAAGATAACAAAAAGTTGCATTTCACTACACTACACTGTTACTAACTATTAACCTACTGATGTTTAAAACATCTGAATAAGGTTTATTTAAACAGCTAGTGATCTTGCGGTACTGTAACTTTTCAGCTTGCATGAGTAACAGGATGCACAAAGGATGTATGGACATTCAAATAAAACTTTAAAAATAACTTTGTGTTGGTGTGTTTTTGATTGACATGTTTCAGATTTACAAATATGACAATAATTTATTAGCTTTAAACATTGCCAATTCGTTCAAAAAGAAAACTCAATAACCATGGATTTTAATGATAATAATAATCATATTATTATTATTATTATTATTATCGTATAAATTAATGTAAAGTCCCATGATCTCACATTTTGGTTTGGAAAATTGGGTGGATAATGAAACAGTTTCTACATCATTTAAGTGTTCTTTTTTTAATGACTGCTGGCTTTCAAGCTAAGTTAGGTAGGCCATATTAACTGTTGTTTTCTTTAGTATCTATTAACTATGATATTTTGGCAAATATATATATATATATATATATATATATAAAGGTAATAGGATATAAGCTTTAAAATATATGGGTGATTATATAATTGCAGGTATATTTGCTGTCCAAAGTCATCTTTTTTTTTCAAATGGTTATATTTATTTTTTAATTATTTTAATAATGTGTTACTCATTGGATCACAAGATGTTACAGGCCATAACAATATAATATTTTATGTAAAAAAAAGTTTCTTATATATCTGAAAATCATGAGTTCCTGTTGTCCGTGTTAGTCAGTGTCAATTCTGTTGGCGTCAAACTCTGTTACCAAGGTCACTATCTCCTCTTCCAGCAATGTCAAAGCCCTAAAGTCCAATTCGTTGTGCACAAAGTGTAACATGTATGCCTTTTTATGATGTACAAGGAAGGAAAAACAAACCTTTCTCTCCTTTTTTCAATATTAATTTATGTTAAGTTAAGTTAAGTATATTATATTATATCTCTGGCTCTTAGGGTTTTTTTTTTTTTTTCCATTGTTTATTTATTAATTTATTTATTGTTTGTTTCTTTACTGCTTTTGTGTTTATTGTTTATAATTATATTATTGTTGTTAAATTTGACTTGTAACATTTGCTTTTATGTCAATAAATAAAAACAAAAATAAAAAACAAACTCTGTTACCAAGGTAGTATCAGGTGACAGTCCTGTGTTTGAGAGAGAGAGAGAAAAAAAAAATGATTTTGGACACCAAATGGAATATAAATGTAATATAATCACCCATATATGAGATAAATTAAAGGTGCCAATCTAAATATTAATACTCTCTTTTAAATATTTAACAATGCGTTCCTGTGCAACATTCCCTTCAAGGTGTAAAGACTTTAAACTTGTAGTGTAAAAAACGCGTTTTTGATTTATTTTGATCCTAACGACTTGCCGTTGCCGACCTGAGCAGCAGCAGCAACAGCAGCAGCAGCGTGAGTATCATAATAATACGCGGGATGCATTATAAGCCTTTACACCCTTTTCTGATTACGTCATATGGAAGACGATTTGTCAGTCTTTTAAAGAAGAAGACATAGAGTTGCTTTTAATGAATGTTTTGCAGCGTATTAAAGAAACTGAGAAGTGATGAGCTGGAGTTTGAAAAGAATTGAGTGCGTCATTGTGAACGGTTGCGACTTCAGTTTGAATTAGATCTTCTAGTCTGAGACATTTGAAACAAACCTTAACACGCACGTTTAGCGCATTTTTAATCTGATCACTCGGAGACTGCACTGACATTACAGTGATAGATAATGTCGGTGATGGAGGGTGTGTGTAATGGAGAAGAGTCTGAGCTGACGGTTCAGGCGTGTGTGCTGTCTGAGTTCAGTGAGAGCGCAGAGGCTCGAGCTCTCTTCAACAGCCTGCCGGACATTCATCACGACACGGCCAGTAGAGAGGCCGTCATCGAGAAATTTGTGGGTAAGAATGATTTTCATCTACATTATCTATCTATCTATCTATCTATCTATCTATCTATCTATCTATCTATCTATCTATCTATCCTTTTTGTTTGTCTATGCTATTGTGTATTGTATTGTGTTGTATAACATAAAAGATGACAAAAATGTCAAGTCATGCTTTGGGTTGCTGTTGCAGTTATGATGGATCGTTACCAGGAGCAGCCACATCTTCTGGACCCTCACTTGGGTAAGAGGAAGTATCATGAATATGATGGACAGTTGAAGAATGTAATATAATTAGTCTGGTGTAACTTCACACATCCAACAAGGTGCATGGGATAGAAAATAAATAATTTAGGAACAAAACCAGCAACACTTGTGGCGTGGAGGGGTCAGAAATAAACAAAAAACTGGAGCTATATATCAACTTTATTTTGCCAACTAACGAAGGCTTGTGTGCCGAAACGCGTTGCACAGTTGACATGATTATTGTGTTCTGTGATTGAACGCTGTATTTGCTATTGTTCAGAGTGGATGCTGAACATGCTGTTAGAGATGATCCGCAATGAGAAGTCGCCACCTCTTCTGGTCCATCTCTGTTTCAAATTCCTCTATATCATCTCAAAGGCAAGCTGGTTTATGACTCTCTAAGTTGACTGATAATCTCTCTGAAATCATGGTATGAAGATTTGTGACTGAATTTTTGGTGCTTTCTTAGGTCAGAGGCTACAAGATTTTCATGCAGCTGTTCCCCCACGAGGTGTCGGACGTTCAGCCAGTTCTGGACCTTTTATGCAGACAGGACCAAAAAGACACTGAGGTCAGTTGGTCCCTCAGATTCATAACTGCTTATAAGCTCTTTTTCTTAAATAAATGCACTTTTTCTGTCCATTTTGCACCTTCTCTCTGATCCTTTGAATTAAACATGACGTTATTTCCAGCTGTGAAACAATTTAAACTACATACACAAATTCATTCATCTATCTAAGGTGAGAAAGTTACAGAGTTCAGAAGTTTTATTTTTTTATTTTTTACAGTTTGGTTTTAGTAAACGCTCTTTTTGGCCTAGGTTCTAACAGTTATTGTATGCTTTCATAATGCAACAAGCTCTTTAATAAATAAATAAATAAATTTAACTTCTTCTGTTATAACCACATGATTTATTTCTCTGCATTTTGGGGAAAGCGATACATTTTCCTGAAGAAATATTCCAGGTTAATGAACTTGATTAGTTATGAACTTAAGGTACTACTTATTTGTTTAAAAAAAAAAAAAAAAAAAAAAAAAAGAGAACACTAAATATACTGTACAGTTATACAAGTTCTGTCATTAAACTCTAGATGGCACAGGCTGATAGGTCCTTAAAGGCCTACTGAAGAGTGTTGGAACGCACAGCATTATTCAATGTGTTGACGTAATTTCAACTAAAACAGGAAGACAGGGTGTTATATCAAACAGCCCCGCCCCCTTTTTTCTTTTTTAAATAGCCAATAGCATTTTGTTTATGTTACAGCTCGCCAGAGCCGTTAGACTCTGTAAAACCTCTGTTTCCTTCTAATCTCTAACCGTTTCTCCTCATAATGTCCTTTATATCGCTCATATACAGCATTCTGTGCAGAATTCAAATGGGCCCGATACCTTTTGTGGTCTGTGCCGACTGCCGCATATGATCTGCTTTGTGCTCTCGTATCTCTGGACCGGAGCAGACTGTTTGCGTTGCGGCGGTTCATGCGACACTAACGCGAAAACGGACTTCATTCGCGTCAAAGGAAAGCATATTTACACTGTCTGAATCGTTCCCTATTCTCTATATAGTGCACTATGTGCCATTCACCATGTAGAAACCAGTAAATGTGTGAGCAAATTGACCGATTTCAGCCGAGGCTTCAGAGTGTAGGAGGAGGCGGGATTTCAGATTCTAGAGAGCATTTGATTGGACCGAAGATTTGACAAGAAACTGAAGTGCGATGTGATGTCATGAAAATCCGTGATCCGTTTTAGTGGAAGTAAGAGACTGTAAGTTTAGAATGCTTATATCTCCTAAATGCGAATTTTGTCATTGTTTTGGAACACACCAGTTAATTCATAACCTTAAAGCTAACATATTCTTACTAAAAGCTAAAAAAACTTAAGTTTTGATTTCGGGGGGACTTTAAAGGGTTAGCTCACCCAAAAATTAAAATTCTGTTATTAATTACTCATCCTCATGTCGTTTCACACCCATAAGACCTTCGTTCATCTTCAGAACACAAATTAAGATATTTTTGATGAAACCTGAGCGGTATATGACCTGTCCATAGCAATTTAACCACCACTGTCAAGGTCCAGAAAGGTACTAAAGACATTGTTAAAATAGTCCACGTGACTGCAGTGGTTCAACCTTAATGTTATGAAGCGACGAGAATACTTTTTGTGAGCAAAAACAAAACCGCTTTATTGAACAATATCTTCTCTTCTGTGTCATTCTCCTACGCTGTTTACGTTCAGCGCTTCCAGGTTCTACGTCAGAACGCAGACTCATTATTGAGCGATGCTGTTCACGTGAGCAGCACGACACGTGTGTGATGCTGACATAAGAGCCGGCCAATAATTATTGGTGTTGATTAGTACAGGAACTTGCTACTGCCAATACATATGTCGATACACTGTTGTGAGCAAGTAAGACATGCTGCTGCTGTACAAATAGCATATATCAGTAACCCATAGCAGATCTATACAGGTGGAGCTGGGAAAGGTGGAGGGTTTCAGAGGAACTTTGAAAGCGTGCTGAGAACTGCTATAGTGAATGGTAACCAGTCATTTAAATGTTGTGAGCAGCAAGCTCATTGGTTCATGTCGCATCTGCAGCCAATCAGCTTGTGGCAGTAGTTAATATGATTGTAACAATACATCGATATAGATTGATACATCGATTATATGTCTAATGAGACAATGTATCAATGCACTGCATAAAAAAATCGATACCTGTAGGTTATATTTATATATTTACACATTATTTACATTATAAATACTTTATAATTACATTATAACAAAAGAGCAGCACGCACAAATCTCAGACAGCACACAAATGGGCCACTGAATTCAGTCTTCTTTAACTTATATTTGTGCTTCAGTAGATAAAGGTCTATGGTTTTGCATCTTGCTAGAGTTTATTGCTGTTTCTAAATCATTTTACTTTCTACTGGGTGTCTGTTAGATCACAACACTGGAAAAGAGAGCACTATGAGTTGTTCTTCATGCGCACAGTAACTGGAATATAAAACTGTAAAAAGAAAAGGCTCAATAAACTGTTGCTTCAAGCACATCATTCTGTGCGCAGGATGCGCATAAGTGCTTTGTGCCGCTCTGTATTGAAGCCTTTCATATTATGATACTTTTGTGCAATGAAAGAATATTAATAGCCCATCTTGTTCTGTCCTATCTATCATATGTTGCTGCCTCAATAAAAAGCCTTGCTATACATTGAAGTACAATGAAACGGCTTTAAATTTTTTTAGTGTTTATATATAAATATATTTACTTGTTTTTCAGTACATTTTTGACATTTTATTAAAGAAGCCTAAAGTACTTCTAATGTTGACTGTTACCATGTCATCAGCTGACATCAGATTACTGTTTTTTTTATTCGTGGATGTCCCAATCAGGGTGCTGGATGTGAAATTTTGAAATAAATGTTTGTTATATATTTTGGTTGCATTTGTGAGTTAAAAAAAAAAAAATGAAACTGGTTGTGTAAAATAGGCACATAATATCATAATATTGATATATTGATCGATATACCCCTGAAATCGAATCGTATCGCATTTTTTGGCAAATATTGTCGCTGGCTATGAGAATCGATATTGTATCGTGTTGTGATGAACCTTCTGATTTACACACCTAGTAGTACATATCTTCAGGACCCATCAGCCTGCGCCATCTAGAGTTTCATGACAGAAATAGGCATATCTCACCAGGTGGGTATTTTGCATCAGGTGCACTCATGCGAGCGTTCAGAAGTGCGGGTACCAAATTGAGTTGTGCTTGGCACTACTGATACTGCAGACATGTTTTTAACTTTTGAGCCCACCACTTTTGAACTAAGTCTCTCATTTCAGACTTAATGTCTTAACATTCGTCTATCATTTCATTTATTGACATTTGTATTTATTGAGCAAGAAATGACAACTGAATCGCTTCAGGTGGTAACTAGTTGCAGCAGGTCACCATTTGTCATGCCTGGAAAAATGCCATCCATGTGTTGTTTGTAATTTGTCCTTCCTAAAGCACAAAAGTTGTATATCATCTAGTTAGTGACTGTATGTTTCTGTATTAGACCTGGGAAACACGCTACATACTCCTCCTCTGGCTCTCCATGACATGTCTCATTCCCTTTGACTTGTCCCGTCTGGACGGCCACCTGTCCGCTGACTCCGGGCTGAACAGAGAGACCATAATGGATCGTATTTTGGCTGTTGCCAAGGTAACACGTCACCTACAATCACAGACCACCATAGACTTTGATGTCCTTATTAATGTCAATGAGTGTGGTTAAAGTTTATTTTATTTTTTTAAAATTTTACTACTAATATTTTTTAATTATTTTTACTCAAAATGGCCTTTGTGTCGTCATTTTTGTTTTTTGGCAGTCCTTTCTCAGAGTCAGTGACAAATCTCGAGATGCTGCATCAGTGCTTGTATCAAAGTAAGTTACATGTTATGTGTTATTCCTCTGTATGTGTGTTTAATATCTGGGTAGAGCTAGCCAATGTATCAAATATTTAAATGATTTTGCTGGCAATACAATTATAGCAATATTCACTCCGTTGCTTAATTTATAATGATTTTTTTTTTATTTCGCCTTTATTTTTTACTTAAAACATTTTAGCAAACTATATAAGCAGGTAAATGTTGCTGTTTAGTACTTTAGTCTAATAATGTACAGTGTATTGGTGCACATAACATTTCTTGCATTCATTTAGTGAAAAGCGGTTTGGAATACATGCTTTATTAAATATTTTTTTTTACTTCTTGCTTTAAACATTTTGAATCCACTTGTCTAAATGGCTGTTTGATTTAAATGATGATTGAAAAAAAAAAAAAAAATTACAATTTCACCCAGGTGTAATAAAAATGATTTCCAATGAGTGCCACTCTTATAATATCCAAAAGCAGGTGTTTTCTGCAAAATATTGACAGTTTTCTCACTGAGCAGTAGATGGCACTGTTTAAACACTTGTAGATGATCTCTTTCCTTAAAAGATTTGTGTTATCTGCACAGGTTTGTGACCCGTCCAGATGTGAAGCAGAAGCGTCTAGGTGATTTTCTGGACTGGTGTCTGACCACCATCTCTCAGACCAGTGAAATGACCATGGAGGGAACTGTGGCCCTTGATGGAGCTTTGCAGTCCCTGGTGAGCCTGTATACATCCTCCTTTACTTTTCATGAGAATTAAGATGTTGAACATGCAAATGTTTGGCAAAAACAATCCATCTACAGTTGAGTTATGTACTACATTATGCGTTTTCGTGAACATGTTTGAAGCATTTTATTTAGTTGGACATGGGCTCTCTCTCTCTCTTTCTCTATATATGTATATGTAGTTTTAACTATATATTAATATTTAATATTTTTATTATACATTATTAAGCAAAATGATTGATTGATTTGGCAGGTACAAATGATTAAAACATAATATTTCACTTTTTAGGTTCTTACTGACTTGCTAGCTGTAAATACTCAAATAGTCAAATACTCAAGTTACAGTCAAATAGTTGAGGTTCATATTTGGAATCACTTTTGGAACGTTTTTTTCCCCAGCTTATAAACAATAAAAACATTGATAGCCAACCAGAATCCATTCTGCTTTAAAGAGCTCGAGACTTACAGAGGCAGATAAAAACTGCAGCGTGTGCTTCTAATCAACAGAACGATATTGTTTGTTGGTGTGGACACTAATATAGTTATTGTTATTATTGGTGTGAATGGCCCATAAGCCTATAATTCTTGTATTTGTAGCTATGCAGCCGATACCTGCCAAAACCAAGAGAGGCAGAGGTTACATGTCCTCCTATCTGTGTTTTTACATTGCTGTATTAAAATGCTCATAATTGCTCATTTTAGTGACTGATCCTTATCAGAATTTGTGTTTTTGCAATTGGGCATCCTGCATGGTTTGAAGTCCAGAGAGCTGTGAAAACAATCCTGCAGTTGTTATTCTTTTGTGAAGCATGTCCATCGCCTGAGGCGCTCAAAACTGGCTCCGTGTGTTTGGGAATGCCTAGGGTGCTAAAACTGCCATCAAAAATTTGCATATATGCTTTAAGTGCCATAAGGGAGGGAGCAGAAACTTTAAAGCAGCGGTACACTTTTAAACTTGCAATTACAAGATACTGCTGCTGGCATTAAGCATAACTGTATTCAGATTTTTATAAGACACATTGCAAATGGGTTTATTTAATTTAAATAAATTTGACTCCACATCAACCTAAGGATATATAGGTAAAGTATTGCTCAAAAGATTTTTAATGGGTTAGTTGGGGTAGTTCGGTATTTCCCTACCAGGGGTATGTGTACTGTAGGACTTCAAGCACAGTTACTTAAATTTTGTTTAAGGGTGCTTTGACACTTTGTTTGATTGCCTGGACTGAACCCAAGTTCGATTGCTCCCCTGTCCCCATTGGACTGTGTTCATATTATATTATTTGGGTCCGACCCGCGGTTCGTTTGCATCATCAAACCAGCAGCTGTTTACTCCGTTACTTATTAACTACGGTGCAGGAGAAGGCAGCAAAATGCATAACGTTGCTCTCCTCACTCTTATATTTTATATTTATTACATTTTTTATAATTTATATTTTATATTCTGTTTTTGAACCGTTGGTTTTGTTCATAACGATAGTTGCGCCTATCTGTATCTGAATGTAGAACGCTGTCGTCGGGAAAGTGAGTGAAACACACACACATTTTTATCAAATAATACGGCATTAATAGCGGTTCACTTCCGCAATTTGGTATGTTTGCGTTCATATCAGAAGCGAACCGTACCGGAGCACACTTAAACTGCACCCCAGACCACCCTTTTTAAGCGGACTCGGGTACGGTTCGCGGGTGCGCACCCAAGTTCAGAAGACAGTGATCACATCATCCAAACGTACCGAACTCTGACGTCAATCGAACCCGGGTGCGCACCAAAAGTGCTGATGTGAAAGCACCCTAAAAAGTTAAACGCATGACAAAAAATATTAGCAAACACTGCAGCCATCCTAATCAAGTGATGATTTGTCACCAGGCCCAGCTCTTCAAGCATGGGAAACGTGATGACTTCCTGCAGTATGGTGTGTATAGGTCTTTCTTTGGTCTCTAAAAAGCCAAAACATACAAATAGATAAATGTTACATGACCCCCTTTCGTTTGCAGCCCCCCCAGTGCTTCAGTGCCTAAACCAGAAGAAAATAGCTGAAAGTAACCAGGCCACGTTGCGTAAGCTGGGAGTAAAAGTTGTCCAGAGACTTGGCTTGACCTGTCTAAAACCACGTTTGGCCAAATGGAGGTAAGTGACCGATTTGACAAAAACAAAACAAAAACATAAAATGAAGCAAGGAATGCTCAAAAGTGTCAGCTTGTTTGTAAGCATTTTGTATGACTGCACCCAGATACCAGAGAGGAAGTCGGTCACTTGCAGTGAACCTGGCCCTGTCTTCTGCCACTGGAAGTGTAGAGGATACAAAACCTGATCTAGAGTCTGTCAGTCAAGAGGAAGACTATGACATCCCTCAGGAAGTAGAGAATGTCATTGGTAAATATCCATGCGTATTTTCATGTCTGTTTGTTTAGTTTGCTAAATAACTAAATGCTATCTTGTTACTGCTAATTTTCTTATTCATTGTTGCAGAACAACTGTTGGTGGGATTGAAAGACAAAGAGACAATAGTGCGGTGGTCTTCTGCAAAGGGGTGAGAACCATCAAGGTTATGAATTACACTTTGTTTGATTTTGACTGTCTTGGCTAAATATGACAGTAATACCATATTTCTCTGTAATAATCCCTAGAGTACTAAAATTATTCTTTTTTAACTGGTCTTTCACTTTTTAATCACCTGCAGGATTGGAAGGGTGACTGGTAGACTACCCAAAGAGCTGGCAGATGAAGTGGTTGAATCTGTTTTAGAGTGTTTCAGGTGTGTCATGATATAACAGAAGGCTGAGATATAATGATTAAGGGTTAAACGGATCGTTGTTGATCCGTGATCCGAATTGATTCTTCTTTCTACTTGCACTTGGTTGGACACATAAACACATAAAATTGGGTCAAAATACCAGTTCGGCAAGTATTCTCGTAAACACAGGCGGTTATGTCTCAAGAGAAAGAACAAAGGAAGGATGTGCATCATTATTTTTGGTCCATACCCTCGGTCTTAAAGTGACAGCAGACTATAAATACCTGCTGTTGTCTATATGTTATTAATGTTAATCAAACTACAAAACACAGCTTTAACAAAGATTAATCTATATCAAATTTATACAGTGAACATAGTGTTATTTTACATTTAATTATTACATTTCTGTATCTGAAATCAAAACTACAGTTAGGGCTGGACCCAAATATTTGATTATTCGAATATTCGTTCAGTGGGTTGGTATTCGATTTTTTTAATTTTGGGATTCAAATATTCATTTTTGTTGTTTTTTTTTTTTCCCGACATTTCAACCAGGAGCGCGTAGCTCTTAAAGGGGCCACACCGTATTTCTACTTGTTACATTGCCTTTATTAGAGAGAAGAATATGTTCAGCCCCCTCCTTCCGAAGCTTCGGATATTCGTTGTGGATTACTACCAAAGCTTCAAAGCTCAAAAAATGGTATTCAGACCAGCCTTAACTACAGTTAGACCTTACTTTATTTGTAACTTAGTGTATTTGTTCATATTTTTTACTGACTGTTCACTTGCCTTTAATATTTTTTTAACTTTATTAGTTGGGCTAGTAGTTTTTGCTGTGGTATCGGAGTACTTAAAGTGTGCTTTAAGTAATAAATCGAAAGCAAAGTTACCCCCACCCCCAAAATATTTTTTTTTCTTGCTGATCCGAAAATTGATCCAATCCATGCCTCAAAAATCATAATATGATGCAAACCGTGAGTTTTTTGATCCGTTAAACCAGTAGTGATGATGTGTATTGAGTATCTTCAAATACTTAGTAAGGTATTTTTCTGCATATTGCAGTTTCCAGGAAACCGATAATGCCTGGCATGGGGGCTGTCTGGCTCTTGCAGAGCTAGGCCGAAGAGGACTCCTGCTTCCTTCACGTCTTTCAGATGGTTCGTTTGTATTCTCTTTTTTTTTTTCATTATATAATCTTAATCTAAACATTGTACCTCCCCTACATCGTATTCAGTTTAAAAACATTCATAAGCAATCATAAACTTCACTTTATGCAAACACTTTATTCAAATAGTGCAAGTGACTTGCTTCTTTATTTAATAAAACAATAATAAAAATGCCACCACCCAGCTTTCTTTAATGAACTGATACATACTTTTTGTCTATCAAAGAGCAGAAGATTTTCAGTGACTATCTGGGCTGCCTTCTTTTTCCACTCAGTGCATAATGTTGTATTTTGGAATTATTTACATTTATCCATTAGCCAGACGCTTTTATCCAAAGCAACTTACATTGGATTAAACGTATACATTTTATCAATTCATGCATAGTCTTTTAATTTGATGCCATGGCTGCTGACAGCTGAAAGAGGTTGGCCATCTTCCTTTAAAGTCTCTTGAGAATTGATCTTTTCACTGGAATTCCTTTCTTTCAGCTCTTTGAATTACAGCATTCCATTCTCTGAAATCTGCATCAGCAGTTTTGCGACCTCTTTCTTTGAGTTCGGGATGGTTCTTTTACCTTTGCTCTTTTGGTAGTGTGCCTCAGAGGTCTGTTGTTTGCCCGTTTTTGACCCAGTGCCCGTGTGCTCTGTTTGGGTGTGTCTGGAGTGTCTTTGACTAGGCACTTGTCTGGGGGAGGAAGGCGTTGGCTGTTTTGACCCTTGGTCATTTCTTGTTGGCCAATAGAGGAGTCACTGATAATGTCCCTTGAGCTAGCTAGCTGACACAGAGCAAAGGCCGCTGAGTGCCTCTGGTCACATGGGTCTAGGTCTTGTTTTCTGTGTGAAGCAATTGTGGATACCTCAACGTTTATGATGGTTTGCCTCTCTGGAGTTTCAGAGCCTGTGGTGTTGGGCAAGGCTTGATTGTTGGGCTGTCTTCTGAGGCAGAGGTTGAGCGGTGCCTCTTCTTGACTACTTTCTGAATCATAATGGAGCTCTCGGTCAGAGTAGTGGTGTGTCATGTTGCTGGATATGGCCTGGTCCCTCTTTGAAAGGTTAAGAGGACCTGGCTCCTCCTCATTTTCTTCTTCCTTTTCTGATGAAATCTCATTGCTTCTTGGAGAATCAGTGGTTTGGGGTTCGTTTCTAGAAAGGAAAAAAAAACAAGATACCAATGTTATTTCAAGTTCTGTAAAGAATATAATTTTTTTTTTAACTTGCTTGTGGGCAACCTAACCAGATTTTTTTGTTGTTTTTTTTTTTTGTTTATTTGACTGTGATACAAAGTGTTTTCGAGACCTTTGTGTCTCACATAGTTTACCTACCTCTTTCTATTTTGTAACATGTCCTCTTGAGGTTGTCCACATGTTTTCTTGATTAAGTTGTCGGTTGCTGTAGTTGGCCCTGGTAAGACATGCTGTGATTGACTGACTGGGAGTGACTCCCCATGGGAAGCGAGCCTAATTGCAACAGTTTTACGCTGGGTAACATCTGCGGTACTGGGCCTGTCTGGAGACCCAGAGGCGGCACATCCTTCTAAAGGACTCTGGCGAGTACCTTTGTCTCCTGGACTGTGCTCCTGGACAGCCATGTCCTCAGGGAGTCTGCTGTAGGAATCCTGATGAGATATGGGGACCAGGTGCCCTCCGTACTCTCGAGGATAAAATCTGTTGCTGTACACATCTACAGGAAGATACCTGGTTCTCTGTAAGGACATGGATAGTTCAGGGTGTTGGTAGAGGCTGTAGGGTAGAGGTGGACCGGGTATGATTGAGTGACCATATCTGTAGTGATAAGAGTGGAGAATAGAGGGATTAGGCGGGACCAAAGGTGATGGCACCAGAGGTCTCTGGGTCTCTCGGGGTGTGAGTTGGTAGGCTGGGGTGTTTGCTTGGTTATGTGGGTAGGGTGTGTAAAGGGAGTGCAAGGGCCTCTCAGGTACCATGTATGAAGGATAGTCTTGTATTAGAGGAAGAAGAGGTGCTGTGGAAGCAGGTGGAACCCAAGGTGCCATTTGAGTGTAGAATTGAGGAATTGATGAAGATGTTTGATTGTCTTTGTGTGGAGACCGAGATAAAGTCTCACTTTCCCCTGTTCTTGCAACTGGTGAGAAAGCTGAAGAGATTTTGTTCTGTGCAATGTCCATGTCTGCACTTTTGTCCCTGGTCTCACGGACTGGCTCAGGGACTTGCTTACTGACCTCCTTGATGGGACTTCCAGGCTTTTGTCTTGTTTCTTTAACCATCTCCTCTTGTTCAACCTTGTCGTTGACCCTTTCTATAGGTTTGCTGGCTTCAGCTTCCAGGGTTGGCTCTTTACTGTTGTGGTTGAAAGAAAGATTATGCTGGGAAGCTCTGGTTGTTTTTCCTGTCTGTTCCATGCGCTGAGATATCAGAGAGATGGAGTTCTTGCAAAGGTTGTACTTCATGTGGTTGAAGAGATGAGACTTGATGTTGCAGGTGAAGGGACATTGGAAGCACTGATATTTGAAAGGTTTGCCAGGAGGGCGTGGAATGTAATGGGGTTTCTTCGGTTTTCTCCCCTGGAGAATGTCCATATTGATGTCCACAATACTGTGTGATACCTTATCTGGCAACAGAACAAAAAAAATAAAATACATTAACAGTTCTGCCACACACTGGAGCAAAGCATCATCTGTTTGTTGGGTCACTATTTGAGGTTACTATGCATGTTCACAGTCCCTTAAGCTTTTCAACTAGTTTGTAGCAGTTCTGTTTTGCTTGCTGGTCTGCGTGTTAGCATGACATGCTCTAGCTGCACTAGTGAAGCCAGTGTAGGCCTGTAGAAACATGCTCCCCTTCATCAAAACCTGATGGCGTGGGAAACCACATACACCTGTTTCCCATGACCTTACCTGCAAGATACAAACTCCAGACATTTAAAAGTTTATCTCACTCACGCTGTAAATGTAGAGACGTTACCAGAGGTATTAAAATGAATTTTCATCTGTTATAACATGAGTTATCAATTGGACTGCTTCTGTGATTGAAAGAATTTACTTCTACAATTCTGTGCTACAATGAGAATACATAATGGTCCGGTAAGTGTGAAAATATTTTGAGGCCTGAAGGTTTGTATTGGGAAGAAGATTAAAGAAAGAGATTTCCAGGCAAGTTATGCAGAGAATGACTCCGCCTTAAGGAACCTGTTTGTCACACACTGTCGCAAGAAGTGGTGGCTCAGGTTTTGACTCCCATGTTTCATAAGAAGCCGCTCCCAAGGCACAATAAAAAAAAAATAAATAAAAAAAATTTGTATTGTGAAATTTTTGCTGTATTATGTGTTGTTTCCTTGTTTTGTTCTTAGTCGCTCTTCAATGGGTACGACGATATCTTGTTATTGCGTAATACAATAATTTTGTAAATATTTTTACTTTTTTGACTCTGTGTATATGTGTGCAACCACATGGCGAACACAAAAGAGTATTTTCTAACAGGTGCATCTATAGTCAGCAATTTAGACCTACCCCGAAACACCTGCTACAAAGTTCATCAGCCTTAACAAATGATAGAAGTACATTCAAACAGCAGTAAGAACAGTTGCCATTGAAATTTTAGTAACTTAGCTGTTGCAGCCTTACCTGTTGTCAGATTCGACGGGATGTTAGAAGTATCGTCAATGAAATATGTCCACAGTGGACCTCCTGAAGTTAATGACAGTCCCACAGTTGAACAGTTTGGCTGATGTGATTGTCCTTGAAAGCGGGTGTCTGCTCTTTAGGTGTTCTGTCACGTTTCTGATGAGTCTGATGAGTCTCTCACTTTCTGAGGTGCTGACTCTGTGGGGTGGAGTCTATGCCCAAGCAGTAGAGCCCTGAGGCAGCATCAATGTGCCTGATATTAGGCAAGCCTCAAGCCACGATACATTGCTTGTTTGCCTCCTGTCTCAACTGCTAGTGAGAATCCACATGGACAAGAAGCCAGACAAGACTGTTTGTGCCTTTTTGTTTGCCTAAATGGTTGAATTAGCCCAGGAGTGGTAGAGTTAAGTGTAAAGCAGGTTTGAGGATGTTGTCAGAGGGGTGTGGAGATATTGAGGACAACCAGTGAGATTTGCATGAAGCCAAATGTGTGCTGCACCTGATGTTTCTTTCAGCATGATTATGAACATTTTTGTTCTGAACAGTTATTTACGCTGGGTTTGGGTTTCAGTTTGTATAAATTTAATGGTAGTTTTGTGTTTTGAAATGTATTCTCATTAACTTGCACATATAGCATGAATCATGAACTCTTAATACTTCATATTTTGGCTCCACCTAAGTTTTAGCAAGATATTTCCTTGTAATGAGGTCCTTCCAAAAGTCAACTCTCAGTACTCTCTTCTTCTTTGGTGTGTGTTTGTGTATATTTATGCACCACTCACATTTTATTATGAATATGTAATAATCTAGTTCATATAATTGTATAAATCTAATTATATATGTAATTTTTCTAGTTATATACTTATATAAAAAAGTTCAAAAGTTTGTGGTCAGTAAGATTATTTTTAGGAATTTAATACTTTTATTCAGTAAGGATGCATTCAATTAATCAAAAGTGATAGTAAAGAAATTTTAAAATGTTACAGAAGATTATTGTTTCAAATAAATGCAGATCTTTTGAACTTTATATTGAAAAAGAAGTATCACTGTTTTCACAACAATATTAAGCAGCAAAACGGTTTTCAACATTGATAATAAGAAATGTTTCTTAAGTAGCAAATCATCATATTACAATAATTTCTGAAGGATTTGTTGTATGTATGTGGGTCAGTGACGTGACGGGTCATTTTTTTCGTCCAAAGGCCTTAATAATAATAATAAAAAAAAAAACAAAGCTATGACATTTAAAGTATGTAAGGTAGTACAACTAGATCTTTTATTGAATCCAAAAGGTTTTAATTATATTTTGCTACATATAAAGGTATTTTAAACATTTTGAAGTGTCAAAAGGTAATTTGGTTTAACCGTCCAAAGGTCAATACAGCCATTTCATTTGTGATTAAAAGGTAATAAATGTATATATTTTTTATACTGGCATGATTTTATAACATCATATATCAACAAAAATGGTAATAAAATGATGTGTAGAAGTCGTTGCTTTGTTATGAGAAAGAATGTCCGGAGAAATGAATTTCATTGATGTCATTCGGAGTAGCCAAAACAAAGGGGCCATTTTGGATCACGTCATGCGTTCAATATCATGTGACAGTACATGACATCATTCAGACACCTGGACAGGACCACATGGTCGTAAAGCAAAGTAACTAACTCCTTTTTAACTATTTGAAAAATTAATGTTTTCACTTGCTCATACGCATGTCCCGAAACATCAGGTCATTTGGTACAACCGCTATAAAACATGGAAAATGTTGTAATATTTTAAAAACTTGTACTAAATATAAAATGTTTGATTGTCCTTTTGCTAGCTAGCTAGATATCAGCCTGTTAACACTGTTTGAAAATATTGTCATTCGGTATAACTAAAAGTGTCATTCGTTAAAACCAAAATTTTGGTTAAACTGAACAATTTTTTCGGTGACAAATTTTGTCCATCTTGTAAAAAAAATGACAAAAGCAGTGTTAATTGATTATAAAAACCACACAATCTCATTGTTAACACTTAATGGAGTGTAAAGTGTAAAAAACATAATTAATTATATTAATTTTGAAGTTTTATGTTTTTTACACTTTTAAAAACCTTATTCGTCAGTGACCCATGTATGTGTGTGTATGTGTGTGTGTGTGTGTGTGTGTATATATATATATATATATATATATATATATATATATATATATATATATATAAGTATGTATTTAAATTTGGATTGCAAAACAAATGATTTTTTCATACTAATGTTTTGTCTGTATGACTCCTACAGTGGTGCCTCTGGTTCTAAAAGCTCTGATATATGACGAGAAAAGGGGAGCATGCAGTTTGGGATCAAATGTACGTGATGCGGCCTGCTACGTGTGCTGGGCTTTTGCTCGTGCCTATGAGCCAAGCGAACTAAATCCTTATGTCAACCAGATTGCCAGGTACGAGCCCAACACCACCACTGAGACATTATGCATGTTATTTATGCCATTGGTTAAATTTGCTAATTAAGTTACCAACCTTAAGTATCAAACTTGGGTAAATATTTCATCCCATACCATTTGTGCTACAGACTTGCATTTCAACCTAAGAAAAAAAAAAAAAATCTATTTAATATATTGCTTTTGGCTCTTTAATTCACAGAGTTAACTATGTTATTTATTCTTTTAAATAATCCAACTTAATAGTTTTCCTGTGTGGCAGACATATGGATCAGATTTAGAGTAATTCATCTTAAATATGAATATGTGAAAATATATTCTTTCCCAACTCTGGATTCAAACTGACTTCTTGTACACCCCCTATTTGTACAAGCATTTGCTGTGACCTTTCTTAGATCTCTGTGAAGGTGTTTTTGGATGTTCTCCAGAATGAAAGCTCTTTGCGCACCAGAACCAACTGTGGTGAGAGCTGATCTGATGTCAGTGACGGGTGAAAATGGCAGCTCAACTTGGGTGGCTCTGTTGACATTACGGTTACACTTTCTCTCCAATGAAAATAGGTTTTTTGTTAGTGAGGTTAGGCTGTGGAATTTGATTAGTGAGACTGGCAGCAAAACTGCAGCCCACATAGTGAAGGCTATTTGTTCTTTAGTCAGCAAGCCCTACAGTATGTGGCAAGAGAAATGGACATTTTTCCTCCACACTACCTGGTAATTATTTTAAGAAAATTATGTCACAGCAAATTCTATTTGAAAGAAGATTACTGTTTGTTATAATTCTTTCAACCATAAACCATAAAAATAATAGTTTTAATGAGATTTGAACTTCCAGGAAGGAAGGACAAGGATTGTAACAGTCTCTTCGCATACCTGTTCTCCTGGCTGTAGTTATTCACCGCCTTAAAACCAGTTTATACACCTCTTACAGCTCAGAACCTCTCCCTACTGAGAAAGTACAGTTTAGTATGTTGGTCTATGCATCGGCTAGAACATTAAAGTACTTGATATGAGGAGCAACAACTATGAACTGTATTGTAGCTCTATTGAAAATTATGATGAAAGAAAAATAATGTATTAGCAAGGCCATGCTGCTAATAAAATCTACTAAAATCTGTTTTGTACCTTTACCATATACTGACAACCACCGTAATAACACAGAAGGTAAAGAGAAATTCAAATGCTTTTTTTATAAGCCAAGGTAAATACTAATATAAAGAAGGTGCACGCACAAAAAAAAAAAAAAAGTTGATAAATTTTGACAGAAAATTACATGAATAATTCAGCCAATACAATCATGTTGTTACAAACGGATGCAAAACTGAAATGAGGACCACTCCCTTTGATTTGTCAAAAAACAAAACAAACAAAAGAGCTCCTAGCTTTAGTACTTGAAGCTCGGCATTGTGTTCGTTTACACATGCTCATGATTCGTGTTTTTAAGTGTCTTGGAGCGGCTCGTTTACAGGAAATGCTGCTTCATATGAATTACAAGCGTGAGTCACTTATAACGTGCATTTGAAAATGCAGCACTTACCAACTGTCTTCCCAAATTTGTATTGGGGATAGTTTGTAAATCTATTTAAGACCTTCTTGTGGTTTCCTGCCAGAATAAAAGCTCCATGGTTTAACGTTTGAAAGCAAAGAATTAAGTCAGCCATGAATCTTAGTACTGTAATAAATAATAAAATATAATAATAATATAATAAAAAATGTCCCTTATGAGCAACCCTGTGAAACTTTTTGTTTTTTGAGAAATTTGAAGAATCTTTTACAGGTTAAGCTCCAAAAAGCCCACAGTAAAAGCAATATTTTGTAGTCCATATGACTTGTGCTTAAGAATACCAAGTCTTGCTTTGTGTGACTGTGAAGCCTAAAATTATTACTTGACAGTCTTCATTTCTTCCAAAGCTCTAAAATGCACTACAAGTTGTTGTAGCTTACACCTGCTTAAATATTCTTACACTGATTTTTGGAGAAAATCTGCAGAAAGATGGTAAAATGTGTTAACCAGTGCTGATAGTACTGCACTGTTATTGATAGCTGAAAGCATTATCGAATTACATATAGCTAAAATACTAAATAAAAGAACAAGCAAGGGGTGGAGGCTGTGTAGACCTTGTTGATTCTTTGGATATCTGTACAGATTCCATGTGGTTGACGTATGAAAGAAAATGAGTTGGTGCTGTTCTTTCATGTTTCACTGTATCATTAGATGTCATTGATCATTGTATTCTTATTGCCAAAAAAGAAATGTCGTGGTTTTTGGATCAAGTCCAGATCTCTCTTGGAGTGTGTTCACACTTAACAGGTTTGGTTTGAATAAAATGAACTCTGGTGCAATTGCCCTGTTAAAGGGTTAGTTCACCCAAAAATGAAAATTGTGTCATTAATTACTCACCCTCATGTCGTTCTACACCTGTAAGATCTTTATTCATCTTCAGAACACAAATTAAGATATTTTTAATAAAATCCGATGGCTCAGTGAGGCCTCTATTGCCAGCAAGATAATTCACTTTCAGATGCCCAGAAAGCTACTAAAGACATATTTAAAACAGTTCATGTGACTACAGTGGTTCAACCTTAATGTTATGAAGCGACGAGAATACTTTTTGTGCGCCAAAAATAACAAAATAGCGACTTTATTCAACAATATCTAGTGATGGGCGGTTTCAAACACACTGCTTCATGAAGCTTCAAAGCTTAAGGAATCTTTTGTTTCTAATCAGTGGTTCAGATCGCGTATCAAACTGCCAAAGACACGTGAACTATTAAATTTCGAAACACTTATGATGTAAGGAAGCCTCATTTACTGAAATCATGTGATTTTGGCGCTCCGAATCACTGATTCGAAACAAAAGATTCGTAAAGCTTCGAAGCTTCATGAAGCAGTGTTTTGAAATCGGCCATCACTAGATATTGTTGAAAATGTATTTATTTTATTTTTTTTGGTGAACAAAAAGTATTCTCGTCGCTTCATAACATTTAAGGTTGAACCACTGTAGTCACATGAACTGTTTTAAATGTCTTTAGTAGCTTTCTGTGCATCTGAAAGTGTTAATGATCTTGCTGTCAATGCAGGCCTCACTGAGCCATCGGATTTCATCAAAAATATCTTAATTTGTGTTCTGAAGATGAACGAAGGTCTTATGGGTGTGGAACGACATGAGGGTGAGTAATTAATGACAGAATTTTCATTTTTGGGTGAACTAACCCTTTAATGCGGTTCATTTAAATAAGTTGAATGCTGCCATCTGAACCTTGGTGCATACCAAATAAGAGGAACCGGACCAACCCTTTTAGGGGTTACCGGTCCGCTTCCAGACAAACTCTGGTGCGGTTCGACTGAAATATGTATGCAGCACAGAACAAAGACATATGAACGGACCAAAAACAGGACGTGATGTCACAAGACCTTAAAAAGGACATGTTTTTTTCTCTTCGTAGTAGCTACATTGCCCATTACAGTTCAGTATAGGCGTTGAAAATGCTGTGTCCTTGCAGCATATCTTCATGTGTGTGCAAAGGATGGATTCCTGCCGCTGTTTTGATTCCTTTACACATTTTATAAGCTCTTTGTGAGTTCTCAACTAGTAAAAAATACCATCACATGTACATACATACATTAAGTGTGTTTAGGCTAGCATACAGCATTGTTTTGGATGTTCGGTAAGTTCTGTCACAAAATATATGTCAACAAATCAGGTTGACCTTATCCTTATACCTTTTGTTTTGTATCATTAGGTTCGGTGTTAAAAATGACAGTGCGAACGCTAAGTTAACCAGGACTAAATGTTTCATTTTCTTTTTTGGTTTGGACCAAAAGAGCCAAGATAACGGAACTACAAGTGTGAACACATCCTTAGGGCTGTCGTTAAGGAATGTTTTGGTAATCAAGTGATTGTTCGATTATTTTGATGATTAAGTGGATAATCGAATGATTTTTTTTTTTTTTTTTTTTTTTGTGTGAACCCAAAGCGCATCAGACTTTATATGCATTCCCAAATTAACGTTTTATTGGAAACCCAAACAAACAGCACATGCTGAGTTCATGTGGAGTAGCATTTACTCTTGAGACACTGAAAGAAACCCATAACCTGAATCCATGTAAATAAAGCATCGCACTTCACTATGAAACCCACAGCGTATATATTTATCTAATTGAATCATGGCCTTTGTGATTTCACAATAGCACTATGCTATATTATGATTTTAATGGCTTGAATATATCATGCAACCTTATAAAATGATCTAATAATGCGGTTCATGGATTCTTGTACTTAGAATGTGCCGCTTCTGGTATTTTGCCTATTAATCGACAAAAATTTAAATTGGGTATCGTGACAGCCCTAACAGCGTATTATTTCATGGATCTTTTTCAGATAGCTAACATATTTTCTGCGGTGTCCCACATTTGCTTTAACTGTGGTGCTTGCTATTGTTGCTCAGACTTATGGTTAGAGGTTTGCTGTATTTAACTTTGCTGTGTAACTGTACTCTGTAATTCTTCTAGCAATTCTGCCATGTTAAGTTTGTGTGGTGATGTAGTGGTGAATCAGCTTAGTGAAACGGTTTCATCAGCAGAAAGCATTTTTTTTGCTCTCAAGGTTGAACAGTAAGCCTTTCAGTCACCATAAAAATATAATGACATTACGAGAATGACAGCTGAAAGATGCTGCGCTGCCCCCCTTCCCCTCCCTCCCTGTTTAGGACAAGTGTGGGCCTGTGTGTAACTGACTGTGCTTTTGCATTGCTCCTTCAGTTTGTTGGCCCTCCCCGCAACTTTCCTCCTCCCTACCCCAACGGTGCTGCCAGGTTTCGTCTGTTGTCGTGGGTTTCGGTCGCCATTTGGCACCCAGGCTGTAGGCCTGTCGAGTCCTGTTCAAATTTCATCAGCAGTCATAAGCTGTTTCTGTGAGCTTACTTACACTTTCAGAAACCGTCATTGCATGAAACTATGCTATTGTTATTTTTTCTCTCTTTTTTTATATATATAATAAATACACTACTGTACAGAAGTTTGGGGTCAGTAAGATTTTTTTTTTTTTTCTTAAGAAATTATTACTCTTATTCAACAAGGATATATTAAATTAATTGCATTGTTACAAAAATAAATAAATGCTTTCTCTTCATCAAAGAATTGTGAATAAAAGAATCACGGTTTTCACAAAAATATGAATAAAACATGTTTTCAACATTGATAATAATAAGAAATGTTTCTTGAGCATCAAATCATCATATTAGATTTCTGAAGGATCTGACTGAAGACGAGTAAATTCAGCTTTGACATCACAGTAATAAGTTACATTTTAAAATATATTATTTTAAATTGTAATAATATTTCACATATTACTGTTTTTACTGTATTTTTGATCAAATGCAGCAAGCATAAGATACTTTTTTTCAACAACAACAACAACAAAAAAGTAGTATATATACAAAAGTTTTCACAAAACAAAGCGGATCCTTAAGAATAATAAATCATCTATGGTCCCCTTTTTTTTCCACACTTCATTTACATGAAAAGTTCCCTCAGCTATGATAATTCTATATTTATTTACTCAAACTAAATCCTGTTCCAAATATGTATGACTTTCTTCAGTCATTTTTGAAGAAATTGTACTTCTGATTTGTAGTCTGGTTTGTTTTTCACAAACTTATTGTAGGACTTAAAGAGTTGGCTCACAAATTGAATGAAGCACGTTAATGATACTTTTAAGTCCTGTTTGAATCTTAAAAGCTTTAGTCTTTATTCACTGTAATTACATTTTTGTGTGATCAGTACAGGCAGAATTTTTCAATGGTTTCCGTAAGGCGTTATCATAAAATAATAACAGTGACACACGTCTAGCTCTGCATGCATATTTAGTCCCTGTCCATTTTATGCTGCTCCAGGCCACTATCAGTTGTTCATCGAAACCAGCACTGCCGTAGGCTTGTGCGTGTATATGTTTGTGTACTTCATTCTCCCGGGCTGTGAGTGACGGTGGGAATACCTCGCGGGCACGTTCTCACAGCTCGATTGAGGAGGAGGAGGAGTGGTGGAATAAAGGGAAAAGTGCAACAGGTTTATGGGGGCACTGAAATGATAGATGAGTTTTGAGATGAGAGCTATACACTTGTTTTTAATAATATGCCTCGTCACTGGAGGTGAAAGATCTAAAGGTTTTGAGCTGTACATATTTGAGTGAAAACGTTAAATGTGTGTAACCTCAGGCTGCCAAACTAACAAAACCAATGTATGTCAAGAGTTAGGATGCATACATACACAAATACATAAATTAGGACGGCTGTTATTATATTTTTATCATAGATAGGCAGATAGATAGATAGATGGATGGATAGATAGATGGATGGATGGATGGATGGATGGATGGATGGATGTCATTCTATTAATGATCTTTCATTTGTACCTCTACAGTGCGCTGGTCATTGCAACTGTATTTGACAGGAACATCACCTGCAGAAAGGCTGCGTCTGTGAGTTTGTCTTGAAATTCTCTTTAAAGCTGAAGTGTGTAAAAGTTGGTAAATTGGTTTGTAAAAACACTCTAACCTTAAACTCACAGCATTGGTTGAGTCAGTGTTACGGCTGTTTAACACCGCAAGTGAACAACAAAAGTCACCTATATTTATATAGTGCTTTTTACAATATAGCTGAAATTCAGATATGCTAATTGCCGTTTAGTTTCCAACACGCGCTATAAGTGGTCGACCAATCCCAACAGACTGGGCCATTTGACCAATCAGAGCAGAGTAGACCAATCACAACAGCTTGAGTCACAATCAGAGCAGAATAGGTACTCAGAAAGGATGGGTTTAGAGAGACCGAATCCTTTATCAAACCATTTCCGATGCTGTGAGAAAAGAGGTGATTCTGCAATGTATATTATGAGAAAATGTAAGTGTTTTTTGACCTTGGATACATGTAAACCTAGAAAGTGTTATAACAGGAAAATATACGCACTTCAGCTTTAATTTCACGTACTGTAACTGCATACAATAAGACACTTCAGAAAATGTCATGTTTGCTTCCTTTTCTCTTTTAGGCTGCTTTCCAAGAGAATGTGGGCAGACAGGTAAGAAAAGAAAATACACTTACATAAAGACTGTTCAGATCCATTATAAACACCTGCATTGATCTGTAGTGCTACAGGCCGTGTTCTCTGAAGCCTGCTGAGTCTGTGTATCTAATCTGATTCCCTGAGATATCCTGTCTCCACAGGGCACCTTCCCCCATGGCATAGACATTGTCACAGCGGCGGACTACTTCACGGTCGGTAACCTGAATAACTGCTACTTGACTATCAGGTAAGAAGTATGGAGGTGACTGTGTGACTAAGATCGGTTTTGGCGTGCATAATTGAACCTCATTGTTCTTCAGAGTACGTGACTCAAACAGTATGGCAGCAGGTAGTTCAATCATACACCCCACTTCTCAGAATCAAAGCACAATCAATCACGGTATGTTTTGAATGCCTTAATGAGTGAACCAGCGGTTACGCTGTTGTGCCTTTCTTGTCACTTTCTTGTGTCCCACCCTCCAGAAAAATGTCACCATTTAACTATAGCATACTCAGTGTAGTGAAAAAGCAATGTGAAAAATGCTAGCCTTAGGGAGCAAAGAGCCATAGGCAAGGCTTACTGCGCAGCCCGCTGTTAAAAAACATTAAAATGTTGATTTTTTCAGTATGTTCTCTACCCATTCCTCTTAGCCAAAACCAACATAAAATGGTTGATAATGTGTTACAATATAGCACGACTGTTCATTTATCACCACGCTCTTGGGGCGCAGGATGTGGACATAGAATGGCACCATTTAACGGTGACATATCATGGAAAACAGGATTTGTTTCTTTCCCTAGCAGTCTGGTCAGAACTTTTAAGTAAACATAAGCTTTAAAACTGGGCCATTCAGAAACTGTTGAAATTAGAACAATAAGCATGCTAAAGGTGTTTTCAGACCTGCTGTAAAAATCTTTTGTTTTGGGACTTATTTTATTGGTTTGATTCACTTTCACAAGGCAACTTTTCAAAACATTCTAAAATGTGTTTGTGCAAGTCACATGTGAGTAAAACTGACCTCTCATTGGTGCACCTGTTTATGTTCTCCATAACATCATCCATCAAGATGGATTGACAACACGCACAAATAGGAATACATATAAGCCTTGATTCTCACTCAAACTGATACATTTTATCAGTTCGATATCAAGGCTTCGTTGAGACAGCATCCTTGTAATGCACCTCTTTTGGAGAAGAGCAAGAATCTAAAACTAAAAGGTGATAAAAATCATCTTCATTTATATAGCGCTTTATACAATACAGATTGTTTTTAAAGCAGCTTCACAATAAACAGGAAAATAATGGAATCGATGAAGCAAACTGTCAATTATGAGACAAATATAGAAGATTGTAGTGTCAATATTCAGCTTAAGTCAGTTTAGTGTTGATGCAATTCAGTTCAGTAACAGTATTAATGTGGCACAATTCATCAATTATGAAATGAATTTGATTCAGCTATAAAGCAGCTCTACAGAAGACAATAGTGTAATTACTCAGCTTAATTCATTTCAAGTTTTGTTCCCATGTTGTCAGTTCTGTCAAATCAATAATACTACTGAATCTTTTAAGATGAAGAGGTGCTCTTTGGCTTTCAGGGGCGACTAGAAATGTGTTCACCCGCAGAATTACGCAACACATTTCCTATTATCAATTATGAATTATGATACAGATTGGTTTGTTGGTCCATTGGGTCTGATTGATTTCTCACCACAACTGAACTGCTCTAGACTTCGTTTTCAGTTGGGCAGAAACCACCTTGTTCAGGCAATCTGGTGTGGATCCAAACACAATTGCAGTGTTTATAAATGGGTCACTGACAAATAAAGCTTCAAAAAAGGTGTTTTTAAAAATCTTTTCAAAATTGATGCAGTGCATATTTTTGAGTCATGAACAATGTGTTTAAACACGTTTCAGTTATTAAATAACATTTTAAAGTTTATGTCAGGCAGTACAACCAATAGTTGTGTATATATACTGTAGTTGTACCACCTGACATGGAAAGTGTATCAACCTTACTAGAAAAAATGTGTAAAAAAAATTAGCAGTTTTTACCAGTATTTGAGAGAGATTTCCAAACCTTTTCACTTGGCCACTAGGATTAGTTAGGGTCCTCTGTGTGATGCATTATCATGTTGACTGTTATTACCTTGTCAATTCATAATAAAAGTGCCATGATTGCACTTGTGCCACTGCAATTTAAGAATATACAAATTGCTGGACAAAAGTTTTTCAATTATCCCAACAACTTTAAAACTACTGTTATATATATATATGAAAGGTTTCAAACCTAAAATTATGCCATAGTCTTTAGTTTTTAATTTTTTTTTTTTTATTATGACACCATTTTAAATAGTTTTCTTATTCTGTTCATTTGATCGGACAGTTGCACCACTTGACATTTTGAGGTTTAAGATAACAAAACCTAAAATATGTAATATGAATAATATAAAATAAAAATATGAAATATGTACTAAAAATGAATTCAAACTAAATAGGTTTTATCGAATAAAAAAATATAGGTCATGAATTTATCAAATTATTTTAAAAGGAAATAATGCACTTGGACACAAAAATATTTATGTCACGTCACTGACCCATTTACCTAAACGACCCAAACCAAGCAATAAAATTGTTCAGAAACAAACTCTCCAAGTGAGCCTCCAAACGCCCTATTATATGATCGCCAACATGCATACATAGACGTGTATGAACAAATCATGACAATCTTCATTTATATATGTCCTTAATGTAACCCCTCCTGTTTGAACCGCCCACTCTAAGCGGGACTCGAACCTGGGTCAACCGGCATGGGAGTCGGGCGCTCTAACAAGAAGGCTAAAGACCACAGTCTCTAGTGTCAGTTACTAGAGCACCTCTTGAGATTAGGGGAGTGAGGTTTACATGCACAGCTCTTACATCCGTTACATTAAGTACAGTAGCAAAATCTGCCTCTTGAATTCTAACAATCAGAAATGGCTATGTAAAACTCATTTGCGACTGTTTTTTTTTCAGTGTCTACATCGCTGGTTTTGAGGAATACACCAAACCCTTAATTGACCACTTGGTGGCTATGAAAATCAATCACTGGGATGGGTAAGTATGTGTACTGTTTCATGTGGGTTTTTTGGTTTTATACTTTTAACTGAAGCTGTATTTGCATTTATCAGGGTGATCAGAGAGCTGGCTACAAAAGCATTGCACAATCTAACTGTCAAGTCTCCTGAATACATGGCCAACACAGGTGAGAACGCCTTCATATGTCTGTAAACATCTACTTAACCCAACTCAATGCATCTCTTTCACCTCTACACAGATGCTAAGAAATTTTGACATTTTGTGCTATCTTGCCTTTATTTTGATTTCAGTTTTACCCCAGCTGCTCCCCATGGCGACAGGGATGGATTTACACTGCCGCCACGGCGCTATCCTGGCCTGCGCTGAGATCACTCATGCTCTCTATGAACTGGCCACCCAGAACAATAGGTTACACCCGTTTTATTTTATTAAAGCTTTGCCTAACCTTAACTTTATTTAATGCATTTGTTTCATTGTAGGTCAGTGACTGACTTCCTGTCCTCTGACACCATTGAAGGCCTTAAAGACATTCACCAAAAGGTCTGCAGTATTAGTCTCTTGTCTTATTTCATGAAATATACAACAAAAGCAGTTTATTGCAACTGACCTTCTATATGTTTCTTCACTTCAGCTCTCTGACAGAAAGCAGTACAGGTAGGCACTTGCTTCATAACCTGACAATAATTGACATCAAAGCTTTTCAGAAGCACTTATTTGTCTATAGCTTGTAACTGATGTTTTTTTTACCCTAGGGGATTTGGTGGAGAGCTAATGAGACCAGCTGGTAAGAAAACCCGCCTGACAATTTACAGTTTTTCTGTAGAATTGATTGTGATTTTTGTGTGAAATTATAAACTAATGTTTAAGTGTGTGTGACATAAAGCAAGCCTCATTACTACTATAGCTCATACTAATGGTTACAACAAATCTTTAGCTTTCTGATACAGACATGAATAATACCACAAATTATGGAGAGGTGTGTACCAATTATAAATTTGTCCTGCCAGACCATAAACAGGGTGCAGAAATCACTTGAAGGTGGAAGGAGGGACTTAAGCCAAATAGAAGCCACAATATCAATAAGACTTAGGGTGGCCTCTTTTGACTTTGGGCTAGTACAAAAATCACCTAGCAAACCACCAGAACATTTTCTTAAGAAGAAAATGATTTGGTGTTATCCAATTGTATGGTGGTTCTTGACGAAGACTCTCTGATCAACTCAATGGAAAAACACCTCAAAGGTCATCTTTATGTGCCACCTACAGATTACCGTACTAATCATTAAAAGCACACACACAATTTTCATCTTGACTGGCTTGACAGGAGTTCAGCACTTGGATTTGCTTTCTTTATGTGCTGCATGTTTTAAATGGTTATAAAACAGATAGTTCCGGTCCTTGATTATGATTGGTTGAGCCGCGTTGGAAGCCGTTGTACATTACTCTACAAACAAACACCTGTGACCACATTGCATCAGTATTACTGCGCCAGTGTGTTGCTTGGCAAGCATTCCGCTTCTGAAGAACTACATTGCTTGGCGGAAGCCTTACATTGCTAGCCTTACATTTTTGTGTCTGTGTTTATTTTATGAAACCTTGGCAGATATGTGGAATAAACATTTTATAAAAGCAATAATCCCTTGGGGTTATTGCTTTATTTTAAGAGAGCCTGACTCAAGATGTAGCGGTCTGTTACATTCATTTATGCATTTTTGCACTCTCTCTAGAGTGTCAGCTAGACCTGTAGAGTTGTTACAGAATTTCCAATTCAGCAAAAAGTCACATAATACATATATATATATATTTTTTTTTTACAATAGTGATCAATGGTGTCACATCTCTAGTAATATGTATTAAATCAGGCTAGTGTTGTTATAATGCAACTTGATAAGATCATTAAACATCTTTTTATAAAATGTAAAAGTTGTAGTTTCATTTATAATGTTATTACATTGTTTCTTTAAAGTTGAGGGACGAGTTTTGTCCCATGTCTTAAGAATCAGTGATTATTTGTCAGGAAAAAAGTAGTTTAAGACTTTGCAGATGTTTCTGAATCAGAGAAGCAACAAAAAACAGGCCCAGTTACTGTTTTTTTACACCCTTTTCCTTTGTCTTTTTTGTTTTTTCAGTCTGCGGCCTCATTGAAAAGCTCTCTCTCTCCAAGATGCCTTTTAAAGATGACCCAGTTATCAGTGAGTCAACCACGCCTTTTTACATTTGCCTGAATTGTGTTTGACCACAAATGTCTCACGGAGAGAGATTTGTTTGATGGATTTCTAATGTTGTCGACTGGTTTGATAATTGTGAGTTAATGTGTTTTCTGATTTCTTGCAGCTGGTTGGCAGTGGCTAATAGATGACAGCTTGAAGAACCTTCACCTGTTCTCCAGCGGGGCCAGACTGGGTATACAGGTACAGTCCCCACCTCAACACCCAGAAGGCCTTACAACTGTACCAAATGTGGTTGTTATGAGAATATAATGTTTTCTGTAGGATGCCGCAGTCTCAGCATTGGCAGCATTGTGTCAGCAGTATTATCAGGTTGAACATGGAGTAGCTGACCTGAAAATGCAAGGTACAGGAATTGAATTAACACAATAGCAGACAAGGGAGTGATTAATGCCTGTGGTTATGATAATAACTCTTTCCCCATTAGTGGTTTATTTTTAGGTTGCCAGCCAGTGCCAGCATTTTTGATCATATTCACAAAACTTCCAGAATATGTTGTGTGAATATGTAAATATCAAAAGAAAGAACAAGGCCTCTGCTTTTAAACACAAAAAAGCAAACAAACATTTTATTATACCTTCATTTGTTCTTCTTTTTATCAACACTTGAATGCGGGTAAGTTGTGGGGAAAGAGTTAAAGGGATAGTTTACCCAAAAATGAAAATTATCCCATGATTTACTCACTCTCAAGCCATCCTAGGTGTATATGACCATCTTCTTTCAGACGAACACCATCGGAGATATATTTAAAAATATCCTGGTTCTTCCAAGCTTTATAGTGAACTGTTTTGAAGCCAAAAAAAGTGCACCCATCCTTCATAAATGTAATCCATACAGCTCCAGGAGGTTAATAAAGCCTTCTGAAATGAAGCAATGGGTTTTTGTAAGAAAAATATCCATATTTTGAAACTTTATAAATAAAATAATTTATCGACATCCTTATAAAATTCTCATTTTAGACTTCTAACTCACGACCGGTGTTTTGTTTTGCGCTTCCGCGTTAATCATTACTTCATGCGTCACGTCAGATGTTACTCTTCCTTCCGCCGCAAATCAATGCGTACGGTCGTCTGGCGGAAGCTAGTTATCATAGTTAATAAAGTTTTAAATATGGATATTCATTTCATTATTCATCATTTCACTTCAGAAAGCCTTTATTAATCCACTGGAGCTGTATGGATTATATTTATGATGGATGAATGCATTTTTTGGGAGGGCTTCAAAACAGGCCCCTGTTCACTATTATAAAGCTCGGAAGAGCCAGGATATTTTTAAATATAACTCTGATTGTGTTTGTCTGAAAGAAGATAGTCATATACACCTAGGATGGCTTGAGGGTGAGTAAATCATGGGATAATTTTTCATTTTTGGGTGAACTATCCCTTTAAATGTGGGTGTGATTATTGGGTGTCCACATTCCATTTATTGTTTGTTTACATTCATTTGTTGCCATACAGAACAGCTGGTTAGTCAATACCTGTTGGCCCTGGAGAGTCCCGAGGTTCTGACACGCTGTGGCTGCGCTCTCGCCTTGGGCTCACTGCCTCCATTTATGATCCATGGCAAACTACAGCAGGTCGCACCTCATATAATGCCTCTTGTTTTCAGCTCAAGTCTGAATCTGAACCATTAGGCTGAGTGTACATACTCTTGCGTGTTCCCTAGATCTTGCCTGGGCTCCAGGCTGCCTGCAGAGTTGCGCAGAAACAGGAAAGTCGAACAGAAGCCAGGAGGGATGCGGCCACAGCTATGTCTCAGTGAGTAACACCTTCTCCTGTCTCCTCTAAGCTTGAAGAACCAGTCTGCCAGAGCTTAGCGTGAGCCAGCATGGTCAACGCCTGTTTCTTCCTGCAGGACCTGAAATTCATGTCTAGTTTCACTGCTTTGTCCCATCTTGCATTGCATGTCCATGTGTCCTGTGCTTTCTTGTCTTCTCAGGGTGTGTGTAGCTGTAGGAGTGTGTGCGCAAGGAAGTCCAGACCGTGTCCTGTGTGAGGGCAACATAAGGCTTGTGTATGAAGCCTTGCTGGGCTGTATGAACGACTACAGCACGGACAGCAGAGGGGACGTAGGGGCCTGGTAAGTTTGCATGCCACCTTGGAGGTGCATGCTTGTGTTGCACAGTATACAAGTGCAATAGTGCTATCATGGTACTCAAAACTCAGAATAAAGGTACTGCCTTGGTTCACAGTAAATGCTGTTCTACTTGAACTCCATCTTTTACATCATGAACAAAAAGGTCTCCCTGTGGTTTTCTGCCAAAAATAAGAGCTCTATGGTTTAATGTTTAAAAGCAAAGAGATATGAAGACAGCTATTGTAAGCTATTATTAAGCTATTAGTCATGTAATATTACTGTTGCTCTGTAAAATAAATGTATTATTCATTTTATTTAAATACTTTTTTTATTTTACAGTACACTAGTATTACTATAGTAATACATTTCTTTATTGGTTTGTTTAATTATTATAATTTAATAAAATAAAAATATTTTAACAATGACAACTATTATTATTATTATTATTATTAACTTATTTTACTGTACAGTAGTATTACTATAGTAATACATTTCTTTTTGTTTAATTATAATTTAGTGAAATGAAAATATTTTAATAAGTATTATTATTAGTCTTGGGTGAATTTTTCTTTATATCCTCATTATATAATAATGATAAGTTGAATCTGTTTAATGAAGTCATTTAGTTTTTTTTTTAGATTAATGTCAAAATAATGCAATGAAATTTAAGCAACAATTTAATGTCTTTCAATGTATCTTATTATTTGGTTAATTATTTGTCATTTAATGTATATAATTATGTATAGCCCCAATATATTAAATTAATTTAGCTTTTAAATTTTAAGTTTCACGTAAATTTTACTTAATTTGTCTGGAATTTAAACTTGAAGTGGCAGATATTGCAATTCTACGTCATATTGCCTAAAAATATAACACTGAACATGTTTATTGTTCCACTGCCCCCCGGCCTGCCCCATGAGTGATGCATTCCTCACATTCCCCACAGGTGCCTCCAGGCATAGCAAAACCTCAGCATGATGCTGAAGATTTCAGCAATCAACATGTGCAACGTCATAGTTCCTTAATGACTAACAAAGCGTCAACAAATATTTGAAGCATCTTGTTTGTGATTGTGGTTCTCTTGACAGTCACATTGTAGCTCTGACTCTTCGTTCTCTTTCTGTTTCAGGGTGAGGGCGGCAGCAATGAGCAGTCTTATGGACGTGACCCTGCTGGTGGTGGCATCTGCTCCAGAGCTCCTCTCCTCTGACCTGTAAGGCACTATCAGTCTCCCTTAACTTCAGTCACAGTTAACCAAATGCACATTGCAGACAGATATTTTTTCTCATTTTCTGTAGTGTTCAGCGTATGATGTGTTGCCTGGCCCAGCAGGCTGCAGAGAAGATCGACCGATACCGAGCCCATGCTGGCACCGTTTTTCTGCGTCTGCTCCATAGCACGGAGCCCACAATACCTCACATTCCCCACCGGGAGGAGCTACTGAGCATCTTCCCTCCGTGAGTGCCACACCTGCTCAGGAATGTTAATATAGTCCAGTTTTACAAACAGACCTACTGCTTGGTCACAAATCGCCATATTTGTCTTTTGCGAAAAATTTATATGAATGTTCTTGAACCCCGATAATTGCTGCTTGCAGCTATATTTATTATTATTATTATTATTCAAATTTTTCTTCCCTAAATTGATTGTGCAGACAAAACTGAAAGCCTAGAGACATGAAACTTGGCCAAATGGTAGTACTATTGCTCGCTACTCAGGCGCAAAGAGTCACCCTGACCACCCTATAGGGGGCACTACAGTGACAAAAAAAAATGCAAAATCACTCATAACTACTAGACCGTTCGTCTAAAGTGTTTTATATAATTGGAATCCTTGGGTCAAGACAAACAAAATGAATATCTCTGATTTCATTTTCATCATTAATTTTTTTTCCGCCCTAATGGTTTTTGTACAAACCCTACTTTTGCGAGCTAGCCCTAGGTTTAACTAAATAAACCAATCTGACTAAAACGTAGTTTGCACTTGATGCATTGACAAAAGCACTCGCTAAAAAAGTGACGTTGCAATTCTTAGTCACCGTTTCCATGCAGTTTTGTACAGGCATCTTTAATACCAATGTTTTAATTGGACGAATTTGAGAAAAAATAGCAGATATGCCTGTTTACCAAACACTTTCTGCGCCAGACAATCACAGGTAATGTATTTTTAATCACTTTTTAATGTAAGTTGCTTGTTACAGCTCATCGGTTGCATTGAAAAATTTGTGATGCACTGAAATTTTAGCAGCTAAAAATATTTGGCTCAAAATGATTTTTCGGTTTTGACTAAAACAGGCTGAGATAAATTATTTCACTATTGATGTTTATTTGATGGCGCATTTTGTAGCGCATTTGTTATTTTTGATATAAAACAAAGTCTGAGCTTGAATCTCTGTCAATTTTATTTGAAATTAAAGCAATAATGTCATTTTGACGGTAGTGTGACAGATTGCTGTAGTGCCTCAGTTCAAGCAGAACTTGAACCGATCATCTCTTCCTCTACTACTAGTTATAGCACCAAATAAACGTGAATGAACATCAGAAGGTATGTTGAAAGATATAGTACAACTTTCTGAAATGTCATGTCTCATGTAATCGTTCAATCGTTGTTTCAATCGTGGAAAGACATCAATAAAATAGCTTGTGATCATTGTAATGTAACATAACATTTACCTCAAGAAAGCCATTCAGTTTCCCTAAACTCGTTAGATAGAAAAAATGAGTTCTAAAGAGAAGCATTCATATTGTATGTTTGAATAAATCTGTCATGAAAACAAGTTTTTATTACAGCCACCTGTTTATATTTCAGCAACAAGTCATTAAAAGGTTTGTATAAAAAATGCCTTGTGTGCAATTAAGATTTTTATCCACAACTTTTATTTGTGGGTTGATTATTATATAAATGTGATTTAATTTGTTGATTTTTAAATAAACTTTAGTTCCAGTTTTCAGCTAAATTAAAACTTTAATTTCGGTTTTGGTAAAAAGTTTTTTCTCTGTATCACTACTTAGCGCAAGAGGAATGAGGACGTTTCTTTTGGTCAGTTGCAGCTATAATTTTTGGCTATTTAATTTTTATAAACTACATTATATTGTACAAAAACTAAAAAAACTTGTTTGCCTTCAGATATTGCAAGGCATGTGTTCAGTCACTAAGAGCTGTTCTAGTTTTTTTTTTTTTTTTTTTTTACATTGAATGAAAATTAATGGATTTTTTGGCCTAAATACTGGTTTAAGTGTCTTAGTTGTCTACCCACACCTCTCTGTACCTCTGATTTGATTTGCGTGCAACAGATGCGTCAGGAATTAACACGGCTTACATTATGTCATTAAACTTGGGAGGTGCACTTTTGCATTGAAGTTTCTGGAAAGAACATCTTTTTATTGCTTACAATTTTAGCTGAAGTTCAATAAAAGTCCCATCCCTAATGCTTCATTTGTTTTTATCCCTGACCTCTTGTGTTTTTTTACATGTACCCTAGAGAGAAGGGAAAGTCCCTCAACTGGAACGCCGCATCACAAGCCTTTCCTCACATCATGCAGCTGCTGCGTCTGCCTCAGTACCAGTACCACACGCTCCTGGGTCTCTCCGTGTCTGTGGGTGGCCTCACCGAATCTACAGTAGGCCACCACATAAACACAACCATTAAAACACAACTCACCCTCAGCCGCCTCTTTTTCCCTTGAGAGGCTTAAAGTATAATTTGTTAAAATAAAGAAAAGGGGATTTTAACCTTTTTGAAGGTTAAAACACAGTATAAAAACAGTATAAAAAATATTTTTCAGTCATACTTTTAAACACCAATTTAGTGCTGTAGATTAATAAGGTAACACTTTACAGTAAGGTTTCATTTGTTAACAATAGTTTAATACATTAGTTAATATTTCTACAGCATTTATTATTCTTGTTAAATGTTAATCTCAATGTGTATTAATATATTTATAAGATCAAAGTTGTATCTGTTAAAGTTATTGCACTGAACTAACATGAACATTTCATTAACTAACATTAACAAAGGTTATTAAATGCGGTAAAATTGTTTCTCATTGTTAGTTCACATTAGTTAATGCATTAATTAATGGTAATAAATGAGACCGTTAACACTTTACAGTTACACTTTATTTTAAGGTGTCTTTTTTACACTGTAATTATACATTTAAATACTGAGTACTGTTAAGTAACTACATGTACTTACTATAGGGTCAGGGTTTGGTTTGGTTTAGGGTTATTTGCATGTACTTATGCATAATTTATATGTATTACTACAGTAACTACATGTAACATATGTAACAATGACATTGTAAAATAAAGTGTTACCCACCTTACAATAAAATTCATTTGTTAACATTAGTTAATGTATTAACTAACATGAACTAATAATGAGCAATACATTTGTTAATCTTTTTTAATGTTAGTAAATAAAAATGCAGCAGTTAATTGGTTTTTCATGTTAGTTCAGTGCATTAATGTTAACAAAAACAACTTGATTTTAATAATATATTAGTAAATGTTGAAATTAACATTAACAAAGATTAATAAATGCTGTAGAAGTGCAGTTCATTAATAGTTTGTTAAATAATATTAACTAATGAACCTTGTTGTAAAGTGTTACCAACCATATATAATTTACTAGTTAATAAAAAAAAAAAAAAAAACATTTACAACAATAATTAACATTACTACATTGCATAATGCTTAACGAATAAGTTAGTTGTTCATTCTAAAAGGTGAAAATGGAAGAAAATTGATAAGATTATATTTACATATAAATATAAATATATATATATATATATTTCAGCATAATTTCTCTAGTCTTCCATGTCACATGATTCTGTGCTGATTTGCTACTCAGTAAACATTTCTTATTTTTATTATCAATGTTGAAAACAGTTGTGCTGCATTATATTTTTGTTAAATATAAAATATCAGCATTTATTTGAAATATAATTTTTGTAACATTTTAAATGTATTTACTGTCACCAAATGCATTCTTGCTGAATAAAAGTATTAATTTCTTAAAAATATAAAAATTTTAACATATGTTAATATATTTTAAGTATAGAAATCTGTATCTACTCCTTTGACCCCATGGAAATGGGTTCACAGACCCTTAATTGAAAATAAATCTACCATATAACCAGACCAGAGCCATCAGAATATCAATGGCGAGGAAAAACACCCTAGGTTAGTAATTTAAGAAACGGTTCAATTAGAATATATTACATGGTGAGAAAAGACACAAAAGCGACCAACAGAGGGAGCAGTCGACACTCTGTTCTCCAGAGAGTCTGTCTATGATGACCGTGGTCAGGAGTGTGAATAGTTTCAGGTAAATTTAGACTATTAGACCATGTAGTTTTACTTTTCTTAGCTTCATTTCAGATTTGCAAGAATTGCAACACAAAAGCGGTCGGTTATTTTCGGTTTTCAAAAATAAGCTGGTGTTGAAATGCTTTGGTGTTTTAAGAAAATTTCTGACATGTGTTTGAATAAACTGAAATTTTGCCACAAATGCAAGTCTGTGCCCATCCTGGCCTCAAAGTGCACAGGGTGTAAATGGCTTAGAGGCGAAACCACAGCTCCTCCAGTGGGCCAGGCTTCGTTCAAAACAAATTTAGCTGGAACGGAGCAAGTGGGATTGGCACTGTGTGCCTTTGCATTTGCACTCATGCATTCGGTGGTAAATGAGAGCCCCTGGAGGGATCTTCAGCTCATCAGCTCTCATATACTTGATCTTTTCCTTTCTTCTTTTCTCTATAATGCTGTTTTTTATTAGCATGTTCTTTCTTCCAGTACTTATTTTCCTGTGATGCAAAGCTAGATTTTCAGCATCATTACTCCAGTCTTCAGTGTCACATGATCCTTCAGAAATAATTCTAATATGATGATTTGATGCTCAAGAAACATTTCTAATTATTATCAGTGCTAAAAACATTTACACATTGCTGCTTCATATTTTTGTGGAAACTGAACAAGAAAAAAATATATATTATTGACACCCAATTTGTTTCTCAAGATTATCACTATTATTCCGGCTCATTTTGGGTTTAGAGATTGAATTTGATTTTAACATTTGATAACATTTAATAACAAATTAATGTATTTGAATGAAAATGCAATTTTCAGGGAGTTATTTAAGGCTTAAATTCTTATTTCTATATCTAAAGTCTGGTATATATAAATTATTCTTTCTCCATCCCACTTTCTTAGTGTTTTAGGCTCAGTGCCTCTGCTCCAGTGGCTGTTGGGACATCATCTTTGAGCATGATTTTAAGCTCTTTTGTTATTTATAGCCACCAGTGTTTGTTGATGAAGAAAAAAAATAATGTAACGATCTTTAACGGGTGCTTTGAGCATAGTAAACGTCAACTCATCTGCCAACTGGACCTATAAATGAATTCCCCATTAGATGAGGCAGAGTTTTCCTCCCCCTCTTTTTTTGTTTAGAGCCACGGTAGAGGTTACACTCTCACCTTCAGCCTGGAACTGGGTGATCTCTCTGAGCCAAAATTGCTGGATAAATGAGAGGTTCTCACAGGCTCAACACTGAATGATTGAGCTTCTCTCTGAATCTTAGCTCCCTCTGGACAGCAGGAGATCGGACTGATACCTTACATAATCATGCGCCATCTGACCCCTCCCACAGAGAGTTGTGGGTAAATGGTCAAGATGTGGAGCGAAAGCAATGCTTTCTCTGCTGATTTTCATGTTTTCTCAGTGAAAATATAGGAACATGCTGTCTCATACATCACGCTCCCAAGTTCCATTATTTGACATGACTTGGACTGAATCACAGACTGTCTGAATTGAGATGAAATTAAAAATCTATTTTCTATCTATTTATAATTTCCTGAGTAAATGACATTCTCTCTGGTGGCGAATGCAGGTCTTAAACCTGAATGGGTTTAAATGATTGGAGGTTAAACCCAGTTAAACCAGTCCCTGCAAGTTCATGCTCCTCTTACTCCACTTTTATGTGCGGTGACCACAACTCAAAATCCAATCAACAATCGATTCATAAATCCAAGTCCCTCCCCTACTTTTTCTCTTTTTAATCTGTTACATTTGGATTAGTCTCGCGTAGTCAGACCTTCAGACTGATGGCAGAAGGTCTGGACTCCATCGCAGCTTTTATTGGCCAAGCACCTCCCAAGACAACATCTGAGCGACATATAAAGAAACCAGTCTCTACAATAACAGACCGGCGTGTACTGAATAAATTACTTATTCAAGAACGTTGTGCAAGTTCCCTACAACAATGAACTTTACATACTTTTGAAAATCCAGTGTTTAGTTAATCCCGAGAAGCGCTGATTGTCACAGTTGTAAACACGACGGCTTTCTTCTTCCATGAGGGGGTTTGGCATCATGACGGCTTCGTTTCCAGGCGGACCGTTAAAGAATGTGGCATGCACGTCTTTCGGAAAACCTGGAGAATTCAACCAATTAGATGATGACTTCAAAACACCTTAAGTGTTTCCCATTTTGTGTGTTTTATGCAGCAGACATTCATCCAGTGATCCGTGGGCGTGACGTTTAAGGCGGAGATTACACTTGAATGTTCAACAGTGTGGAAGAAAAGATCGGCCATGACTTTTCTTTCATTGTGACTTTACATTCCACCGGCTCCCCTGCATGTCTCTTTCACAGTTTATTATCTGGCTTCAAACTGTGATGTGATCGCAATGCATCTTGATTTTATGGATCAATCCACAAAAATAGAAAAAATATATAAATATGAAATGTATATTCTTTCGACGTAGAAATACTCAAAACCACGGTGTGAAATTAGAACAAAACAAAACATTACACACTTCAGCTATTAAAAAGCTGTGTTTAATAATTATTCAGGAATTAATACTTGTATTTACCAAAGCATATGCCAGACAAAACTTTACATATACATATAAATGCCATGTGTTCAACACCATAAAAATGACACAGAGAGCACATATATGCAGCACCATATATACTATGAAAATGCAAGTTTACAAAATTAATTGAACAGTTACAGTAAGACTTCAGATAAGTGGACAAAAAGCCTTAAAAATGTTAAACAAATCTTAAAATTTTACAAAATCTTAAAGAAAGAAACCAACCAACCAACATCCTTCCTTTTTTTTGTCCTAAATGCCACAACACAGTTGTGAGGTGCAGTGTATCACATGCTTTGATGTTTATCATTATCTCATACATAGTCACATAAAACAAGTTGTTGTTGAACTAGTCCTGGCTTGTTTGGTGCCTTAAGTGAATTAAAACTCTTAGAAGTTCTATATGTAAATACAAGAGTGCTCACCTCTTGCTTGTCAATACAAGCCAATAATTGATACATCTCAGAGATGCCAATTCATGTGTGAAAATGATTTTTTTTTTTTTTTTTTTCCTCCCAACCATTCTTTCACAATTTGAGCCTGGTGAATCTTGACATTGTCATTTTGGAATATGGTCATGATGTGTCTTCCTACATGGTTGTTTAAGAAATGAAAATCTACACACTCCATCAATTAATGTTAGAAGGACTGTTGCCAAACATATAACATGCTAGAATAATCACTGCATTATCTAGTCATAGTATTTGCCTATTTAAATCCAAATTGCCTATTTACAGCAACTTTTTTTGGCTGGGCAGTGTATAATGACTAAATATAGTTAATAAATTACAAATAATAATTAATAAATATATTTTTAACCATTTAATATACAAGTCTCTCACAAGTGAAAACTTCTTTTGTGTATCTGCAGGTGCGTTTTTCCTCTCAGTCCTTATTCGAGTACCTGAAGGGCATTCAGCAGGATGCCGCAGCGCTTCAGCAGTTTGGAGACACATTGTTACGCATCTTCAGAGATAACCTGCGCAATGACAGGTACAACTGCACTGCAAAACACAACATAGCCACAAAACAGCTGCATATGTCATACAAATGCAGGGAGAAAGAGGTGGGCGGTATGATCAAAAATCTTATATCACAGTATCAGTAATTTGGCATCATGGTAATGTTGTATATGTTTGTAAATTCAACAACTACTACAAAGAAAATGCTTTATATATTAAATAATAATATGGTAATGTTTATTGTTGCCTTTTTTCTTTTATTTTTTAACTTTGAGGCTGCGAACCAAATGATATGATTATATTTTGTATTTATACTATATATTTTGATTCGCCCACAGGGTTTCTGTACCTTTGCTGAAGATGGTGGACCAAATTCTCGCTAATGGCTGTTTTGAACTCTTCACCAGCGAGGAGAGGTGAGCGTGGGAAAGCCCAGCGTATATTACTGCCTCCCTTGGCTCAGATACACAGACCATCCAGAGCTCGGCAGGAGAGATGATATCATGACAGAAATACACAGAAAGGACTCACACAGGGAACCTTTGGGAGAACTTAAGATGAGCCTGGCCAAGTCATATGTTGAAACGGGGAGACAAAGTGAATGTGTGTGTCGGTTTGTTTTTAATCCGATGTCATTTTTTTGTTTTGTTTTCAGTCATCCTTTTTGCGTAGAGCTGCTGTTGCTCTGTAAGGAGGAAATCAAGAAGTCTAAGGATGTCCAGAAGTTGTTGTCATGTATAGCAGTGTAAGTGTAGTTGAATTTCCAACACTCTTGTGGATACATGGGGCAAATAAGGGGCAAATAAAGGCCAATTCACACTGCACTGACAGACTAACACTGATATTCACCATATTACAGCACGTCACTTCTCAGACATTCTAATTCCGATTCAACATGTTCAATCGGCAAAAACAAGTTCCAAACAACTCCAACAGTGGTAACACACTGAACCGAAAACATAAGACGAAGTGTGAATTGGCCTTAAGGATGTGGAAATGGACAAATCTAGTTCCTTGAAATGTAGTTTTAAAGTTCAAGTTCGTGAAATGCAATCTCTTGAAAAACACTTATAACATAAAAAAAAAAATAATAATTAATATCTCTAAAAATGTAATTTGTGCCATTTCAGGTGTGAATTCTGGTTTTAGTGTGATCTCTCTTCTGATTGTTCACTTTTTCTGAGCACTCTCTCTCTGATTGGTAGGGCTGCATGATAATGGTTAAAGGATTAATTCACTTCAGAATTAAAATTTCCTGATAATTTACTCACCCCCATGTCATCCAAGATGTTCATGTCTTTTTTTCTTTAGTTGAAAAGAAATTGTGGTTTTTGAGGAAAACATTCCAGGATTTTTTTTCCATATAGTGGACTTCACTGGGGTACAGCGGGCTGAAGGTCCAAATTTCAGTTTCAGTGCAGCTTCAAAGGCCTCTACACAATCCCAGATGAGGAATAAGGGTCTTATCCAGCTAAACGATCGGTCATTTTCTAAAAAAATTAAAATTTATATACGTTTAACCACAAATGCTCATCTTGCACTAGCTCTGCGATGCGCCATGCATTATGTAATCGCGTTGAAAATGTTTTGCTAGATAAGACCCTTATTCCTTGGCTGGGATCGTGTAGAGCACTTTGAAACTGCAATTTGGACCTTCAACCTGTTGTACCCCACTAAAGTCCACTATATGGAGGAAAATCCTGGAATGTTTTCCTCAACAACCTTAATTTTTTTTCGACTGAAGAAAGAACAACATAAACATCCTGGATGACATGGGGGTGAGTAAATTATCAGGAAATTTTAATTCTAAAGTGAGCTAATCCTTTAAAGGTGCAATATGTAATAATGTTGCAGTAAAATATCCAAAAAACACTAGGCCAGTGTTATATATTTTGTTTACTTAAGTACTTACAATATCCCAAATGTGTCCAACTATTTGTAAATCGTGAGGAAAATTTCAATTTTAACCAAGGCTCCGGGATGTGTGAGGAGTCGGCTGTCAATTGCGTCACACCCGCGTTACCCTCGGTCTGCCTTGGTTTTCGAAACCATGGAAACACCAAAGACGCTTTAATATATTACACGTTTTAATAGACAAGGGAACAACTGTTTTGATATATTTATAGACAGAAAACAAATTATTGTTATATAGCTCAACACGTTTAGTCTTATTGTTTAAGTCTAATTTTCTTGATTTTTTGCGAGTACCATGCTTTACCATGCCTCAGAGAAAAACACTATTTTGTGAAGTAGCTAACATAGCATAATTAGATGCAGCTTTATTTTTAGTAACAGTAATCCAGCATTTTCTTCATCATACAATACGTTTTAAAATGAATTGCATGCCATTTATCAACACAAGCCATTCAGCATTTAATATGATATGCTAAAATCTTACTGCAGTGTCTCACAGCAGCCGGCGAGCGAACGCACAGAGTAACGTTATAACATAATTTTTAACACACTCAAATGTATCTAATATGATAAGCAGAGCTGTGTTACCTCATACTCATTACCGGAAAAGCAGAAGCATCATAAAAGTTCTGCTGCTCGTAAGGCGTGTGTTGCGCAAGCACAATCAGCTCCCACAACACTTGGTCCTGCTCTGCTTCATACTACTGTAACGTTAATAATTGCATCCACGAACATGATTTCTTCCTGAACATGAACCGTCCGTTGAGTTGAAGACTGCATGTCCTCAGATTCTGTGCTCAAACCTTTGTTCTGAATAGGCCTCTAGCGGACAGAATTCTTACATACTGCACCTTTAACTGATAATCACGACAATCTGGTTTTGTTTTTTTTGTTGTTGTTTTTTTACATTTCATCACAATTATTGTACTTTCACATAAGCACAAATCAAGCGAACATCAACATCAATGAACACACTCTTTACATTATGAATACTGGTACAACACTGGTAAACCAGTGATTAACTCCCTAATATTAACTCCCAACAATTCCAAATTGGATTGTTTTTCTATTAAAACATCAACAAAAATGAATTTGTACTGTGGCACAGAGGTTGTGTGTATTTATTTAGCAACAATCGATCAAAATCACAAACAATATAGTCAACATTTATGTTTGGATGTATTACAGTTCATCACTGAGGTTTGCTTGCAGATTTTGCCACAAAAAAAAACAAAAAACGACCAGCTGTATTACACTTTCATTTGGACAAAATATTGCAGTGGAGATCGCTAAACTCCAACTTACTGTTTGCTGGTGTTTTCAGATCATCAGCACTTTTTTTTCTCAGAGAAGAGAGAGCTTATACACGTGGTTGGCAGGTTGGAAAGATAATCAACATTCTTTTAATTATCGACATCGGCCGGTCATTTTTTCTGTTTGCCCGATAAGTGTCAGAAGTGTTTATTTTGATCGTGCCAGGACTTTTTTGACAGCAGATGCGCAGGAGCTTTCGTTCTCCGTCTTCATTAGTTCACTGTCTTTGTTTAACAGTTCTAAAAAAAAATATTAGCCAGAACTGTTAAACAAAGAAAGCGAATAGTATATGAAAAAAGCTTTTAGTAGTAGTAGAAAAGCAAACTCTATAATACTTTCTCATGTAGGGTGAATTCAGGTTGATTGAGACACTTTTTTGCCATTGAGATGACTGGGAAAAGTGTCCCAGTCAACCTGAATTCAACCCGTCTCTATTTATTTCGATATCTAATAAACATTTAATTTCACGAACCTCACAAACTTTGGTGAATCCATCTGTGAGATCCTCTGAAGTGTGCTTTTATATCACTACTCCCTAAGATATTGGCATCAGCCAATCTGTCGATCGCTAGTTAAACTGCACCTTTGTGCAGCCCTTCTGATTGACTCCCTCTCTTTCACGCAGGTTCTGTGGAATGGTGCAGTTCCAGGGGGATGTGAGGAAGAATGTCTTGGTGCAGCTGTTGATTTTGCTCTGTCACCCCTTCCCTGTGGTGAGACCATTAGTAGACCACTTCAGCCCAGACTTAGTCTAGGCACTTCTGATGTAATTCCGGCTCCATTGTCTCTCTTGGGTCTGTAGATCAGGAAGACGACTGCCAGCCAGGTATACGAGATGCTCTTGACCTACGATGATGTCATTGATGATGATCAAGTGCTGGCTGATGTCATGGCTTCGCTTAGTGACACTAATTGGTGAGTGTTGACACGGGGCTTATTGGAGGATTATGATGAAGAACTTCAGCACAGCTACTGATTTTATGGTCGTTTCTTGTTTCCTGTCTTAGGGAAAGTGACATCGCTACTGTGCGGACCCACAGGAATCAGCTCTGCGATTGGTTAGGAGTGCCAAGGCCGACTCTGTTAGCAAAGGTAACACATTTAGGCATCTAAAGAGGTTTTATAGGGGAACATTTTGTAGTGTGGGGGCTGTTGCATCATACAACATCTGACATCCAGATGCTGCCTCCAGGGTTACACATCCACTTCTGGGAGAACAAGGTGTTTTTATGCATTTGTGGGTGTTCAGGTCCTCTAATCGGACACGGAAACCATTAGGCTTCAGTTACCAGAAAATTTGCAATTATTCTGTGGTAAATATGCCTTTCTCCATCAATAGGTAGACTTTCTGTACAGCTCAACACAGCCCATTGCTACAATGAAATAGATGAGAATAACTTTTAAAAAATAATAAAATAGTACATTTGTGTATATATGTGTGTATGTACACTACTGTTCAGTGTTTGAGTTCAGTAAGATTTTTCTCTTTTCTCGAAAGAAAAATACTTTTATTCAGCAAGGATGCATTAAATTGGTCAAAAATGTCATTAAAGACATTTGTGATATTATAAAAGATTTCTTTTTCAAATAAATGCTGTTCTTGAAAGTTTTTAATCGCTAAAGAATCCCTTAAAGTATAATGGGTTCCACAAAAATATGAAGGAGCACTACTGTTTTTAACATAATAATCAGAGATGTTTTTTGAGCATCGAATAATCATATTAGAATGATTTCTGAAGGATCATGTGACACTGAAGCAAAGCTGAATTTTCAGCATCGTTACTCCATTCTTCACAGGAATAAATTGCATTTTAAAATATATTAAATTAGAAAACACTTATTTTAAATTGTAATTTCACAAAATTGCTATTTTACTGTATTTTTATTAAATATTTGCAGCCTTGGTGAGAATAAGAGAATAAAAAAATTAAAAAAAACAAAAAACAAGCAGCATTGTAAATATTGCATTGAATTTAATTAGCTTTTCATTTGGCCAGTGGGTTTTTATAAAGACAAAGTAATTAAAATAACTTTGCTATCCCTCCTTGTCCCCCAACTTGTGAGAGTGTTATAATAGAAATGTTTTAAACAGCATCTCATATTTAAACCTCATTAGGAAAACAAAATACATTAAAGTTTGTAAGTTCCATTCATTGTAAACTGTTCGAGAAATATAAGTTTTAATACTGGTATATCTCAGAATTTTTCAGTTATGCCATGTAGAGATATTAAATATTGGCAAAAGGCAGAAAGTGCAATTAAATTGTTTTCGCTTCATCTCCTGAACTTTTCAACCTCAATTAAAAAAAAAAAAAAAAAACGAACCTATTGTCTATTATCAATCACCTACTGTACCCCTGAAACAAGACTCATTTCATTTTAAAGTGGTGCCTTTATGTTGGTTTTAGTGCATTTATCATCTTTTCATTTGTTTGTTTGTTTCAGACTTCACCCCAGTAGTTCCACTCAGTCTCACCTGGACAGAAGCATGTCACCTGACAGCCTCTCTGCACTGCGTTCAGTCTGGACATCAGGGCCAGATTCCTTATGTCTTCTCTGCTGTCAGATAATGTTATCCATATAATCGTATATGACCTGTCATCATTAAATTCTAAAGTAAAATGTCTTTGATCTCGGTGATTCATTTTTTTTTTTTTTTATTATAATTTCCAAGTCTACAGAGTTAAGCTTGCCTTACTACACTGTAGGAGCAATCTAGTTTTCTCTTTTAGTGCATTTGTTTTAATGAAATTATATTGCAAATTATTTACATTATTATTAGAAATGATTTTTCATGTACAGGTCATAGCATTTCATTCAGAGGCATATGAGGTGGAGGATCCACTTCCATATCTAACTTGTTCCAACACAAATTCAAGAAATCGTTTACCCAAAATGAAAATTCTCATAATTTACAAAACCAAATCCATGAACAAATCAAATTTTTTGAGGCTGTGCTTTTCAATAAACCAGTTCAAACAGTTCACAAATCTGACTTGGGTCATATGGACTGCTTTTAAAGGGATAGTTCACCCAAATGTGAAAATTCTGACAGATCTCGCCCCCCATTGACTACCATAGTATTTATTATTCCTACTATGGTAGTCAATGGGGGGCAAGATCTGCTTGGTTACAAACATTCTTTCAAATATCATCCTTTGTGTTCAGCAGAAGAAAGAAATTCATACAGGTTTGGAACAACTTGAGGGGGACTAAATTATGACACAATTTTCATTTTTGGGTGAGCTATCCCTTTAAGGTGATACTTTAAAAGCTTTCTGAAACTTTAATGCTATGTTTTTTTCCTATTTGGAACTTAATAGCAGCTATGATATGGAAAGAGCTGCTTCAAGATTATTTGAAATATCTTTGTTCCACAGATGAAACAAGTCATGTGGGTGTGAAATGGACTAATTTAATAATTAATGATCTTTACAACAGAACTAAAACAACACTGAACTGACTTTAGCTGAACAGTGACACTGTTTTGTCATTGTTCAGTGAACTATGTTTGCATCATTGAAGCATTATTTTCCTGTTTATCACTGTAAAGTGGCCTTGAAACAATCTGTATTGTATAAAGAGCTATAAAAAATAAAAGGTGACCTGACTTGAAATGATGACATGAGGGTGAGTAAATGGTGACATTTTTTTTAGGACAACCATTTCTTTAAGCCCAGCTTGTGTTTGTCATAGTAAAGTGAAATAGTATAGTAAAAAATATTGATAAAAAAAAAACAAAAAAAAAACTCACAATTACTAAAACTTTAACTAAAATCAGGATAAAAACAGAATAGTAAAAACCATAATAAACCATAATAAAAACCAAAAACCATAATAGTATATCAGTGATAGTAAAACAACACTGGTGCCTTTTGGCTCTTATTTTTACCACCTTCAAATTGATAATTGGGTTTTGAGAGAACATAGGTGCACAGAGACCTGTAGGAAGATTACTTCCTTCTCTTACACCCTCAAACAATTAGTTCCCCCACTTCATTCCCCTCCGTCACAGCCAACACAACAGCTTTCCAGACAAGCAACTTAGCAATGAAACTCAATCTAATCCACCTCATTATACTCCAGGGAAAGTGTTAACATTTACAGGAGAGGAAGCCCTGGCAGTGGACAGATGCAGCTTGGCAAGCTCTTTCCAGTCCTGGCTTCTTCTGGCGGCGTGTATCCGTGTGGCTGATGTCTGACTGTGGGCCGGACGAGGAAGCCTGGCGCTCTCTCACACTCAGCCCAACCCAACTCGACTCTCACTTTGGGCACGGGCTTTACTGGAGCTTAGAGAAGAACCCACATGGTCTCAAAATACACAACAGCACTCCTGGCTAAAACAAAGGTCTGATTGTTGAGTTGGAGCCCTTGGATGGAAGGGGTCTCATTCTTTTAGAGAGGCACAGTAGATGAAGTAGTTCGATTTCTATTACTGCCCGTTGGGTAATCAGGATTTGGGCTCAAGTATGTCCTTGCATTCCCCCTGAACTTTTAGTAGTGTTTTTCTTTTCTTTTTCTTTTAGTTGAAGGAGTAATTCTCTCCAAAAGAAATATGTTGTCATCATTTACTCACCTGCATGTCATTCTAAAACTTTTTTCTTACATGAAACACAAAATTAGATGTTGGCAAGAATGTCCAAGTTGCTCTTTTCCATACAATGACGATGATAATAGGTACAGAAAAAGACAAAAGACGCCACATTATTAAGTACACATTTGCTAGTACCAGGTTGGACCCCTTTTTGCCTTTAGAACTGCCTTAATTCTTCATGACATAGATTCAACAAGGTACTGGATACATTCCTTAAGCATCACGCAGTTGCTGCTTGTGAATCTCTTGTTCCACCACATCCCAATTGATATCTGGTGACTGGAGGCCATTTGAGTATAATAAACTCATTGTCATGTTCAAAAAACCAGTTTGAGATGATTTGATCTTTAGAACAATGCATGTTATCCTGCTGGAAGTAGCCATCAGAAGATGGGAACACTGTGGTCAAAAAGGGATGGACATGGTCAACAATACTCAGGAAGGGTGTGGCCTTTAAACAATGCTCAGTTGGTACTAAAGGACAGAAAGTGTGCCAAGAAACTATCACTACACCACCAGCAGCCTGAACAATTCATGGATCCATGCTTCTTATGTTGTTTTTGCCAAATTCTGACCCTACCATCTGAATGTTACAGCAGAAATCAAGACTCGTCAGACCAGGCAACGTTTTTTCAAGCTTCTATTGTCCAATTTTGCTATAACTTTAAGGATGTATGAGAGTCACAGTGGATGAATCAGTGAATGATTTACATTTTGATTCCTTAAACAATGGTAATACATGACTTTAGAGGACTTGAAGTAAAGTACACGTCAAATGGACAAATTAAGAGTCTTGTCTGGATAAATCGCCATAAATGTTCCATGAATGTATAATAGAGGTTCCTACATTTGTGTTTCACAGAAAAAAAAAAATAATAATAATACTATGAGTTTGGAACAACATACCAGTAAAAGATGACTATTTAAGGGATAATTAACCCAAAAATGTTTAACGAAAACATTTCTCATGAGTTTCATAGAAGAAAGAAAGAAAGTCATATGGGGTTGGAATGACATGATGGTGAATAAAAGATTTTTCATTTTTTTAGTAAACTGTCCCTTCAGCTTTTAGTAATAACCTGGTTCACACTCACTTGTTGTGTTTAAGGATTGGTAAGGCTTGCTGGCATCTTAATGGAGAAGAAAATTATACGGTTATTAAGGCTATGCAGTTGTGTAAGTTGTGCTGGAGTAATAATAGGTCCTAGAACAATCACAAGGCATTTTCCAATTAAAAAGGCCAGACTGAGTTTTCATGCAGTAATGTACTGTAATATATGAAGACATTGTAGTAATAGCATTATAAATATCACCAGTTAAGCTGATTATGTTTTTTGAAAGTGTCCCCTATGCACTAAGAGTCTCCATAGTCATAGTCTCCACAGAAGTAAAGGGCCTTTGTTACGAAACCAGCCTGTCCTCCTAAAATTGAACTTAAATTGTCTGGGTGGAGACCAGGGACACAATTACATGGTGTTCTTAATGAGTGTCTCCATCTAAACTACATCTGTTACATTCTGTATGATAGAGAGACAGTGTAGTGAAAATAACTTGAATCATGTGAGTGACAGTTTGTCCCGCCCTCATGCCAGTAAACACGTAATTGGAGAAGAGAAGAGAAGAGAAGAGAAGAGAAGAGAAGAGAAGAGAAGAGAAGAGAAGAGAAGAGAAGAGAAGAGAAGAGAAGAGAGAGAGAAGAGAAGAGAAGAGAAGAGAAGAGAAGAGAAGAGAAGAGAAGAGAAGAGAAGAGAAGAGAAGAGAAGAGAAGAGAAGAGATGGTCATAGCTGGTTAAGCAGGCTGGTTTTAGGGGGGGTTTGGCCAATTCTTTAGATGTTCAGGCTGGGAGACCAACCGATCAACCAGTTAAAACCAGCTGAGCACCAGCTTGGCCAGGCATGGAGACCAGCTTAAACCAGATACATCCAGCTAAGACCAGCCAACCAGCTTAGCCTGGCCAAGTTATACAGTAATTTCCAAAACTATCGGATATGAATAGCAATCATTATGTCTAATGTTAGCATTGCCAAATTCAGGAATCAGAATTTCAGTTATAATTATCATGTCAATTTCAACTATAAAGCAGCTCTCTTCATGAATGTCTGACTTCTGTCTGGTTAAGACTAAATTTAAGAGATTACTATATTTCTTCCTATCAAATCGGATCTGGTTAGGATATCCCAACAAACAAAAATATATGACCCTGAACCGCAAAACCAGTCATAAGGGTAATTTTTTTGAAATTGCTAAAGCTAAAATAAGCTTTCCATTGATGTATGGTTTGTTATGATATGACAATATTTTGGTCGAGATACAACTATTTGAAAATCTGGAATTTGAGGGTGCAAAAAAATCAAAATGTTGAGAAAATTGCCTTTAAAGTTGTCCAAATGAAGTCCTTAGCAATGCATATCCACTCACAGAAATACATTTTTGATATATTTACGGTAGGAAATGATCATGAACGTGATTTTTGGCATAAAAGAAAAATTGATCATTTTGACCCATATAATGTATTGTTGGCTATTGCTACAAATATACCTGTGGGTCACATATGTTCTAAGAACGTTTTGCTAACGTTGTTCCTAATAAGTAGTGAAAATGGTATTTCTTAATATTTTCTGAACATCCAAAATGTCCATACAAACGTTAACAGAACATTCCATTTTTTATAATTTTGCAAACTTGGGAACGTTACTTTTGAATGTTCTCTGAACATTCTGAAACAATTAGTAATGTAGACGAAAGTCCAACTAAAATGTTAAAGAAACGTCGGTTCCATGAACAATGTATAAATAATGTTTTTATGTTAATGTTTTGAGAACATTATTAAAGACCCGATAACTTAGAATGAACATTCTATTAATGCTACTGGAAGAACATTTGTTCATAACTTGAGAATCTTGCCAGAATGTTAGACAAAGTTCTGAGAATGTTCCCTATTAGCTGGAATAGTGCTATGCACTGCTGATTCGTATTAAATCCTGTTGTTGTTGAAAGTTTCTTCCATCACTGCTGAGCAAAAGCAACACCACAGTCTTTATACACCTCACACAAACCCTGGGTGTTTAGTTAGTATGAGGTTTCACCTTCTCCACTCCAACCTTTTGTAATTCGAATTTAATTAATTTTGAGGGGAGAGAGATGGAAAGTTCAGTTAGTTTTTATCTGGCTGGTTTTCTGCAATAGCGAGGGGCTCTGCTACAGTGCCGAGAGTCAGGAAGAATGCTAATAATTCTGAAAGGCTTACAGTTGGCCGACAGTAGCCATGGCGATGGCTCCTGTACAATGGAGGCCTTTTAAAGAGGCCGATGGGGAGGGGGGCAGTTCTCATCTACTCAGCGGTGCGGTGATATTGCGAGCAGGCATTTTCCACTCTCCCCTGAGCTGTTTGTTATAGGATTAGGTGCTGCCTGTAGTGATCTGCACTATTCTGAGGTTAAAGTCTCTCTTTTAATAGTGTTTTAATAAAGTGCAAACTATGAACCCACTGGCTTTACAAGAAGGGAGCTTTATCTGCTTAGATTAATGTTGACTATAAGTATGTAGATACCCATACATGCTTGTTGAGCAGCTACAGCTCTTCTGGGAAAGCATTTTTATTAAGCTAGTTTGTTCTCTTCATATGAATAAGTGCATCCCATGTTGCACTGCATCATGGTAACTGCCCCTCTGAGAGTGAGGTGCATGTTTGAATGAATAAACTTACATCTCTGCACAATGCAGCCAATTCAGATGTCAATTTACACAAAGACCATGGCAAGTACTAGCACAAAGAAATATGTATAGCTTAATACATTTCTCCTCTCGTCTGCTCCTCCAGACCTTTTGAGTTTGATTACTATCCATTATCATTCAGTTATGTTTTTGGAGAGAACAATGTGTCCTCTTGTAGGGATCAGCGTTTGTCTAGAAAAAAGCATTCCAAGAAAAAGCCTTGTCGAGTTTCTTCTTATAGCTGTCTTGTTCAGGAAAAGAAAGGCATGTCTAATTAAACCTCATTATCTCACTTATCCATCGTATTCAATTACATCACCAAATGAGCCCCACCATCATGCTGGTAAGTATCTTATCTGAAGGCATGAGTTATTTTATATCATGCCAACAGTATCACAACATAGTTATGTTTGCTGAAATTCCTGAAAATTATTTATTTGGTATAAATTGTATGTCACGGGTGGTTGCACAAATAGCACAAAGCTGGATATTCCAGTAAACAAACAAGTTTTTAGTAATAAATCCAATCCCAGGGATCATATGTAGGAGAAACTCTGGAAATAAAAAAAAACACAACCATGTAAACAAACTAACAATTGGAAACTAATTTTTTGAATACAGACAGGCAGGCAGACAAGGCAAATAAACTAAAACAAAGCTGAACATAAATCAGCTGACGAGCAGCCGTGGTTGAACCAGGGTGCTGGAGGACTGAGGCGCAGCCAATGGGACTGAGGACCAGCCAATGGGACTGAGGACCAGCCAATGGAACCGAGGACCAAGGTGGAGCTGAAGGGGTAGAGGGACGAGGTGCAGCTGAAGCCCCAGCAACTATGACAACTGACCAAGACAAAGCTGGAGGGACGAGGGAGCCAGGTGGAGGGTTGATGGGCCGAGATGGTGTAACAGGCTCGACGGTGGAAGTGGAAGTATGGGCGGGGCTCCAGTCCATGCCGTCAAACTCTACAAGGATGCCCTCATTGGCGGACGTTGTTGTCAGCTTACGCAACTGGTCAGTTGACCTGAGGTCCTGGGATGATGTTGAGCTCTGGCGTAGGCTCTTGCGTTGGCACACGGCTCAGGCTCTTGGTCCTTGGGGATGTGGCTTTTGTCTGGCTGGGCTCAGGGTCCAGAGTGGGGCTGACATTGGCCTCAACCACGAGGCAGATGGTAAGAGGTGATTCGCAGGTAACCAACACCCACTATACAAACTCCGAGAATGACCCTCAAGGACCATCACTGGGCAGGCGTACCTTAGTTTGTTAATTGAGGATAGGCCGAAAAAAAACAGAGAGAGCGATCTGGAAAGCGTGTTAGACACGCCAGATCTAAGAAGTCCCTCTTTTTAGAGGTTCGGTGTTCTGTTACGGGTTGTTGCACAAATACCATGATGCTGGAGATTCCAGGAAATAAACACTCTTTAATAATGAATCTAACAGGGAACACATGAGAAACTCAGGAAATATAAAACACAACCACGTAAACAGATGCAAACAACACTGAACAAAGAACTGTGAGAACTCAAGGTATAAAGGGGACCTATTATGCCCCTATTCACAAGATATAATATAAGTATCTGGTGTCCCCAGAATATGCCTGTAAATATTCAGCTCAAAATACCCCACAGATAATTTGTTATAGCTTGTCAAATGTGGGTGTGAGCAAAAACATGCCATGTCTCTGTAAATGCAAATAAGCTGCAGCTCCCGGCCCCCTTTTCCAGAAGAGGGCAGAGCTCTAACAGCTTGTGCTTTGGGTACTTAACAAAAACAAAACTGGAGAACCTCACGCAGCTAAAATATAAGAAGTTGTCAGTAGCAGTGTTCAACTTTGCATGATCGAACCAGAGTTGGACACTGATGTAGAGTTTCAGGAAGTTATAACTTTTAGAATTCAACTGGACCTTTCTGAATGGTTAGTGGATAAATGTATGTAGTTGTTGTGGAGTCAAGTTAATTCAACTAATCAACTAGCATGTAACGCCATCATGTTAATCTTTTGTGCAAATCCAGCACAATATATAACACTTTACCTACTTTCTTTGGCACATTTCCTTCATAAATTCAACCACAGTGTCCCCAGTGGCTCAGATGTCGGGAATCATCACCAGTCATGGGTCACCAGTCTTACGTAAGAGTAGGGGGAAATCTGAAACCACACGTTTGGAGAGACTGTTTATGATTTATGGGGATTATAAAAAAAAAAAGGAGTGGGTTTATTTTTACCATTATAGGCTGGTTGTTTACACACACTGTGGACACACATCTGTGTTCAACTTGGTCCTTTAAATATGCAAGGGAGGCTAATTAACAGAAACTGAAACAGGTGCATAACATAATCAGTAACCAAGTAAACTAACTAGTGAGTACAGATAGGCAGGCAGACAGGGAAAACTAAAATAAATTTTTTTTTTTAATTTTTTTTATCTGTGCACATTTTTTATTATGAAGGTCACACATTAGTCACATTGGCTTTGCAGACTTACCACTGCATTGTGGTAATATTAATGTTCATTAAAAATATTGCTTTATCCTTGTACTTGTTGAATAGATAACAAATCTGTTTTACATTATTCAGTAGAATTTTGTGCCTTTACAAGTAAAGTTTTCAGCTGAATTTGCATTTTCAAAGTGGATCAAGACAACCTAAAAGTTATATAAATAACAAGACTGTGGGGAATTCACACACACACACACACACAATGGATAATGTTTTATGAAGAAAGAGCAGATGTTCTACTTTTGTGGTGTCCTGTGTGTAATGATATTCTTGTACATACCCAAATGATGGTTTCCACATGGTACATTAATTTTTAATTTGCTATGTTTATTTCAGCAGTTTCTAATAGGAACCAAATCTTCTGTATCTCATTAAGTAGAAGGGTTGGACAGTGAGTCATAAATTCAGCTCTGTTGGACACAGCCCTAGGTGACTATGTGGGGCCCTTTATAAAATCGTTATAAATATGTGGAATGTTTAATTACGCCCAGGTGGAACTACAGCACACAAGTCCTGGAGCTCCTAACACCTGGTGAGAGAGAAATGACACCCTGTGCTCATTAATGTCTCCTGGCCACAGACTGGTTGGCATTATCCTATGTGATAATGACCAGAATTTTATGAAGAGAAGCTGCGGTGGGTCTGTATTTAACGGACCCTGAGTCTCATTAAGGTAGCTGCTTTTGTGAGACAAAATAAAGAGGAATAAGGCACATCCAAAATGTGCAGACATTTTAGAAAAATGTTTACGGAATCTAAGTTTTGCCTGAGCTCATTGTTTTGATAGCATGACAGCTGCCTGCACTAATAACTTTCAAAGGCTAGTAAAAGAGGAAATTAACATTTATCTCACACAGAGTTAAGAACTGCTTTATTAAAGAGATAAAACTGAAAAACTAGCCGAGACAACTGTGAGAGAATTGTGATTTCATAACAATGATGTTTAAAAAATGAATGAGCTATTGTTTGTTTTCAGATAGGGATTTCTGCTTCACAAAGAATCATGTTTTCAGATCTCATGCCCTGTGTGTGGCGGAACGAGATTCTACAGGAAATGTTTTTAAGAAAATAGAGAGGCTATATGAAATTCTTGCCCTTCATCATCATGTTATCTATCATGTTAGCTAGTGGACTCAAACAAGAGGTCCCGACGCCAAACACGTGGCTCGCTCATGGATAAATATCTGTGGACATCCACAGATATTTCATTTTCAAGAATATAGAGGCCTAAGAAAGGGTATCTTTCTGTGAGGATGGCCAAATAATGTAATTATATGATTGAAATACCAGATATGTTGTAATTATATGATTACAGTAGAAATAGCAGAGATGCTATAATTATGATTATGACAGCTGATGCGGTCATTCTCCAGGAAACCGCACTTCTTATATCTTTCCAAAAGCCTTAATGAACAGTTTGAGAGGCATGCGTTCCCTGCCTTAGAAATTGCCACGTTGTTGTTAGGAATTATAGTAATTTGGGGACAGAGGCTGCTGGATCGCAACGGGAATGTGGGCTAATTGCTAAGTCGTGTGCTTTTATAGACCACAGGTTAATGGGCAGGCCGTTTTTATATAGCGCGTGCAGAGGGACGCCTATAGATTATCTCGCTAATTGACTCAAGAGGTCAGATTTGGTTGCTGACATGCGGTTGATGTCAAATCTAGACTAGCTAATGAAGTCATAGATTAGCTTAATTGACATGTTTTCAGCTTTATGTTTTTTTAGGCAATGTGCTGTGCTCATGCTTTTTTTTTTCTTTTCTTTTTTGGATTCTGTTCACATTTTAAATGGAGCAATGTGCTGTGCTTACATCATTTTTTTTTTTTATTGCTTTTGTTTAAATCCGATATGAAGTATGAACAGATAAACTTAGGCCATGTTTACACTAGTACGTTTTCGTTTTAAAACGGCGTTCCTTGTCTAAACTGGCATTTCCACAGCGTTTCAGAAACGATCTCCATCTATACTACATGACCGAAAACGCATGTCACATGACTGTTCATGCACGTACAAGTGTAAACAGTTGCCTCTTGCGCATGTAGGCAGCTGCAGTATTAGAAAAATGCAGAGTTTAACTGAACAATGGCTGCTAAAAATGACAAAGCCAGCAAAGATTGCAGTTCAGTCTCCATGTTATTGTTGTCATCAAGGATACGCAGAGCGACTGTGGGCAACCATGCCATCGTTTTCAAAAGTCTCAGTTTTGGTCAGTTTATACTGAAACGCAACCCTTCAGCATTTTCAAAAGTCTGTTTTTGAGGTTCAAAAACGCCGCTGTAGTGTAAACGACAGGCAAAACCGTAGCAAAACCAGTGTATTTTAAAACGAAAACGCAATAGTGTAAACAGGGCCTTAAAAGGGACAGTTCACCCAAAAATGAAAATTCTGCCATAAGGGTATTCAAGCTTAAAAACGCGCTATAAAAATATCATAAAAGTAGTCCAGTAATTGCATGGAAAAATGTACAATTTGGTAACACTTTACACTGAGGATCCGTTTGTTAACATTAGTTAACAAAAAATACTTCTAAACCATTTGATAATTAATATTAATTTCAGTTATTACTGATAAGTTACTAAAAACAAAAGTATCTGTTTTAATATCACTTAAAGGTGGGGTAGGCAATTTCAGAGAGGCTAGCAATAGTGAGCTAGCTTTGAAAGCATACGATCCCACCCTCCCTTCAGGGCGTCTCCAAAGCCACGCGTCCTTCAAAACACATGAACGTGCAGAGCAGAGTCTCCAAAGCGTCACAAAAGATGGCGTTAAATTACCTCATGTCTCAAAGCACATAACATTACAATAATAATGAATGTAAACAACTTACAGAGCTCTGACTTGTACCACCTGACTGCTGCAGATTCATTTTGGCATTGATAGTGTTGACATGGACATCCTGTCATTGCATTTGGACTGAATGCAGTGACTGGATGAATGTTTTTTGGTCCCGAGACTTCCACAGAAGATATATGTAATTTATTAAATATTTAGACCACTTCTATTATTGATCTATTAAAGTGTTACTTGTGATTCATTATGTAAGTCATAAAGGTTTAACTTGACGACATTTACTCAATGACATGAAGTTCAATAAATATTGAAAAAACTTTTGGGTGAACTGTTCCTTTAAAATCAGTGTCATTATGCCTGGTGTCATAACACCCAATCTGTTGGTGTTTGAATGAGCAGGGATGATTTTGTTTGCATTATAGCACACATGTTTTGTCTTATCATGTTAAAATAGATTAGTTACTGAGTCCTGTGCTGGTCTACTGTGGCTTCCTGTGTCTTTGTCCTCTTTGATTCTGTGGACTTGCATTCAGATAAAGTAGACTGCCCCCAATTAGCCTCTCATTTCCTTGTCACTTTCTCTCTGAAGTTACCAGAATTCTCTCTGAAGACTACGTGTGTGCGTGTGTGCGTGTGTGTGTGTGTGTTTGTGTGTCAGATGTTCCAGGAAGAGTAAGGCAAGAAACATACTTTGCATAAGTAGTTAAATGCTGACGCCAGTGCATTGCAAGCTTTGAGTCCCATGTATTGTGTTCTTGTGATACTGCAGCAGTAACAAACCTCAATACTCAAGGCACCCATAAAGTTACTTTCAAATGCCTGTGTCATCTGCTTGTTAAGTTGTGACATCAAATAGGCCTGTTACTGGGTCCAAGCCTTTACTATATTTCAAATGAGAATACAGCAGTTTATGAGCACTATTCATTTTTAGCACACCTTTAAGAAGTCACGGTGTAGGCCTACACTATCATCTCTGGGCTTCTTGGATATTTTAATGATTCAGGAAATATTAATCACTGTCTGGCCAACTGAGGTTATGGTATAGAGATACCATAACAACTGGATTAAACTAGATATAGAACTAGATATAGAAACTGAGAATGAAACCCTTATATGTGACATGGTCTTAAGACAGACATGGTCAATAAGAACTGCATTTCTTTTTTCCAAATATTTCTTCCTCAGAAGTAATAAAGAAATTGTTAATGGCATCCGTTAAGAATTCAGAATCATTAAGAGAAATCAAAACCTTTCCGTTCCTTTCAATTGCCATCCATAACTGTATGATTGCGGTCTGAGTCATTTCAGGGACACAATGGCGAATGCAATTGAGCTTGCATAGCTAAGAAGTTTCTACGAAGTATGCTTTGGCTGCTCTGCTCTTTCACCACATCCCAAAGATGCCCTGTTGGATTTAGATGTGGTGGTTGTGGAGGCCATTGGGTACACTTAACTGAACTCATTGTCATGTTCTGATGTTTGGCTTCGACAATAACTGAACCATTTGAACTTCTTGATCTGCATGCTTTTGTTTATTGAGTTGCTTTTGAGGACTGAGTTGCTGATGATTAGCTAGTTGCGTATTTGCAAGTGTACAGGTGCACTTAGTAAAGTGCCCACTGAGTGTCTATTCAAATCTTTTTAAATTCAAAACCGCTGATCCATCAGACCACATAATCTAGCTCCAGAGCATACTTGCAACCTGAAAATAGCAGGCTTCTCTTGGCACTTTCTTGAATCTTTTGGCAGCTACCTACAGAGCCAAAAATGCTCAGATTGACCTCCCTTATCCTGCGCCAGCCTGCCATGACCTCACCCTGCGATTGACTCTGATTTTTTTTTTTTTTTTTTCTTTTCATATCTTCTCAGAACCTTTTGCCCAGTATTGTTTGTTCTTTGCCTGACAGGACCTTCGTCATTGGTGTAACGTGACCGGTGCTTCCGTCAACGCTCGACCCCTTTTGTGATAGTGTTTGGCTCGGCAGTGTTTCAGTGTGTTTTAGTGGTGACCTCATAAGGATAGCTCAAGCTTCAGGGCCTGGTTGGCTCTTGTCCAGAATGAGCTCATCACCAAAAGAGCAGCCAGCTGGTGATGGGGCCGTTGGTCCCCTGACCCTTTTCTGCTCTGAACGTCCTCTGGTGTGTTTTGAGCCTTATTGGGAGCACAGTGTCAGCCTTCACGCTCTTCCCACCCTCTTCTAGAGACTGTTTCTTGCTGAGCCAACGGCTGCCGGATGGTCCTCCGGCGCCTGGCTGAGCAGCAGTAGAGCTAGTTCACTGCGATGTGTCCCGCAGAGGGAGGACAACTAGTTTGGTCTGGCCTAACTCCAACACTGAGCAGCCAAAGACACAGGGGTCAGTCCGACTTTTGGGGTGGTCCACTGAGAACTCACTGAGAGTGTGTTGTCCTCAGATGTGAATGATAGGAGGATATAGTACTTTGCTTTTGTGGTGTTTTTCTAAGTTGCAGTGAAGAACCTTTCATGGTAAGTCCACTCTATCTGTCTAGACTTCCCTTGCGTCTTGGGAGTATGAACACAGATGGAATGCCATGCATCATAATCATGATTGTGTGTCACATTGAATGAAGATGAATGTGGCTGCTCCAGTATTATGTTGTTTGCGGATCTGACAGTGTGCTGTGGTATGTCTGTTGCGGAGCGCTATTGAATTACTACTATTAGATCTCAACCCTCAACAGGCGTCTAAGGTTGGACATTTGGTTTTATACATGGCTCTGTTCGCATGAAGCCAATCAGTGTGAGTTCAAAGGTTGCTGCTCTCCAGATCCTTGCACTGCATCATGGAAAGATGGTTTCTTATGGTGGATAACGTAGTCAGGACCAGTGTGATCCCATTAGTCAGAATGTTATTCAGGATTTATGTCCAAGCTCAACCTGGAGTCAATGCACTGGAGGCTATACACGTGTGGGGCCAGGCAGGGGTCAGCACTAGCCACAGAGCCGTATCTCCTTTCTCCCTTGTACCCTCTCCTGCCCGCACACTGCATTTGGATTTCATTATTCAATTCCTTTAGAATTCTCCAATAATTAAAAAGACGTTCTTCTGTAGATTAACGGCTAGTCCCTGGGATCTTGTTGAGCCAATCCAAACATGTACATGGAGGTCAGTGGCAGGGCTCCTCACACTCTGGGCCTGTTGGCCAGCCCTGGACACCTCTGGATCTCAGACACAGCTGGATCCAGGGACTTCATTGCTCTAGGGTCAAGCTGAAAGCCTGATTGAATGTCAAATGCGAGTCACCGACTCTTGCACAGCTTGTCTGATTCGTTTAGCAGCACTCCATAAAATCTCCTTTGGCAAGGCTTATTTTTACTATACTTTTCATGGCAGAAGTCTTTGTTTACATACCTTTCTGTTTCATTTTGTTAGAATCACTTCAGTAGACTTCCATTAGAAAGATGGAAATTACAACACACTTTTTTTCAGATGTCATTAGTTTAATAGTTCAACCCATAAATCATTGAAAGAGAGCTCCAGGTGGTAAAGGCTTTGCTTCAAGGAAAATGAGTTAAGGAAAGGTTCTCCTCCCTATAAACCCTTTGCGTTTACAGACTGTAGTTAGCATTGTTTTGTTAAGGATATAAAATGTCTACCTGCTGTTTTTCTCTTGAATAAAATCTTCACTGTTCTGCTTTCTCCAAGACTTCAGTGTGTTGTTATGTCAGTATGGGTTTTCCACTTTACTTATTGTGCAATCATCAGTGTGTTCTTGTATAAGACAGCAGCAATGCTAATGTTAATAAGTTCTCATTTAGTTGACAGTTTTAGCCAAAGCTACCAGATTTCTAACTGCTAGGCTACATCACCCATTATTCACTAAAGTGAGAGAACCTGCACCACAGGGCAACATACTGTAGTCAGAAGCTGTCTTGAATAAAAAAAGATTATGATCTGTGCTGCTAAAGCATGTGATGAAGCTGTGAGTGCCAAATAGGTGCAAACAAAGGACACAAAGTTGATCAGGGGGGTTTAGTCTTAGGCCTTGAACTTGTGATCAAAAACAAATGGAAAGGCGCACCCTCAAGGGCCCCAGGACTGAGAGAGGGATTCAAATGCACGTCACAGGACACCCAAATTAGATTATCTCCCTTGTGTTTCACCCTTTGTCTGTGTGTTTACGCTTTACAAAGTATAATTTTCTGTCATATGATGCAGGGGGAGGGTTTGAGGTCATTTAATTCAATGTCTTTGCATTTCCTGCTCACATGAGCTCTTGCAATGTGCATGCTGGGGCTTTAATAAAACACAAAAGGATTCTGTCATTTTGTTTTTGACATTCACCTGATTATTATTGTCGATTGCTACTGACAGCAGGAGAATATGTCTGTTTATCTATGAAACCACACAGATTAGGCCTTGTTTGGAAGATATATGCCATTCCAAGCGTATAAGTGGAAAGGCAGTCGCTTTGAAATTAATTGAAAGCTAAGAATGTGTCTATTCTTAACCTAACCCTGCTTTCAGAATTAGGGATTGATTTGAGCTCTCTGTTGAATTACTTTGATTGTCTGTGTTCCTGGTGGGTATTTAGTCTTGCCTGGTTAACCTCATGGATATGGTTGGATGTGTGTCAGAGACACTGATTATTACCTGACCTGACTCTGGTTTGAGTTGGCTGCCTGCGCTACTGGTCTTTATAAAGCATTTCTTGTGCTCTTTAACAGGAGCACAAATTACAGACTGTGTACATTTATTTTCAGGTAGTGGAACCGGGCACAATGGTCCCAATCTATCATTTTGTAGAGACTACTGCTGTTAGTCTCAGTTTTAGATGAGTGCTTTTGAGGCTAAAGTAGTTGCTGGATTTACCAAAGTGTGCAAGGCTTGCAATACAATTCTAGATGTTCAGAATATCAAGAAGATTTAGATGTTTAAAGTTTGGCTTGATGCACTTAGTAGCAAGTCAACTGAATATGCTTGAGCTAAATGTATTAATGTGAAGTAAAACAAAATTTTATTTGAAGGATTTTCAGAATTTAAAATCTCCAGAATTAAAATATCCTGATAATTTACTCATCCCCATGTTATCCAAGATGTACATGTCTTTCTTTCTTCAGTTGAAAAGAAATTAAGGTTTTTGAGGTCCAAATTGCAGAACAGTGCAGGGATCTACACAATCCCAGCCAAGGAATAAGGGTCTAGTGAAACGATCTGTCAAAAAAAAAAAAAAATTTTTTTTTTTTTACTTTTTAACCACAAATGCTCGTCTTGCACTAGCTCTGTGATGCGCGTCCACAGCTTCACGCATTACATATTCACATTGGCACTCCTGACGTAGGTGGAAGTACCAACACAGTGTTTACAAAGCGAATGTGCAAAGACTAAGTCAAACGTCGTTTACAAAAAAAGGTAAAACAAAGATGTCAGACCATTTTGAAGTTGGGGAGAAAATGAGATGGAGTTTTACTATTTTTTTTTAGACCTTTCCAATTCCAATTAAAAGTATATATATATATTTTTTTTTTTATTATTTATTTATTTATTTTTTTTTATAAAAAATGACAGATCGTGTAGAGCCCTTTAAAGCTGCATTTAAACTGCAATTTGGACCTTCAACCCATTGGTCTCCATTGAAGTCCACTATATGGTGAAAAATCCTGAAATATTTTCCTGAAAAACCTTAATTTCTTTTTGACTGAAGAAAGAAAGAAAGACATAAACATCTTGGATGACATGGGGGTGAGTAAACTATTAGGAAATTTTAAAGGATTAGTTCACTTTCCTGATAATTTACTCACCCCCAGGTCATCCAAGATGTTCATGTTTTTCTTGTTTCAGCCGAAAAAGGTTTTTGATGAAAACATTCCAGGATTTTTCTCCATATAGTGGACTTCAGCGGGGACCAAAGGGTTGAAGGTCCAAATTGCAGTTTCAGTGCAGCTTCAAAGGGCTCTACGCAATCCCAGATGAGGAATAAGAGTCTTATCTAGCGAAACGATTGGCCATTTTCTAAAAAAAATATCCGATTTTGGATGCCATGGTGGTGAGTAAATTATCAGGAAATTTTCATTCAGAAGTGAACTAATCCGAGTGAACTAATCCTTTTGTCATTTTTAGTAGTATGCAACCAACCCAATCTTTTGATGAATCGTAGCTATTTTATGAGGTGGCAATTTTGTATGAATTTGTACAATTTGATTCATACAGAATTTTTTACTTTTTTAGTAAAAAAAAGTGAGCAGGAATTTTCACCCCTAAACATAACTGTCAGTAGGGCATATGACTAAGACCATATACAAATTCATATGAATTAGCCACTAATAAATAAATAAAACATACAGCACTTTCCACAAGAGTGTGATGTATTCTTTCACGTAAACCATGGTATCAGGAATGTAAAGCCTCTTCTGAACATCTAATTAAAAATGTGAATGATTACTTTACTAGCTTCGCCAGAAATAGCTTCAAAGTGGAAGCTTTTCAGTCTGGCTAAACATCTGCTGTTACTGCTACCTTACAGTTCTAAACACACATATATTATCGACAGCAGAGCTTTTAAGGTCTTTTTGTCTATATTTTCCATGTGTCAGCCCAGGTTTTGGTGTTAAGGGGTGCTTCCATTTGAAAGATCTTTGCAGGTCTCCTTATTTAAGCTGGATGGCATGTGCGTATCGCCTCCCCAGGGAGTGGGCATGCCGCCATACTCGTGTGGTCCCAGCCCCCACATCAGAGCACAGGAACTTCCACATCCGCTCTACCAGTCGCCCCCTTCATCACGCTATTTTAAGAACCAAGGCCGAGGGGAGTTGAATTACGCCCAGACTCCTATAATCACTTCCATCAGCCCTCCACTTTAGAGGATGGCCTCCATCTTTGAAACATTCCGGTAGTTAATACACAACATTTTCCACAGAGCAATGGACAGCGCCAGCTGAGCTGAGTCAGATTTTGAGTCACTGTCATGGGTTGATGCCATTGCAGAGGTGTTGTAGCTGTTTTCTGAATGCTGCCATTGTTCTGTCTTCAGCCAGGCTGCAAGGCGTTCCTATTGTTGGGTGTAAGTGGCTGAACCAAGCAGGCTGTCAGCGAGAATTGATGTTAAGCATGTGAACAGGGTTGTGGATGTGGTTTCTGTGGACACCCATGCTCGGTTATTGTTGTGGAAAGAAACAATCCCTCCTCAGAAGGGAACAACTTAAGGATCTCCATCCCAACCACTTCCCGCTTGTCGTAAGTGGTTTTTATGAACTTCTTCATGTTACATCCTGACGTCTCGTTGCCATTTTTTCTTTTGATCTTGCAAAGTTAGGTCAAGTTTAATTCCCTTTATTGGATCTCTGCATGCTGGCCTTTTAAATGGACTGCATTTCTTCTTCTACAAATATATGTCACAACAGATAAGTGATTAAAAAATAAGCCTGCAGTTACAACAGCCTTACAGTATCTCACAAATCTACTCCCGCCACAGCATGTTTGTGTGGTTTAGACAAAGGAAGGAAGGACGGGGTGAGAAGGGCTCAAATCAGAGATTGTGTACATTTGTTGCTGTCTAGTGTAAAGGAAAGCCGGAGTTGTGTGTGATGTGGTTAGTCTCTTGCACATGGAGCTCATCTTTTGTTCGCTGACTGGTGAGATCAGAGCAGCGCTAGCCGGAAATGGGCCTGTACCGCTCTGCCCGCCACAAAGGGGCTTTGAATTCTGCGGTTATCTGCTCCAGTGGGCCTGCTGTGAGCCTGTCAAACAGCTCCATTATGAGCCTCCTGTCTCTGCTCTATTGCGAACAGTTCTCATTAGCTCTGATGGAGTGACTGCTGTCTGCAGTAGCATAAGCAGTGAGGGGACAGTTACTCAAAAAAGTTTAGATAACTAAGTATAACTGTACAATATATTTTTAAAATTGTAATCAGATTAGTTTGTCTAGCAATGGAAACTTCTTAAAGGATTAGTTCACTTCTGAATGAAAATTTCCTGATAATTTACCCCATGTCATCCATGATGTTTGTGTCTTTCTTTCTTCAGTCGAAAAGAAATTGAGGTTTTTGAGGAAAACATTCCAGGTTTTTCTCCTTATAATGGACTTCAGTGGGGTTCCCCGGGTGGAAGGTCCAAATTGCAGTTTCAGTGCAGCTTCAAAGGGCTCTACATGATCCCAGACGAGGAATAAGGGTCTTGTCTAGCAAAACGATCGGGTAAAGGGCGTTTGGCTTAATCTTTACACATTCGCTTTGTAGACACTGGATCAGTACCTCAGCCTATGTCACGCATGACCTTTGTAACGTGATTACGTCATGCATGCGGATCGCAGAGCAGTGCAAGATGAGCATATGTGGTTAAAAAGTATATAAAGTTTAGTTTTTTTTAGAAAATGACCGATCGTTTCGCTAGACAAGACCCTTATTCCTCGTCTGGGATCATGTAGAGCTCTTTGAAGCTGCACTGAAACAGCAATTTGTACCTTCAACCCATTGAACCCCACTAAAGTCCACTATATGGAGAAAAATCCTGGAATGTTTTCATCAAAAACCTTAATTTCTCATATAACTCAATTTGGAATAAGGTGGCTTGTGTGTAATTGACACAGATTGATGTACATATGAACACAGTTAATTATTTTTAAATGTATTACATTTGGGGGAAAAAAACAAACATATTTTACAAATATATGTAAAATATGTCATGAATTAAAGGAATTTAAGATGAAAAATGATACAATACTTTGTTACTATGTAATCGGTAACAAATGTATAATAGGTTGTTTGCAATCACATGGTTCTGGTGACGCACAAAATTAATGTGGAGGGCAAGCAGTGAAAATTAGAATGGAAGAGATGGGGAAAAGTCTGTACTGTGCTGATTTAGAAAGGTATAAACAGAAAAACATAACATATTTTGGACGTAAACCTTATCTTATGAAGAGGAGCGATTTTTCTACTGAATCCTGCTCACTATTGAAAGACTTGACTGCCATCGAGGAGGTAGATATAGAGAATGTGAAGCTGCCGTCACGCCGTGTTCAGTTCTAGTCTGGTTTGTTTACATCGCACTGCCTTTCTACTAGTAACATTAAGGGCAGTATTTTTGATTTTCTGTCGTGATTGTGAAAAATGTCGCCATTGTAGGTAATTTATGCTGAATCGAGAATTGCAACAGGATCTTACATCATTGTTCAGGGAAAAAACTGGACGGTGTAATACAATTTTCGCCTTTTCTACGTGTAAAAACACTAAGGGAAGCAGGTACAGGAGGTGACGGGTAGACGTAGAATCTAGTAATAATGTCACTGATTAAACCCACTCCCTATCACTCAATAAAATAATCACATAGCTGAGTTTTTGAAAGTGTTGTATTTTGTTTGGTTTAATAATTAACACTACATTTGTGAGTATGACTCTCACTCAGCTTGTGAATGATTATAACTTGCACGCAGCCACTTCAAAACTGTTCACAAGCTTCTATGGGTTTAATTTTGCTTGTCATTTGTTGGAATAAACTGTAAAAAAAGGGTGTCTGTCCGCGGAATGCCCTGAATGTCCTACGTGGTCATGTGGGAAAGTGAATATTTACAAAAAAAACATTAAAACTACAGTTACATTTACACCCTTCCAACAAAGAAATGGACCGACTTCTGTCAGCTTGTTTTTTATTTGGACATTTTCTACCACATGATGGCTGAAGCAGCAGCATGTGACACTGTTTTCATGGTAACATCCTCAACATATTTATAATTCTTAATGTTGTATGTCTGCATTAAAATTGCAGCCATTCGTCAAAACCTTGGTACATTCCAAATGCTAGTATCAACTCAGCTCATTAAAAGTGTCCAGAAGAGATGGTTCTCGGTTCAACAAGTTGTTGACTCATTCAGATAATTTTTGTAAACCGGTTCAACCCTTTCAATGATATTGCTTAGCCCATGGTGTGACTGTATCTGAACTAGTTTATTTGAATCTTTGCAAGCTACAGAGTATATAAATATTGCATTCTAAATCATCTAGACCGACAAATAAAGATTAAAGAAACAACATTTAACTAACAAAGATCTTACCAGAGTTTTTCATGTTTACCACAGTTTACACATTCTCTAGAGCCAGTGTGTAACACATATAAAGCGCTGCAGGGATGACGTCAAAATCCGGAAGACTAATTTGCCACTTGTTCCCTCAAGATTTTCCTTAGAGGTTTTATAATTTTTTAGATTTTGAGTGATTTTTTAGTTCATGAGTGAAATAAGGTCCATGGTAAACATACCTTGACTCATACATAAAAAAATAAAAATGGGCAAGTTTTGAATGGGCAAGTTATGTTTATTCATAAATTAAAAACCCCCATTATAAACACCTATAGGTAAAAATCTCAAGGGAACCAGTGTTGAATTAATCTTCTGAATTTTAAAGTCTTCCCTTCAGCACTCCATATCCATTATGTACTAGCAGGAAAAGTTACACTTTGTGCATACTTGTACATACAATAGCAGCACGCGTACTCTTGAAAAAGGACTGTATACACAAAGGCAGATGGTTACAGTTCCTTATTCAACATAAGTGAATAGCAAAGAAGTGATAACAGTAATCCTGATCAGCTCCCTTGACAAACACACATACACACACTCCTTGCTCATGTTTACTAAGAAGGCGTGGACAATGTGTAGGAACAATGACATGCGCAAATGTTGTGTTGGGCAAAGATCCATGGTGATAAACAGTGTCACAATGGCTCAGGCCACAGGCAGGGTGCTCTTCCCTCCGAGGCTGCCTGACCTGTTGTTTCAGGACCAGGATGTGTGTCTGTCCCTGCCAGCCCCATATGCGTGTGTGGCCCTCAGGGGTCAGCGTGGCCCCACTGTGCGCTTTGGAAACAGGATGTATACCTAGGGCTTACAGGCCCTACACAAGAACAAAAGAGCCAAAAAACACCCACAGTCTATTAACACAGATGCAGGTTCGTACAAGTATGCCGTAGTAACAGTTAGCAAGATTACTGCGCAGCAGGTGTGGGGGTGACGATCTGTCAGTCATGAGGTGAATAGAGGTCATTATCTTACTGAGGGTTCGTGTTTTTAATGGCAGATGCCTTGGCCGAAACCCAGCCTCGTCTGCGCCATATTTTCCCAAGATTTGAGCCTGTTGACAGGTCACATCACTCCCCAGCAGAGATAAACTGTGAGCACGGCTACTCAAAGCTAGCGTAGACAAAACATAATTCTGTGTTATCTATGTCACCCAATGAATACAAAGCCACACTTGTTTACATTTCGAAAGCCAGCTCTGATAGCAAGCTAGCTTGAAATTACCTACCAGTGTAGTCTATCTCTAAATTGTTTCTATATTGAGGACTTGATTGAAAGCATAACAAAAGGTTTCCAGATGTAAAAAAAAAAAAGTGTAATTCAAAATCAGCCGCGGCTCGTCTGTATCAAAGAGTATAGAACCTAAGAGGCGAAACTCTGATGCTTTTTGGGTAACAGCCACGATGTGGTGCTTGGTAGCGCAGCAGCCATTATAGGGTGAAAATGCCAACTGGACAATAGAATCCATCACATCTCACGCACCCAAAATCGGCGAATCTCACCGCTAAATCAGAAACGCAATAGAACATTTCTCAAATGCAGTCAATTTTATGACACCTACAGTAAATGTTGTATTGTCTTAACCTATATGGGTGTTTCTGTAACACAGTAACAGACAACAGAAGGTATTTTGTCAAAGAGGTATTGCAGGAAAGACTGGATTAAACTGATTTTCTTGTTTTAAAAACTAATAGTTTTATGAACTTATATTATAACAACAAGCTAATCTGAGGCCTTCAGTATTTATTTTTGTCCTCTGGTTTCTTTTGTTTATCCTCCTCTGTCTTCTTTTCTGATTTGTCAGTTTGTCTGTCTCTTTTTTTTAATGCTCTTTTCCCATAACTATTAATATCTGTCAGGGACTTTTCTCAATACGTCATCTTATTAGATGAATTTGGTATCATCTATGGTTGCAAAAATGGCATGTTTATATTTAGATTACAGTATAAAACTTGAATTTGTCTCTACTGCAACGCAAGGTCTTTATCACAACACCTAAAAATGCTGCGGTAAAGACGTGTTGCGGAAATGACATTTTTGCTAATATTGCTGGTAACTGGCAGCTAGCAAGGTCTGATACATCAGTTTTGACGTTTAGCACCACATATACATGTATTCAACAGTGATATAAATTTTTTATATTTTTAAAATGTAGTTCAAAATACACAATTACTTAGCCGAATGGTAGGGACACATAATAAATACTGAATAAGAAAAGATGATCTTTATCTTAGTTTTCTGGATCTTGTGAGTGACCTAATGGGGGTGGCCCAGTCTGTAAGCCATGTGCTCACATGCTAATTTCCATAGAATCTAGATTTGTTTGGCTTTGAACAAATGTCATATTAAGAGTCTTTTTTTCAGTGTTGCGGTAAGGACTCAAAAGTGTGGGACAGGTGTATTTAGATGATAATAATGTCATATTGTAAAATAATTAGATAATTTTATGCATCTCAACATAAAAACCACAGGTGTGGGACATGAGCAAAAATGGTGTTTGGACCTATAAATGCTTCATAATTTTTAATTATATCATATTATTCATTCATTATTTTTTAAGTCAAGGTGTGTAATGACACTGTGTTTATATTTATGAAGTTTAGATGACAAATTTTAACATGAACCTTAAATTTCACTACTGGGACTTAAAAGTGCCCGTAGTTACAGAACCACCCATAGCCTATATGTTTTATGTGATCAGTTGTGGAATCCAACCATTACACATCTGAGGTAACGTAGTTAGCCTACTTTATTGAGTATTTCCATTTTATGCAACTTTACATATTTACTACTAATAGTAAATTAATAATTAATAAAGTTAAGATCATCATGTTTGTAGCGTGATCCAGAGGATTAAAACGTGTATAGGCAGACCTAGTGGAGTAACATAGCCTACTGATAGTAAATTACTCCACTAGGTCTGAAATATGTTTTAATCCCCTGGATCATGCTACAAACATAATGATCTTATAGAACATGATGCAATGCTGTGTCTGTTATCCCATAATTGCCACTTTTGGACACAGTGGCTATGTTTTTTTGTTTACATAGTCTTGCATTAATGGACATTAATAAGACAACACTGCAAAAACTGTTTCTGTCAAGCTGTTATATTCTGTTATATATTTATTGTCCAACATTCCAATTTTTCTGATGCATGTCCTTAATTTAATTTCGTATGTTAGTATTAATTCAGTGTTTATAATGCTAATACTTGAACTTCAAAATTTTTTAACCCCAACTGACTGGGTTTCTAGAGAGGGCTTTGTGAAAAAAGTGAAAGACTTAAACACAAAGTCTGTAAAATAAACTGTTAAAAGGATTTGATGATCACTAGCGATAGTATTTTATTCTGTGTTGTCATCATTCAGGTTGGATTTTAGCTTTAATGTACTTTTTTTTTTTTAAAACAAAGCAGCTGATATTGCCATAGAAACTAATGGACTGCCGAGTCGCTTTCACCCCAAAATGGCGGAAACGCAGGGCTGCTGCTGGGCGCTGGTGTTGCAATGGAACGTTCTGTTGAGTTTCGCTTCTTGTCAGTGTATATTCTTTGTCTGTATGTACCAAAATATTCATCCAAACATAGATATACACTGAATTAGTAATAAATTATAAATGTGTTCAGCATTCTGCAACAAATATTTTTCGGATTTACTAGACTATTTTAAGACGTAAAGTGAGCATGTTATTTAAAAATGTAGCCCATGGATTTGGCAGGCATGTATTCATGAAGCAGGGCAGCCGCCAGTCTCAGAGCCCTCCCCAGCTGTACAGCGCCCCACAAATTTCCAATGTAAATCTGTGGTGAAAAATGGAACTGCAGCATCTGTCATAGAGAGCCGTTGGGGCAGATTTCTGGCTGCCCCACTTATTTCCATGTGACGTTACCTCACATAAACCTCGCTCCAGACCAAGACGATATTAGTCCGCTTCAGATGCATCAGGTCTGTAACTAGTTGGCATGTCTGTTATTCCTATGTGGAGTAGCATATTCAATTAATGAGAGTAAAAACCCTTTAGTTTGAATGTGCTCATGTGAATAGCTTTTATATACAGTAGTTCTGTTGTGTTTTATGTTTTTCTGAGAATAAGGAAAAAAATGTTTATTATATACTAGCGCTAAGACCCAGAATCTGCCCTACCTAAATTTATGGCCAGGAGCTCTTTTATGAATTATTGGCATTATGTATTATGGCCAACCATAAACACGGAATATCCTGCTGCATTTTTATTATCGTATATTTTTATTGCACTATGTGTGGGAACTTGTGTGGGATCGCTTCCATAGACTATTGAATGAATTAATAAGTCTATATTAATCAATAATCTGCCCCTGTAATTGTTGGTGTTTTACAGCTACTGGCATTTATTTTGGCTGGAAACTGCAGTGAATTGCATGTGTAGGTACTTTTTTAGAGTTTTGCAAAGATGTAGGCTCAGTAGAGGCCTTTATGTGAGTTAGACGAAAATTTGAGAGCAACAAATAAATCACAAATAATGAAATCATTATATTATAGTAGCTGTTCTATTTATTTAAGGGCTCTTAAAAGTGTGAAATGAACATGGGTTTATATTTTTCTGTCTGTTGCCTTTAACTTCATCGCTCATAATAAGAGGGTTTGGGACTGTGTGTATTCTTGTGGTGTCATTAGCCAATCAGAGTTGTGATGACGTCAAACATGGTCTTTTTGCGGTCCTGCAGCAGCCAAGCAGCTGCTATTGAAATGAATGCTGTAACAAATAGCTTTCTCCAGATATTATAAGTTAACCCTCCTTGTGTTTAGCTACCAGAGTCTGCTGAGGACAAATCATCAAATTCAGGCCAATAGTAAAGCTACCCTGAGAGATCTATAGTTAGCCGGGAACAATCGCTCCTCAGTGGAACAGTAGTTATGTTATGACTGGCAGCATATTCAGTGTTAACAATAAGTGTCGGCCTCAGACTCCGTCTCTTTCAGTCTCTTTCTTGCTCAAGTCATTTATTTATTAAACACTTCAGCACCTGTCTCTGGGGACGGACAGTATAGCTACTCATTTCCTCAGTTGCCTCCTCAGCCCCAATGACATGAAGCTGGCGCAAACGGCGGTACTGGAGTCAAAGGTCACCTGACTTGGTTTGCGGTTGGTCTCTGTCAGCAATACCTCACAAGAGTAGCTTGGTGGTATCACCATTTTTGAAGTCACAATTTCAATCTATGTTCCTGAGGAGTTTGTGATCTCTGGACTTAGTGCAATACCAAAATAGCCCCGCATTTTATCTTATTCTCCAATTTCTTTTGACAGATCCAGTCAGAATTCCCATTTAAGCCACAGCTGGCCCAGGAATGTCCCTTTCCTCTCACCCAGCTCTATTTGCACTTCAGTTCACCCCTCTCTCACACACACTTTTCCCTTTAAGTCCATTGCTTTCTTACCCTGTTTTTCTAACATCAATCTTTCTTTTCAAATCATCAAATCTCTCACCCTACTTCTATTTGTCATCTAAATCTCCCCCAACTCCTCTGTCTCCATGATCTTTTTCTTTTTTTCCCTACCTCTCCCCTTTGTCTTAAAAAGTCATCTTATGGGGGTGGAAAAGTGGAAGTTTTATCAAGGGTAGGAATCAGCGAGTGCCAAAGCCCACAGTCTTATTCCACAGCACACAAAAAGTTGCTGTGGAGATTGGATTACAGCATCACATACAGCTAAAATTAAGTTTGCTCTCCCGCCTCTTTTCCCTCCGAGTGCCTTTCCTCCCTCTGTCTGCTTGTATTTTTGGCCCCAGATTTGTTTTTATACTCTCACAAAAATATAGATTTGCTTGTAGGTATTTTATTGTTCTTTTCTTATGATTAGTTGTCAAGTGACCAATGTGGCAATGGTCTGTTGTGTTTGCCGGAATTGTTTGCCTGCAGACAGCCTAAAAACTGACCTCAGATAATATTACTGAATCACACTCATCAAGAGCAGCATGAAATACTAGCAATAGGCAGACCTATGGAATCGGTGCAGCAAAAAGTTCAGCAGTTTTCCGCAACTGAAATGCCAGTCATTCACAGTTTGATGTGATGACGCTTGTAGATATCAATCTAAGTGCAGTATGATATTTAAAACCATTTTCGTCCAAAATCAGCAAAGAAAATATGAAAGTTTTCCACTATTTAAACACACAATCCTTTATGGTCATCCTCCAATGACAATAAATTGATAGTAGAGTCTTCTTCAGATTGATGTTAACGAACCATTCACTGACCATCTGATACATATTGTATACATATTTGCAGGATCTTTCCAAAATCACTGAATCATTTTGATCCAGTTTAATGTAGCACAACAATGAGTTCTTCTGAGGAAGAACTGGTCACTAAATTTTATAAAAAAGGTTACAAGGTTTGTGCCATCAACTTTTTTGAAGATCTTTTTTTGTGGCAGTCAGTAAAAAGTAAACGATAATCTTGTGCACAACCAAACCATTTGCTTATGTATTAAGTCCATGAAATGATTGGTAACCTATTACTTTTGGATGGAAGGAAATTCTGACCACAGTAATTTTCCACGGATTTTGTATTGCCTCTAGCACTGTTTGTGGATACTGCTGTGCAGTTATTTAAATTAACTATTACTTTATTGAACGTTGGTCTGTTTGTATGGTATCCCCAGTTTCTGGAAGTTAATTGTTTGCTTTACGTATCAGATCGATCCTTCTTTTCTAAGTAGGATATTCTTGGCAAAATAAGGTACCATGATCAACAATCTGATTGTGTTCTTTGCAGTTTACAGTCAGGTTTGTATTTACCTAATGATATAAAAATGCCTGTGCTTCATTGCATGTGTAAATATCTTGAGTTTTACAGAGAGGCAGGTTTAGATTTATTTGCGGACCATTATTGAGCAATAAGTTTAAATAGAAAGTTGATGTGATCTAGGCAGAAACCCAGCTACTGTCCACACAGCACAGTCCTTGGCTTCCCAAATTCGTAAGAGCCCCGGGGACTGATATCCCATAAGTCCATGCGATAATAAACTGCACCCATAACTGTGACCCATCTGCTTGGAGTGATTTACAGCATGGAGCAGTATTACTGGCATTTTTTCCTCTGTATTACCAGTGGAACAAAGAAATCTTTGTTCAGTTCAGGGAAATGGTACAGAGTGCAGTTTTATTAGAGGGGGACCGGTCTGCCTATGGGACTCCTTTAAAGGTACAGAGGTGAACCTCAATGTTTTACATGCGTTTGGAGGGGCTCCTTCTACATTGACGTGGAACACACAGTCCTGGCATTCAGTGAGGGTTTGGCATCTCTTTACACTTTCTCTACTGCCTGGAATTGAAGATATACACTTTGGCTTTGACCGTCTTAACCAAGTGTGACTATAAACACCATATGCATTCCTTTCCTGTTTTTCTTTTGCTCTGTTCCTCTCTCTCTCCTTCTATCCATCTCAATTGCTGGCAGATATACTCATGCACACCTTTTTTTAAACTGGTTTCTTCCTGTAGTACCTCCTCCTCATCGTGTAATTGCCGTGAGGGTCTCAAATCATGACCGGTTGCTCTGCACTTTGCATTTCGGAGCTAAAAATGGCTGCAAAAAAAAAGTTCCAGCTGCACTTATGTAGAAACATTCAAGAAAATTATTCATCAGTTCCTCTTTTATTGCCAGCTTGGATCACAAACCACAACCCCGTATGGAAGAGCACTTGAGAGCATGAAAGAGGAACGAGCTGATGAGGTCCAACAAAGTGGAGTTGGACATTCCTATTACCTTCGGTTCTTCCTGTGAATATGGATGGCTCTTTCAAGCATAACACAGTAAAGTTATTGATAAATAAAACATTAGCCCTAAAACCTCAAGAAAAAGTTGAGGGTATTCAACTTAATCCATTGCAACACAGGCCCCTGCGCACACACAAATCTAATACGCTGTGTGTGTGCACGCTTTTGGAGGTGAAAGCTCCTTGGGATGCTGGAGCTAAAGTGAACCAGATGTAGTGAATGGAACACACTGCGTTTTTGAGCTCTGAGGTAATTCTCTGGTTTATTGCAGGATGATATATCTACGCTCATGCTCGTTCACATATGCAAAGAGGCGATCAGGCAATCATATGTCACGGAGCAGCCCCAGAGCAAAACATCATAGTTTAACAGTAGTCCAGATGAGCCCTTGGCTATATTACTACAACCCTGCTGCTAAAGACCGCCATCATTTTCATATGCAAAGCTCGCTCAGGGTTCCACATATAAACGGTCTTTGGTTAAACAGATGTAACTGCTCTTTGGCACAAGTTGCCAGGTTTTTAGGAACGGAATGAGTCCGGTATAAATCCAGCACTTTGTTCTTCGACACCCGTTCTTATCCCAATCTATGCCATTCTCCGCCATGCCAGGACCAGATATAAATAACTTATTTTTAAATTATATGTTTTACCTTGAGCTATACTGACTCAAATTGCCCCGAGAGACAGTAATTGGGTAATGGAGATTAAGTGCTTGTTAACGGAACTTTTTTTGCAGATCTTAAAAGGTTTTGATATGTGCTGGCCTAAGAGAATGATTGAAGCCCAAATCAACAGTCCCCAAATTAGAACTACCCATCCTGCTTTCCTTCCCCTGCTCCTTCTTTCCATCATTTTCTTCTCTAAGCCCTTCTCCAGCCATGTACCAGTTGGCAGTGTGGTGCTATATCAGCTTCTTAGATTTTAGTCCTGAAAATTTTCCGAGACTTGACAGCGAGCTTGTTTTGGACGCAGAACTGAGTTGAATGGTCTCGGAACAGATCAGCAGAAAAGCTGCATTTTCCACACCTCTATTTTCTTCATCTGTGTGGGCCTGCGGGCTCTGGGATAGAAGCGGTTGGTGGATAAATGCTTTGCGCCCACTGTACCGTACTTGATGGGTGGAGGGGTGAACAAAGAAACAAAGTAATCCTCTAGGTGCAGGAGGAGAGACGGCATTATGCCGGGTCGATGTCATCCAGAGTGCATGGTTTCATTCAGCGCTTTCAAAACAAACACATGGGAAAGCCAGTGAAGGACCTTAGGGGGTGAGCTGTTGGAACTTGTCTTGTTTCCTCGTGCGGACGTATTAGTGCCGTGAACACAGACACATTCCAGCGCTGTCACACTACAAAGCGACTTCTGCCCGCAACCTCACGGCCTCTAACCACATGCAAATCACGAGTGTGGCGGTTTTGCATATTCTAACGTTTCCGGGGAAAAAGAGAGGGGTCAGAGATTGGAGAGTCGAGAGAATGTGTGTCTTTCAGCCCTGACACGGTTCAATTCAGATGTGTTTCCCAGACATTCTTTTGTTTTGTAGAGTTAAACACGTTCACTGTCATTGTGTCAGGCTGATGAATGCCCTCTATGTCCGGTTTAATGGATTAAATGTTGACGCTGAGGACACTTGTCAACACAACACCCTTCTCTTGCTCTTTGCCCCTCTCTCTTTTTGACATTCAGTCTTCCGTTGAGCTTTAGCTAAACAGACCTCAACTGTAGGTCAGTGGTAAGTGGTATGAATGGGCCTTTCAATCGCCCATCCCGTCCCACTTCATGCCAGCCACATCCTGGTTCTTCCTAATGTTCCATCACCAACAAGCAGTGCCTGTGTCCTGTAGGAAATTGTAAAACCACAGTTTTTATAGACCCACAGCATCATACGGCTGCATTCGCCCCTTAGTCAGTATACAGCATTGAAAAAAATTGACATTTAAACAAAAATGAGACTGAGAAAGAAGTACACTTTGTAAATGGCTATTTTTGTAATGATGTACATCATGTAGTGAGGTGTCAAACACTTTGACCATACACTAAAACACTGAAAATATGATTTTACACAAATGTTCAGTGGTCAAAACAACTATTAATAAGCAATCCATCCATCCATCCATCCATCCATCCATCCATCCATCCATCCATCCATTTATCCTCTCCAGAGGGAGCCCCAGTGGCAGTTCTGGGTCACTTGGGGTCTATAATAAAGTCTGACTATAATTCTGACTATGTAAAGTCAAATTCTGCCCTAAAATACCATTATTAATAATATTATTATTATTATTATTTAAAACTAAAATTGCAATTGACCTCGATAGCCAGTTTTCACTAGGCATTTGTACAGAAAAGCTCATTCTTTGCAGAAGGTGCGACTCAAATGGAGAAATACTGTAAATAAGAGAATTCTGCCAAAGGGTTTTAGAAAAGCATGTTTATCTAAATTAATCATGCAAATTTATATGAATTCAATTAAAGTTGCATTATCACTTGCCTCAAAAATCACAGGGGCTATCAGTTTGAATGGGCATGACACTAATCACTTTTGATGAGGTGGAAGAGAGAAGAGAGAAGTGAGAAGAGGTGGTACAATAATGTTTGCATAAATTTCTTTCCACCATAATGCTTACAATTTTGGCATTACCTAGGATTTGTTTGGAACTTGTTTATTCTTGCCACTGACTCTACATGGTAACGTATCTGTTGGCTTGTCAGCCTGCCATACCTGAATGAATATGGACATGGAGTATAAAGTTGTCATCACATTGTTTGGGTCTACTACTCTAAACGTTGCTCATCGTGAGTACTAATGGCAACTGTTTTTTCACTGTATTTATAACCAATACTTAACACGCAGCATGGATGTATTGCAATGAAATATAAAGAATGCGAGTTGCTTGCTGAAGGATATTTATTTGGTGGCAACCAGCTCTGAGAAATTCTATAATAAATGCACCTGGGAGCATGCAAAGTTGCAAATTATGTCACCTGTAGCAGTTCACATCCACAAGTTGGAACATATTGGTTTCATACCAATGAAATGAACCAAACTCTGTCGTCAAACTGTTGCAGCAGAAGCTCTAGCGTGAAAGAGGTCTTGTCTTTTTTCCAACCCTGTGTCAGCATAAGCGTCTCTGCTGGAGCATCAGCCGCGGATCAGGCTGCTTTTGTTGGGTGGGCCCAGGTCCACAGCACCCATGGACTTCAAAGTGGGGGGTGTCAGCCCACATTAGAGGAGATGAGAAACCGTGGGCACAGAGAATAGTAGATTTTATACAGTGGAGCTCAGGAGAGAGGGCTGTTGTGTTAGCTGCCAAGTCAGTCATGCAGCACTAAGACAACATCTTGTATTTAGGATGGAGCTACAGTTTAGTGAAAAAGGAGAAGAGAGGAAAAGTGGGGACGTGGTCTGGCTGCAGGTAGAGAGGATGGACTGGGTCAGAAGTCGATTTGCACAGGAAGCACAACATCCTCCCAGCAATTCCCAAATATCACGTCCCTACTACTCTGAACAAGAAAAAGTGTTTGATTGGTCATTTTAATGCTTCCATTCAACACATTGTAAAAGGTCAGTTTGGCCATGTATGAGCTGCGTTTCCCAAAATAATTACAAGCCTAAGTAGATAGTAGAAGCCATTGGCACCAGTGGTCTCTACACTCTTAAAAAAATAAAGGTTCCAAAAGGGAGGTTTCACAGCAATGCCATAAGGGGCTTTTGCACCAGAGGAACATTTCCATAGTTCCTATGACTATTGATGTAAGAACCCACTTTTTGGCGTGTTCACACCGCAGGATCTGGGAATGATTTTAGTTTTAGGAATGGCTTTTGTGGGGACTAAACCAGCTCCTACTGCAGAGTATGGTCTAACCCAGGACAATAGGAAATACCAGTGACGTAAGTGTACGTTGATTGGCTGAACGCATGCCATACAAAATATCAGCACCCGCCATTTTTTAAAAAGCTGTGTAGACACACACTTAATATATACTCCCCAAACTAACATACAGAAAGCTAATGTTAATGGCACATAAACATATATAATGCTAATGTTAATGCAATTTGCCTGTCGCCTTTGTCTGCTGCATTTTTCTTTTCTCAGCCTCGATAGCACTGCAAGTTGTTGTAGGAGATTTTGTCTCTTAGCCCTTCTTTTTTCCACTTTCAAACTCATGACCTATCCGTCCACATTCCATCTTCGACACACAACAAAAACACTGTTAGATCACAGCATCCTCTATTTTCCAGTTGCTGACGTTGTTGAATGGTGCGCTTAAAAGATGTCACTGTCGGCTGGCTTACGCGGTTCCTACTGGCGATGCAAATGTAACCAGGAAAAATGGCCTTAGGGCAAAATTTTGTTCTTGGGGGACCGCCCTGGTGACTAGTTCCTATAACTGTGTGAAAGCCCCTATAGAAAAACCCTTTTGGGAAGCACTGCAGGGCCCTTATTTTACATTGGACATATAGGGCCAGATTTACTAGCAGCTTGCGCCAGCGCAAACGCTCTTTTGCCATTAAAAAACTACTGTCGGGATTTACTAAAGACACGCAGTGCAAAATTTGTGCTGAAAATGCGTGGACTGAATTGTTTTCTGAATTGAACGTTATCCGAGCATATTGTTTGCCAAGCCATGTTGGCCTATATATATATATATCTGTACGTGTTTGTACGTGTCAGATTACATGTAACAAGTTGCGCCTGTGTCGACCCGTACCTGATGAGCATCAGCTCTGCTGCATTTGCGACCCAACGCTAATTTGCACTGCTCTTGGTAGATTGCGTTGGTCATTATGTAAATGATTTGACTGCGTCTGTGTTCTTTCATTTGCGTGTCAGCAGTAGATCACGCGCAAAACTTGCCATCGACGCATTTGCCCTGTTTAGTAAATCTGGCCTCTAGTGTGTTTGGTAGCAAACAAAGTATCAAAATTATCATACAAAAGTAAACCAAAATGTCCTTATAATCAACCGGTGAATTTTTTTTAGGGTAAGTACATCATGCAACCTTTCAACCTGTGCAACCTGATAGCTTCCTCCAAACTGATGCACAGCCTTTGACCTTTTGACTTTTTTAGCCAATTTGTTTTTGCTAAAAACAAAACTATTCTAACTGCATATGTTTATTTTTCACGAGTTTAAGAGCATCTCAAAGAAAAACAGATGTTGTTTTGACTTCTTTCAGCCCGTTATTTGTCGGTTTCAATAAGGTACATCCATGTGGGAGAATTGTCTGTTCAGACAGCTGAATTATCAGCAGGTGTGACCTTCGACCCCATCCCTCTCACCTCTGTCAACACACCGTGCGGTTATTCTTCACTCAGACACGAGGATGAATGCTACAACTCTTCTTTGTCTCCTTCACCTGCTGGTGGACAGACAGACCGTGTTCCTCTTCAAAAACAACTCAACCCTTGTCTCTGCATGTCCAGCTCTCAGCATCAGTATATCTGTCTGTGGTGAAAGACGATGAGACGGAGACACCAGTGATGAATGATCCGGAGGAATTCAATAAGTGTCACCTAGCCGAAACAAACCAAGGTGTTTTTCAACCTTGGAGCATGTTAACCACACTGGGTTAAACATTACTATATCTGTGATCATTGTCATCAGTTAGTAATCATCAATCTAACAGTGCACTCTTAAAAATAAATGTCCCAAAAGGGGGTTTTGCCAAAGAAGAAACATTTCTGATTCCTTACAGAACCTTTCAGTGAACAGTTCTTAAAATAACCTTTTTTGCTCTTTGTGAAGAACATTTTACCAATCCTAAGAACCTTTTGTGGAATGGGAACATTCCATGGAATTTAAACGTTCTTTACAGAACCATTGATGCCGATTCATATTTTTCTCTTGACGTTTCAAGACAAGGTTTTCCTCCGCTGCCCCCAGTCAAGTACTAATGTACAAACACAGTGATATTAAAGACCAAATTCACAAAAATGAACTCCATTTTTTTTTTTTATTTCAATGAACTCAAAATGTTAAGGCAACTAGGTAACTTACTTTTTTAAGTTAAACCAACAATTCTTTTTTACAGTGTAGATTTTTACATTTTCTAAAGAAAGTGTGTGTGTGCTTGCTCATGCAAAACTCACCACGACAATACCTGGGTACTGATATGTAGTTGCTAAGGTATTTGTAGGTTTTAGGGTCATTGCTAGGGTTTTTTGGGTGGTTGCTAGGTGTTTAGGTTCGTTAAAGAGCCCAATTTGATCAAAATGAATAATGATGCTTGCCTTAGCATTACACTTACTGTCTCTTCATCCATATGCACACAGCCTGCTCACACACATCAGTTTGGGCCATTGGTGTCCAGATGTTTCCTTAACGGATGAAAGTTAGAGAAGCTCCCTCGACGGGTGGCTGGGGTCAGGCTGGACCCGCACCAGAAACCATCCACGCTTCCAGAGGGTTTCCGGCCACTCCACGCCACGCACTGCCAATATTTTTGATTTAGTCCCTCAGGATGTTATGAGGGACACAGGGAGGAAGTGTGAGCTGACAGGCCTAGCATTAGGTGTGCTCTTTTCTGATAAGAGCTTGTGTGGAAAATAATAAATCTGAAAACACCACAATTTCACATTTGATGGATGGTAATGCACAAAAGATGTAAAATATGTCAACAGCCTTTTGAGGCTGGGATGATTTGGAATGTTGCTCAGAAGTGGATCAGTTTCACTTCAGTCTCACTTTTACTAACTATAAGTAACTTTGCAACCACATGTCAACTAACTCTCATTAGAGTATTAGTTGACTGTTTGGTTTGGGTTAGTAGAATAAATTGACATGTACTTGCAAGTTACTTATAGTCAGTAGAATATCTGTTGGGGAGCATCAAAATAAAGAAGACAGTCTACTAATACTTTAATGACTGCTAGTTGACATATAGTTGCAAAGTTACTTACTAGAATGTCCAAAGTGTTAAAGGAGACCTATAATCCCCCTTTTACAAGATGTAAGTCTCTAGTGTCCCCACTGTGAAGTTTCAGCTCAAAATACTCTACAGATAATTTATTATAGCTTGACAAGTTTACCCCTATTTGGGTGTGAGCAAAAATATGCCATTTGTGTGTGTGTCCCTTTAAATGCAAATGAGCTGCTGCTCCTGGTCCGCTTTCTAGAAGAGGGTGGAGTTTTAACAGCTCACGCTTCGGTTGCTCAACAACAACAAAACTGGAGAATCTCGCGCTGCCAAAATGACTATTGTCAGTAACGGTGTTCAGCCTTACATTGTTCAAACCGGAGTCGACACTGATGGAGAGACTCAGGTAGAAGTTAAAACTTTTAGAATGCAACTGGATGTTTCTGAACGGTTAGTTGATAAATTTATGTAGTTGCTGTGGAGTTGATTCAACTCATCGACCAGCATTGAACTGACCCTCGTTTGTGAAGCAGTCCGATGTAAAATGACAGCATGGCAACAACACGCAACAACTCTTCCTCTTCTCTAAAGCAGCCCAACATGGCCTCGCACCCTTTGTTGCGTGTTCTCGGAGGCAGGGTTTATGTAAATTTTAGGGTTAGTGATGTCAGTAACCCGGGAAGAAGCTTGTTGTAGTCCCTACCAGCCGTTTGTTGTAGTCCTTAAACAGACAGTTATTTAAAAGAAAATATCTCCCTTTGCATTGATCTTTGAGCGTCCTAACTTTGCAGATGTTGTTTATGCTCTAACAGCAACTAAAGTTAAAAAAGTGAACTTACAATGTTAATCAAGGTTTTTTGGACCAAAAAAAAAAAAAAAAAAAGCTTCACATGATCATCATTTACCCGTTTACATTAAATCTTGTTCAAAAATATGTGTCATCTGCTTGTTTCTACCTCTAGGATCTTTTATGCTACACACAGCCAGGAACAACACAAGGTTTGACAGACTTCTCTCTTATCAATTCTTCTTCTCTTGTTTGATGATAACAGTAACTGCTTTCGCCTTATTATACCTCACTTGGCTGGTTGATGTATAAATGTGTGCAGTCACACAGTATGTTAATATGTAATCTAATGGATTTGAGATTTCTGAATGAAATGAGATTTCTGAATGAAATTTAGCTTATAAGTTTCTGTAAAAGGTCTGGGTGGACTTTTGAGTCTACATAGTACAACGAAACCATTTATTTCAAAAGAACATGGACAATTCACTTTTCTGTGAAATATCTCCTTTAAACTGCTTTAGCGGAAAGCAGGCACACGAGAGGATTGATCTGATCCCAGAGATGGAGGTCTGCTGGCGGTGCAATCCTGCCTACAGGTGTGATCTTGTTTTTCTTACGCAGCTGAGATTTTCTTTTCCCATCTCCTCAAATTTTATGGAAAAGAAATCCAAAAAACTAGGTGGAAAGTTCTCCACCTGACAGGAAGAGAATATTTTTAAAAAGCACAATTAGATCACTGCAAACAAAGAATCCATTATTAACTATATTTTGAGTTTATGTAAGAGTGGCTTGCAGGGCAAGAGAGAGAGAAAAAGAGCAAGAAATGTGGGCTGTGTTGATGCTAAGGTGGCAAGCAGCTCTGAATTATAGGCTTTGTTTGGAGACATATCCTGGGATTTTGATCATACGCTTGAGATGGCGGGAGCAGAAAGCCGCTTAGCCCTGCGCATGTGATGTTTTACATGTTTTTACAAGACAGTCATCACCTAGACACCTAAATACCAGCACACGTACAGAGCCTCTTGTAGTTTTACAGTGTTGAAAAATCTTTTAAATTAGTGTGCTACTGTTACTATTGCTAGTAATAACATAATCCCCATTACTGAAGGATTTGAACAAACTCTATTTGTGCCACAAACATGAATGATCCTTCAAATCATGTGACTTTTTATGTTAAAACTGATAAGAGAGACATTAAGCTTGTTCGACTTCATGCAGTGCCACAAAGATCGGCTGCCACCTGACAGAAGCAATGCATTCTTATTTAAAAATTTGTCAGACTTCGATCGGGGCTACAGCCGCCTTACAATCACATGTGCCATCATTGCTCAAAATCGGCCGCGAAAGCCTTGATGACGACATACTTTATTCTCATTGGTCAGATTCTGTGATAACGAGGGTGTGTTGCATGTTTTTTCTTAGACAAGTTCCTGTATTTAACCAATCTTGATATTGAATATCTGATATTCAAAACATGGGAATTTCAATCGCATCCACTTCTTCGGCTACAATCAACGAAAAAAACATGTGGTCTGCCATGAATTACTTGGTTTAGCACACTATGGAAAGCACGAAGTGTCCGACCTGATGGCCGTCTCTATACTCCTCCCCGGCCTGCAACCGGCAGATCTCGCCAGCAGGTGACAGGCTAGTGTAGTTCATCTCAAACAAACCTATTGGCTGCATCCGAAATAGCATTTTTCTCTATATAAGAATAAAAACAGAAGGTGACAAAAGAAGTATGTCCTGAATTCAAAAGACTCATATAGGCAAAAGCATCCGGATGACCTACTACTTCTGGCGAGATTCTCAAGAGTGCATTTGATAGACACTTTACTATTCCATGAGGCCACAGGAGCTGACTTGTGAATGACAGTATAATGACACAACGGACACTGGTAGGTCACATGACAGTGACAACATGATGAATGTAGTATGTGCGAATTACAAATAAGTACCTATTCAAGACTATGCGAAAACTTAGGCGGCTGACTTGTTACCTCACTGCCTTATAGGCAGTGACTCTGCAGGCAGCGTTTCCGTACAAAGGCACCTCACGAAACTAATTTCCGACAGACTTCTGAGGCACCGTAACAGCTTAAAGGGTTAGTTCACCCAAAAATGATGTAATTAATTACTCACCCTCATGTCGTTTTACACCCGTAAAACAATTTGTTCATCTTCGGAACACAAATTAAGATATTTTTGGCTCAGTGAGGCCTCCATTGACAGCAAGATAATTAACACTTTTAGATGCCCAGAAAGGTACTAAAAACATATTTAAAACAGTTCATGTGACTACAGTGGTTCAACCTTAATGTTATGAAGTGACGAGAATACTTTTTGTGTGCCAAAAAAAACCAAAATAACAACTTTTCAACAATATCTAGTGATGGGCGATTTCAAAACACTGCTTTGAAGCTTTATGAATCTTTAGTGTCGAATTAGTGGTTCATGTGACTTTGGCAGTTTGATACGCAATCCGAACCACTGATTCGAAACAAAAGATTTGTAAAGCTTCAAAGCAGTGTTTTGAAATCGGCCATCATTAGATATTGTTGAAAAGTTGTTATTTCGTTTTTTTTGGCACACAAAAAGTATTTTCATTTTTGGGTGAACCTTTTAATAATTTACAGCAAAATAGAGCAAGCTTTGGTGGAAACTAAACAAATATTTAATTACTACAGTAGTAATTTCTCACTAGAAATTACATCAGAAGTGGAAACCGTTGGTCAAAAATGTACATTTACACACAAACTGATCAGAAACCGCAATTTTCAGAGGCCATTTTTCTTTTTCTAGCTCAACTGTCACCTAATGAAATGCATAGGATTGTGGGATATCAAAGGCAGTGAAGGATACATCTATGCTGCCTTCAAAAATCGATCAGATGAAGGTATCTCAGGAGACAGGAAGTGAAGCCAACATTGGATTCGGACGTGCCTTGATGCCTTCCTACCTTGAAATGCATCCTCCGAAGGCAGAATTTTTCAGTTTTCGAATGCAGAATCCTAGACCTAGCAAAATTAGGATAGTAATAATTTGGCAGGGGTCAGAATTCGGCAGAATATCGTTAAAAGTAACACACCCTTCCATTTCGACAACAAAACAGATTTATTTATTTTTTTCTGCATTTAAAATGCATGGATGAAATGAAATGTTTGGATGGATGAAAGTGTTTGTATATAAATTGCAGCAGTGTATAATGCATCATAACAATTTCTGACACTATTTTCCACACACAATGTTTTTATTATTTTTCTGTATGTGGGCAGAGACCAGATCCTCCCAGTACCTTCTAGCTAAATCACAGCATGTGTGAATGGCTGTATGCACTATGAAATCTAAAATAAACAACACTGTATTATTTTTGTCATCCTACACTGCTACTCGTTGAAAAAAAAAAAAAAAGTTTGGTAAAGGGTAAAGTTACACTGCACTGCTTTCACACTATACTGAATTTTTTTTTTTTTTTTTTTTTTTTTTTTTTTTTTTTTTTTGCAATATTCACTACTAACTAGCAAGTTTCAGCTATTTCTACAGCTTCTGAAAACAGCCAGTCTTACTCCTCTAACACACGTCTGTTTTTAAAACACCTGTCAGCTGTCTCTCTCTCTCCTTTTTATTCGCCATTCACCTGCACTGACTCATGTCTGGTCTTGCATCGATGTCTCTGGTGATTAATGCGATCCAACAGGTGTTTGTAAAGACAAACCTCTCCACATGTTGCAATAGAACTGAACCTCTTTTAGCCTTACAGGCATTGTGCCGTGGCTCTATTCATCACTGCATTTTAAACAAAAGTCTAATCACTGACAAGACTGGAAGAGTTGCTTCTTTTTTCTTTTTTTTTCTTAATAAAGAGAACTGTATTTCACCAACCGTGTGAAAATGAACTCTAACTGAATCCACACTTGAATTTTCAGTCTATTTTCTTTGGATTTTTGGAGGGTTTCTTGTGTTTTACGACCCCGCAAACTCGTCTGAGAGTGTGTTTTTCTGCTTGTGGCTGCATGTGTGACTTGGAACGTGACGACGTGTGCCTGTAGGTGTGTGAGGAGTGTGACTTCGTGTGTACGGGGCGGTGCTGAGGCCTGTGGCGGTGCTGCTTATGAACTGGTCAAACGGCCTTTTTGATTCTTATTTTCTGTGCCACGACTATCATGGTGCTGTTCCAGCTGGCCTCATCATGCAGGACTCAACCAGACCTGCTGCGGTCACTCTGTTCCACGTTGTCAGCACAGCGTGCATGAAACAAGATCTTAATAAGAAAAACCTCATTCGCATCCAAGGGCTTGTCTACACCGTTTACTTCAGCACCTGCTCAGGCTTTCATTTTTAAAGGGGTCATATCATGGATTTTTCCTATTTAATCCTATTTAATATGTTATTAAAGTCTTTTGAAGAAAACAAAATCCTCTCTTAGAATTAAGCAGGCTGTTTTATGCTGTTGTGCCTTTAAGGTGAGACACTACAGGCAAAATCACAGGTTTTTTTTTTATTTTTTTTATGCATCTGTCAATAATGGGCTTTTCATAAAGTGTTAGTGGAAATAAAACATACTTTTAAGTGTATCTTTTATAGCACTTTATCAATTTGAGTCTGTAAATTTAAATTATAGTATCTATTTAACCCCTGTGTTTTGTTAAAAAATAGCTTATAAATCTCTTGTTATCAACAAATATTGGGTTCAATCTTTTTGTCAGCTTGTTTTCTTTCAATTAAGACTGGTTTTGTATTTCTTTTTCGAACTGATTAATTATAGGCCTCATTGATCTGAGCTTATGCACCTTAGTTTTTGAGAGAAAAAAAAAGCCTTATTTTTGAATAATTTTGGCAATATTAAATTAAATATGAAAACAATTGCACTGTTGATCACACTAGTCTACTTTAATGTTTAACCAGGACGTTTGTTTTTATTTTGTACAAAATGGTCACACTTGTGGTGTTCCCGTTCAAAAATGTCTTAAAGTGACAGCAGCCTAATATTCCTGCTGTCTGTTTTTAATAAAACAACAAAAGACAAGGAAATCACTCACTGCTCTTGACTGAATAGCTTTTGTAACTTTAATGATGATTAATCTTTATTAATTCATACAGTGAAGATTATATGCAATGTTATTTTACATTTGATTACTTTATTCAATTTCTGTACCTGGAAACTATTGTTAGATACCCAAATAAACTGAAAAGCACTGTTTATTTTATTTGTATAATTGCTCTTTTGTATTTATTTGTGATGTTGCTTGTAGTTTGATTATTTGTTCTTATTTTCTTTATTTTTATTTGGCAGTAGTCCTTTGTTCCCTGACCAAAGCACATACTGAACCATACCGAAACGTGACCCTAAAACCATTATTTATTTCTAAAAAAAAAAATTATATAATGATATGAGTGATAAAAAGAGATATCTAAAATCCCCTCTATAAAAACCTTTGACTCTAATAATCCAAGAATTTTAAAACTGACTTATACGATGTTTACATTTTTGTTCAAGTTCAAATTAGTGCATATTTAATTAGATAATGCCTAATTTGCATATTTAAAATAACATTACAAAAAATGTTTGCAATTTTTAATGTAGTCAATCAACTGAGAAAGTATGCTGATATCTATTAGTTCATTTTTTTTACCCTGTTCACCTGGGGTGTCTTGTCTATGTAAACACGTTTTTTGCAAATGAAATGAGATACAACATTTTCCTTCAAACTGCGGGTATGCCGTTCAGTCCAAAAAAAAAAAAACTTTTAATTGCCTCATTATTTAATAGCAGCCATTTTGTAACACTTACATTACAAACAGCTTGCACTGAAATGGGCCACAAAACCTGTGTATATACACTATATATATATATGTACTGAGGCCGTTTGACCAGTTCACAAGCAGCACCGCCACAGGCCTCAGCACCGCCCCGTACACACGAAGGCACACTCCTCACACACCTACAGGCACATGTCGTCACGCTCTAAGTCACACATGCAGCCACAAGCAGAAAAACAGAACATTGCATGCAGTTTGCACTTAAGTATATTTTTTTACAGTATTTTATTTCCATTACTAGTATGCTAAAGTATACTTCTTTTCACTTCAACTGCTTGTTTCTTACATTCAGATAATATTATATAATTTCTGCTGCTAATATTTCTTTATTATCATTCATTCTTATGTTTAGGCATCACCTACATGATACTATCATCTGATGTTGGAAACCCAAGGATTTCAAGCTACGTTCAATTTATTTTCAATTTTTATTTTTTCAATTTACTTTTCTTCCACTGGTGAGGAAGTTTTGTATTCTACAAGTTATGTTTACATAGTGTAACGAAGGGTTTCAAACAGTAAATTTGTCTAGTATAAGGTACTAGTGTAGGTAAACACAGCAGAGTTGAATTGCTTATGTAAATTTCTTTATTTTTTTAGATGATATTGAAGAGATCGTAGTCAAAATATTGTGTGAAGCAGATTTGAATTTATTTTAGACCATAAGACATGATTTGCCTTTGTCTGAAACCAATTACCTTTGGAAGAAAGGCTAGGCTGCAGCTTTTTTTAGCTTGTCCCATTCCACACACACTCCTTACAGCAGCTTGGAAGCCATTTTCTACTCTTTTCACTGTACACGGTGAACTCAAAATGGCTTTTTTTTTCTTTCTTTATCAAGGGCTGTTTTGGCATAGGTCCCCTCCATGACAAACCCTTTCCAGTACTGTCTCTGCAGGTTATATGTTTGTCACTGTGATATGTAATGGCCCAGTCCTTGGCAAGTCCCACTTGTTTTTCTGTGGGACAGCGACTGCAAATGGAGTATTTTGCAAGAGCCTGGCAGCAAATGAGCCAACCTCTTCTGGGTATTTGTTCACTCCCTTTTCATCAGAAAGACGAACTCTCACACTGATGCCAAGACATGAAATGCAATCTAAATGTGGTCATATTCGATCTAAAGCGGATCAGGTCTAAAGAATTCTGAAAAACCTATAAAACTCAAGGAATGCCTCTTTTCAACTCACTGCTGACTGATTCTGTCTCTGCGTATTTATTTTAGTACAAGGCATTTCCATGAAATGTGCCTTTACTTTCAGTGCCCATGGAATTTTTGGCTTATGTTGAAATGAGGATGAAAAAAACGAATATTTTATCTTGACAAGAAGTTTTGTGGTACTTTTACTAATGTAAAATACTGTGATAATCCAATTGAAATGACAAATCTGTATATGTAAGAAATCAGCACTAGTCAGCTGAAAACAAAAGCAGATTTTATTTTGAGTATAAGAAACATATGACCTTTTTGTGAGGGAAATTCATATGACATTGTACTGTACTTCACCTGTAGGCAAGGAACTATGGTAAAATCTTGTATGTGTGTACAGACTGTGTTCTAAATTATTATGCAAGTGACATATCAATAGGATTTCAGTGCAATAAACATTCAAATTTTAGTTTTTCAAAGAAAGTGTTTGTTTGTTTTATTTTTTAGATCTTTTTAGATAACTGATGTCAATCTCAGACAAGTTTGTTAAGTAGTTTGCCAGGTCTTCTTAGATAAATGGAAAAGCTACTTAAAGTGGTTGTTCCACATTATTTAGCAAGTCACAGTTCACATGCAATATAGGGAGGAAGAAAGATCTTTCTGAAGATGAAAAGCATGGAATGGTGCAATGTCTTGCAAGAGGCATGAAAACAACTAATATTTTGCAAAAACTGAATGGAAATTATTGAACTATCAAAAGATGTGTGAGTGATTTAGAGCACAGAAGAACTCGGACAGATAAAGTTTCTGTCTAACAAATGAATTGTATCAAAAAGGCAGCAATAAAAAAGCCACTGTTGAGCAGCAAACATGTATTTGAAGCTGCTGGTGTATCTGGAGTCTCAAAAACCTCTCCATACAGGCTGGCACTTGAGCATAAAGTTGCATTTCAAGTTTAATTAATGATATACCTACCGGTCCCCTTTTTAATAAACTTTTCTGAATCAGTGGAGAAGTTATTATGGCCAAACCCTGCAAAATTTCAGGGAAATTTCATGAGAATGAATAAGGAGGACAACAATGAGTAAAGAGCAGTGTTAATTAAATGCTGAATTAGCAGTTCATTTCGAAAGCAGAAAGCTGAAGTGAATCTTTGAACTTAATTTTGTTGAACTTTAGTTGAGTAATACTGGTTGCTTCCTCCCCTTTCCCTTAAAGTAATGTAATTCTGAAATTTCACATTGTGAGGTCTAGTTTCATTGTGTAGACCACTGATCTACCACTGATATATATCAGTGCCAAGTATTTACTCACAGAGCTGTCGTCACCCTTTTCTGAGTCGAGTGAATGAAACAGGTGTCCACCCACCTGTAAAAAAGCAGCAGTCTTCAAGCAGTGAAGAACACAATCTTTGAAACAGGAGATCAATTGTTTGAATCCAAAGACTACACAAAAGCACGGCCGCCTCACAGAATTATGATAACCTTTGACCCCAAAGTCAATGTGCATCTGTTGAAGTCCCAGGAGAACACTGCTGAAGCTTTATGCCACATATCTGATGGTGTAGTTGAGAACTGGGTTAACATTTTTACAGTAGTTAATGTTTTACATGCTTCTCCAGGAACTAAGCGCTCTTGATTTTGGACTAATAAAGTCATAAAGTTTTAAAGATAAAGTTGACATACTTATCATGGCAGACAATCTTGAAAGCTTTCTGAGGAAAAACAAAGGCCCAGAGTCCTGGTTGTGATCTAAATCATTTGTTTACGGTTCCTCTGAGTGAAACGTGCACAATGAAATCACTGTTCTCCAGAAAGTGTTGTGTATGTGTGGGTTTATCTGTCATCCGCTCTTGAGGAGGGCAGAGCACAGTTACAAAAGCATGCAAAACCAGTTGAGAGGACAAATGCAGTCATTTATGCAGGTGTACAAAAAGTATTTGGACACTTAAGCAAAATGTATGAATGTAATTTTGTTAGGAAATACAATGCCAAACTAACTTTTCTGAACCACTTCAACTGGTGTTTTGGTGATTTTTTGTTGATGCAAGTCAGTTTCCCACCTTTTTTACACAGGCGTCCTAGCAGAGTAACCACTAACCAGTGATTTAACTATGAACATGATCCACATTTCACAACCAGAATATGTCCAAATACATTTTGGCTCTGGTACAAAACCTAGATAGCTGCCTTAATGTTCTGATTAGGCCAAAACGAAGTTCTTTTGGAGTTTGTTTATGGAGTTCAAATAGCGGTTAATTTCTTCTGTTCAGTCCGTTGAGGTCAGATGATTAAAAACAAGTTGGAAAAGTTCTAGGCAGCAACTCTATGGAGCTGCTGGAGTTTAGCATTAGCATGTTACTAAAATAACAATGTGATTCTGTAATGTAGAAGAAGTCCATTTTTATTTTATTGTATTTTCTATTTTTATTGATACTTATTGTTTGGTATTTAATTTATTATTTTAAACAAATGAGTTGCAGCAATAATCACATGGCTCAGGAAATATTACAGTCTTTAATCAATAAATCCAACTGAAACAGGAAATCTCAGGAGATAATACATAACCATGTTAACCTCAAGCAACACGGAACAATGAACAGACAGAATTAAGGGTTTAAATACACAGACAGCTAGCACATACACTTAACTAGGAACACAGACGGGCAGGCAGACAGGGAAAACCAAACACAAAGACAATAAAACCGAACATAACTGTTACAATACACCTCCAGAAGGCGCATCTTTACCTTCAACAAAGAAAGTCCAACAGAGGAGGGAGGGTGGGGGCTCTGGATGAGGGGCTGGTGAAGGACAGGAAATAGAAAATGGCAGCAGGAGAAACCAGGGAGGCGATGACGGTGGGAGGAGCCAAGAGCAGGAGGAGCCAGGTGGGAACCCAGACCACAGCCAGGACAAAGGCCCACGGCAACACCGCCGAAGGAGGGAGGAGCCATGGTGGAGACTTGGCAGTTTTAACCAGGGGGATATAAGATGGAGCTGATGGAGAAGGAGACACAGACAGAGCCGATGAGACCGGCGACACCGATAGATCAGGAGACCAAGGCGAAGCCACAGCGACGAGCGTTTGAGGTGGAGCCAGGGTGCCAGAGGACTGAGGCATAGCCAGTGGGACTGAGGACTAAGGTGGAGCCGGAGGGAAGGTGGAACCTGATGGAGCTGAAAAGGTGGAGGGATGAAGTGCAGCTAAATTCCCGGAAGTCTGTGGCACAGGATGAGCGAAGTCTGACCTAGGCTGAGCCAGAGGGACAAGGGAGCCCAGTGGAACCATAAGGTCAGAGGGAGCGGAGTGATGGAGGATCAAAGTTGGAGCCGGGCAGGTTGACTAGCTGAAGTAGAGGGCTCGGCAGCCGGAGGCGAAGCCAGGGGTTCCTCTTGATGAGGCGGAGCTGGAGACCGGAAGACCTGAGGCAGATCCACACAGCAAAGTGGAGTCAGAGGAAGAGCCGGGGGACTGGAGGAAAACAGCAGAGGCAGGGCTGAGGAACAGGCTGTTATAGGCAGAGTAGGTAGGACAGGGAGGCCGGGCAGGATCATTGGAGATGCAGGAGACTTGGAGCTGAGCCATGTGATGGGACTAGTGGAGACAGGAGACACAGAGAAATATCATCTTCCAATTCCTTATATAATGCAGAGGCCAGCTGCATCTCACCCTCAGCGAAGGGCGCATGGCTCCACTCCATGCCTTCAAACTTCACGAGGACACCCACAGAGACGGATGGTGTAGTTGGATTGGGGCTGATGATCTCCTCCTCAGTGGGGCAGATAGTGAACTATTGTTCACCAGCATGCCACTCCACGAATGTGGTGAAATTTCCCCAATGACCATCACCAGGGAGGCGTGCCTTTGTGTGCTACATCCTGGGTGTAGTCCTCAAGGCTTCGTAGCTCCTGTTCCAGGCTGATCAGTTGGACGGCAGGCAAGTCCATAAAAAAGGGGGGAAAAGCACTATAAAAAAAAAAAAATCAAATCTTGGTTCAGTGTTCTGCAAGCAAATGGGATGCAAATGGGTTTAATCGATAAATCCAATTGGAACAGGAAATCTTATGAGATATAATACACAACCATGTTAACTGCAAATGACACAGAACAATGAACAGATGGAATAAATAAATACACAGTTGATTGATCAGTAATCAAGGTAAAACAGAACAGGTGTAGGGCTAATTAACAACCAGTGAGACTAATGTGAACACAGACGGGCAGGTAGACAGGATAAACATAATGACAATAAAACCGCACATAACATATTTCTGTCGCTCTGTCTGCCATCTTAAATGGAATTTTCATTGAGCTAGTTGCATTCTGGGATTTCCTTCATGCAATACTGCATAAGAATTTGACCAGAATACTTTTTCTTAAAAAGCTTTTTGGGGCCACTGTAGATCTATTTATGTTTCTTTATGTTTATGAATGTTTTTTTTATTTTAAAAATCTGAAAGCATTTCAAGTTCTATAATAGCATGAGCCCATCAGACAAAACTTATTCTTATTAAACATTTGCTTTGGAGTTCAGTTTGTTTCGAAGAACTCGTCACTGGCCTGTAGTTAAATTGCAGTCATGGAACAAAAGTCATAGATGGAAACCAGAGGTTTGCTATTGCCTTTGTAAAAAAAAAAAACCTCATGTATCTTGAAAATTGTGGATGTGCTACAGATGAATCTAAATGAAAACAGAAGCATGTTATATATTAAGCCAGAAAAGTCTCTGGGACTTTACAGGGAACTGAATGCTTCACCCACACACTATGATCTCCATGCCTGTCCACTGCCATCAGCTGCTCCAATAGTTGACGCTTTTTATGGTCTGCCCACTTTGCAGTTCAAGCATATCTAAAATGATTGTCTTCAGCAAGCAAATAGTGATCTCTCCTCCCACACCAGGGTTGGAATGCCGGCCAAGAGGGGGCCGCTTCTTCACCACAGGGGCCGTATCAAAATCTGTCCGGCGATACTGATCTGAAAAAAGGAAGAGCCCCTCCTAAAGATGATGAGTCAAACCAAGATTACTAATGCTATCTCTATGACAACAGCCATTAGTGAAGCTCCCGCCCACAACCAGCTGTTACTAATATAGCGTTCTTTCTCAAAAAAAACACAAATTGTCCGGAACAAACTAAATAATTGTTACCTGAAACTTAGTCATAATCTTTAAAATCCTTTGAAAGAGATGAATGATGGCACAGGCTACACTTAATTTCATATTTTGGCTATTAAACTGTGCTAAACAATGGTGAGCGTAACTAACGTGGCATCGGAATCAAAAAGGAATTAGCTTCACCTGTTAGGGTGAGTCTTTCTTTGTCAGAGAATTCCTCTGGAGAGAGTTTTGGGGTGAGGGATGGTGGAGATTTATGGAAAGGAGTGGGAGTGAGGAATGAGCACGCTGATGGCTGACTGACGCACAGCTTGAAAGCATTAAAAGGGCTGATACAGTGCAGCAGGCTGAGTAATACACAGTGCACACATTCGCATGCAAAATGTCATCCTAGATGCTTACAATGTACCTTTTGCATTTGATTAATGCTTCCATAGAAACTTCTTGCTGTTAGGTTCATTCTTTAAAGAATTAGTTCATCCAAGATTAACATTCCAAAACCATATGACTTATTTTTTCATTGGAACACAAAAGGAGAATTTTAGTCCTCTAATATAAACATTGATTAGTGAACATAAACAACCATTCTTGCTTGATGCGCAAGAGCAAACATCATTGGTTCTTGAGGAAGCTCAAACGTGTTGCGTAACACACAAGATTGATCCTCACTGGTTTTGCGGAAGCTCAAATATGCTGCGTAACACACAAGCGAACTTCATTGGTTCTTGAGTAAGCTTGAACCTCATTGGTTCTAACACATCAAGCGAGCATGTGTGAGCTTTCCTGAGCAAATTTAGATGGGGTATGTGTGTTGGGGTATGTTCACTGATGTTTGTATGTGAATAAAAGCCTGAATTAAATGTGTTCACCATACAAAGAGTGCTTCTCATTTCTTATTTGTACATCCTCGTTTCCTTTTCTGGAGTCTTACCTTCAACCCCTTCAAAGTTTTGAGAGACTAGATTTTCAATGGAGGAACAGAAATCTCTCAGATTTCATTAAATATATCTTCATTTGTGTTCCGAAGATGGATTTTATGGATTTGGAACAACATGAGGGTGAATAAATTATAACAGAATTTTGATTTTTGGGTCAACTAACCCTTTAAGTGGCCTTTTATTTCATTAATATTATATTGTCTGAATGTACAATTTTTGAAAAATATGCTTTTAAGATTTTAAGTATACTACAAGCACACATTCAATACAATTAAGTGCACTTCTTTATCCAAAGGGACTGTAATTATATGGACAAGAGTGAACAATACAAGTCTTCAAAACATCTCATTTTGTGTTCCACAGAAGAAAGTAAGTCATACAGGTTTTGAATGACATGAGTTTTAGTATCTGATGACAGATTTTCAATTCTGGATGAACTATTTACGGTGGCCCAGTAGTGCACAATACAACAAAATTAAAAAAGCAAACATAAGTTCACAACACAACGGAATAAAGCCACATCACAATGAAATAAAGCCACAGCACAACGAAATTGAGCCACAACACAACGGAAATGCTCCCGACCACTAGGGGGCTCTCAGAGCTTGGTTCTATAAAGTCGACAGTTTTACAAAGATATCAATACCATGATTAGTTTTAAGTATGTAATTGTATATCGTCGTGAAATATTAATTCAAAATCAACTACGTGCTCATATAGCTTCATATTTATACATGTGAATGATTTGACGCGCTACCACGGCGCATGATGAAGGGAACGTCTGCCAATTCCACCCAGTGCTTAAAACGTATAATTTGTATTAATTAAAATGACTTGTAACATTTAAAACAGACATGTTCAAATTCCAAAGCTTGTCAGTCTTACCAACAGGAATGCTTTGGAATTTGAACATGTCTGTTTTAAATGTTACAAGTCATTTTAATTAGTTGTGTTGTGATTCAATTTCATTGTTTGTGGCTTGTTTTTGTTGTGTTGTGGCTCGATTTCGTTGTTTGTGGCTTCTTTCCGTTGTGTTGTAGCTCGACTTTGTTGTGTTGTGACTTGTTTTCATTGTGTTGTGGCTTGATTTCGTTGTGTTGTGGCTTGTTTTCGTTGTGTTGTGGCTCGATTTCGTTGTTTGTGGCTTGTTTCCGTTGTGTTGTGGCTCGATTTCGTTGTGTTGTGGCTTGTTTCCGTTGTGTTGTGGCTCGATTTCGTTGTGTTGTGGCTTGTTTCCGTTATGTTGTGGCTCGATTTCGTTGTGTTGTGAACTTATGTTTGTTTTTTTAATTTCATTGTGTTGTGCACTACTGGGCCACCGTAATTTTTCCTTGAGCTCTGGCAAAAACACACAAGCATCTATGTGAATAGATGGCAGTTTGACCAGGAGCAATAACAACCAGTGATGATTGACACTGCTGACTGATTGACATTAAAAATGTGTTGGCTGCTGAGTACAGTACTACTACATTTTAGGTCGTAGTACTGTAGTCAGCCAATGAGATTCAATACACTTTGTTTCATTTTCAGAGAGATCAACAATTATTTTCAAAACATACTGAAGAATGCAAGGTATCTTGTTTATACAAACTGTACAGGTGCCAGAAATATGGCAAGTATGCATTGCTTTGTAAGTGCATTCTCTCGCAGCTCGTAGCAGCATTTTATCAAACACACTTGTCTGGTTGACATTTGCTGTGATTTCTGGCATTGTGAAACAGCACTGCCTGCCCTACATCTTCCCTGAGCAACACACTTGAACAGGACAGCTGGTTGGTTCATTTCCTACATCACTGTTTTGGTATGTTTATTTCCGTGAGGTCTTGGTTCTCAATTTACAAAGTGAGAACAAAAAACATTCTCGTAACTTGGAGAAGTGAATCAGTGAGTAATGATGTCATACTACAGTGCATAATTCTCCCTCATACACTGGTTTCCTGGTTCCTGCACTCACGCACATACACACCTTGACCGCAGTTAACTCCACTTTGCATTTGTTTTTCAGCTCAGAAACTGGATGTGCAACAGCTCAGAGTGACTCAATCCCTGCATGCAATTAGGCAATAACTCAGAAACCAAAACCAGTATGCCCAAAACTCTGGCTATTTCCTTATGAATCTCCTGTTAGTTTAGAGAATTGGTTCTTCTGTTTTTCAGGTGGTAAAACTTTATTTCGATGGTCCACATTCTACTAACTAAAAGTAACTTTATTATGACATGTCAACTAACTCTAATTAGTGTATTATTAGACTGTCTGCTTAATATCTGCTAACACTTTATTTTGATGCTCCTCAACAGACATTCTATTGATTAGAAGTAACTTCACATCTACGTCAACTTATTAAACTTTAAACTAACAGTCTGCTAACATCTACTAATATTCTAATGAGATTTAGTTGACATGTAGTTGTAAACTTAATTATAGTTAGTGGAATGTCTAAAGTGGACCATTGAAATGTGAAAAAAATATTTTTAATAGTGCGAATAGTCAAATAGATTAATCGCGATTAATCACATCTAATATATAAGTTTATATGTGTGTGTGAGTGTGTATGTATGTTACATGAGATTAATCGATTTGACAACAAAATATACATACATACAGTATGCACGGCTGTGATTCACCCGTTGAGTGTGATATTGCGGGTATACAACAGTTCGACGGCACGAGTGTATAAATAAATAAGAACAACAACGGAGTGTTTTCAAGAAACCCTCTTTTGTGAGGAACTACTTCCTTCCGCCACAAATTCAAATCTCAAGTTTACAGTTTAACAGTTGAGCCCAAGCCTCCGTTACTAATTCTAAAACGTCACTTTAGAACTAGTAACGAAGGAACGTTGAGTCGCTTCATTGAAACTCGTTGTAATATGTAGAATATTATAAGAGAGAGACATCACCTGAGCAAGTGTATTACCTGCATCTAGCTGATATTCTTCAGGTCAATCTTATATTCATAATAAAAAAAAAATCAGTTTGAATGTCCACTGAGATAAGTGTATCTGTGTTTTTTTCAATTCAATTCACATTTATTTGTATAGCGCTTTTCACAATAGATATCGTTTCAAAGCAGCTTTACAGAGAATGCATGTCAACATTACAATTTAGAGAATGCAGTTAGCTAATAATGTAATAATTTAGGCAATTTATTTACAATCACTGTTAGCAGTTTAATTGAAGGTCGAAGCAATGAGCTCCTGGAAATAATGAATTACATATTAACAATAATTAGGATATATAGAAATTTGTGAATGTGCGTGTTGATCCAGATGTTGCGTCATCTGAAGTTCTCGCAGGAGTTGGCGCCGTCTCTTCAAAGGTGTTGGTCATCTGAGGTCTTCTTAAGAGGCTGGATCCAAACTGAAGCTGATGTACTCTCTAGTCACCTCGGGACGGGCTGGGAGTTTGAGTCTGAGCCCTGAACATTATCTTTGTCCTTTTAACATTTAAGACATTCCCATGAGAGCACTAGTCAATGCATTTGTCAGTTGCATCTCGTAAGATGTTTAAAGTAAAAACAACGTCCTTGTTTCCTTGTTTTAGTCCATTTCAATATAAAAGTCTTTAAGACTGACTCACTCATAAAGACATCTCATGGCGTATTAATGTAATTTTCACTTAAGTCGAAATCACTAACAGAGTCTTTCTCACTACCAAAAAATATGGCATGTTATTTATATAAAATATTATTTACTTAACAATAATATTTAAATTAACAACAATAACCATTATAACAGTATAAGAAGTAAAATATAAAATAAACACAAGCAAACAGTTCAGTCAAACGTACAAAAGCAGCACTCTAGTTAGTACAGGATTTAATGTCAATGTATAATAAAGTTATGAAACTTAATATAGCCCTTAAGCCAAATCTATTAGCTCTGGAACAAGTAATAGATTAATAAGACTGAATTAAACCTCCTCCCAAATCATCCCAATCACCTCTTGTGTTGTGTACTTCTACTATGTTTTTGTTCGTTTCTTTTATTATTTTATGCAATTCAAAACTCTCTTACCTGCCACGACACAGCCAGTTTAATAATTAATATTAAATTATTAAATTTAACATAGCCAAATTCGATTTGCTCTGGAACAAGTAATAGATTAATAAGACCAAAAATTGACCGTTTTATGTAGCTAAAAAGAATTATATCTCATGTTTAACCACTATAAGAGCCAACGGCAAATCCCCAAAGCACTGGCCGAGATGAAGCTGTTCACAGCGGATACACGAGCACTGTACGGCTGCTGATGGCCTGGAGCTCTGAAAATGTCTTAACAAATTGTAAAATAGGCACTATGATTAAATATGATTCACATATTTCAGGTCTAAACAACTACATTCTCAACTAAAAAATTCTTAAAACTACAGTTTGTGATACAATAAGTGTAATATTTGTAAAAAATACGGTGGATTTGCTCAGCCGCCATGACAGTCGCTTCAAGCGGAGTGATACAAACGGTGAAAAGGTAGGAGTGCTGTTATCACTAAAGTATTTCACGGCTAGCAGCCAATCAGATTCAAGAACCAAAAAAAGAACTGTTGTATAATTTTTGATAGTTTTGGTAAACAGTAACAACACTTATTTGGAACTTTAGTACTGGTTGTTGTATGGAAAATAGCTGCATGAAGAGTCTTCAAAAAGTCTCCTTTTGTGTTCCATGGAAAAAACAAGAGCATTCGAGTTTAGAATGACATGAGGTTGAATAAACAATGACAGAATTTTCATTTTCATTTTTTCCTTTAAGTAAACACAGAGGGCGAGAGGGGCACAGTCAGCCAAAACACAGAATGAGGTCCTCACACACTAAACAGAATCCATTCTAGCTATCAGAAGTCAGAAATGCGGGTTGTTTTGAGGTACTCTGAGGATTATGAAACCTAAGATGAACTGTATATATGAACTGTTCACATATACAAATGCTCTGTTATAGAAGCTCTGTTCTGCTGGTTGTCTCTTAAATTACATACATAGAGAGGGAATAATATGTGAACACATCTGCAGGTGTCTTTGAGTTGTGGTTCGCTTGTCCTGACATGCACATTGTTCTCATTTAAGGAGGAGCTGTGTCATTATCCTGAGAGACAGCGGCAGGCCAGCAGTGCGCCTGTATTAAAACAAGTACAGTCACAAACAGTTCTTAATCACATTGTGTTGTGAAACCAGTGTTAAATAAATGTCTCTGACACCTCTAGTCTCTCTTGCCTAACGGGTTTCTTGATCGCACTTGACGATGATGAAAGAATAGAATATCACATTTCATGTGACAAACTAGATTCTTACATTTTCTTAGGGAAAAAAAAGAGTGGTGCTTACAGTACATGTAGTAAAGTTGTTGCCACACTATGCTTGTATGTTTTGAGTGTAACTGACCCAAGTCAAAAGAGCCGACCTCCAAGTCGCTGATATTTTGGTCTCTAGATAGTGTGACTTCATACAAGTCTGTGCAATTTTTATGTCTGTTTTATCAGTCAACAAGTAAAAACTGAAAGCTGGCTAAGAAATGAAATGGCACTCCCTCAAAAAGCCACATTCTTTAAGGTGCCATTCATGATCATAGCACAAATTGTGTAATTTACACACCTTACTGAGGGTAAGTTTGTTAAATTTATAATAATTGGATTTTCTTCAAGTAGTATAGTTTTTATTATAATCAATGTTCATTTTCCATTGATGAATATTTATTCATATGTATAGGCCTACATGCTTCCTGTACAAGAATGTAAATTCCTGCGCAATAAAAATCATTCACTCATATTTTTATGCTGATAATATCATTTAATTTTTATTGCAGCATTTTACAAAGCATTAAAGTCAGCATGAAATATAAGTTGCAATGGTCTTTTCTTCCCATATTTTGATATTGCTATTGGTCGATCTCATGTGAGTGACAGATTGTCCCGTCAGTGCACAAGAGGGAGTGAGTTATTTTGATGAAAGATTACAAGGGCACATGAATTAAAAAAGATAAATGAATAAAGATGTGCACAGACAAATAATTTATAATAAATATAATACTGTAATATTCCATAAAGAAATAGGAATTGTCCCTTTTGATTTCATGGTAACCAAATACTAGTAGTTTTTGACCACAATAAATGTTTGCCTTGATGTATTTTGGTATAAATACATTTCTCAAATTATTTGCTATTATAAATTAAATGTCTTTAATTCTGTGCGAGAAACAAGCCTAGTACTTAAAACCAACACTATTAGTTATTGTGAGTATGCCATGACGTTAAACATTGTCTCAATGAACAAATTATGCACTTTAATCAACAGCAACAAAAAAAAATTGTAGCGTCTTGAATACTTCTGCGCATGCGTCCTGTGTCAGTCAGCTGGCGGTGACGCGCAGAGGAATCCGAGCTGAGCCGCTCATTGAACTCTTGAGGAACGCGCCTCCACTGGAGTAGAGCGCTGTGGATGACTGCGCATGCGCGTTCTTCAAAGTTCAGTGAGCGGCTCTACTCGGATTCCTCAGCTCGTCAACGCCGTCTTCACTCGAGTAGAGCGCTGCTGCTCAGTGCTCACTGCGCGCGACATGGAGTGAGCGCGCTTCTCGGACTTTCGGCTTTAGTTGCGTTTCTTGAGTAAATCACGGGCTAGAGAGTGAAACGATACTGAAGAAAAACACGATGTAGTGCAAATACCGCTTCTGGACTGTTAAATTTCATACCCGCTAAGCAGAGCTCTATAGTATCGCGCTGGAGGAGAAATAGCGCTGGGACAAACATGCTCTCGCCGTTCTTGGCGTATTTGCTGTCGGTTGTGCTTCTGTGTAGGATTGCGCGCTCACAGTACTCAAGTGACCAGTGCAGCTGGAGGGGCAGGTGAGACACGCTTCAAACATTTACTTATTATTCAAGTGCTTCCTTATTACTAGTTTGCTCCTGTAAAATACGTTTCAGTTTAGTAAATTGCATTTAGAGATTTAACTCCTTAAAATCGAATATTAAATTTGTAGATAACAATTAATGTTGTTGAGCTTACATTTTAAGCGTTTTTGATGCTAAAACATGTAGAGTAATAGCACGGTCTAAATCATAATTAATGTTGTTGTAATATGCGTAGACTTAGTATGAACACTAGTATATCATTGGTATTTAGTTTATAAGTTCTGTTGATTCATTGTAGTATTTATTATTTATATCACACCCATATTTTTGGTGGCCTTTTAGGAGTGGTATTGTTATGAGTGGTTGTAATTGTAGCACCTGTCTGCATTAAGTAACATTTTATCACTATATTCTTATTTTTTTTAACTCTCAAACTGTTCTTTTGGTCTGGATAAGTTTAGATTTCCTTACCCAGATTTTATAGTTTTGTAATTACTCACTGGCATAACCTGAAAGCAGAAACTATCTGAGAAGTGATTGCATTTCTGCTCACTGGTTTGACCTAACCCAAGTCAATCCCTCACGTATAATATGCAAATCACAGTGTTCTTTGTTTGTTTGGACAGTTTAACATTACCTAAGCTAATAAAACATTGCCATCAATACTGATGATGACAAAAATAAAACATTTTTCTAGAAAAATGAGAAGCTTTTAGTTTCATATAATCTTACTGAGTCATCTTGGCTTCTAAACCCCTCAGGCTTAAAGTGTAATTAAATGTGAAAGATGTTTTGATCGCCTGGGTCGGTGATAAATATTCAGCTAATGAGGAGTTTAGTTCATGCTACAGATTTCCTTCATCTCATAACAACACTTGTTATTATTTCTCAACAATGGCCTTCAAAAAAATTCCTTAAACATTACATATTTCGGGTCTCTGTGAAGTCTTTTTACAATAAAAAGGCTGAGTGAGCTGTACTCTGACTGTGCAGCCATAATCTGCTGTTGATTTGCCAGGTCTTAGTTCAGCCTCTCATTACGGCAGAGCTGAATTTCAAATGCTCTTAATTAAAGAGGAGCCGTTATAAATGAGGACACGGCAGCTTGTGAGTCTGCTCCGCACATGTCACCCCAGGCTGGTCCTCACCTCTCATTTTGGTGAGTTTAATCTGGGGTCTAAGTGAGGCCTAAATTCATCTCTGACTGAAGAACCGCTGGAGGGTTCAGAAGCAGATGGCTCATTTTCTGCCTAACTGACATCAGGCCACAGACTCGAGGCGCAGAACCGCAGATGATGTCTAAAAGTAGAGGGGAGAGTTTTTTTTGTGGCCGGTGGACAGCGGCAGGACTGCTGCCTGGACATGCAGCTCCTCGTCTTTTTGAGGAGTTGAAAGCGAGGGGAGGTTCGCTACGTGACCTGCATTTGCACTTGCATGCGCCAGGTTCGGCTACTGTCTCTGCACTTGTCTGCAGAGCGGCCTGTGTGTCCTAGGAGCCATTGACTTAAGTTTCAAAAATCCTGCCCACGGCAGTATGCCAGTATTGGATCTTGCCAAAACGTTGGAAAAGAGAGAAGAAAAATGAGAGACGGTTAATGTGTATGTGTGTGCGCATGCCTGCACGTGACGGGTCATGCAGCAAGCCTCGCGCGTGGGTCTTAACACCTTGTGTGAAAAGACATTAACTTCATTCTTCCTGCTCTGAGAAAAGCTTTTCTTTCATATGAGCTTCAGCTTTGGACTCCACTCTGGCGCAGACTGTTCAGAACAATCGCCCTAATGTTTGAAGTTTCCTTTGCTGTGTTTCGTGTTAAAGGCCACTAAAGTAAAGCTGACAGAAGATCCAACCATCCTTATTTAGGGAATTACCCTAGTGTGAGATGCCGCCATTTGCTTCAAACCAGTCTGGTTTGCTTTTGTTTAATCTAAGTAGTTATTTGCCAAAATTTACCAGCTATAACTGCAATTACTATAACTGCAGAATTAGGTGAGAGATGCATCACAGTCTTTAAGGTTTGATGGCTGTTACAAAACCTAGTGTACTGGCTACCATTTCCCTTCCAGTATTTTAAGGCAACATATGATAATTTTGCTGGCTACTGTCTGGAAACTATGCTGCCTTCTGAAATAATTTGTTTTGGCAGAATTCATGGATAATCCTAGAATGATTGCGCTTAGTGATCAAAATTCCTTCATGGATTATATTTCATTATATGATTGTATTTAATTTGCATTTAACTGTGTTTCATCCAGTACTGAAGTGTATTGATAAAAAAGTGACTAATTTGCTTACCTGCTCTAGTGGTTGACTGATATATTGCCTTGGCTGGTACATTATATTGGTCAATATTTGGCTTTTTTCAAGTGTCATAAGTGGGACTTTTATTTTGACTGGTGCTAAGAACTGTCATGTGTATTGTATTAAATTAGCATTGCCTGAACTGATTGCACAGATTTATCAGATATTTAAATGCACTGGTTTCAGTGTTTACTACTTTTTTTTTTCTTTTTTTTTTTTTTTAAAAGGTTAGTTCAACAAAAAATTTAATTTCTGTCATTAATGTCTTACCATCTTATCATTCCACACCCGTAAGACCTTCGTTCATCTTCAGAACACAAATTAAGATATTTTTGATGAAATCCAGGAGGTTTTTTATCCCCAATAGAAAGCAACATGTTACCGTCATTCAAGGTCCAGAAAAGTACTAAAAACATAGAGATGTGGTTGTTTCAATGATTGGAGAATCCTGCATACGTCACCAGATATTTTACCCGAAGGTCCAGTTATGTCATACTGATTAAGCGTTATGAGGTAAAACATTTTCTTAGATAAAAGATAAAAAATAGATTAAAAAAAAATCAAGAATCAAGAAGTTGCTATCTTAAGTATAAATCTGATTATAAATTATAAAGTTTTAAATACTTCAAATTGATCATTAAATTGTGTTTTATCATGTATATTGGCCATCATTTGACTGAAAAAAAACAAAACAAAACGAAAATGGATATCAACTATTTAATGCGAACGCATTTAATTTTGTGTGTGCAGTGTATTTTTATGCTTATTAGAATATTACATTGCTAGCTTTATGTTAACATATCAATCTATTGGAATCAGTTGTGAGTTTGAGGTTCTCATTATGTGTTTCATTTGAGGTTTGTTATTTGTGGGTCGCTACCTATGTTGCTTTTGGGTTTGAGTTTCAGTTAGGATTCTGATATATTAAGTAGGGTAGATCTTGGATCCAGCTTATATCTCATTTCTCTACCTTCTTGTAGTGGTCTGACCCATGAGGGACACACGCGGGATGTGGAACAGGTGTATCTCCGCTGCGCCCAGGGGTTCCTGGAGTGGCTGTACCCTACAGGGGCCATCATCGTCAACCTGCGGCCAAACACGTTGTCCCCAGCGGCGTCTCTTCTCTCCGTCTGCATCAAACCCTCTAAGGAGTCCAGTGGGACCCACATCTACCTGGATCGGCTGGGCAAACTGCGATTGCTCCTCCGCGAGGAAGATCAGTCAGAGGGAAGAGTGCACTGTTTCAGCATCCAGGACGGGGCACTCTTCATCGAGGCAGTGCCTCAAAGGGACATCAGCCGAAAAATCACAGCCTTCCAGTATGAGCTGGTCAACCACAGACCAGGAGCAGATCCACAGTCATTATCTGGTATGATGTTCTCTTGATCTTTAAAGACTTACTTGACAAGCACAGTTTTCTTTCATGTGAAGTATTTTCTGAAACAGAGTTTTTTTTTTTTTTTTTTTTTTTTGTCAAATTTAAGAAGTAGAGTAGTTCTTGGAAAAAATATATAACACAAAATGGCCTCAAAGCTAACAGACATCATCTAAAAATCCCAGTTTTGATTTGTTGAAAACAGTTGGTCTGCTTGAATGTTTTTGTGGAAACATCGATCCATATTTTTCTGTATTCTTTAATGAATTTGGAAGAGTTTCTGTTGAAATTCTATCTGCTTCTTTCAGCAAAAAGCATTACTTAATTCCCGTGACTCCATGGTTTTTGGGTACACATTTATTAAATCATGCAATACCAAGGGTTTGTTTATTTTAAAGAGTATGCGATCCGTAGCCAGTGTTTTCATGCCCAGCAAAAGATGATATCTTTACCTCAGGAAACATCCACCCCTCTGTGATGCTGAGATCTGTGCTCATATTTATACTGGAAAGTGATACTGATTTGAACCTTGTTTGCTGTGTGATAAATACCGACTGTGTTTTTCAGGACGTGTGGCGCAGGTCTCACGCTGAGACGCCACGAGCGCCCCGTTGCTTCTATCAGTGATTTACTCCACAAAAGCATGTTAAACATTCAGCCTCATTTCAGAAATTAAATTTCAAGCAGTGCACCTGCTAAAACCAAACAACTGAATGACCTAAAGCAATGTAGATACATAATAAAACAGGTCTGTTTTTCCTCTCCCACACAAAGCAAAAGTATTGTTCAGTGTGTTTCCCCCTCAAGGGTAAATGTGGTCATGTAAATCTGGCTCTGATAAACAGCCTTTAGTCAGACTTCTGCAGACATGGATACAGTAAAAAGTAGAGTAACTTTAAATGGTTTCTGTATTCTGGGACTGTGTGGCAGTAATGCAAGTTAATACACTTGTAGTATATGTTTAGGTCAAACCCTTTTCCTTTTTAAAGTATATTGTGGATACATGTATATTTGAGTTAGTTTTCTTTTGTGTTGGTGGTTTGTTTTTATATATGTATGCTAGGAAGCATTAAAATATCCTCAAAGTGAAACTATTTTGTGGATATTTTTTATACTTCTTTGTTACTGTCAATAAATTTTACCATTGCACCATAGTGTAACATCTTGGAAAGTTTACTATGTCCAGAAAATGGGCAGTCAAATTTCTCTACAAACTTTTTTGTTTACATTTCTACACATGGTTTGATGTGTCCTTTATTGTCTATGTCCTCCAGAGAGTTTGTGTGTTCGCCTGCTTGTGATTTCAGCTATCTGAGCGGGTAGATCTGTAAGGTGACCTGTTTTCCTCTTTCCGAGCTTATGGGGTTTTTTTGGCGTTCACCTCGTGAATGCTGACCTGCTGTGCTGGAATTGAGTTGCTTTCCATCACTGTGGAATGTGTCTTGGACCAGCTGTTAGGAGGACATATTATCTCTGTCTTTTTTCCCTACTCCCTTCCTCTTCCTCTTTTCCCCTGTCTCTCTGGCTTCCCCTCCCTCACTCTTTCCTTCATTACTTTTCGTTCCGCCTCTCTGAAGTGGTTGGGATCCAGTCTGAGTGGCATATGAATCTTCTCTGTATTAGCATGGAATGCAGAGGGACCAGATGTAGCCAGGGACACTATCTTCCCCCTTTCGCCCTGCCAGTGTGTGAAGTGGTTTTGATCCCAGCAGAGTTGCATTAATTTGGGGCAGCGAGGGCTGCTGACTCAGATGCAAGCCCATTCCTGCGGTTCCGTTTCAACTTTTGCATGTGAGCCGCTGCCGCAAAGCTTTTGAAAAAGCCCATCTGCGCTCCAAGCCCAACTTTAGCATTCAAGACGTAAGCGCAGGCTGCAGTTAACGCTTCACATCAAAACTCTGCAAGGCCTAGCGTTCTGAAAGATCACCCTCTTTGGCGTTTGCCAGCTGTTGCGAAGCTGATTCCTGGATGACCTCTGGCCCCGTTGGTGATGCGACACTCCTTGTGTTGCAACAACGAGCGACCTCTGGTCCGCTCTCCTTACCCACAGCTCCTCAACAGACATGACCGGACCAGTTCTGCTCATATGTGAAAGGCCAGGTTCAACAGATCAGTTATTTCACCCACTTTCTATGCTAATGTCCAATCTACACTGCAAGCTCGCTAAGCATAGAAACAAGATTGATATTTTTTTTAAAACAGTTATTTAGCCTACACTGTAAACGGCCATTGTCGATAGACATGCAGTGCAAATACTTAAGTGATTTATAATGGGAGCAATTTAGTTTTCTTATGAGGGACAGTGACTTTTTTTTTTTTTTTCTTTCTTTCTTTCTCTTTTGCTTTACCTTTAGTGACTGTAAAAAAAAAAATCCTTTTTTTTTTGGACACTTATTTGTCACTCTTATTTGCCACTTGCTTCCAGTGTAGACTGGGTGTCAGACACTATATACTTTAAGTTTATATATATATATATATAATAATATGATACTGAAACAATTTTGTTGTACTTTAGAGCTAGGGACCAGAATATCCTTGCATCCCAATTCACCACATAGCAATGCTCTTTGCTCTTTGGAACGAGACAAGGGTGAGAATTCTGTCATTTAATTATTCATTTTTGGGTGAACTAGTCATTCAGTTGAGGATAGGGATAAAAATTAAGTTGTTAGGATTTTGGAAATCTTTTTAAAGCCCCTCAATCCACCTGCACTAATAGACAACTAAACTTTTGGTTGGTAGCTGTGAATAATGTCCACAGACACACCTGCCCTACCCAACAGACCACAACCCATAAACCTATAAAACCACCCATAAACCCTTCACCCAGCCACCTGAATCAACCAGTCGTTCGCTCAGCCTCTCACTCTGCTGCGAGCCTGAGGGTCTTGAGACCCTCCAGACAAACGTGCTGGATTATATCTGCATGTGGGGGCCGTAATGACCCCGGAGCCTGATTTATTTGGAGAGAGAAAACATGCTGATCAAAGCCGACACGGTGCTGCCAGTGTTTAGGTTATGCTGATTGCCTTGTTGCAGTCACAAGAATCTGCGGCGACCTGAAAGCAAATCTGCGGCGACCTGAAAGCAAGGGAAGTGTTTGTCTCTTGTCATGTGTCGCTATGGGTTGTAAAATAGTACAAAGTGTTCGACTCACTCTAGGTTGTTGGCACAGGTGGAAGTGCTGTGCAATGTTGGCTCCTCTGGATGTTTTTTTCTTTTTTTTTTTTCTTTTTTTTTTTACCAAGAGGATCTAGTTCTTGCAGTCGCTTCTCCAAGTTTGAGTTCTTCTCAGCTGGATCTCATTAGCGTTGGGGTGTGAGGACACTGTGTGTGTTTGTCAGTGTTTTTCTAGAGGGGGAAGGGTCGAGATGTTTCCCTCCTCTCCACCAACACAACGTCCTTTTGGTTAACTACAGATGTTTATTTTTAATGAGGAGCCTTTTCTTGCAGGCCGCCCCACATCTCTGTTTGCTTAGAAGCCGACTAGCCGTGACGATAAAGTCGGCTTCTGCACGCTCAATAAATCTGCAGCAGAAATTAATTATATCTTTGAAGGTCCAATGTGTATTGGGAGCACGGGGCAGCTGTAGATGTAGATCAGTGTTCTGGTTTGTTAGAAGGATTTCTAAAAATAACATGCTTCATTCTGCACATGTGATGGTTATTTCATCAAGCATTGGGTGTATTTGGTCTGATTTTGTTATTCTGTATCTCTCCACAGCACCCTGCCAACCCTGTACAGATACGGAGGTACTGCTGGCCGTTTGCACCAGTGACTTTGGTAAGACAATTTTGAATGTTTTTAATGATCATTAGTTAATCTAAATAAATGCAAACATTTCATAATTAAATTTCAATTATAATTTGGAAACAATCCTAAAGCATCATTCCCACCTGCCACTATTAAAGCTACAGGAATACTGGATAGTGTAAATGGATACTGTAAAGTATCAAATAAGGTCCAAGCGAATAAAATTCCTGCAGGGTTTTTGATAGTATTTGGTACTTCAGAATTATATAGACTGATATAAATAGACAAGGGCTGCATTTCTCAAAAGCATCGTATACCTTACATCAGTACATCATAGTACCCATTGGCCCCAATCATCTCTAAGATCAACTTAGCTCACGATGCTTTTGAGAAATGAAGCCCTGGCTGGTGAATAGGCCAATATTTAGCCCTTAAGTCAGCTTCATACTTTACTGACAGTTCAAGTATGGAGCTGACAGTAAGAACGTTCATTTCATCTCTTCTCACATTATAATGTTGGCTTGAGAAATAATACTGGTGATCTGCTATTTAAACATTAAAACTACTTAAGTTGAGCGCCACATTTTTAAAACGGCAAAACACACAAGACATTGTCTGTCTGTCTGTCTCTTTCAGACTAGGCTTTCTCAAGCCAACATCAAAGTTTACAAACTTTACTCATCTTGTTAATTTAAGTTATAATATAATATAATATAATATAATATAATATAATATAATATAATATATAATATAATATAATATATAATATAATATAATATATAATATAATATATAATATAATATAATATAATATAATATATAATATAATATAATATAATATAATATATAATATAATATATAATATAATATATAATATAATATAATATAATATAATATAATATAATATAATATATAATATAATATAATATATAATATAATATATAATATAATATAATATAATAATATGCATATGTGTATATATGTGTATATATGTGTCTGAATCATATCAGCCCTCATTATGTCATCTTTATCGAAACTTGCATTGCTTTGGACAAATGCTACTTAAAATCCTAAAAAAAAAAAAAAAAAAAAATCTTAATTCTTAATGATTTACTAAAGAGGCATCTTATGCTGTTAGTATCATAATGGGCATATTTGAACATGTTTTTGAAATATCTAGTTTTTGTTTTATGTTTGAATCATAAATGTTTCAATAATAAGTTACGTTAAGAGAAATTTCCATGTAGATCCTTTAGGGTCGGTTTCAGTTCAAATGGGAATCCCATACACATTATTTGCATTATGGGATGTGCGTGGTCAAACAATCCTCAATCAAAATGGAAAAAACCCACCAATTATGACAACTATGTTTTATTTCTCTCCTCTGCAGTGGCACGGGGAAATATTCTTGGTGTGGCAGAGGAGGATGATCAGACCTCTGTTACAGTGTCCCTGAGTCGCCTTTACAGACAGAAGACACAAGTATTTGTGTCAGGGGGAGGCCGGGCCAAGCGCTGGACGGGCTTTGTGAAGATGCCCAGCCAGTGTGGGGTTAAACCAGGGGAGGGCGAGTTCCTCTTCACTGGGACTGTGCGGTTCGGAGAGGCTTGGCTTAGCTGCGCTCCACGGTACAAGGACTTCCTTAGGGTGTATCAGGACGCACAGCAGCGAGGGACCAACCCATGTCATTTGGACACGGACTGAATTCTTTCCAGGAAACCACACGGTCCACCCCGTCATGAGGAACTGTGACCCTGCGAGCAGCTGTCTGTCTCTGTTTGTGTCTGCAGACAGGAGCGGTTTAGGTCCGTATAGACTGCAATATCGATGCAGAAACCTCTCGCCTGCTGTCCCAGCATTTCCTAAGACACGACTTGTGCTCTTAAAACATCCTGCAAAGACAACTAAAGTTGGACTTGTATTTACTAAGCCAATGCCGATTTTTTTTTTCCTGACATGTCTTAAGACTGATATTTTTAGATTTTTTTACTTTCTTGCGGTCAAAATGTAGCAGACCTGGCTGTTGAATGTGTAAAAATGTGAAAAGAACATTCTAAAATGAAAGTCCCAAATGCTTTGTAAAAAGCTTGTTGTACAGTTTTGCAGTTGTTTCTATGACAGAAATATATTGAAGAAAAGCCTGCTTTTTAATTTTTATTTTTTAAGAAAAATTGAAGTGCAATTCCTGCCTGTGTTTTGTCTTCAGGCTGTTCAATTGCAAATTTCTTTCCAAGGATTAAAGATCTTTTCTTTTTTTTTTTTCTCTTTGGAATCAAATCATGTGTCTGTGTTGTTGTTGTTGTTTTGCAAAATCATGGTCACTGTGTAGTTTTCTACCTAATCTATGAAAATCATTTTCAGATACAGTTTTTCATTTACTTCTGTATAGTTCTTAGGTGGTTCCTTTACTAGGATTTTAACGGAGAGCTAATCCTAAATCTGAATTCTGAATGTACTACAGTATTCAACATTTGAAGTGGATCAAAACCTTTCATCAAAGTCATCCTAAAACCTTCTTCTTAGGACAACTTAGTTCTTAGGACAACTTTGAACTTTTTTGATCCAGTTCAAATGTTGACTACTATAGTTTCTAAATATGGCTTGAATCATTTCTGCAAAACTCTGAGATGTTTTTCAAACAAATTTTATCCACCACCAGGGGAAAATATTACGTCAGATTGCATAGAAAAGTAATATCTCACCTCCTCTCTTCTAAAAACGGCACAATTTGGATATCATTCATGTTTGTAGCACAAACAGTGCTGAATAAGTTACATGCTTCAAGGGATAGTACACACACAATGTGAATTGTAAATGTAAAATGTAAATTCTTTCATCATTTGCTGATCTTCATGTCATTCCAAACCTGTATGAGTTCTGTAGAACATAAGAAAATTTGGAAGCCAGTGGGGTCCAAACAACATATTCTGGACCAAAAAAAGACCGTTTTCAAAAGATCTTCCTTTTGTTTCACAGAAAAGATCGAAAACAGGAAATTGAGCAAAAGCAATAGTGATGCACTGCTGTGAGGTATTCGTTTCACAACTAAGCACATTTGAGGTCATATACCTATTTATGTACACCTTGCACAATCTGCAAAATGTTAATTATAATAAATTATAATTATAATAAAATAAGAGGGATCATAATTGCTTCAAACTTTTGAATTGGAAGGTTGGGTAAATTGTGCTTGCTTTGTTTAAAGATATTTTATTTATATATATATATATATATATATATATATATATAAATTTCTACCCTTCTGAAGCTACATAAGATATTTGCATGTTTCCCAGAAGACCAAACAAGTACAATTTACACCAATCATCCGGCTTATTAAGATCAGTATTTATGGAGCCCGTAAAGGAACATGTTGGTGGAAAATACTATATATATTTCAAAACTTTTGCATTCTCCTGAGAAACTTTGCGTTTGCTGGCAAAGAGCTCAAAAGTTTTGCCAGCAAACGCAAAGTTTCTTGGTGGAACGCAAAACATTTTGTGAGAGAACACAAAAGCATATAATTTTTCCTCCCATGTAATTTTTTTCCCCATCACCATGTTCCTTTAGAGGCTCTGTAAGTACTAAATAAAAAACAAACACTGAAATGTACATTCCACAAGATGTATGTGAGCATATGACCTCAAACATTTCATAAATAGTTCCTTCTCTGACAAAAATGCCTCTGTCATTATTCACCGGCCTCATGTTTGTGATTAACTAACCAACCTCCCATTCTCCCATTATTATTAAATCAAGAACATGATGCATAACAAGCTTTATCCGTTGAGCATTGTGTGCGGATTCACTTCCGTCTGGACTCCCTCTGAGAAATAGCGGGCTTTCACGCTGGTGTTGGTGGTTGGTCTATTGGTCCAGCTCCATATGAAATGCATTACTTCTGGTTTCCGAGCCATACAGGAGAGTTATCATTCACTGGAAGCAGACTGGAGCGGATTCCTCTCCACGGGTTGCTGTGGTGCCCAGGGAGGCGCTCAGTCAAGGTCAGACTGAAAGGGCTCTTTGTGTGAGCTGGTCCGGTCTGAGAGAGCGAGACGGCTTCAATAGAGCCCTGTGATGCCACACAAAATGGAGGAACGGGCCATGTGGACTATGAACCTGACCATGCCAGAAGCTTGTGGCTTATTTTCAGAGTGCCTTTTTCAACATACAGTATCACACAGAATAAGAGTATGTAGTTTCAAAGTTGTCGCAGAGTCTTTTGGTCCTCGTCGACTTTTGTTTTTCTCCATCTCATTCTGTTTTACTTTGACAGAAACACACCCATAATGTCTCTCAGTGAGTGGCCACAAATAGACAATTGCTTTTGCAGGCTGTTCTGTGCTCAATGGAGAATCTGAATTCCAGTCCAACGGCAGCAGCTCTGGAATCGCTCACTGGGAAATGCAAACAGTGTTCCCATGACGACGGTGCGGTGCAGCAAACCCTCGCTCCAAGCTCCTATGAGGTGAAAGAGAAAAGAAAGAGAAAGAAGTGTGGTTGTCCATTTGCACAGGCACTTTGAGTGTCTCACTGGCGACGTCCTGTCGAAGGGCATCCCGACCGCATTGTGAAGTATGTTTGGAGTTTTTGGATAAGATATTCCCACTGGAACGAGACACTGACCTTGATGTAAGGCCACATTGGCAGTGTTTAGTTGCTTATGTAGACATATATAAACTGGGGAAGTGGACCTATGCCCTAGTCACCATGATAAAGTTGCTGTGTCTTGCAGAATGACCTTCCCCAAAACCAAGTTCAAATTCATTTGTTTTCTTAATTTGACTCACCAGGAGTGAAGAAACTATTATATCTAAAAATACTTTAATGTAATGTAATCTGTTGAAACTTGCATGTATTTGTTAGATATATTTGTAATTATACTTTTGTTATGATGATGTTTGATGGTTACATTTAAAATATATAGATGTATATAAATTATAATTTTAACTGTAGTGTGTTATATTACATTTAAAGTTAATATAAGTACATGTGCTTTGTATGTTAGTCAACATATCAAAATAAGTGTACTTCTTTAAAGCATGACAAAAGATTATTAAAACAATGATTTAAAATGTACTTTAAAGTAAAACTTTTAATTTGACAATTATTATAAAGTGCATTTTTTAAAAAGTGTACTTGAAACAGTCATGAATTCAAGTGTACTCTCTTTAAGTACACCTAAGTGGCCTTTTATTTCATTAATATTATATATATATATATATATTGTAGATTTAAAATTTTCATTTTTGGGGGAACAATCAAGCTGCAAGGTGAAAGGCAGCAGACAGGGCTAATATGTCTATTAAAACGCTTTTCAAAGTCTTCCAAAACAACTATAATGTATTGAAATATGCTAAATGCTAACCGGCTAAACATTCGCAGCATCCAAAATCAAACAGTTCCCTACTACATAGTATCCGAAAAACTGTACGACAACATAGTATGTCTGAATACATAGTGTTCGAAAAACGGTAGGGAAAAAGTATCCAGATGACCTACTACTTCTGGCGAGATACTGGAGTGTGCATTTATTGGATAGTTTTTATCCCATGAGGCCACAGGAGAGGATTTATGAATGGCAGTTATGCTGCGTTCACGCCACCTTGAATTTACCGGAATCTTGAGATGTCAAGCTGAGCTGTTCACATCCTTTGACTGGGAATTATGCGTTTCTATGGCACCACTGTCAACGCCTAAATGAATCAGTCAGGTTGTACAGCTGCCACGGGATACATGTGGGAGCTTTCAGAAAACTCCCAGCTTACAAGCTGTAATTACGAGCTCTACGAGGACGTGAACACTTTTTACAAGAAGAATCTCGTAGTTACAGGAATTACGACATGGCGTGAACGCACCTATAAGCGATCCAACTGATGCTGGTAGGTCACATGACAGTAATAACATGGCGGATGTAGTACATCCAAAATTCATCCAAACAAAAGCCTAATTTTACATTCAATGTTTTCCATATTTTTGGTCCAGTTTGATGTTTCAAAAGCTCAAAATACCCCACAGATAATTTATTATAGCTTGACAAATTTGCCCCTATTTGGGTGTGAGCGAAAACATGCGTTTTTGTGTGTGCCTTTAAATGCAAATGAGCTGCTGCTCCCGGCCCGCTTTTCAAAAGAGAGCGGAGCTTTAACAGCTCATGCTTCAGTTGCTCAAAAACAACAAAACTTGAGAATCTCACGCAGCAACACTTCACTACAACAACTCTTCCTCTTCTCTAAAGCAGCCCAATACCCCCTTTGTTGCGTGTTCTCAGGGGCAGGGTTTATATAAATTTTAGGGTTAGTGATGTCACTAACCCTGGAAGAAACTTGTTGTAGTCCCTACCAGCTGTTTGTTGTAGTCCTTAAACAGTGAATTCTTTAAAAGAAAATATCTCCCTTTGTATTGAACTTTGAGCATCGTAACTTTGCAGATGTTGTTTATGCTCTAACAGCAACATTACACACTAAGTACATTAAAGAAGTGAAATCATAATCCTTTAATCTGTGTTTTCAGCACTTTGCCAGATGAACGATCAACACCAAGGAACATAAGGTAAATTTAATACAACACAGCGGGCAAACGTCACACTTTTAAAAATAAAGGTTTATTGGTCTCTATAGTTCTATGATGAACCTTTAACATCCATGGAATCTTTGTATTGTACAAAAAGTAGTAGTATATGGAAAAAGTATACGGAAGTATACTATATTCGAAGTATATGGAAAAAGGTTCTCTAGATTTCTTAAAAGTTCTCAGACTAAGAAAAAAACGGTTCTTTAAAGAACTCTTTACTAGAAGGTTCTTTGAGGAACCAAAAATGGTTCTTCTATGGCATCACTACGAAAACCCCCTTTATGTTTAAGATTCATGAGCAAAGCTGTATATTGTGCTTTGTCAAATTGTGTCCGCCCCTGACTATAACTACTGCTGCTCACACAGTTCACTCTAAGGTTGAGGTTTGAGCAGACAACACACAGTTTCCTGGACTCTAAATGCTATAATCACAATTAATGGTTCTGGTCCAAGTAATGTTAAAATGTATATCCAACCATACGCATTATAAGAATACGGGAAACTATTCATTGAGGACATCCTTGGAGTGGACCGAATAAACATGAAGCGGTTAAGATATTTGCAGTAACAGCAAATAGCACAGTGACTTGGCAGCAAGAGGGCCAGAGAAGGAGCCGGGGGTCCCGAAGGAGAGGAGATGGGCAAGCGGACAAAGCGAGTGATTGGTGCTCTGTGGAGCAGTGACATCTCTCCTGCAGGGGAAGTGGAGGAATGCTGGGAATGTGTTGACTTCACACACGCGCGCCCCCCACAGAAGCCTGGCCTTGATGAGAGCGAATCAATAGGAGCTCTGTGTCGTCTGCACGTGGCGCTTCCTCCAGTACAAACACTACGCCTCGGCCCTGAGGACACCCACCAGCTAGACCTTCGCACACAGACAAGAAAAACATGCATCTTGCTTATGAACGCGAGAGCAAATGTCCTTATAGCACCTCTGAATATATATAGAAAATGTTTCAGTATTGTGCAGTTTTTAAAGCATTTTATCCAATTATAAGAACTGAAAAATGACTTCATACAAATGGTATGCTCTGGCTCCTTCACTCAATTTCTGTAAGAATGTTTCTTTTTAGAATGTTCAGAATAGCATACTCGCATGCAGTATGTATACCGTACAGTCTGTTTTGCGCTGCTGCTGTACAATATAGTGTACATGAATTACCCGTAGCACAACTATAGCCTACAGGTGGAGCTGGGGAAGGTGGAGAGTTTCTGAAAGTGAGCTGCAAACTGCTTCAGCAAATGCTGACCAAGTATTTTAAGGTTGAGCAGTGAACTCACTGGCTACTGATACAGTAGGAACCAATCAGCTGTGCTCTATAGAGAATGATGTGATTGCAATCAGATTGAGTTACTATCAGCCTGCGCCATCTAGAGTTTCATGACAGAACTTTGTATTGAATGTGAACTTGTAGTGTACTTCAAATATAAAAGACCTTAAAAAACTGTACTTGCAGATAATATAATAATAACAAGAGGCTACTTAAGTGTACTTAAGTGTAAGTAAAGGTATGGAGGGCTCACTTTTGTCTACCATTGTGAAAAAGAAGTGCACTTATTTGTACTGAGTATGCACTTGTAGTGTACTTAAAATCTTAAAAGTATTTTTTAAAAGCTGTACTTGCAGATAATATATTAATGAAATAAAAGGTCACGTAAGTGTACTTAGAAATAGTACACTTTCATGACTGTTTCTTAATACACATAAGTACACTTTTAAAAAGTGCACTGTAATACTGGAAGCATTTTGAAACTTTATGTTTTAAACAACCTTTTGTCATATTTTAATGAAGTACACTTATTTTAATGTGTTGACTAACATACTGAAGAACTTGTAAAGTACTTCTTTATAATTTTAACTGCAGTGTGATATTCAATATTATATTTAAAGTTAATATATTTTAAATAAATCGCAACTTCATTACAAATGTGTAATTACAAATATCTTTAAATACAAGACATACAAGTTTCAATAGAAATGAAATTGAAATATATGTTAGTTTGCCATAAATGCTTGTCAGTAGAGAAGTTCAGCTAATTGATTTTGATTTAAAATTTAAACTACAATACATTTTCATTAAATTACAATTAACATGCAATTAAGTATTTAAAAACATTATATACAGTTTACACTTAAGTATATGCTTTTAATGTATACCGTTCTAAAACTTTCAGTATAAAGTTCTCTTTCTAAAAATATGCTAAAGTGTACTTCTTTTTCACAAGGGTGTGAAATCATAAGCAGTATCAGCCATGTTTTTTCATCTTCTTTTTCTTGGCTCATTTGATCAGTTTGCCAAATGGCAAAATATTTTTCCACCAAAAAAAAAAAAAAAGATTAAAAAGCAATTATTTTTTATATTGTCATTTGCTGAGTTAAACATGCATTACTATGTGTCTTGTGAATTTGTGTTTATTGAGTTTATTGTCTATGTCTATTGTATATGCAAACTGCTTCAGATGCTAGTTATAAAAAAATAGTAGGCAATATTCAGTGTACACTGCTCAGTATGCAGTAAGCAGTATGCTAGCTTTTCATTCAAAATGTAGAGCCTCATTCATAAAACACTAGGCGAACGAATTGTTTCAATTAGTAAATTTACATCACAATGGATTTACAAACCATTTATACACAAATTCGCTCTGCTTGTGTGCTTCATGAATGAGGCCTAAAGTCCTATTGTATAATACATATACTATAATTAAAAGATATATCATCTACAAAAGCATTACTCAACAGGAGGATGAACCTCCAGAATAGGTTCTGGAAAATGCATTAAAGCCTCTTCTATAATAAAAATGGCAATGTGGTAAAAATACGTTTTTCAAAATGAAGGCTTGGATTAAAATGACATTGTTATATGATAAAATGTTTCATAATAATCAGAAAGGAGAAATCTGATAGCCCTCCGCTGTAAATTACACAAGACTTAACTCCTGTGAGTTTGAGAGGGAAAACTAATTCTTGTCTCCATCATTACCTCTTTGTAAATAATATTTTGCTGTTTTATTCTTTGCTAATTTTCATAGAAATCCTATGCTGTGTTACATGCGCACAAAACAAATGGCTTGTGACAATTAGATTAAGTACAGGGTCTGAAATAGCAATTGAACGTGAAAAGCCAAAACCCAGCATGGAACTGGAGTGCTGAGGACTAGCTAGAGTGTTTTATGATCTCCAAGCGCAAGTCTGGGGAATTCTGTGAAGAAATTACACTGCGCCCAAACAGGCATGGAGACCTCACTTCTGTCTTCTTGTGTGAAAATGATGTGCACTTGATTGTATTGAGTGTGCACTTACTAAAGTGTATTCATATGGAGACATGGTACAATATGGTAAGGAAAAAAAAATATGAGATTGGACGAAAAATCATGTCAATACGTTTGCGTTCCCACTCTGAAGATTTGCGTTGCCCCAAAAAATGTTGCGTTCCCTCGCAAAACTTTGGCATTCCCCAAGAAATCTTGCGTTCCCTTGCAAAACTTTAGCATTTTTCAGAAAACTTTGCATACCCTTGCAAAACTTTAGCATTCCCAGAGAAACTTTGCATTCCCTCGCAAAACTTCAGCATTCCCCAAGAAACTTTGCGTTCCCTCGCAAAACTTTAATATTCCCAGAGAAACTTTGCATTCTCTCGCAAAACTTTAGCATTCCCTGAGAAACTTTGCATTCCTTTGCAAAACTTTAGCATTCCCAGAGAAAGTTTGCGCTCCATCGCAAGATTTTAGCATTCCCAGAAAAACTTTGCTTTCCCTCGCAAAACTTTAGTATTCCCCTAGAAACTTTGCATTGCCTGGCAAAACTTTAGCATACCCCAAGAAAGTTTGCGCTCCCTCGCAAAATTTTAACATTCCCACAGAAACTTTGTGTTCTCTCGCAAAATTTTAACATTCCCACAGAAAATTTGCACTCCTTCACAAAATTTCAACATTCCCAGAGAAACTTTGTGTTCCCTCGCAAAACTTTAGCATTGTTCAAGAAACTTTGCATTCCCTCACAAAACTTTAGCATTCCTCAAGAAACGTTTGTGTTCCCTTCGCAAAAATTTAGCATTCCCAAGAAACTTTGCATTCCCTCACAAAACTTTAGCATTCCACGAGAAACTTTGTGTTCATTCCCAAGAAACTTTGCGTTCCCTCGCAAAACTTTAGCATTCCACGAGAAACTTTGTGTTCCCTCACAAAACTTTAGCATTCCCCGAGAAACATTGTGTTCATTCCCAAGAAACTTTAGCATTCCCTCACAAAACTTTAGCATTCCCCGAGAAACTTTGCGTTCCCTCGCAAAACTTTAGCATTCCCAGAGAAACTTTGCATTCCCTCGCAAAACTTTAGCATTTAGCATTAACACAATTAAGCAGACTTAAGTGCACTTTGTAATAATGTCAAATTTTAAACTATAATACATTTCCATTTAATTGCATGTATTAGCCAATAGCCCTGAGATTAGCTTGTTATGGATAAAAGCATTGAAGACACTTAAAAAGAATAAACTCCAGCCATTCCACAGTTAAAAAAGTAAATAGTAAATAGTGTTGTAAGATAAGCATTTACCCGGAACAGAAATAATGCACATTTTAAATCTGCAAATTGTTTATTTTGTCAGTGTTTAGGAGGACACTAGCATATAGATGAGTCACAAAATTCTAAGCTTCTAAAGCAAATAAACAATCGACAGGCTTATCAGTTCACATCTGACATTTGCTCCATTGCTGTTTTTATTGGGGCCATTTCTGATCTGTAGACTCAAATGATAAATAGGTTCATGAGTATGATAAATCAAACTCAATCTAAGGAAGATATGACAATTTAATCATGTCACATTGCATTTACAACCTTCCCCTTCTGCCATTCACTTGCACCCAATCTTAGTGTGTGCTGAGCGTCTGTCGCCTCACATGAGTGAAGGGAGCTATATACATGGGATCTGTAAGCAAACACACAAGATATAGGGCCCTCGAGAACAGCCCTCTCAGCACCCCCAAAAGAAGCTGTGTCTAGATGAGAGAAGAGGAAGATGTTGGACAAACACACTACCAAAGGCAACTCTGTTTACTCTTCACCCTCCCCCAGTCGCCATTTGCTAAAGGTTGGCAGTGCCATTTCAGTGGCCCCATGGCAACAGGAGAGAATATGTCACTGGGGTAAGTACTTTCTCATGATGTCATGAATTCATTATCTTGGCACAGTGAAATACTGCATTGTCTTGTGCTCTGATAAGCCTCCTATAGCATTTATGATAACTTCAAATGATGATTCTTTATGGCAAGATAAATGTGTCAGTAAATTAAATTATATTGTTTACTGTAGCTAAACAAAAGATTAATGCAGGGTCATTTACCATCTTGAAGTTTTACTTCAGAACACACAAGCATTATTATCGAGCATCAAACCATCAGGACACACAGCGGGTGGAGGGGGTGATTTTTCCCACACTATACAACGTAATCTATTATATCAATATTAGAGAAAATGTCTAGTTGATGAATATTTATATTATGTTAACTGTGTTCAATCTTCTTCCTGGTCAACTGCCTCCTGATTTATTCAGTTTCCCACACATTTTGAACACAATCAAATGCAAATAAGGAAATAAAAAACAACCATATATTGTCTGTAAGTTTTGACTTTACATATGATTTATCACTCCAGGTGAAAGAAAAGGAACATTAAAGTGGCAAAATAAATGCATTTTCGTGTGTAAGGTGAAGAAATCGAGTGCTTTTTTCAGCTCGTCCTTAAAAACATTTCTGATTGGTCATTTCTCCATCTTAGGCCATAAAAACATGAATGCTTAGCTAACACACATTGTAAAGGCTCATTCACAACAAGAAACGATAACTATTAAAAATAACAATATTTGCATCCACACCAACGCACAATAACTTTCTGTTTATTATAATCAGTTTTGTCGTCTGCTGCTTTAAATCGCTTTATGTCACGTATGCTCTCCATTATATACACAAAGAACAGCTGTGCTAATGCTTGCTAAGAACTACTGAATGTACCTTTAAAATGCAAATCAACAGTTTAATCAACTTGAACGGTAAGATTCTGACAAACTGGAATGCAGTGACTAATAATGTCAGTGTTCATGTATTGCATAGTGTTTTGGCCTTATGCTGTCTTCACGTGCTATCAGAATTATCGTAAATACAACTTCCTAGTCGAAAATTGGACTCCAAGTCATATTTGCTTCTAATTTTGATACCCGAGTGTCCAAAGTGGGTGTGCCATAAACTTTAAATATGGAGGAGGGGAGAACGATTTCTGCTGCTGTACTTAGTTTTTTTTGCCACAACAGCTACATTTTATTCAAAATTAAATATCATTTGAGTTTCCTAGTTAAAATTTGGACATGAACACCCTCTCAAGTCGTATTACCACTGGGAAGCTTGGGGATAACCCAAGTTCCAGAGTTGGGTGGGCCATAAACTTTAAACATGGCAGAGGCTTCTGCTTTTTTTCCATAACAGCTACAATGCCTTGTTGTTAAAAGTAGTTGATATTTAAATATATGAATAATTATTTGAAGCGTATTGTATTTTTATACGCATCGAAAATAGCCTGTATTTGACCGAAATTCCTGAATTGTAAGCAAGCTAACTATCTAGATAGCACCGTAAATGTATATATTGCTGTCAATCAGTGGGATGCTAAATATCATTTTGTCTTTAATAAGATTTACCTAATAAATCTGGTGTCCTCCACGATTCCTGCTCTTTCTGACAACAAAGCACTGGAATGCGACAAGCCCGTAATCACAACGTCAGAAGGAAGTAAGACATTTCAGATAGCATGTGAAGCACAAGACGCGTCACTCGTATTGTTTTGAATGGGAGAAAGTGCAACGTGCAATATGGCGGAATAATGCTGCGTTCCAGGCAGGTTTTTGAGCCCGTAAGTCACGACTTCAAACCACGACTCACGACTTTGTAGCGTTCCAGGCAAGTCACGCCAAACTGCCTGAGTATAAAACAAACCAGCATGGCGGACAATACAGGGCTTATGCTCATTAACAATTATTTCTATCACCAAAGGTGCTTACTCCTTGCTTATTTGAGAGAAACGGAGGAGGAAAACGGCACATAAGGCAAGAGAAGCTGTTATACCTTTTATTTTACGTTATTTTACCATGCACTTGCATAAACACTGCATCCGTAGAGGCTGCCATTGTTGTTTCGCGGGCTATGTGACGCCAGAACCCATAACTGGGAGTACATTGATCTAGTACGAGTTCACGGGTGGGAAGTCACAGGTTTGACTGCTGTTCCAGTGCACTTTCACGGGTAGAAGGTTGGAAAAACACAAGTTACGGGTTGCCTGGAACGCGGCATAAGTCCTGCCTTTTAAATAAGAGGCAATCTCCGATGGACCCTTTTCATGGACTGTGACGCGTTTTAACGGTCATCAGCATCGTAAATCTTGCAACGTTTTTTATATTTTCATTTTTTTTCTTTTTAAATGTATGTACATTTATAACACTATACTTACTACTGTATTACCTTTTCATCAAATTACAAAAAACTAGTTAACGCTGCTGTGAGGGTGTTTCTAATACAGCGGCTGTGGAAGTGACGGTAAAGTTGACATCTTTCTCTCTTCTGACTGCTGTTATCAATCTCTCTCTAGTTTTTTAATCTTTCTGAAAGATGTGAAAACACTGTTGTTGTTTTTCTTTTGCTATTTGAGAAAATAGGAACACAAAAAATATATTTAATGTATTCTCTCATTCACCGCTATAGAATTTTACCCAAGTATATGACAACTTCGCCTTCTGAGAAACCCGGAAACATGAAAAGGGTCTATTGGTAAAGTCACACCTCACTGCAGCGGCTGTTAGAAGCTCCAGTTCCTATATAAACAGTCAGACGCGCGCCTCCGAAATGAGACACAAGAGACACGCATTTAGGATTGCGCATTAGCTTGATCCATCCTGAAAAATACAGTTTTTAGAAGGACATTGTGGACCCTTTTTTTCTTTTGTCATTGAAGTCCATGAAACCAGGACAGTTACATTCGTTAGTCCCAATCACACTAGGATGTTTAGCCACCATAATTATGGTGTCATTTTGTACATGTTGCTGTTTAACAGAAGTGCTAATAGTTAGTGCTTTTATTAAACTATTAGAATAGTTCAAAATGAAAATTCGGGTTTAGAACAGCAGGAGGGCAAACGTTGTAATTTTGATGTAATCAAGTGCATTGGTGTCAGTTTAGACTTGAGATTCTCCCAGATCTTAAATCTGATGAGCTTACAGACATTAGCATTTGTAGAGAAACGATGTCTCCATTAATTCAGAAGTAGGCATCTCTCTTCCACACTTAAATATCAGCGTCTGAGTCTGAGTGCAAAGCCGGCTGTTTGTTCAGAGTAAAGAGCGTTTGTGGTGTTGCTGCTGCTTTAACGGAGTCCCTGGCAACCAAAGCGGCCCACCCTGACCCAGACCACTTCATAGAAGATGTGAGTGGACCTGAACTAACCCAGGGTAAATTCAGTCATTAGAATAAGGGCAGACGGGGTCACAGCAGTGTCACACAGACAACAGCCATTGTGAGGTGACAATGTTGGTTTGGGCTCAGCAGGAAACAGCAGGCGGACGGGCTGTGATGATAGATGGGTTTCTCTGTGGCACAATGGACGAGGAGATTGATAGATGGAAACTGCAGACGGAGGGCCACACAGAGGCGGATGTGAGCTCTTTGCTTCGGGACAAAGTGAGAGTGACGGAAAGGTGGGGGGTTGAAAGACATTGACAAAGACATTGATCCCATTGTGATTGTCGTAGAATGGGTATATTCATTTTAAAAAAGGCACATATTTGTTTTAGTGCTGATATTTTGGTTTAAATTAAAGATTTAAAAAGGCCTTGCTTTACATGGATTAATGGGTGCAGTTAGGCATGATGCAAAGCAGAGAGATAGAATACACTAAACAAGGTAAAAAAAAAAAAAGTACAAGTTGTTAATAGTATATAACATAATATAATAATTACTTTATTTTACAACAGATTTGAATGGGGTAAATCAGACAACTAAATCAGATTGAACTGGTTCTTGTTTGAATGTTCTAATACAGTGTTTCTCAGCTGGTGGGTTGTAAGACTGTGCAGTCAAAGAAACAACAACAATGAAAAATTTAGTTCTAAATGTATTTCTGATGCAAGACTTTTATTTTGAAAAACGTGTGTGAATACTCTTGACTCTGTCCACATGAACATGGGAAATTTCAAAACCACAGCTTTTTCTATGCGATTTGGCCGTTTGACCACACGCAAACGCAGTATCCAGTCACTGAAACCAAACTTTTTTGAAAACTCCTGCCAGAGTGAAGATTTTTAGAAACTCCAGTTTCAATGTTGTCGTGTAGATGGTGAAACCGGAGATTTTGGCTTGTGAAGTCAGAACCGGAAGCAGTAATAACCTTTTTTCCAGGCTTCTGACTGGCCAAGATGGCTTTACGGTTAGGGTTATATCGCCACCTGTTGGTTTGGCATGCTCTTGACAGCGCTTCATAGCGTGCTTTTGTGTTTTCATGTAGACACGATTTTTTTTTTTAAACAAAGGAGGAAAAACTTTATAAAAAGGTTTATAAAAATACTCTTGTATGTGTGGACTAGGCCTTAGATGCAGTTTAAGTAGAGAGTGCCTAAGAAAAACACATCCTGATTCAGTATCTGCTGTCTGATGAGACGTTGTCAGGCTATATGCGAGTGTCGTTATTTTATAATTTGGTCATTGACGAATAAGGTTTTTACACTTTTAAAAACCTTATTCGTCAATGACCAAATCATAAAATAACGACGCTCGCATATAGCTAGCAAGTTATCTAGCTATCTAGCTAGCAAAGAGACAATCAAACATTTTATATTTAGTACAAGTTTTTAAAATATTACAATATTTTCCATGTTTTATAGCGGTTGTACCGAATGACCTGATGTTTCAGGACATGCGTATGAGCAAGTGAAAACATGATTTTTTCAAATAGTTAAGAGAGTTAGTTACTTTGCTTCACAACCATGTGGTCCTTTGCAGCTGTCTGAATGATGTCACATCCTGTCACATGATACTGACTGCATGACGTGATCCAAAATGGTCCCTTTTATATTGGTTACTCCGAATGACATCGATGAAATTCATTTTTCCAGACATTCTTTCTCATAACAAAGCAATGACTTCTACAAATAATTTTAATACCATTTTGCACTATGTTGATATATGATGTTAGAAAATCATGCAAGAATGAAAAAAATATATACATTTATGACATTTTAAGATATTTTAATCACAAATGAAATGGCTGTATTGGCCTTTGGGCGGTTAAACCGAATGACCTTTTGACACTTCAAAGTCTTTAAAATACCTTTATATGTAGCAAAATATAATTAAAACCTTTTTGATTCAATAAAAGTGATCTATTTGTACAACCTTACATACTTTAGATATCATATCTTTGTTTTTTATTATTATTATTAAGGCCTTTGGACAAAAAAAAATTACCCTTCATGACCCAATTATTTTTAGTAACTTGTTACGGAATAAAGTCTCTCACCTCATAAAAACAAACTTTCCTTTTCTGTCAGGTTATACTGTGCTCGTAGTGCAGCACTCTTCAATTGCGTGCACAAATGCAGATAAATGCAAAAACCTATAAATACAGGTATGATATAAATTGTTTAACTATTTTTAGTGATACTCTTATAATTTATGTGTACGTGAAGTCAGACGCTACGTGTGTTTGTGTGTCATCCATTTTTGAGAAATACTTGCTTTGTTACAAAAATTGGGTCATGTTTTAATGACCATGGGAAAATGTGGGTCACATGGCCAAACCAGTTGAGAACTACTGTTCTAACAAGTCTGACATGTGTAGCAAATCCTTTGTCTCAGCCACTAGAAAAAGACAACAATAGTGTCATCTCATACAGGAAACCAGTCTTTCACTGGCTCATCTCTCTGCCAGGAAAGACTACAAATTACTGTTAGTCATGTAGGCCGGTAGCCAACTGCAAACAGGTTCATGGGTCTCTATATGCAATCACTGGATCACCTGATGGAATTCAGGTCTGTTTTCTCCAGCACAACAAAAGAGCTCTGTTTGCAGAAACTCTCCTGCCTGATGCCACTTATGTAAGAAATGGGGGTGGGAGAGAGGGGGGAATATGAGGTAGGAAACAAAATAAAGTTTTTAATTGAAAATGTGAAATAAATATTTAAAATAACTGTTTTCTATTATATTTTAAGACGTAATTTATTCCTGTGATGTCAAAGCTGAATTTTAATTTTTATCTCACAATTCTGACTTTTTCACAATCCTGCATTTGCGTGTTTATCTCACAGTTCAGACTTCGTAACTCGCAATTGTGAGTTTATATCACAATTCTGAGGGGAAAAAGGTCAAAATTGCGGGATATAAAGGAAAAAAGACAGAATAATGAGTATATCCCATAAGTCAGAATTGTCAAAATTAACTTTTTTTTATTCGTTTATTCTGTGGCTTCCACAGTCTGCTACTGCAGAACTGTCATTTTCTGCCACTAGGTAGGCTCCGCCCACAAAAAAACTTTTCGCTGTTTGCAAACACAAAATAGGTCTATTGAGCCGGGTTTGACCCTACTCTAAAGTAGGAGCTAATTTAGTTAATAGAACTAAAATTGTTCCTAATTCACGTGGTACGGCAAAAACCGGGTACTTCTGCCAATAGTTCTAGGAACTATGAAAAGGTGCAAAAGCCCCTAAAGTTACTTATAGTCAGTAGAATGTCTGTTGAGGGAGCATGAAAATGAATTATAAGCAGACAGTTTACAACAACCCGAATTCCAGAAAAGTTAGGACATTTTTTAAAATTGAATAAAATGATAACTAAAAGACTTTCAAATCACATGAGCCAATATTTTATTCACAATAGAACATAGATAACATAACAAATGTTTAAATGGAAAAATTTGACACTTTTATCCACTAAATGAGCTCATTTCAAATTTGATGCCTGCTACAGGTCTGAAAAAGCAAGAAATTTTGAAAATATTCAGCTGGGAGAACATCTAGCAACTAATTAAGTTGATTGATATCAGGTCTGTAACATGATTAGCTATAAAAGGGATGTCTTAGATTGTGGAAAACAACGTTCCTCAATGTCAAATTGCAAAGGCTTTGCAAATCTCATCATCTACAGTGCATAACATCATCAAAAGATTCAGAGAAACAGAGAAATCTCTATGTGTAAGAGACAAGGCCGAAGACCTTTATTGGATACCCGTGGTCTTCGGGCCCTCAGACAGCACTGCATCACTCATCGGCATGATTGTGTCAATGACATTACTAAATGGGCCCAGGAATACTTCCAGAAACCACTGTCAGTAAACACAATCCGTCGTGCCATCTGCAGATGCCAACTAAAGCTCTATCATGCAAAAAGGAAGCCATATGTGAACATGGTCCAGAAGCTCCGGTGTGTCCTGTGGGTTAAGGCTCATTTAAAATGGACTGTTTCAAAGTGAAAGAGTGTTTTATGGTCAGACGAGTTCAAATTTGACATTCTTGTTGGAAATCACAGATGCCGTGTCCCCTGGGCTGAAGAGGAGGAAGACCTTCCAGCGTGTTATCAGCGTTCACTTCAAAAGCCAGCATCTCTGATGGTATGGGGGTGCATAAGTGCATATGGTATGGGCAGCTTGCATGTTTTGGAAGGCACTATGAATGCTGAAAGGTATATAAAGGTTTTAGAGCAACATATGCTCCCCTCCAGACGACGTCTGTTTCAGGGAAGGCCTTGTGTATTTCAGCAGGACAATGCAAAACCACATACTGCAGCTATTACAACAGCATGGCTTCATCGTAGAAGAGTCCGGGTGCTGAATTGGCCTGCCTGCAGACCAGATCTTTCACCTATAGAGAAAAATACGTCAAAGACGACCACAAACTCTTCAGCAGCTAGAAACCTATATCAGGCAAGAATGGGATCAAATTCCAACACCAAAACTCCAGAAACTCATAACCTCGATGCCCAGACGTCTTCACACTGTTTTGAAAAGAAGAGGAGATGCTATACCATGATAAACATGCCCCCGTCCCAACTATTTTGAGACCTGTAGCAGGCATCAAATTTGAAATGAGCTCATTTAGTGGATAAAATTGTAAAATTTCTCCATTTAAACATTTGTTATGTTATCTATGTTCTATTGTGAATAAAATATTGGCTCATGTGATTTGAAAGTCTTTTAGTTTTCATTTTATTCAAATTTAAAAAAACAAACAAAAAAAAAACACCCCAACATTTCCGGAATTCGGGCTGTAATACTCTAATGACTGGTAGTTGGTATGTAGTTGCAAAGTTACTTATAGTTACTGAAAGTCTAAAGTGATTGTCGAAATAAAGTGAGCAAAGCTCAAACCAATACCTACCAGACAGGACATGAGTAATATCACCTAAAAAGTGTCAGGTCTGAGATGTGTCACACTGTTGAAACAGGAACTTATCAGCAGAAGCACTGAGACGGACATGATCAGATCGTTATCATTACACTATCTATGGCACGCCCTAGTCTGATGACAACCCTGTGAACAGGGACAAGTGTGTGTGTGACAGCTGAATCATCAGCTGTATAAAGAATGGCTGAGCAGAGGGAAAGTACATCTTAAACAACAGTCCCACACATATGCACACGCACTGTCAGTGGTGCTTGCTGCACATATGCACAATCCTGACATTTATATTCTTCATGTGGGCAACAGTAACATCTCTGGGGTTGTATAAGTCAGGCCCCTTGACCCTGGAGAAATTAGCTCAGGCAAGAAAAACGACCAAAGGAAGCAAACAATGACGACCTGCAGGTGGGTAAATACAGCAGGTGGAAGAGTAAACACAATAAGCAGTAAATTATGAGCACAGGGTAAACAACAGTGATGGGACCGTAATCATAAAAAAGACACATGAGGAGACCTTAACTCATGTGGATTGGGAAGGTTTTGTGTTTCATGTACATGAAAAGATTGTGCAAGATTCTTCTAGGAAATAAAACGCAAAAAGAAGTAGGCTTACACTTAAGTGTTTATATTTTATACCTCTCGGGATGGTTTTCATGGGAAAGTACGTACATAAATCACTCGCCCGTGTCTCATCATATCCGTAAAAGATGCACACCAGTAATGTTTTTATCTAAGGCATATTTATAAAAGCTACTTAAATGTCCTAATTGAACTAAAGCCTAATCCTAGCTTAATCTAAGCCTGTAATGATGGGTCGACAGAGTGAAGATCCATTTGCAGCTTTTAGTAAGAGCAAACACAACAAGGCAAGGGTAAGGCTGAGGCGTACACAATCCAGGAACAGGCAATGGTCAGGACAGGCAGCAGAGAATCAAACACGAATAACAGTCCAGTCAAACACAAGTATAGCAATCCACAAAAACGAGCAGAAATGATCACCGGGACAAATCAAGACTTCGCGAAGTGTAAGTGTGTGCGCTTGCTGCTAATAAAGTGTGTGTGTCATGTGGTGCAGGTGTGTGCAATCAGTCCCAGGAATGAGGGCCTCTGGGAAATGAAGTCCGAATGAATAATAGTCAATATTCAGGTGAAGGCTCCCTCCGTTGGTGCGAGGAAGGAGGTGCGGGAGCCTCACTTGTAATAAAGCCCTGTCTGTGAAACCGGGCCTAAATGTAATAACACACTGCAGTTAAAATTATAATCAAGTTCTTTACATGTACTTTATAGTATGTTAGCCAACACATTAAAATAAGTGTATTTCTTTAAAGCAAGATTATTAAACATAATGATATTAAACATTTCAAAATAAAAGTTAATTTGACTGTTATAAAGGCGTACTTGTATGTTTAGAAACAGTCATGAAAGTGTACTTTTTATTTCATTAATATTGTTTTATCTGCAGGCACAGTTTTTTTAAATATATTGTTAAGATCTGAATTGCACGACCAAGTGCACATTCAGTACAATTAAGTGCACTTATAAACATCAATACATATAACAATATTCACTTAATGTCTGTTTTGGTAAGATTACATTTCCAGTCTGAGACCCAAAAAATTGACTGAATTTGTGTTTCTTGTGATTTTAAAAGGCTTATGCTTCAGTTCTTCAAATAAAAAATAAAAAATGTGCCTACATTTGAATTTCATTGAAATGCTAATATATATATATATATATATATATATATATATATATATATATATAATGTATATTAGCATTTCAATTAAATTGTAGTGAAATGTTGTAGTGGATAGTAAATGAAAAGCAGCCTACAAGATGTGATGAAACTCCCTCAGTAATACCATGTAGCCACTGTTTCTGGGTTGTTATTACTGTTTTGAATGGTCTTCTCAGATAAAGAGTCATTTGTGAGCATATTTCTGGCCGAGTTCTTGAGGGTCATGCTCTGCCACACTGAACACAACCTCAGATATATTACCAGACATTCCTCTCACTGACTGACTGAATGCCTGGCTGCTCAAACAGTTGTTGCTGTTAGCTGCCGTGAGCTCGGAGATTGATTATGGGTGGACAGACGTGCCTCTTAAACTGGAAAATGTGCTGACCAAAAATTCCCTTAACCTCTGCTATCTATAACATGTATATCTGCTTAGGAATGTCAAATGCCATGAATACCCTACTTACAAAGATGATGTGTGTAAGTGGGAATGTTCTACAGCTACTTCAAGAGGATCTACTTTCTGTCCTATAATATTAAAGGTGCAATATGTAAGATTTCTGTCCGCTAGAGGTCGCTAGCCTATTCAAAACAAAGGCGTAACTTGACGACGGCAAGTTTGAGCGCGGAATCTTGGGACATGTTGTCTTCACATCACAGCCGGTGGAAACAATCGGGATAGGAGTCAGGAAGAAATCATGTTCATGGATGCGATTATTAACGTTACTGTAGTATGAAGCAGAGCAGGACCGAGTGTTGTGGGAGCTGAACGAGGCCGCTGGAGCGATTGCGCAACACACGCCTTACGAGCAGAGGAACTTTTATTATGCCACAGTCACCGGCGCTGCTTCCGCTCTTCCGGTCATGAGTATGAGGTAACACAACTCTGCTTATCATATTAGATACATTTGAGTATGTTAAAAAAAAAAAAAATGTTATAACGTTACGTTGCTCGGCGGCTGCTGTGAGACACTTTTTGCACACTTCAGTAAGCTTGATCGATTTTAGAATATCATATTAAATGCTGGATGGCTTGTGTTGATAAATGGCATGCAATTCATTTTAAAATGTATTGTATGATGGAGAAAATTCTTTATTACTGTTACTAAAAATAAAGCTGCATCTGATTATTAGCTACTTCACAAAATAGTGTTTTTCTCTGAGGCATGGTAAAGCATGGTACTCGCAAAAAAAATATTGGGATATGGATATTTTACTGCAAAAATCGTGCATATTGCACCTTTAAGTAACTTTAAGTAATATATATATATATATACATATATATATACCTTTCAAAAGTTTGGGGTAAGATTTTTTAAAAAACATTACGTTTATTCAGCAAGTAAACAGTAGACATTTATGTTACAAAAGATTTCTATAAATGCAGTTTTTGTTTTACTTTATATTCATATTTCCACAAATATATGAAGCAGCACATCTGTTTTCAACACTCATAATAATCATAAATGTTTCTTGAGCATCACATCAGCATATTAACATGATTTCTGAAGGATCATGTGACACTGAAGACTGGAGTAATGACGCTGTAAATTCAGCTTTGATCAAGGGAATAAATTAAATTTTAAAATGTATTCAAAAACAAATCAATTATTTTAAACTGTAATAATATTACTGTTTTTACTGTAATTTTTTGATTAAATAAATGCAGCCTTAAAAACAACCTTTTGAACAGTAGTATATGATATGTATGGTTCTTATTTTGCTATTTTGGTTGTTTATTAATAACCATAAAGTAACATTGGAGGGATTTACTAACATTGCAGGGAGATTAAAACTTTAAGACCTACAGAACCTTTTCCAATGGTTATTTTTCAGAGATTACCATTATTATTATTATTTTATAAAACCTATTTGTGCCCAATAAACGCATAGCAATAAGCTAACACAGGTCATGCATTTTATAAGTAATAAAATCGCTGTATACCACATGGCTTACTAATTTCTAAGGTTGTTTTTTCCCTTTTGAATACATTTTCGTGCCATCTAGCTTTTTAAATTCCTGAACTAGTGCCAGTTAAGCCACAGGATATTGCATCATTACCAGGTTTTAACCTAGGATTACTTCACAGGTCATATCTTAGATGGTGAATTGAATTATAATTTAGATTTGGGTTCAAGTTCATTTTTATGTTCACCAATTTACATTTTATGATAAACGCATCCAAGGTTCCAGGAACTGTGCAGACTTTGCTTTTTCATAGGAAATTCTCAGAGGCCACATCTGTATTCACATCCAGCCAGATTTAAATAAAGATATATATATAGATCCACTGCGCCCTCTGGTGGTTGAGCGATCAGAAGACTCTGTAAGGCTCTGATGGGTTATAGCCAAGGAAATGAAAAATGTTAGACATATGGGCATTTTTGGTGGAAGCTTCATATTTATAATCTTAAGCATTACCACAGAAGAAAGTCTCTCACACACATACACAGAGAGTACATATTTTATGGCCAAAAGGACATGGGCTTTCTCAAATTTCCGAGCATGACAAATGAAGGTTTATGATGTGGCCTTCAGACAGCAGCCATGACTAAAGCTAAGCATCACATAAAAGACACTTACTGCGCGGCTCCAATTTCAATTCATCATTTTTATACAGTGGTGAACATTAATCAAAGATGTCTAAACAATTTAGCTGATGCACGAAAATTCATCAGTGAGTTTTGTATAACATTTCCAGTGAAATATGATTTGAATTACACTGTCTTTAATTTAGACCGGCTTAAAATGAGCATAAAACTAATTTTCAGTAACAGCAATTCATGTAATGTGCTGCTCATCTAGTCAGGGCTATGCTTACTGCTATTCTTTTATAATGCATAGTTTGGCAAATGTAGTAGGTGATCCAGGTACTTCATCCATACTGAACATTTGTATGCTTCACACCATACTGTACAGGCCTGCTACAGAAATAGTACTAGTAATATGGTAGTATGCTATTCTGAACATGCTGTGTTTTGGAGCAGAGCACACGTGTGATCAGATGAAAGGCAGATGTAGTGCATTATTAATAAATGGCAATTTTAAAAGAACACTGTAGTTAAAATGGCCATTGCCAAATAAGGAGGTGCCACCTATGCATCTATATTTTTGTCCACTATATATTTGATCTATAAGGATAAGTTTGTTTGCAAAATGATTCTGTGGTATGTAGCAATAATACAACGTACAACAGGGGTCAAGAGTGATGTCCGGCCTAGGAAAACTGACATCTTTACCATTTATTCAAATATTATTACAGATTTTGTAAGCATATTGTTATAGTTGTGCTTGGAATCCATTATTTGTGATAACGCAATGAAACATGCAAAATTGTGCCGACATAATTTTTAGCCAGGCTATCATATTACAAAGAAATTCTGCAAAAACAAAAGAGAACCACTGAAATACTAATAACTGATTATGTTATAGTCAATGTGTGCTTTTCTTTGAGCTTTTTGTTTTCCTATACATTTTGTTTTTGCAGAGGAAAATAAAACCTGAAAAATACATTAACCAGTTTAGTGTTTTGTTCTTCCCTCATAATTAAGTCTTCTCATATTTTGATGGTTTAATCAAACTTGTAGGGTCTTTAAAAACAAAAATCCCCTCCGGACATCACTTTTGGCCACTACTGTTAACTGCAAATTGGCAATTTCTCTAGCTAAAACTGCAGCGATCCACAGTTAGCTACTGTATGCATTAAACAAATTTAATGCAAGACATGGAGGCAAAGAACCACCCGACGCGGTGTCATCAAATCATTTAATGCACAGCTAGCCATGGATTATCCCGCTTATACCATGGTTATTTCCAGCATTGACAACTTAAAGCTGTTACTGATGTTTGCGGCGCAATATTTGACCGGAAGGATAAAAATGGCGGTTATTATCGCGAGTTAGGGCTCGTTAGATCCAACATTCCGCCTGCTTTAAATCAGACACAAAGGTAAAGTAGTGCGTAAGATTACATTTATTTGAATGAATTAATTATAGGATTTATTTGGATTCATTTTCAAGAGAGACACATGTGGATTACCTGCGTCTGTGCAGTCTCTACTAACAACGAAGCAGAGTTCTTTAGAAACAGAGATATCTCCTCATTGCTAAGAAATGTAATGTAGCGATTCAGTAGCGAAGCTATTTTATTAACAGCAGCACTGATAAGTTTCTGTGCTTCTGAATATTTCTGTGTGATGTGCTTCAATGACAGCAGCGCATTAATATAGAACGGTGATTAAACTGACTGGAACTACCTGTGAATTAAAGGGTTAGTTCACCCAAAAATTTAAATTGTCATTTATTACTCACCCTCATGTCGTTCCAAACATGTAAGATGAACTTCGTTCATCTTCGGAACAAAAATTAAGATATTTTTGATTAAATTCGAGGTTTTTTTTATTTATTTATTTTATCCTCCATTGAAAGCAACAAAATGACCACATTCAATGTCCAGAAAAGTACTAAAAGCAGTGTGCCTTTAAATGGTTTTAATACACTCCTTCCAGCCAATTAGAATAGAGTATTCAGCATTATTATGAGCCAGGTTTACAGCTATAAAAAGTCAATCAGCAATGCTCGATTATATACATGTAACATGGGTCTCTATTAAGCAACGGTCCTCAGTCATTCTGATTATCATTAATAAAACGCACTATTCATTAAACACTGGTATCATTGCTTTTGCAGGAGTTTTATTGAGCAGGTTTTAATACTTTAAGGAAACCCTTTTCTGTTTGGGAGACAAAATGTTTAACAACTTCCCATGGCTTAATATATACTATCAGCAATACCATCTACTTTTGTTTGTTTTCGCAAAAATAATTAACAAGTCATTATTTAAACAATTCATTTTTTATTTTCCATTCACAAATAAAACATTGAGTCATTTTACGATTGGAATCACTTCTACAGCAGAAGCATTACTCAGATCAGACTATACAGAGCAACCTCAGATTCATAAAGATTTATTACTGAAGCTCTGGGTGATGCTAATAAATTACAGGTCGGCAATAGGCTTGTGTGGCCAGTATGGATATTTTGCCTTGTCCAGCTTGGTCTCTGGGAAGGTGTTGCTGAGATCCTCTATGGTCATCTGGTCGAAAGGAATCATGTTCCTGAACTTCTCAAGCTGCCAATGACAAAATCAGAGGGGGGAAATTATTGAAATGCTTAATAACTGTGCATTTTATCAAATCACAATTAATTAATCAATTAATTAGTATTATGGAAAAACTTTATTTAAATAACTTATGTGAGAAGTTGTTTAATGTTCATTTTTGTGCATATTGGTTTCTTCTATTGTTGTCAGCCGATTATTAAATAGTAAAATGGCTCGGTAAGCAATCATTATTATAAATACATGATAAAAGCCATGGGTTCAAGTTCTGGTCTATCTGCACAAACATGAAATGGGTTGCCTCTCACATGCAGAATAATTTGCCAAGATAGTCATTTAGCAGTTTATTCCAGTCTATCTGTGACAGTGATGGTGCAGGTTGAACTTACCCCCTTCTCATACTCGGCGATACGAGCTTTAGATGCTTCCAAGTAAGCAGCTGCAGTTTTGTTCTGAATACATCAAGAGACACAACATAAAGATGTGAAAAACTTAACTATATGCAACCAACAGAATAATGCCCTGAATTTGGCCTGGAACAGTAAAATCTCTTCAATCTTTGATTTGCATAAGGACTTAAATGTTCACTAAAGTTTTAAAATTAGGGATGCTCCGATCGATCGGTATTGGTCATTGGCCAATAATCACATTCTATGACTCGATCGGTAGTTACTAAATTTGACAACATAAAAAGTTGCTGCCACCGTGAATGTAAACGTTATACAGATGAGGCTTTTGCATCACGTTCTGCTTTGTAACTTCACGAAACATTAGTAAACCTTTCGCACATCTTTATTTGGAGCAGGTTGTCTCGATTTAAATGATAATATAACATGATGCGTAGATCTTGAGAAAATCTTCACGAAGTGACTTGACATGCTGCTTAGCTAAAGCTATAGGACTTTTGTTTGCTTTGAGATATTACCACAAAATTTGGTGCAAATACACATGATTGTGAACAAGCCCAAACTTGATTTCATGACCTTTCAAATATACTTTTTAATAGCCATCATGTCAAGCATGAATAATAACAAAATAAATCAATAAACTACATCACCTTTTCTGGGGTTTTCTCAGCAGTGGTGTAACATAAGAACCTCCAAACATGATCAAAATCTATTTTCTTCAAAATTTGAAAGGTCCTCTAAAATCGCTAATTCGAGATAAAGCGAAAGTAAAATGCACACTGCCTCACAGGCATTCATTACGGTGTGGAGCGAGCGTTTTCATTGAATTCCTATGGAAGTTGAGCTTTAGTTCATAGGAATGAACTAAAAATGTTCCGCGCCAATAGACTATGAATGCCTGTGCGGATTTTACTTTCGCTTTCAAATTAGCACCAATTCAGGAGCGGCAATTGCTTGAATGGTGGGTTATTCTTAATAAAAAACACAACAGCTAGAAAAAGAGAACTAATCCTTTGCAAGTTGTCTATTAGTACTGGGTTTAAATCCAAAATATTGCAATAATTTTCAGCAATCATCTTGTCAGTCAGCTCCTCACTCTTGTGATAAATGAAATCTGACTCCTGCTGCTGGTCTGTGCTGCGATTCTCGTTCAGCTCTAAAAACCTCTAAAAGATCTCCTGGGGAGAAGAAAAACTGAAGTATGAAAGGAGACTCACAGACTCCTGCTCCTGGGCATCAATCTTTGCAGTCTGAGTGTCCACTGGCTCAGGGACCGTCAGTGCAGCAAACTGTAGATAAAGAGACAGGTAGAAAGAGAATCCTGTAAGTCACACTGCAGAAGAAGAGACGGAGTCAGAGAGAAATCACTGGATCTCACCTTCTTCTCAAACTCATCCACCATGCCTGCTTTGGCCACAACAGTTCTGTAGTAACTCCAGTCAATGGGAGCCGGTTTCTCTGGCAAAGATGCGAGTCTGCAAGCAAACATGGTTCAGCACAAATTATAACTGACTTGACTGATTTGAAATTTCAGTCTCAATTTGCAAATTCTATATATAAAATATTTTGACAAACGTCTCTTATGCTCACCAAGGCTGCATTTATTAACAATAAAAAAAATACAGTAAAAACAGTAATATTGTAAAATATTATTGCAATTTAAAATAATTGTTTTCCATGTGAATATTGTGAAATGTAATTTATTCCTGTGATCAAAGCTTAATTTTCAGCATCATTACTCCAGTCTTCAGTGTCACATGATCCTACAGAAATCATCCTAAATCAAATCAGTTGTGCTGCTTATATTATATATATATATATATATATATATATATATATATATATATATATATATATATATATATATATATATATATATAGCAGAAAGAACCATTTTATATATATATATATATATATATATATATATATATATATATATATATATATATATATATATATATATCTTTCTTTTTTAAATCTTAACCCCAAACAAGAAAAAAAGATTATAATTTATAATTTTATATTAAACACATTAATTTATAAAAGATTTCTATTTAAAATCAATGCTAATCTTTTCAACTTTCTATTCATCAAAGACTCTTGAAAAAAAATGTATTATTGTTCCCACAAAAATATTAAGCAGCACAACTGTTTTCAACATTGATAACACGAAATGTTTCTTGACCATCAAATCAGCATATTAGAATGATTTCTGTAGGATCATGTGACACTGAAGACTGGAGTAATGATGCTGAAAATTCAGCTCTGCATCACAGGAATAAATTACACTATAAAATATATTCACACAGAGAAAAAAAAAAGTTACTTTAAATCAAAATTATTCATTTAGTTATTCAGCCAAAAAAACAAAAAAATCTCTTCTTTCTTCCCACAACATTCAGTAAATTAGCAGGACAGTTCATTGACCTGCACCTGACCTATGGCATTTTGCTCAAGGGTACAATGAGGATGGCTTATGGATCACCCCTTGCTGGGTTCAAAACATAAAACCAGCATAGCTTTAAAACCATTAGCTTACATCACTCCTACATAAACAACCTGCTAGAAATTGTGCAGTTCATGTCCTTCAAATGCAGTCATGTAGAGACTCACTTTGCTGTGATGGCGTCACTGCGGGTCTTCAAGCTGTTGAACATGGCTCTCTGGTTCGGTGGGACCCTCTCTGCAAAAGCCAGCCAATCAATGGCCTTTAAAGTTGCACGTCGGCCTGCCATCTTTTTGCTCCTGTCAAACACATTAATGAAGACATGGTTATTTAGAATAAAAGATCTTTCACAAGTTAAGCAAACTGTGTCCAACTGCATGTCAAGCAAATTGTAGGGCCAGCTGGTCCAATCTGGCTTTAAATACCATAATTATTAAGACAAGCACATAATGATTGTTATCCACATATAAGACACATAACATATTCAAAATGTAGCCTACATATAATCGGTCACAGAATAACAACATATAGGACAACAGCCCAAAGGCTCTAATGTAGCATACTGGAAAACTGTTTTTACATTTGAACAGTATTTATAACAAAAGTGTAATTGTTTTCTATTTTGATTAGAGAAATTAGGTTGATAAGAACAACTGAAACGAAAAGCCTTCTCTAATGCACACAAGTCAACAAGACAAGGTCAGCGTACGAATAATATAAGATAAAGACAAAAATAACCACCCCAAAACCGCGTAATTTCTTACAAACATGATAGATAAAGACTAATGTTCATGGTTTAATCAAGTAAAAAACAATCGGCGCTGTAATATTTAATAAATGACTGAATTTCGACACATACTCACTGCTCAAGGATCAAGCCGCTGCAATGACAGAAGCGTGATGGCCGCCGGAGAGCGGAAGCACAGTTATGAAAGCAGCGCTCCTTACTGACACCCAGCGGACTGGAGAAAACCTGCAGCAGTCTTGCAGATCCACTAGAGGGCAGAATTTCGCTTTCAGTTAGTCTATTATTAGCTTTTAGTTCACCTAAAACAGAGGTTTTCAATATTTTAGATGCATTATGGACCCCCAAATACGATCAAACGGGTGCGAGGGCCCCTGTCCTAAAATTTAAAAGGCAGTTATATATTTTCATGTGTAAAGACCAAATTTATACTGTGAAAATGAATGTTATAAATATGTGTGAAATAGAATTTGGAGAAAATTTAGTGTCTGTTATGTTACATTATTATTTTTTTCCCTACTCACTACATTACAGTGCTGTAGTCTAGATGTATTATTTATTTAGAAGTATTATTTATTTGTTTACAATTCTTACATCAATTTATTTATCAATTAATTCGGTTTTTTTTATTAAATTTATTTGTGTATGTTTTTATTTACTTAGTCTTCATCTTAGTTAATCTTTTTATTATTTATTTATTTACTCATTTTTTAATTTTTCTTTAGACTTTTCCACGGACCCCATGCATACTAGGCTATGACAGACTGTAGACTGATTTTAAAACGTCGCCTTCAGTAGCGTGGACGGCGTCGGGATGTTCGCTGTAAAGGTATTTTCAACTTTTTACTTCTAAGCGAAGAAAGAAAAAATAACTTACGTATATGAGAGCCTTGAATCACATTCAGTCTCTTGTGTGTTACGTGTTAGGCTGCAAGTATCCAAGTAAGTAATAAGTTGCTGACTGCAGTTCACTTAACGGCCACCGGTGTCGCTAATAATAAGCTACCCTCCAGGTATCCATGGTGCTCTTGTAAAGCCCTGGGTATACTTCGTTTTTTTTTTTTTTTTACACGTACGCTAGTGTACGCGCACAGTTGAACACACAACCTTGCAAAGTATACTTAATTTGACTCGTACACATACACAGGCGCTCGACGAATGTGCAGTTTTGAGAAATCTCTCGCCAAGAGTCACAACCCATGTAAACATCTTTGTATTCTTTCATGCTACAGTTGTACAAATTAGGGTACTTTCTAACTTCTTCGCACAATCTCTCGTCTATGTAGGCTTCCATTGTCGCTGTAGCTTGCATGCGTTCTGGTCTGTTCTGTTTATGCAGTTTTTCTTTGACTACCTGGTGAATCGACACCCCCAGGGCACAGTTGCCACCTTGTGGATAAACTAATTACTGCAAAAAAAATTAAATGTGCATGTGCGACCTCCACGTACAAGTATGCGTGGTTACAAAAATCCGGCGGTGCGTGTAAAGTACGCACGTACTCTTCTGATGACAAAATACGCATTGCACACTTTGCGCTGACCCACATGTACGTGTAAAAAGTGAAGTATACTTTGGGCTTTATTTTCATTTTATTACTATGGTAAATTTTATTGTTATGTCAAAAGTCAATGAGGTACTCCATATGGAATACATTTCCCCAAAATAGGCTACTACACAACACAAAAATTAAATCAGCTGTTACAGTAAACCATCCAGCTAGATGTTTCAGATGTCAAGATATCCATGTTTTGAAGGAATTATTTACATAAACTAAACCCTAAACCATTCAGTGTTCAGCTGCCCCCTGGCATGTTATCTTAACTAACTTTGTTTATCTAATTAAGTGAATGACGGTTTCTATTTGTTTACTATTTTATGGTACAGCCATTTTGCTGTCCTGGTCTTAAATGTCACCTGTGACCATCTCTGTCGATAACTTGTTGATTCTGTGGATTATTCTATGAAATGGGTCCCTTTTCTGTTGATTATGTCACCTGAGATGGAAAATTCTTCAAGCCACGCTATTGAAATAGTTTTATGTCTGTCAATGCACAAAATACATGTACACTAATCAGCAAAGCCAAAACTTGTTCTTCTCACAATTAAATAATAAAATAGGCTAGTGAAATGATAGATTGGATTGAACAATGTGTACTTCTAACCTACCCCTCAATAGTGGTCACTAAGAGTAATAGGACTACATTAAGAAAATATTATGAATATTATGATATACTGAAAATGTGATTTATGTACCCTTTTAACTGGGTATTTTCTATTCTTCATATTTTATATATTATATATATTGCATATCCTTATTATTTTATTGTATATATTATATATCATTCTGTTACAAAAAGAAAAGGTTCATCATTAATTTCCTGTTATTATTATTATTATAGCCTATAGCCTGAGTGAAAGAGTATTTAATTGAATTATTCCTAACTCTAACAAGACATGTTTATGCATTATCTTCATTGTAAAGAATTACAGCTGGAGAAAAGTAGTTGTAAAGATGCAGTTTCATTTTTGTTATGTTTCTGGAAAGTAAGTTGTGTAAAAAGAAAATACATTCATGGTGAACTATCGTTGAAGAAGACCACATCTGTCTCTTTTCCCTCTTTTATTATTTCTCTTCTTTTTCAGGAGTACTACAACCTCATATCTTTTTTGGATGCGATACGCACTGATGTGGGAGGAATTAGCCGCCAGACTGTCAAGTCTGAGTTCAATAGCGTGGCAAAGGGGCAGTGATGAAGAAATCATAATGGAGCTGATAAAGTACAGTCACGAGCTCTCTCTAATCCCGTCTACATCGCGCAGCTGCCCGCAGGGAGTCTCGGGCTTCCACGCAGCACTCAGTACACAGTCAGTGCGCGACGTTCACACGCGCGGGTTACGCTCGGGCCAGAGGGCGCGCGAGTGGTCAACAGCAGCACACAAGAAGGACCACTTAACGTCAAGCACAGATGTCATTGACGTCCTAAAGGTGAGGAAAAAACATATCGGTGGTTATTTTGTTGTTTTCAGCCGGACATAATACCCCGCTGGCTGCTTTATTAAGAGTTGTTGGTGAGGGTGACTTCATGATACGACTGACCGCACAAAAGCAGCAGGTGTGGTGTCTCTTCATCTAAGCTTTATTATTATTATTAGGATGTGGTTTAAAGGTGAGATTCCCGATCATCTAGGTACTTTATCTCGTGTTTTAAGGCAGTTTTTTGTTCATGATTAAATTAATTAGGCTACTATAGCGCTGTGCCAAAATATGAAAGAGCCGACAACCTGCGGCGCGTGCAAGTTCTGACTTGTCAAACCGCTCTCATATGTCCAGTGAACAAAATATGAAGCGTATAAAGGCATAAAATTTTTTTCGGTGGTTCGAGAATCAAAACGCGTAACAGTCTGTGCGGATTACCGGTGCTGTTCAGGAACATAGCGTTATGTGCGCGTGATGCTGCCGGTAAAAGTTGGCTTATATGAAAAAAAAAAAAAAAAAAAAACAGGAACAGGAACAGAAAAAAAAAGAAGAAAATTAATTATGAAACTGTATTGCAATGCTGCATTAATTTGTATTGTCAAACATATGCTGCGTCAAAGAATGAATCAATCAATCAAAGTAGTCAAATTCATTCCTGCCAATTGTCTGATTTAGGCTACAAAATGAGAAAGCTTTTTTGTCTTGGTATAAAGAGACTGTGATACTGAAATGGGGAAAGTGGTACATATAATAATACAATGTAATGTAGCATGATAAAATATGAATAAAATAGGCTAATAATAAAAATATGTTTCGAAGTGAGGAGAATTTGACATTAAAATTGACAGTCAGAATGAAAAATATACAGGCCGGTTTGAATATTCTGACTAATGCATTTCCTACGTTAAAAATAATTTAATGAAAAAAGGCAAAAATGCAAAAACCATGATAAATAATGCACACAATGTTATAGACATAACCCTAAGAGCAAACTAAAATATTTACCCTATACACAGCCATAATATAATTAAATATATATTATAATACAATATAATATAAAAAGTCATGTGAATAAAAAATTGTAATATTGTAATATCATGACTAAAATTAATGCTGGTTCTGACAGAAAGGTGTCAGAACACACAGTGCTCCACGTTTGTTGCGTATGTGGCTGCATGGCCGAGACCAGTCAGGGTGCCCATGCTGACCCCTGTCCACCGCTGAAAGAGCCAACAGTGGGCACGTGAGCATTAGAACTGGACCACGGAGCAATGGAAGAAGGTGGTCTGGTCTGATGAATCACATTTTCTTTTACATTACGCGGATGGCTAGGTCCATGTGCGTCGCTTACCTGGGGAACACATGGCACCAGGATGCACTATGGGAAGAAGGCAGTGTGATGTTTTGGGCAATGTTCTGCTGGGAAACCTTGGGTCCTGTGGTACGTTACTTTGACACGTACCACCTACCTAAGCATTGTTGCAGACTATGTACATTACATTCCCTGGTGGCTGTGGCCTCTTTCAGCAGGATAATGCACCCTGTAACAATGAGTTTGAGGTGTTGACTTGGCCTCCAAATTCCCCAGATCTCAATCCAATCGAGCATCTGTGGGATGTGCTGAACAAACAAGTCCGATCCATGGAGGTCCCACCTCACAACTTACAGGACTTAAAGGATCTGCTGCTAACATCTTGGAGCCAGATACCACAGCACACCTTCAGGGGTCTAGAGGAGTCCATGCCTCGACGGAGCAGGGCTGTTTTGGCAGCAAAAGGGGGACCAACACAATATTAGGAAGGTGGTCATAATGTTATGCCTGATCGGTGTGTGTGTGTGTGTGTGTGTGTGTGTGTATATATATATATATATATATATATATATATATATATATATATATATTAATAAAATATGTACATGTTCACACAGCCATAATACAATGACAATTTCCATGGTGGGAAAATAAACCCAGAAACATTTACTGCATGCAAAATGAGTGCTTATAAATCAACCCCTTGTAATATAAATAAGAAAAATACTATTTAGGGAGATGTTTTTTTAGATAGTATTGTAAAAAAGAATGCTAATTTGCTTGTTGTCCAATCCCTGTAGGCACTTGAGTGAGGAGACATAATGACGGAGGGTGCAGAGGTTCATCCGACCCAGCCAAACAGGGCTGATGCTGCCATAGCTGCTGTAACGTGGAGCAGAACGTCCTTTCTGCAGGTCGTAGAAACAGATTCTGGGCCAGCAGAGACAGCTAGCTGTGAGTCAGAGGAGCCGGACCAACAGGAAGAGGAATCCTCCACTTTTCCAGAGGCTCAGCATCATTCCACTGCAGGACCGGAGGACAGCAGTGGTGGCCAGGTGGCGCCTGATGGTGGCTGGGGCTGGGTGGTCGTTGCTGCTACCATTCTGGTCTTAGCGATGACTCTGGCTTTCCCTTCTTGCATCGGGATATTTTACACAGACTTGCAGAATGACTTCCAAGCCAGCAACACTGAGACATCATGGGTGCCAGCTATCATGATGGCAGTGCTGCATGCAGGCGGTAGGAAGGGTTTTCTGATTCTGCTAAATCATGCATTTGACCATTAGTTCAACCGCGCTTTGGGACGCAATCCTCACGGCGCTCCCGCATTCACCCTCACCACAGGGTCAGATACAGTATCTGAAAAACACCTCTATCAAGTTACTGTATTAATGAGTTGTGCAACAGTGATCTGTTTCATAACAAGAAACATAAACAGGCACAGAGGTCAGAGGATGACAGCGATGGTCTGTTTACCCTTAGATGGGCAGGGGTTAAATTGGGCCGGGGCCGTCCGGGGTTGAGCCTCGACACATAGGCTTATCAGGGCTCGACTTTAATGCTTAATTTTTTGAAGGGGCAAGAGAAAGAGAGTTTTACTTGTCCTGATTAAAACATCAATATGTTTGATAAATAGCTAGGGAATCACTAAAACGCAAGCATGATTCTATTACATTTAGTGTAAGTGTCGATTGATAATGGATAATAATAATATATAATGTATAATGTGCTGACAGACAATGGTTGCGCTGTTGAGGCTCGCACAGCCTCTCGAGGAGAAATCGAAACAAAAGAGTGCAGCACAAAGAAATGTAAAAATTTAAAATGGAGGTTTTTTATATTTATAACATATGATACAGTTATGTAACATCACACGACCAAGAGTGCTGTTTTCCGTGTTACTGGAATCACGATTGAAAATGTGACACTACTTTTATACATTCAATAATAAGCTAATTAAGAAAATTCAATACAAGTTTATGAAGTCACTTACATTTAGACGCATTACTGACTGTTTTTGTTCTATTTCAGCAGTGAAAATAGTTCCAAACAAAGATCACAGCAGAACCATAGCGCATCTCTCACAGCGACACTGCGTTTTATTACTGAATGATTCAGCGTTTTGAACGAATTGGTTGAGTCAAAGATTCAATGGCCCATTCCAAAACACCTGCTTCATTCTTGATGAATCAGCCGTTTGAACGAATCGTTTGAATGAATGGCTAGGACAGTCACTTGCCGCCACCTACTGGCGGTTCAATTTCATGTTTAAATTTTCCCAACATTTCTTATTTGTATATTCAAATATATTTACAGAATATCATAACATTATTTAATGCGGTTGTAATTTTTCAGTGTAAATTATTTAATTTTATTCGTAACAGTCCTGCTTTATTTTTCTTATTGAATTTATTGATCAAATGTAAAAAAATTGAAATAAAAGATGAAATAATGCCCTTGGGGTAAATATCACAAATATGCAGATATAAATACGCAAAAGCTGACGGAACACTGTTGAGAATATAGCTTCAGAATAAATTATATTTCCACCCAAAAAAAAATCAAATTTTTTCCAGACAAGCAACTTACTTGTCCAAAGGACAAGCACATGACAAGGCTTAAAGGGTTAGTTCACCCAAAAATTAAAATAATGTAATTTATTACTCATCCATAAGACCTTCGTTAATCTTCGGAACGCAAATTAAGATATTTTTGTTGAAATCCGATGGCTCAGTGAGGCCTGCATATGACATTTCCTCTCTCAAGATCCATTAATGTACTAAAAACATATTTAAATCAGTTCATGTAAGTACAGTGGTTCACTATTAATATTATAAAAACGAAAATAAGAACTTATATAGTGATGGCCGATTTCAAAACACTGCTTCATGAAGCTTCGGAACGCCAAAGTCACATGATTTTAGCAGTTTGGCGGTTTGACACGCATGATTCAACACGCTGATTCATAACGCTCCGAAGCTTCATGAAGCAGTGTTTTGAAATCGGCCATCACTATATAAGTCGTTATTTTGTTTTTCTGGTGCACCAAAAATATTCTCGTCGCTTTATAATATTAACATTGAACCACCGTACTCACATGGACTGATTTAAATATGTTTTTAGTACATTAATGGATCTTGAGAGAGGAAATGTCATTGCTGGCAATGCAGGCCTCACTGAGCCATCGGATTTTATCAAAAATATCTTAATTTGTGTTCTGAAGATGAACGGTCTTATGGGTGTGGAACAGCATGAGAGTTGAGTAATAAATGACACAATTTTCATTTTTGGGTGAACTAACCCTTTAATGTTGAACCCTGTATTTTGTATTGATATGCTCTCCTTTAGGCCTACAGAAAGATTTTATTGTCATAAGATGTAGCTTTGCACACTGCCAGCATCTAGAATGATTTTGATCATGATGCCCCCATAACAAATCCCAATTTAACCCCTGCAGATGGGTAAATGTGAAGTGTGCTCTTGAACTTTGGGGTTGTATTCAAGGGTTTTGGCCATCTTAAGTGAGATTCTAAATCATAAGGAGTGTACATGCTCAGTATGGACACTACAGTAGAAACAAGTCTAAATCAGTGTTTCCCATACACTGATTTATTTGTGTTGGCCCTCCACAATATCAACATGCCCGCCACAAATAGATTTCAGTGCTTCTCATTCATTAAAAGATTAGTTAACTTCAGAATTAAAATGTCCTGATAATTTGCTCACCCCCATGTCATCCAAGATGTTTATGTCTTTCTTTCTTCAGTCGAAAAGATATTAAGGTTTTTAAGGAAAAAATTCCAGGATTTTTCTCCATATAGTGGACTTCAGCGGGGTACAGCGGGTTGAAGGTCCAAATTGCAGTTTCGGTGCAGCTTCAAAGGGCTCTACACGACCCCAGATGAGGAAAAAGTGTTTTATCTAGTGAAACGATTGGTCATTTTCCTAGAAAATAAAAATGTATATACTTTTTAACCACAAATGCTCATCTTGCACTGCTCTGTGATGCCGCCACGCATTACGTAATCACATTAGAAAGGTCATGCGCGACGCAGGTAAAAGTACCGATCCAGTGTCTACAACGCAAAAGTGCAAAGACCAAGTCAAACGGCCTTTATCAAAAAAGGTTAAAACAGTGATGTCGGGCGATTTTGAAGTTGGAGGAGAAAATGAGAAGGAGCTTTTAGCCCTACCACGGTACTTCCACCTACATCACGTGTGACCTTTCCAACATGATTACGCATCGCAGAGCTAGTGCAAGATGAGCATTTGTGGTTAAAAAGTATATAATTTTTATTTTCTTTAGAACATGACAGATTGTTTCGCTAGATAAGACCATTATTCCTCGGCTGGGATAGTGTAGAGCGCTTTGAAGCTGCACTGAAACTACAGTTTGGACCTTCAACCCATTGAACCCCAGTGAAGTCCACTATATGGAGACAAATCCTGGATTTTTAAACTGAAGAAAGAAAGACATAAACGTCTCGGATGATATGGGGGTGAGTAAATTATCAGGAAATTTTAATTCTGAAGTGAACTAACCATTTAACTAGAAAATATATTTAAACTTCTCATAATAACATAAAAGGTCTTTAATGTCATGTTTTGCGGTATTGCTGTCAAACAAACTAAAATCGAAAGCGCAATGAGGCTTTGTTTCCTTATCAAATCACAAAAGACTGTTTGTTTGCTCTGCGCAAAGAGAAGTACACACTTCGCTCACGCAATCAGCACATGATCAGCTCCGCATCTCGGTTCACAGTGAATTAATGCAGTGAACTCCATCTCTGCATGTGCTCAGTTTAGTGTGCATTTGGGAATGTAGCAGACACCAGTTATGTATTATTTTCACATTTTCATAGACAATTACAGCATTTCACTAGATTTGTAATGAGACGCGTTTGTAAACTTGTTTTCCGCCAAAATAAAAGCTCAACTGCAGTTTCTGTCAAAATAAAATCTCATGTGTTTAACTCTTTTAAAGGGTTAGTTCACCCAAAAATGAAATATCTGTCTTTAATTACTCAATTTGTGGTCTGAAGATGAATGAAGGTCTTACAGGTTTGGAACGACATGAAAGTAAGATATTTTTTATAAAATCCGAGAGATCTTTTTTTTTTTTTTTTTTTCATAGAAAGCAATGCAATTACCACATTCAAAGGTCCAGAAAAGTAGCAAAGACATTGTTTCAAATAGTCAGCGTGACTACAGTGGTTCAACCTTAATTTTATTAAGTAACGAGAATACTAGAGGAATCGAGGTCCACCCACCACAGTTACACAAAATCCTGTGGGAAACACTGCTACACTGAAATATCACTACAGGGAAATTTATCTAATCATTTCACACCACTCCAGTCAGTACAACTCAAAGAATAGCTGATGTGGAGAAAAGGATTTGAGGGACTGGCATTTTTATTCAGCTTAATGCAGCTCAGTACTTGTTACTAAGCAGCTGTGCCTGAGATCAAAGTACACTAGATATGCAACCATTACAATCCATTACTATGGGTTACATAACAGTAGTATATACTAACAGTGTAGTATATATTTATATACACAATAGTTTTGTGAACTGTAGCGAACATCTTCAAATATTGCTTGTTAAGTATGTAGGCAGTAGTGAACCCTTCATAGGGACCTTGTGAACTGAAACGCTTATGTTCGGCCAGTCATTCTGAGTCAGGCAGGAGGTTGCTGTTATATTCCTGATCTGGCTCTGGAACAGCCAAGATATCATTGTTCTTCTGTGAGAAATGTTTATTTGTCTTTCTAGCCCTTTCTCTTTGCTGTCTGCTGAGCAAGTTAGTGCCAAAGACAATGTTAAGGTGATCCCTATGAGTTTATTTTCACTCAGTGCACTGACGCCTAAAGCATTAATTTAAGCAGGGCAAATGTTCAATCTCCCTTGCGGTTTTAAAGAGCTTGAAGTAATTTGCACTATACTAACTGCTGTGCTCAGTGGATGCAAAGTGTCACATCAAATCAAGTTTCTTGTTCAACAACCAAAAAGAAAAGGGGCAAAAGTGATGATGGTATTTTGTGACACTTGTTTTCACTCTTGGCGTCTTGAGACGCTCGTAGATATAACTCAACCAAAGAGCTTTTTAAAAGTGTGTAATTTTTTTTCTTATCCCAGATTAATGACTGATTTCCTGAACAATTTCAGGACATTGTCACAGTCGTGTCAACATGTCAACCAATGGCGTGAGTTTGGGGCGGGACCAGGAGGATTACTATAAAAAAGATTATTCCAGTATCAAGGACTAATTGCTTGCTAAAAATGTCATCAGTAACATAATCCAAATATAACAACATGAATAGGCCTATAACATAATCAGATTAATTTTACTTGCCTTTGAATTACCTCAATATTATATACTAATCAACAAAAGATAAATGAAATACCAACTAGATGTTTACTACTAGCACACTCCTTTCACTAGTGTGCATTGCAGTGAAATGAATCGATATCAATGGTTTGACTGATTGAATAAACAAGATGTGGAGATCGGGGCAGGATGGAAAAAGGAGCTTAGGAAACCTGTTGGCAAAAACAATTGCATTAGTGCTGCTGGTTGAGCAGAAGTGAAATACTATATCTTTACTTTTAAGCTTTATTACCACTTTTAAAAAAGAAATACCTTTTTTTAAAAGAGTACTTATTACAGAAATAATTTACTTTAAAAGTATGTTCTTAAGTGTGAACTGAATTAGTTTTCAGTCACTTAAAGGATTAGTTCACTTTCAAATGAAAATTACCCCAAGCTTTACTCACCCTCAAGCCTTCCTAGGTGTATATGACTTTCTTCTTTCTGATGAACACAATCAGAGATATATTAATAAATATTCTGACGCATCCAAGCTTTATATGAGCCGAAGAAAGTGCTTCCATCCACATCCATCCATCATAAACGGGGGATTAATAAAGGCCTTCTGAAGCGAAGCGATGCTTTGTGTAAATAAAATCCATATTTAACAAGTTATTAATTGAAATATCTAGCTTCCGCCAGATCGCCTTCCATATTCAACTTTTTGTTTTTTGGCCACAATATGCATTTTTTCCCCCTTCCTGCATGTCATGTGCAGGTCTCCGTATAAATCCAGCCTATATTCAGGTGGACATTACCATATTACTGCACTAAAATGACAGCCTGATTCCATAATAAAATTTAAACCTTTATATCAAAGCCTTTCAAATGCAGTGAATGGACTTTAATTTGAATATATATATAGTGTTTTATTACCAAATGTAAATAGCAGTGTTTTAGTGGGGAAAAACAATTGTTTGCCATCATCTGCATATGTGTGAGGACATTAAACAGGATAATCTGTAAGTCAAATGCAGCTTTTGTGTGCACACCGTGACACGGTGTATTTGCGACTAACCATGTTCATTATTGTTCATATTACAATGCCATTGTCTTTCCGTAGGCCCCATATGTAGTGTTCTCGTGGAACGCTGTGGTTGCCGTGCAACAATAATCATTGGCGGGATCCTGAGCGGACTGGGAATGGCAGCCAGTTCATTTGCACAGACAATGGTAGAGCTGTATATCACTGCTGGCATTATCACAGGTGCGTATATATTACCTTCACAGAAACAGTGGTGTGAAAATGATGTTCTTGCTCAGTAGGATGAACCACATGAAATGGACTAAATTATCTTTCCTTCTCAGGAATGGGATTCTCTTTGTCTTTCCAGCCATCAATCACCATGATGGGCCACTACTTTGTGCGTCGCAGGGCGTTCGCCAACGCCCTGTCTTCCACTGGCACTGCACTCGGACTGAGCACCCTGCCATTGCTGGCCAACTGTCTGCTCAGCAGCTTTGGTTGGCGGGGCAGCTTTCTGGTGCTGGGAGGGGTTCTGCTGAACTGCTGTGTTTGTGGGGCTGTGATGCGCCCCCTTGGGGCCAAACCAAAGACAGAAGCCAGAACCAGACCTACGGGCAGTCACCACCTCAAAACCAATTGCCTTTCCGTTCAGCAGGAAAGAGAGGGTCTGAAGGGCCGTCTCCGGGCCACTCTCTCCACCGTCATGCCTTTCCTCCGCAGGCACATGGCTTTTGACCTGCTGTGCAGTAACCCATACTTCTGTGCCTATGCGCTTGGGGTGTCCTGGATGATGCTGGGCTTCGTGGTGCCCCTGGTTTATCTGGTTCCCTACGCCACCGCATACGGTATGGAGCAAGACCGAGCTGCTCTACTGATGGCCATCCTTGGATTAATCAACATCATTGTTCGGCCTGCGACAGCGCTGGTTTTCGGGCTGCCTCGTTTCAGAGGAAGCCATAACTTTGCCTACCTGTTTGCCACAGCGGTGCTGATCAACGGGTTGAGCAACTGCATCTGTGGGATGTCGTCAAGTTTCCCAGTACTGCTGGCGTATGTTATAGTGTTTGGGATTTCTATGAGCCTCGTTGGCTCCTTGTTGTTCACCGTACTGATGGACACGGTCGAGATGAGCCGCTTCCCATCCGCCCTGGGCCTCATCAGCATTATGGAGAGCATCATGCTACTTCTTGGCCCACCATTAGCAGGTGATGTAATGTTTCTACAGTTGATGTCTCTTACATTCGTTTGCTTTAGTACTACATTAGTGGGTGAAAGCAGAATGCCTGCTTGTGTTTGTCAAGGCCAACAAATATTCACCCTCATGTGATTTTTTTGAAGTGCTTTCACTTTACGTGGTACTCTTTTCCATACAACGACTCTCTCAACAAAAGTGGCTCTCAACAACAAAAAAATAACATAAATGTAGTTACTCTAGTGCACTAGAGTCACTGTAGTCCCCCCCCTCATACACTATATCAAAGACTATACAGTAGATTTACCAAGATGGTTCACTCGTATTACTACAAATGGGAGAAACTGTAACATGCAATAAGGCAGAAAAGCCCCACTTTCTAAATAAAAGGGCCAATCTGGATGGAGAAAAGGAATCAGTGAGGACCTCATCAAAAGTTGTTAAATAAAGCTAAACCAGCCTGGACTTCATCTAGACCAGTGGTTCCCAAACCTGTCCTGTAGGACCCCCAGCACTGCACATTTCGGAACACACCTGATTCAACTCATCAGCTCATTAGTAGAGACTGCAAGAACTGAAGTAGGGGTGTCAGATAAGGGCGACATATGAAATGTGCAGTGCTGGGGGTCCCTCAGGACAGGTTTGGGAACCACTGATCTAGACACATACTGGATGAGAACATCCTGATCAAACCTGCCATATCCAAAAAAAAAAAAAAAAAGACAAATTAGTTCAATTAAACGCATTTAATTTTTGCATAATCTAATAAAAGAAAATAAACTAGTTGATACTTAAGGAAGTGTATTTTAGTATAGAATGTGATGAGTAAACAGACCTTCCTTGAAAGGGATTGGCATAAGACTTCAAGCATATTCCGGCACTGGGAGTTTGGAATATGGAGCATGAGTTGTATAGACTATGTATGGTACTTTTAACTGTGCTTTTTAGAGCTTGACAGCCCCTGGTCACTATATGCTTTGAGAAGAGATCAGTCCTCCTTTTTCGGTGTGTTCCAGGGAAGCAAGAAAGTCAAACAGGCTTGGAATGATATGGGCATGAGTACATGTTGACAGAATTTTAATTCCTTTAAATTATAAAAAGGATAAGGTTCTGTTAGTGTGTGTGTGTCTGTAATTGTGGTGTGGGATGCAATGAGACATAATTGTGAGCAGGCCAGTCATGACCCTAAGTTAGTAGATGAGATCGTCATTTGCAGGCTGGTGTCCAGAACATTGAGCACTTGTTGATCCTCTCAAGTTACCATTACCAAGGAAACTCAAATGTCAAGGCACACGGCAGCTTCTCCTCTCACAGCTGAGGTGCGTTATATGATGAACAGATTAAATTTACACTTTTAATCATATATAAACATTGATCAGTGAACATAAACAGAATCTCAACTGTACCTGCTTGACGTGGGAGAATGAGCCTCATTGGTGGAAGCTCAAACGTGCTGCGTAACACGCGAGAATGAACCTCATTGGTTCTTGAGGAAGCTCAAGCATTTCATCCATGCATTTTTGTTTTCTAAAAAATGCAGATGGAGAAAATTCATGGGAAAAAGTACTATTTAAAAAAAAAAAAAAAAGGAATGGCCAGTTCACTCTATTACAGTGATCAAAGTAAAAGTGATTTACTTATTTTTTCTTTTTTACAGGAATCCTGGTTGACAGCACTAAGCAATACGCCTATGTGTTCTTCGCCTGCAGCATAACCGGGTCCACAGCTGGTCTCTTCATCATGTTGTCCTTCTACTGGCTGGACAGACAGAAGGACAGAGAAGTTAAGATCTCCTCCATTTATAAAGACACTAATTTACTGAAGCCAAGCATTAAGATGACTATAGACTGTGATTACAGTCCAGTGCCTTTACATAGTAAGAATGACAGAGACATAGAGACTGATGTATGATTGGGCTGCCAAGACACCACCTTGAGTACATTTCACCATAGGTTACTCATTTTGTCCACAAAGTTCCTTACCCTTCTAGTCTTTTCCCATCTCCCTCTTATTGGTGGACAATCAGCTATATTTGCCATTGATTACACAGACATAAAGCATAATGTTTCCTGGACTGCTATAGTAAATGGACTGGACCAGAATTGCAGGTCTAACTTTTCATAGTCCACTTCTACATGGTGCCATATGGAACTGTAATCACTTCAGATCCTCTCATAAAAACATTTTTTTTTTTTTTTTTAAATTACAATTTCTGTTCTTACTCTAGACTACTTCAAGGCCAGTTGCAATTGACGTTCATATTACTGTAATTTAGATTCTGAGATTTGGTTGTTTTGGGAACAAATTAATATAGAAAACAGAGAATGTTTAAAGCATGGTCATGCAATGATTTTTTTTTTGCCTAGATGCCTTAAATTATACATTTTAGATCTTATAAATGTTTTTTTAGTTTTGTATAGATGCTGCTTTTTAAAATCAGTAACTTATTTATATATTTGTATGTATTAAAGGAAATTTAAGCATTTCTATTGTCTGTCACTTTTCCTTTACTAAGCACTTTTTGTGCTTGCCCTTCTGTAGTCACATGATCAAATCATTGTCTAGATGAAAAGTGCCACATTTCCCCAGATTTGCCAAAATATGCTTGTTTTATTGTGTCCACACCTGGTGGGAACGGTTCAAAACTAACTCTAGTGCAAAACTAACTGCTCACGTGTTCAGCTTCGGCCAAAACGGAGATGCCATTTGGACGTAAACAAGGAAGCCTGAACTGCGTTCACCGTGTATAACAACGGTTCAAAATGTTGAATAAAGTCGTTATTTTTGTTTTGTTTTTGCACACAAAAAGTATTGTTGTCGCTTCATAACATTAAGGTTGAACCACTGATCACATGGATTATTTTAACCATGTTTTCAACTACCTTTCTGGACTTCAAAAGGTGCAATGACATTGCTGTCTATGTGTGGATCAGATACCCTCGGATTTTATCAAAAATATCTTAAATTACGTTCAGAAGATAAATGAAGGTCTTACGGGTATGGAATGATAAGATGGTGAGTATTTAATGACGAAATTTCATTTTTGTGTGAACTAACCCTTTAACAGTGTTTGGCAGCTTGAGCAGATTTTGGAACTTGAACTGAGGATCAAATAAAAGACAGGCCACGCTTTCCAAAGCAGAGCAAATATATCTGTGCAGATAACGTCTCTAAGAACCACAAGAGGGCAGCCGTGTTGTATTTCGCAAGATAAACTCTCAGATCATTTATCATTCAAAAGCTCATGCCAACTAACTTTTATTACGTGCTTATATGGGCATTTTTCTAAAAATCCAGGAACTTTGCATTTAAATGTTTTTAGCTTCATCATCTCTAAACAGTCTAATAAACATCTTGTAATTTCACCTTGAGGACTGTCAGAATAAATTGTATTAATTACACCATTCAAATGTACAGTACAGTATATATACTGTACAGTATATATATATATATATATATATAGTACAGTATGTACAGTATATATATATATATATATATATATATATAAAGTCTACACAGACCTGTTAAAACAGTATTATATCTGTGAAGAATTACACAGGCTATTTATTTTTTGTTAATGTGTCACAGTGGCATTACATAGGCTGTAATTCTTACATTAAAGGTGCAAAAGTTCACAAAGGACCTCAATCATGACATGCGAGCAGAATGAATTTGTGGAAATCATTTATAAAGCCTTTGACAAATTTGGATTCATGAAAGTGGATTCAATGAGTTCATTTGCCCATATTGGTCATCTTTAAGATACTGAGATAAGGTTAAATTCACACATTATAAATCAAATCACTAGATTTTAAGCTATCTGGTCAAAGACCAGGTAGACAAAAGAATAGTCCACTAACATTAAACCTTGAGTAACAGTTCAGGTTGTGTCCACCCAGTTACCCTTCTGCCCTTTTCCAACAATTAACAAAGCTAAGTAAAATGTTGACATGACATCCTTCAATGTAGTGTCCTTCCTTACAGAGTTCAAGAAATGGCTTTATGTCTGTCAGTAGGTCACTCACTTAAAAGATGCAATGTGTAAATTTTAGGAGGCTCTACTGACAGAAACACAATTTAGCATACGTAACTATGTTTTCAGTGGTGTATAAAGACCTTACATAATGAACCGCTATGTTTTTATTATCTTAGAATGAGTAATTTCTATCTACATACTTGCATGTCAAGTCGCCATTTTGCGCCGACATGTTTCTACAGTAGCCCTAAATGGACAAACTGCTCTACAGAGTGCGTTTGCTTGACTGGCTACTCTCTGTCGTCTCAAGACAATGACATCTTTGTCCTGTATTGCAATTCGCAACCCCACCACTAGATGCCGCTAAAATTTATACACTGCACCTTTAAAATGTCAACCCTGTTACCATGATTTTTATGAAAGTACTTACATTGAATTCTGTAATAATCATGTTGTAGTTTCAGCTTGGGTAGTATAGGTCAAAATATAAATTAGCCAACCATGTTAGACCAAGACAGAGGTGTAACAATATATTGCAATAAAAAAAATGCAACAATATCAGTATCGTGGATAGTGACAATGTTGTGCATAGTTCACCCAAAATGAAAATTACTGTGCGAGGGAAAAAAAAAAAAAAAAATTCACATTTGTAAAATTTGTGATTTTCTTAGGTTTTCCATCATGATTGTTAAAGAAACCTCAACTCAACACTCATTTTTCCCTTTATTTATTTGCACATATTAGACAACCAATTTTACATCTTGATATATGATTTTAAACCAATGCGCAGAATGTAAAATTCAATCCTTGTGTCAAAACATGCCATAAAGTTTCTGAAATAAATTAAACAGCATATCAGCCCAATTTTAGTATCTACAGACTTTACTGGGCAACGCTGCCATGTTTACAAATGTATATACATAAAATATAACAAAACAGCCAACAAAGTGCGTGTGAAACTAAAGTCTCAAAAGAGTTATTTAACACTAACAAGTGCTCCAATGCTTGATGTTGAAGTCTGACGTAAATGAACTGAACTTAAACATTGTGATAAACATATAAGTTGGCTTCCTTTCCATGAGTGAAATAAATAAACAGTAAATATCAAACTCGCCAGCAGAGCCAGAGGCACATGGGATAGAAATGAGGTTCATACAACCACTGACAAGTTCTGTCACATTGCACGGAGACTGATTTACAGTCAAAGCAGTTAAACAGTATTCGTTGTTTGCGTTAATACAGGGTGATGATAACCATTGCGGCTCATGGGATCTAAACACGGTAAACACTTTGTAACTGTGGAAGTGCAGAGTGGAGTCTTCTGAAGCCCTAAAAGAAAGGTTGCATTATGCAGGCTGGTGTCCAGCCAGCTGGGTAAATAATTCATTAAAGGGGTGCTTTTAAAGGTAGGTGATGTTATTTAACATGAAGCTTTTCTTGGCATTCATTCCAGTAAAAAACAAAACCAAAAAAAAAAAAAAAAAAAAAATTCTGCTGACCTCCACATAAAGACCCTTTACTGAACATGTAAATCAAAGCTGAGGGGACGTTTAGATCAACACATGCCCCAAACACTTGCGTTACGCATACAACGACGTTCACCTCAAAAGAAAATCCCTTTTCATTCTTTTTAATCATTTTTACATTTGCTAAACCTCTTTTAAATTGTGCAACACACTAAAAACACTCACAAAGAAGCTGTGGTCCGACCCAGACCTTTGTCGTTTTGCTGGCTTTAAGTGAAACCTCGTGAGAACAGAGGTTAACAGAACCACGCGGGACGCTCACAGTAACAGCCCCTCACGCTTGACATGTATCTGTCAGACAGGCTTGAGGCACGTCATCTCAGTCTCTCTCACGCACACACACTCACACATTCTTTCGAGTGTCCTCTCCATTTCTGCAATGTGTCCAACTTGTGTGGAGGTCGAGCTTCTGGGACCGTCTGTCACACGCTGAGAGGGAGCATGCCGGGAGGAGACACGGTTCGTGGGGAAGCCATGGCGGTCAGGGCACCGGGGTCCAGTCCATTCATAGTCCTGTGAACAACATGAGCGAAACATCAATAAACACGAAACACTCATACTACTGATGCCGTGGCATCGTACCTTAGTACTTTTCACCAATAAAATTCTCACCACCAGAGGGAGCTGCAAGTTACACTGATCACTTGGGGCTACTTAAGCCATGACACACTTAAAGGGATAGTGCACCCAAAAATGAAAATTCTGTCATTATTTACTCAGTCTCAAGTAGTTACAAATGTTATCAACCAAACCCAATAGATCTCGCCCCCCATTGACTACCATAGTATTTATTTTTCAAAGACCATAATATTTCTATCAAAGAGGACACAATTATCAGTTTCACGGTAGTTTGTAATATTCAAAATGGACTGGTTTTCACACACTAACTATTAATTTCAAATTAAAGTAATACTGTTTGTATGTACTACATAACAGGGCCTAAACAGGGTTCGGGATAACCCTAATTATAGAAAACATCAATTTTCAGAAGCACAAACATAAAATAACATTGGCTCGTTTCCACTGAGTGGTTCAGTTCAGTACGATTCGGGATGGTAAACCCTTGATAGGCGTGGTGTATGCCGGAAAGTAGCGATCGATTTATTTCTCGCATGAGTAAGACCGTAAACAATAATGGAGGACATAAAGCAGCTTTGTTTGAGCAAAGGCTAAAGGCTGAAAGGAAAAAGAGCCGAAAGTTCCACATTGTGTTGCAACGGTATTGTGTTGTCATTCCCATTGTAGCATGCGCAAGTGACGATTCTCTGTCAACCAATCACCGTTCTGCAGTGAGTGTAGCTCCACCCTTTTGGTACCGGTACTATTGGTACTATTGTGCTAGGTACCCCAACAGAAGGGTCCCAAAAAATTAGTACAGTACAGTTCAGAATTATGATACCATTCACAACCTCTGACAATGGAAACTGAATTGCGTACTGTACCGAACCGCTCTGTAGAAAAGAGCCATTACTGTATACAGTATATTTACAGTTTGTGAAAATTAAAATAATTAAAAAAAGATTTAAAAAATTGTTTAAATACAAACATCATAATTATTATAATATTATTATATTATATTATTATTATTATTATTATTATTATTATAATAAATTAAAACCCACAACAATTAAAAAAGCAAAATATACCTAAATGTATCATCGTCTCCATTTTTTGGTTCATATATAATAAGTGAAATTTCAATGATATTTTGACCACTGAATTAGGAAATGCCCCTGGTTTACATGTCAGAAATCTGGTCACCTTAATTCAGAAATCCAAACACTTACGTCTTATCAAAATACGTAGTGTGGAGTGAATGAGAGAACTTTGTTGCATTGCTGTTGATGAGGTTTCCGTTTCCTGTGGCGTAACTTTTTCTTGCTGCCTGGTCCTTGGCAAAGTTCCTACAGGCAGCTAGTTTAGACTCAAGAGCCTGCACAAAAAGAGACATCCCATGACTATCAGTATTTGTATTGAAATTTTATTTTGTAAGTTCTCTGTAAGTGTTAAAGTGTCACACACAGAACAGTTTCACGATTAAAGTGTTCAGGAATTACCCCGACTTTCCGCAGAAGGTCACCAACGATGTTAAGGGCTGAGATGCGTGCAGATGGTGTTAGGGGAGAGTTTCCACAGCCATTGGTCAATGCTTTGAAGGAAAAATAAATAAATAAATAAATGGATGTTACTGCTGTCAGTCAGGCTGTTAAGAGTGTGCTAAATTGACAGATATGAATTTCAATAGCAAACAAGGTGGCAATACAATGTTGATAATATTATTTACACAACATTTTACAAATAAAAACAAAAAGAAAATGTTTCCATTTTACAGTATCCATTACAGTCTCCACTGAAAAGACCGTTTGTAGATTTTTTGAACGGACTCAAAGGAAACCACCTCTACTGTTATTCGGCTAAGAATGGAGGGTTATTGACTGATACTAATAATCTCAATAACAAAGACCACCAACCTTTGGAAACAATGAAAGGATGGTCCATGTTTTTCCCTACAGGTGTGGCCGGGAGGGACAGGGAGGCCTGTACAGCAGAGTCTGTCTTGTCAATATCTAGGGTGGGAGAGCTGGGAGCTGACATCCTGGCAACATCTGAAGTCCTCTCTCGTACAGCCAACTCTTGCCGCAAGTCTACAAGAACATGCACATTTGCACTGATAAAACAGAACAAACTTGAAACAAAACTGAATGTTTTGTTCAGTTCTTAAACTTGATAACATCTGCAACATGCTGATTACCTCCGAAAAATATTTTTGTTTGACAAGTCGGCATTACAAAAACCAGTCTTGGAGATTTCGGTTTCAATTTCTGCCCAGAATACCTTGACATTAATTTTTAGTTCATTAATGTTCACACACACACACACCAACATTTTCACCAATAAGTCAAAATTGGCAATGCTTATTTTTATGGAATGTTTTTCTAAAATGTCCTGATAATTTACTCACCCCCATGTCATCCAAGATGTTCATGCCTTTCTTTCTTCAGACAAAAAGAAATTAAGGTTTTTGAGGAAAATATTCCAGGATTTTTCTCCATATAGTGGACTTCAGTTTGGACCTTCAAACCATTGGTCACTGTAGTTTCAGTGCAGCTTCAAAGGGCTCTACATGATCCCAGACAAGGAGTAAGGGTCTTATCTAGGCAAACAATTAGTCGTTTTCTAATAAAAACAAAATGTATATACTTTTTAACCACAAATGCCCGTCTTGCACTAGCTCTGCGATGCGCCACACATTATGTAATTAGGTTGGAAAGGTCACGTGACGTAGGCGAAAGTACCACGGTAGGGTGAAAAAAGTCCATCTCATGTTCTCCTCCAACTTCAAAATTGTCCAATATCATTGTTTTACTTGTTTGTTTTTTTTTGTAAATGCCATTTGACTTAAGTCTTTGCACATTCATTTTTGTAAACACTTGCTTTGTACTTCCGTCCTACATCACGTGTGACCTTTCCAACACGATTACATAATGCGTGGACCATCACAGAGCAGTGCAAGATGAGCATTTGTGGTTAAAAACATATCATTTTTCTTTTTCTTTGAAAATGACCAATCATTCCACTAGATAAGACCCTTATTCCTGGGGTGGGATTGTGTAGAGTCCTATGAAGCTGTGCTGAAACTGCAATTTGACCATTTGTAACCATTGTAGTCCACTATATGGACGAATAATCTTGGAATGTTTTCCCTCAAAAACCTTAATTTCTTTTCGACTGAAGAAAGAAAGTCATGAACATCTTGGATGACATGGGGGTGGGTAAATTATCAGGAAATTTGAATTCAGAAGTGAACTAATCCTTGTTCAAACTGAGCAATGAGTCGATTTTTGTCAGCTACATTCCTTTAATTGCAGTGTTGCAGTGAAGTGTGTCCTGTAATGAAGTTTACCTCTAGCTTCATCCTTCAGCCTCTGCACTGAAACCAGCAGAGACTCCTTCTCATCCAGTTCGCTCTCCAGGAAGGCGTTTCGCTCTATCGCCTGGTTTAGCCTCTGTTCAAAGTCCTCCAGAGATGTGATGGTGGCCCTGCACAAATCCAGACCATCATTGTAAATGTAGTAGTCAACATTTGAAGTGGATCAAAAAAGTTTATCAAAGTTGTCCTAAGAACTAAGTTGTCCTAAGGTTTTAGGACAACTTTGAAAGGTTTTGATCCACTTAGTTTCGAATGACAAAAATTGATCCAAGTTAGTTTCGAATGACAAAATCTTGTTGTGTACCTCTTGGCTCTCTCCAGGTCGTCGTTGGCCTGCTCCAGCTCCCTGACATATTTGTGCAGCTGCTCCTTGATGCCGCGCGTCTGGACTAGGTCGTCCTCCAGCATGGAGATCTGCTTATAGCTCTGTGCGTACTGCTGCTCCAGTTTCTCCTGGAGTCAGGGACACGGGGGAGACCGAGTCTGAGTCACCAACCCTCACAAACAATTTGAACTTTCTGACAATGGCTGGTGAGAAGTTATCAGCTATAAAACCTTTGTAAAAACCATCAAACTGCATTTTACCCTTTTTTTTTTTTACTGTCCCGTTTAGACTACTCTTCCTTGCGTCGTCCTGTATCATACAAAAGCAAAACCATATCAAGAGCACATGACCTTCCATAACAGAGCCGTTCTGGTTTAATAACTGTAGCTCAAACGTCATTTGGAAAACTTGCTTATGACATTGGATTAATTGTTTTCTTGCAGTGGCACAATGGTAACAAGTTAGACTCATTTTCTTAAAGATGGGAATTTTTGGTCAAATATCCCTTAAATGAGGATATGCATATGGCAACCTTCCCGACTTCTCCTGTAGGTAACCTACTTTATCCACTCCATTTAGTCTAAATAAGTGTATCGTTTTGGGCCATGGCAAAATAATGAGTGTCCCATATTCTCCAAAATGAATGCAAAGACAATGGGCAAAGGCTACTAGTACTGTGTTTTGGAGAATATGATCAGTTAATGATCGTGCTTTCTGGGAGAGCACAAGCAATCAGTTCTGATTTAATTTGGGTAAGGAGACCTTGTCCAAATATAAGCAAGCTGTATCAATCAAGTGTTTACCTAAACCCAAGCCATTATCAAGATATTTCTGTCAGGGTCTTAGAGGAACAACTGTGCATACTCTTCAAAAAAATCAGTGTCAATGTCGAGGAAAGGCACAGAGTTTTTTTAAATGGACAGACAATGAGGTAGTGTTGCTGCTGTGGGTAACAAGTTTATATTAATCTTGATATTAAAGCTATCAAAATAAATGGTGGTAAATGACAATTTATTAAATTACATTACATTATATTAATTTATTATTATAATTTTGACAATATGTAACTATGCAAAACAAAATATATACATAAGTTACCATTCAATAGTTTGGGGTTGGTAAGACCTAATGTTAATGGTTTGGAAAAAAGTCTCTTATGCTCACCAAGGCTGCTTTTTTTGATATATAAATACAGCAAAACAGTAATATTGTGAAATATTACTATAATTTAAAATAACTGTTTTCTCTTTTAATATTGTTTAAAATGTAATTAATTCCTGTGATCAAAGCTGAATTTTCAGCATCATTACCCCAGTCTTCAGTGTCACATGATCCTTTTGAAATCATTCTAATATGATGATTTGATGCTCAAGAAACATTTATTATCAATGTTGAAAACAGTTGTGCTGCTTTTTTTTCAGGATTCTTTGATGAATAGAAGGTTCAAAAGAACAGCATTTATTTAAAACAGAAATCATTTATAACATTAAGATATATATATAGATATATATATATGAACATGTTTGACAGGTTTTGTGAGAATCACCCCAATAATGTGATGATTTCTGAACAACCCATTTTAACAGCTTGGTTCTCACAAATGGTCTGGCTGGACTGAGGTTTTTGTGTGACTTCAAAAGAGCAAAGAAATTGCTGCACTTATCTACCTTGAGCGTGTCCACCTCGCTCTTCAGTCGCTGGTTCTCTGACTGCAGGTCTCGGATGCGGTGTTCAGCCTGACCCAGCTGAGCTTCCAGCTCGGCCTCCAGCTCCCGACTGCCTTCCTGGAACTCCTGCAGCTCCTCCTGAGCATCATGATAACTGCAGATACGTAAACATCAAAAATCACGTCACCAGCCATCTGGAACAGTGGCGGCACATTAATTGCATTAACTATGCAATGCAAATTGACACCCAGACTGCAACAAAGAGCTGACACGCTACAAGCATTTAGGCCTTGACAGCTGGTGCTATAGCAGATAATGAATTACAGTCACTCAGGGCTGGGGCCATTCAGACTGGAGGTCCTAAAAGTGGTCCAAAAGTGACACCCAGTTTAATCCACAAGTCGACACGGCGTAGCCTAAATATCACATGTCAACTACCACAAAGCAAAATTTAGCAGTTGTCTGATAGTCAGGAGCATCTCATGGCCAGAAATGATGCAGTTGTGAAAAAGATCTACTTTATGCATCTGCACTGCCAAATGTTCACTTTGGACCCTTGAAGGTCAGGGGTCAGGGGTCACAGACCGGCTGGAGATGAATAGTGGGGTCTGGTGGCAGGAAATGAGCTCAGCAGACTGAATGCAGGGTCCTGGTTGTTTTTAGACAGTGTTTCCGAAGCCATGTGGCGCTGTCTGACATGACACATCCCTTTAACCCTGCTCACTTCCCCCAGCCTCCTCATGTCATGTGCAGAGGGAACCTTAAATCTGTCACCTCCTCCCTGCTTCCCTAAAATACCAGACATGTGCAGCTTGACTCCTCAGCACAAAACACTCACTCGACAACAGGAAGCAGCTCAAATGGACATTTCCAGTCCTGATATTGGGGGTATAACTGACTACGGTTCAAAAGGGTCTGTAAGATTTTGTTTTTCTAAAAGAAATACATTTATTCAACAAGTGCACATTAAAAAGGCACAATATGTAAGATTTTTGGATTAAAATATTTAAAAACCACTAGAATATTATACATTTTGTTGATTCTGTACTTATATTATCCCAAAGGTTTACGAGTAGTAATTCAGCACTTGAGGCTGTCTTTTATTAGAATTAAATAAAAGAATGCGAATTTAAGTTTAATCAAATGTAACTAACAATGTTTAAGTTCAGGGAAGGAGGTGGCGGACTTTAAACGTAACTTTAATCGTAAATAATCATAAACAACAAAACAAAAGGAGTGGCAGCGCCTGCCACATACAAGCATAATAAAGACGCAATGTATAATTTCCCGGGCTCTCTGCCCCGCCCTGCTTCATACGACAGTAACGTTAATAAAACTTTAATACATTAGCTCATCCATTTTGCCTGAGTCCTGTCGGATTACTTTCCATCGGCTGTAGAGGTGAAGACGGTAACTCCCATGATTCCACGCTCGTTCACGGCATCATCAAGCTACGCCTTTGTTATTGTTTTGAATAAGCATCCTTACTGTGCCTTTAAACTGATCAAAAGTGAAAAGTTTCAAATAAATGCTGTATTTTTGATCAAATAAATGGAGCCTTGGTGATTTTTTTTTTTTTTTTTTTTTTAATCCTACCGACCCCTATATATATGTATGTATAAACCAATTAAATGCAAGCGGTGTTTTCTGACCAATCATGATGTCAGGATGTTGTGGGTGGTTGCCATGTGGTTGCTTATGTCTTTTAAGGCTTGATGTTCTGTCAAGTGAGTTAAAGGGGCTTTTAAAGGTGACTTATTTGTGTGTCTCTTTCCAGGAAAGTAAGTTTTGCTCCTTCCTCAGCAGGAAATTCCTGGGATCTGAGAACTTCCTGTACTCCACCAAAGCTGAGGCAGTAAAACCACAGCCCAGGAGGAGCATGTGCACGTGCTGAAACTGTGTAGGAGTTCAGAGCGAAATAGAACGAGACCACCAGCAGGCACACGGTCAGCATTAGTGCCAATGCCAACTGCCAGCTCTGTTTTAGATTAGAGACACTTCTCAGTCCACTTTTGGCCAAGTCAAGAACATGGTCTGAACTAAAGAACATCTAAACAATACTTTTAAATTCTGCTTTGGCAGATAAATCTCTGTGAATGATTGCTGTTGTATTTAAGTTTATTGCCATATCAGCTTCACAAGCTATTGAACAACAAACTAGTTAAAATTATTAATAAAATATTAGAATGCAAGTCAACATTTTAAAATAAATGTACTTCTTTAAAAATGATGATTTGCAATGTATTTAAAGGCAAATTGTTTAGTTTGACGTCATTACAATGTGCACTTTTTAAAAGTGTACTTAAGCATGTTAAGAAACGGTCATGAAAATGGACGCTCTTTAAGTGCATTTAAAGGGTTAGTTCACCCCAAAATGAAAATTCTGTCATTAATTACTCACCCTCATGTCTTTTCAAACTCACAAGACTTTCGGTAATCCTCGGAACACAAACAAAGATCTTTTTGATGAAATCTGAGAGATATCTGTCTGTCCAGTGACTGCCTTTGCAACTTTGACGCTTCAAAAAGTTCATCATAAAACGAATCAATATGAATAGAGCGGTTTAGTCCAAATTGATTTATGATAAACAGATTTAATTTAGGCTTTTACTCACATGTAAACATTGATCAGCGAACATGAGCAGAGGCTCAACCGAACATGAATGACGCACAAGAATAAACCTCTTCCGAAAGCTCTTCTCGTGTTACGCAGCATGTTTGAGCTTCCGGAAGAGGTTTGTTCTCGTGCGTCATTGAGGTTTGGTTGAGTTTCTGCTTATGTTAATAAAGTTGTCCGATCTCTTTATGAATTTTTTTAAGCGTCAAAGTGGTAGCTGCAAAGGCAGTCTATGGAGGGTCAGAAGGATCTAAGATTTCATCAAAAATATCTTAATTTGTGTTCTGAAGATGAACGAAGGTCTTACGGGTTTTGGAACGACATGAAGTTGAGTAATTAATGCCAGAAATTTCATTTTGAGGTGAACTAACCTTTTAAGGCTAATTCACACTGCACCATCAAAGGTCAACAAACGGCAACAGGTACATTCGTCAAGTTGTCAGATCAGTGTTACCACCGTTTTCATTGGTTGGTTCCAGTTTTTGCAGAGTGAACGTTCAATCAGCATTTGTCAGGTTGTAGAATGTCAGAAGTCAAGAAGCCAACTGACATATGAAACAAAAGGGTGCCAAGAAGTAGGATATGCAGACAATTCACGTACTTGCATAGAGCGCATTTTGGGCCTAAAAACTACATAGATATGGATTTCCTACCAGTATTGTTATTGAAAATGAGAACTAGCACATCATTTTTCATTGATCACATAATCTAATTTCTTCACATCAAGCACTGTGAAGGGAAATCAACCCTGATTATAACGAAACCATGAGCTCAACATCATATTTCAAACATTACACATTTTACAAATGACATTAGATTACAAACACAATAACTGGAACTGTGGAGCATTTTAAGTGTTTCAGTGCATCTCTTTTGTCAGGGGCAGTGAAAGGCACTGTGTGTTGTGGCATTTTCTCCGTTTTTCCATGACAAAAAGTGCTATGGTCATATTTACAGCCATTCATCTCCCGCAGGGCTCATTATTGTAGGTATGAACACAGAAACAATCATTACTGACTCAGCCAGCCAAGTTTAACTCACAGAATGTGGCCAAGTTTTTAAAAAACAATCAGGACTGTTTGTTGGAACATAAACAGTGGACTCCCCATGGCTTTATATAAAGGTAAACTGCACAGTGTCTCAGCTGGTTGCTATATTTAGTAGTTAATGACTTCAGCCTACCTCTTCTTGTATTTGAGCGACAAGCACTTCCAGTAATCGATTTCCTCATCTTTCGAGGAGAATTTTGGCATCATCTCTGTGTCCATGGTGGGGACCTGTGGAAGCAGATGGGAATTAGAGCAGTCCTTAGAGACACACCAAGCCTTTTTATTTGCACCTCCTACTGCAGTTTTGCCCTGGTACAACCCCACAAACAGATCACAGGCTGAGGGCCCATGGTGTGTGTCCTCATTTGACACAAGGCCAGTAACATTTTTTGTTCACTTGGCTCCTTGCCAAACATGCATGACTTACTTGGCTCTTTACAAGCTCACAGTTTTTCAGGTTGCAGCCTTCAACATTTTGTTCCAGTTCTTAATTCCATTTCAATCTTATGAGGATCTTACCTCAATCTTACCTCTCTTTTAAATTAAGATAATTTAAATTTTTTGGTGAACTATGTAATTTACACACCCTAATGTCATTCCAAACCCACAAGACATTCATTCTTCTTCAAAACACAAACATAAAAGACATTAACAATTAGCCTAAACCTGGGACATTTCGGTCCTTCCGCTGAAAGTCCACGCACCAAAAACTTCAAAAACTTTATAAGTATATAATCTATATGAACAGAGCAGTTTACTCAAAGTCTACTCTAAGAAGAGACACACTTGATTTATATGATCTCTTCAGAAGACTTGGATTAAACAGCTGGATTCATATGTATTACTTTTACACTGTTTTTATAAATATTTCAAAGCCTCAAAATTATGGTTGCATGTACTTTCAATGCTGGGACAGAAATGTCTCAGGTTTTATTAATAATGTCTTTTATGTTTGTGTCTCAAAGATGAATGAAAGCCTTATGGATTTGAAACAAAATCTGTGTGAGTAAATGACAGAATGTTCATTTTTGGGTGAACTAACCTTTTAAGAACAGGACTGTTTGATGATGTTAAAGGAATAGTTCACCTAAAAATTGAGATTTTGTTCATTTCTTAACATTGGTCATTGTACGGTAAAAGTGCAGATGTTCGGCCTAAGGTCTTGTTTTGCAGTCCTTCCATACATAAAAGCTTGCTCAGATTAAGATAAATGGTCACAGATATTGCTCTTTTAAAACCATTAAGCACACTTGCACATTTATGTGCCTCTATAAGTCATGTGGGACTAAAACAACATCTCATTAACATTCTTCATCCTTGTCTTGTTTTGGGACATCATTTGTTTAACAAGCACAGAGATCCAGTGTTTTTTTCTGCAACTTTCACTCAATTAATTCCTATCGTAGGTCATTTTGCTCATTAGATCTGACATGATTAAGAGCAGTGAGCCGAAGCCATCAGTTTCGCTCAGCACATGGCCTTTAAACCAGTAACAGATGGACCTGTTCTGCTTCTAAAACAGTCAGAAATATTCCACACATCTCTGAATTCTCCGGATTCTTTTCCGGATTCTCAGGAGTATCACATGGTGTGACCCAGCACTTCCTCACACCTTCTGGATTCCTGTTGTTGTAAATGACTAGGAGGGATTTCCATACCATTTGACATTTAAATAGTAAAACAAACTAAAACACCTATTGCACCTTTTTTGTTGTAATTTTGCTTGTTGTGTTTCTATATTTATGTCAAGTCTTTTGAATTAAGATTTCTACGATCATACTTAAAGTCGACATGAAACTGAAATTGCAATTGTCTTTTCTTCCCTAGTGACGTATAACCGAGTGAATATGCTAGATTTTGTCCATGGGGAATTGACTGGATGGTTGTGGTTTGTTATTGGTTGATCTTTGATGTGCACGGATAAATCATTTATAAAAAATACTGTGATGTTCTATATATATAAAAAAAAAAAAAATTATTTCATGATGACTTTAAATATACAGTATAAATGTTTTTCCAAATAATTTCTATGACTTTTCCATAGAAATATCACAATTTCTTTTTTCAGGTCATGTCTAACTTTGTTTAAAATGCTACATATCTTTCTTTTTTCTTTTTTATAGTATTTTTGCAGCTATTTTTGCTTTGTATTTTGTTATTATTTCAAATAAAAATATATAAATCAAAAAAAGGCTACACAAAATTTGCTTGAAATTAAGTGGCTGTACAGAGTCAAATGATAAAAAGGACAAACTATAAACTGAATAAGTTATTTTTAAAGATGCACCGATACTAAATTTCTCTGCCGATACCGATCGCACATTATTCAGAATGATATCGGCCGATACAGATATAGTTTGTTTTTTCTTAAGGAAAAAAAAAATCCCAAATGTTGCAAACTACACAGGGAAACCTCTTATTTGGTATACTACAATATTAGAGGTTACAATTAACAACAGAGGTATTATATTCAGCCGCTGTTTATTTTCAGATATAATAATTACACTCAAATAAAAACTAAAAATTTATAAACTTAGTATCACATAAGATAGTTTTCATAAGCACTTCTTTATGGCAAATTTGCACAAACATATTAACAGTAAATAAGCTCCTCTCTGGTGTTTTTTTTTTTAATATGTAGATAGGAACTGTAACGAACTGAACATAGGAAAACATTCCTGAGATAAGTGACATGTGACAACATATTGTTCACAAGCTAATAAATAAAGTGATTACATGAGAAATGATACATTCTGGCAAGTTGTACAATATATTTCAACATATCTTTGATGTTCATTCATGTTTTTCAACATATAACTCTAGAAGAAAAGTCTCGCGCTCCGAGCTGAGGCATTACAGCTATCGGACACGTCACATTTAAGAGCATCAAAACGCCATTTATTGTTTAAATTTCATGATAAAATGGACAGAATTTGAAAACTGAAACAATAATTCTTAACAGAAGTAATAAAGCACAAATCGTTTTGCGATTATTGGATGGGAGGCGCTACAAATAATATTTGATGTAGGGGGAAAAAAAAAAAAAAAAAAAAAAAAAAAAAAACGCAGACCTGGCAACCCTGGCTTGAACTACGAGTGATTCATAGGATCAAAGAGCCTGCTTTATCGTCACTATTTTTAAACTGTTAATGCGTTAAAATTCAACACAAGAGTGATTTTCTTCACACACAGTATGTATGAGTTGCAGTCTGAACTAGTCAATTAAAAGGGTGCGGAAAGACAGGATATAATCGGCCCTGACCATCGGCCGATGGTTGACAGTGATAATAAAAGCTTTTATCGGCCAATACATCGGTGCATCTCTAGTTATTTTGCATGTAAAAACTGCTTGTTGAACACAGTAGTGTTGTTGGGTATATTCCTTAGAGACTTAAAGGCACAATATGTTGAATTAAAATATCCAAGAACCACTAGAATAATGTTATGTACTTTGTTGACTTGTGCACTTACATTATCCCAAATGTTTTCAAGAATGTTTAAATCTAAAGAAAATAAGCAATTTTAACTAGGACACGGGCCGTGTCCTTACGTCACCTATAAATTACATCACACCAACGTTAACCTTGGGTTCCGGTTTTAATTTGTAGAAACCATTGAAACGCCAAAGACGCTTTAATATATTATGTATTTTTTAGACAGGTGAGCAACTGTTTGGAACTGACCGGAAGAAGCGGAAGCGGTGACTGTGGCATAATAAAATTTCTGCTGCTCTCTAAAAGTCACGCTCGTCTCTCATTAGCAGTCGCTCCAGCAGCCTCGTTTCTGCTCTCACAGCACTCGGCCCTGCTCTGCAGTAACGTTAATAATCTCATCCATGAACACGATTTCTGCCCGAGTCCCATCCCGATTCTTTCCCACTGGCTGTAGACGTGAAGACAACACCTCCCATGATTCAGCGAAATCAAGGCATCCTCAAGCTACAAGGCGTGTGTTTTGAATAAGCGACCTCTAGCGGCGAAAAACTACATATTGTGCCTTTATCACATATTGTGCCATTTATGACTCTATATTAAACAACAGATTGAGCAGAAAAGTGAAAAAATTATTTTAAAAAGTGAACAAAAAATCTTCCTCTACTTTGATGAAACACTGTATGCTAAAGAAACGCACAAAAACTACACCTATACAGAATAATTAATCCATCAGACACAAAAACAGCAGTGTTTTTCAACAATGTAGCAGAATGTTGCTCCAATGGGATTCACTCTAATGAGGGCAGTCAAAACTGATGTCAATTCAATTGTGGTCATTTATAATGTCTTAAGCCGACACGCAGAGTTCCTCGCCCCTCCCAAACTGACTCCTGACAGTGAGGCCATCTGTCCGGCCACAGAGCGCCTGTCCCGCACCACAGGACAGTGGGATGGATCCTGTCTAATGCAGTGCTTCCCACAACCTACACTCTTTGCCAATGACTACACACAGTCAGAGGATCACAGGAAAAGGCCAGATTTTTTTCCAAGGATGACATTATTTCCAAAAATCACAATCCAGCACACACTATCCTGCTGAGTAATACACTATAGAAATGTGCCATATCCTAAAAGATTTGGGATGAAATCTGTACTAACATTGCGTTACCTGAACTGCCGTCAAGTAGCGTCTATATAGTTTTTTTTTTTTTACATACACTAAGTATAACATAGGTTTTTGGTGTTTATTTATTAGTATATTTTGGTATGACAAGGCATAAATAACATTAGGAATCTTATCAAACCCAATGTCACAAAATGTGAATACAAGCACAAAAACTGATGTACTTACATTAAATATACAAGTTAGATTTGTATATTTGGTAGTCTATTTATCATGAATGTTATAGCACAAGACAAATGACAACAACAGATGAAAACCTGATCATATAATGTAAACAGTAAATAATTCAAACAAAATACATCATGTATCTCTAACAAATATAACTATGTAAATATGTGCATGACTTGGCAAACAAACGCTAAATTTGTTTTGCGTTTAAGACGCAAGCCCAGTGAGGTCAGATGACCAAATCAGAAGACAACCAGGGGTCAAGACTCAATTAAAAAACAACCAGGAGCACGAAATTCAATATTAAACATCAGGAAAAATACGCACAGTTCACTAAAGGCTGTTAACGCGAGAATCTTAATTCGTTGAGAATCAAATAAATCCGCACGTGAATAACGTCAGTTCAGGTTTATGTTTCTCCCGGCAGGCCAGCGGTTTTGACCAACGTTTATAAATAAAACCCAATACATACTCTACATCAGTTAAACTATCACTATCACATCTCAGTGAGCGGCGGTTTAATTTTTTTCGCGATATGAATCGTTTAATCAAACGCGTTTCGGCTGTACGCCAGTGACCGGCACTTGGAAAAAAAATCACGTTTCAGCAACTGTTGGTCTTCAGTTGCCAGAAAATGACAGCTTAAAAATAACAGTCTGTTAAAGCCATTCATTTCATTGTCGCCCTCTGAATACGGTGTGTATAATTATCATAAATGCCATGAAACTCTACCTTATCATGTCCTATTCCTGAAGTCGGCGAACAAGCTCGGTATCTCCCTTGAGCTCGAGCGTCGGCTGATAGAAATGCCAACGCGACTCCACTGATTTCCCTCTTCAACTTCCGGTAAGATGACGACACCGCGTCTTTGCGTCATTCTAACGTCAGTGAAACGATAGCAGGGCGCATTCTTATTTATGATCTACAGTAAAAACCTCTGAATCTGAAACGGACACGATCAGCAGATATGGATGCTTTATAAATCGGGGAAAGATGAGTGATTCATGTTACATATTACTATTGACTAAATACTGACTGTAAATCACACCACACGATGGCGCGTTAGGTATTTACAGTAGGTGTCTGTCTGCCTAGAAAAATTAAAAATTGTATTAATTAAAAAAATTAACATATTAAATGTAGATGTTGTTTTTTTTTTTTTTTACATTTGCTATATACACTGTATTTTTAAATATATATATGTATATATACACACACACACAGGTGCATCTCAATAAATTAGAATATCATGAAAAAGTTTTTTTTTCCTGTAATTTAATTCAAAAAGTCAAACTTAAATATATTCTAGATTTATTAGACATAAAGTAAAATATTTCCAGATATTTTTGTTTTCATTTTGATGATTACAGCTTGCTGCTCATCAAAAAAAAAAAAAAAAAAAAAAAAATCAGTATCTCAAATTATTAGAATATTTAATTTTTAAGTTTTTTTAAATTACCATTCTCAGGGTATAAATACTGTGTTTAGGTCAGTAATCCCAGCAGCAGTCATGGGGAAGTCTGCTGACTTGACAGTTGTCCAGAAGATGATCATCAAGACCCTCTACAATGAGGGTAAGCCACAGACAGGGTCATTGTTAAAAGAGCTGGCTGTTCGCAGAGTGCTGTGCCAAAGCATTTTCATGGAAAATTGACTGGAAGGAAAAAGTGTGGTAGGAAAAGGTGTACAAGTGAAAGGAATGACCGCAGGCTTGAGAAGATTGTCAGGCGAAGCCGATATAAGAACTTAGAAGAGCTTCAAAAGGAGTGGACTGAAGCTGGAGTCAGTGCATCAAGAGCCGCCGCACACAGACGTCTTCAGGAAATGGGCTACAACTGTCACATTCCACGTACCAAGCCACTTCTGAACCAAAGACAACGTCAGAAGCGTCTTACTTGAGTCTGGAGGAAGAGAGGAGAGACACAGAAACCATGTTGCTTGAAGTCCAGTGTGAAGTTTCCACAGTCAGTGATGATTTAGGCTGCCATGTCATCTGCTGGTGTTGGTCCACTGTGTTTTCTGAAGTCCACAGTCAATGCAGCCATCTACCTGGAAATTTTAGAGCACTTCATGCTTCCTTCTGCTGACAAGCTTTATGGAGATGCTGATTTCATTTTCCAGCAGGATTTGGCACCTGCACACACTGCCAAAGGTACCAAAAGCTGGTTGAGTGACCATGGTGTTACTGTGCTTGATTGGCCATCAAACTCACCTGACCTGAACCCCATAGGGAATCTATGGGGTATTGTCAAGAGGAAGATGAGAGACACCAGACCCAACAATGCAGATGCCCTGAAGGCCGCTATCAAAGCAACCTGGGCTTCCATTACACCTGAGCAGTGCCACAGGCTGAATGCCTCCATGTCACGCCACACTGATGCAGTAATTCATGCAAAAGGAGGCCCAACCAAGTACTGAGTGCATAGAAATGAACATACTTTTCAGAAGCCTGACATTTCTGTTTAAAATATCCTTTTTTTTTTTTAATTGATCTTATAAAGTATTCACATTTTTTGAGATAGTGAATTGGTGGGTTTTTGTTAAATGTGAGCTAAAATCATCACAATTAAAAGAACCAAAGACTTAAAATACTTCAGTCTGTGTGCATTGAATTTATTTAATACACAAGTTCCACAATTTGAGTTGAATTACTGAAATAAATGAACTTTTCCACATCATTCTAATTTATTGAGATGCACCTATGTATATATATATATATATATATATACACACACACACACACACACACACACACACACACACACACACACACACACACATACACAGTATCTCACAGAAGTGAGTACACCCCTAAGTGAAAATGTCCAAGTTGGGCCCAAAGTGTCAATATTTTGTGTGGCCACCATTATTTTCCAGCACTGCCTTAACCCTCTTGGGCATGGAGTTCACCAGAGCTTCACAGGTTGCCATTGGAGTCCTCTTCCACTCCTCCATGACGACATCACAGAGCTGGTGGATGTTAGAGACCTTGCGCTCCTTCACCTTCCGTTTAAGGATGCCCCACAGATGCTCAATAGGGTTTAGGTCTGGAGACATGCTTGGCCAGTCCATCACCTTTACCCTCAGCTTCTTTAGCAAGGCAGTGGTTGTCTTTGGAGGTGTGTTTGGGGTTGTTATCATGTTGGAATACTGCCCTGCGGCCCAGTCTCCGAAGGGAGGGGGATCATGCTCTGTTGGCATTCATGGTTCCCTCAATGAACTGTAGCTCTCCAGTGCCGGCAGCACTCATGCAGCCCCAGACCATGACACTCCCACTACCATGCTTGACTGTAAGCAAGACACACTTGTCTTTGTACTCCTCACCTGGTTGCCGCGACACACGCTTGACACCATCTGAACCAAAATAAGTTTATCTTGGTCTCATCAGACCACAGGACATGGTTCCAGTAATCCATGTCCTTAGTCTGCTTGTCTTCAGCAAACTTTTTGCGGGCTTTCTTGTGCATCATCTTTAGAAGAGGCTTCCTTCTGGGACGACAGCCATGCAGACCAATTTGATGCAGTGTGCGGCGTATGGTCTGAGCACTGACAGGCTGACCCTCCACCCCTTCAACCTCTGTAGCAATGCTGGCAGCACTCATACGTCTATTTCCCAAACACAACCTATGGATATGACGCTGAGCATGTGCGTCTTTGTGTGTTGTTGTTTTTATTTTATTTATCTTTCTTTTATTTCTTTATAAATTATATAATAACTCTGTCAGAAAAAAGGGTATGGTTGGGGTACAATTGTGAGCACTCTGGGTACAAATGCTTTGGTTGTACCCTCAATGGGTACAAAAAGTACCATTTTGGGGGAAATAAGGTACACATTTGTTTCTAACCGTCAAAGGGTCCATGTTTGTACCATTTAATCAACAAAGGTACAATCACTTGTGTGACAGAAAGGTTGACAGGGGGTAGGTGGTTCAAGACTGCCAAACCATGCAAGTGCATTAAATTCGTGCACCTGAGCATTATTTCAAGCTAGACAAATGTTTATATACTCATCTTTTTAAGCAAGAAACAACGTGGGCAATTTTAAAAAAATAAATAAAATGATTACATGCAACAAACCGTCTATACCGGCATGATGAATACGATCCTCAACTGGATTGAACTGGAATAAATACTTTGAATGTTGCGATCCTATCGGGCTTATGATAGCTAATTGAATCATAACAAAGCACTGTTCGCCAGAGGAGAACTGGCCCCCCGAATAAGCCTGGTTTCTCCCAAGGTTTTTTTTTTTTCCCTCCATTTTAACAGCTGTTTGCCACCTGATGTCACCTGTTGGAGTTTGGGTTCCTTGCCGCTGTCGCCTTTGGCTTGCTTAGTTGGGGACACTTGACATTTGATATTCAACAGTGCTTTGCATCTGCCTGCATTGACACCATTTTCTTTCAGAGCTGCTGTGCAGCCAAAATTATATACCAGTTATCACTGTAAAGCTGCTTTGACACAATCTACATTGTCTACAATACATACAATCTACAACTCTAGCTACACTTCCTTCTTAAGGAGTCGCTCGACCATATAGAAGGCAGTCAGACTCGACTGAACGAAAGATGTTCATCTATAATATATTTACATAGGACAAAAAAGGGTAAAAACCAGCGCATTTTGTGCGAACCGGCCCTTATATTAACGAAACTTGACTCGCGACTGTGAAACAGACTTACAAACTCAGACTTTTCAACTAATGTTCCGCTGACCGTGTTCATGCAGTACGCGAGAGCCGCGTCGTGCGTACATTTCATGGACGCAGGGGTTGTACTTTTAACGCGTCTCAAAATCTGTTTGAAATTGATTTTTTTTTTTTTTTTTTTTTTTGTATTTTTATTAAGTGATAGATACAACGTCATTTTAGTGTTGATAAGATCTATCCTCGAACGCACGCTGATCTGTCATTGACTGCTTTCAGACTATGAGGCGGATGAGGATGAAGAGAAAATGATCAAACCGGATCAACTTCAAGCTACATGTTGGTGTAAACTATAGAAGCAGTGCCACGAATGCTATCAGCAGCCTTTGACATGTAAGTAAGTATAATATTAAGGTATGTTTCCTTAATATGTACATTGGTAACAATATGAATATGTCACTGCCTGCTGTTGTTGTCATTCCCCATTTCACATAGATCTTCAGACCAGACTCGATAAAGAAACAATTCAGAAATCCTCCTAGGTTACAATGTAAGTCAGTTATATTCCATAATGTGTAAACTGTTCACCACTGCTTCACCTATATACAGTACATTTAAAGTATTTATGGTGCTTTATAAGTAATAAAAGTAAATTAAGTATTTTGGAGTTTGGAGTTACCTCAGGAGTTTCTTAGAGCCAACTGTTTTAATTCACTTTTCAGGTATCCTTTCCTTTTATCTTTTCAGATACCCTTTCCATAAGGATCTGGAAGATGGCAATGTAAGTTACTTGTACAGACTTTATATTATGTAAAAAGTCCAGACCAGTGTATAGAGGACATCTCATAAGTTCTAATGAACAGAAGTTGATGGATCCTGTTTATATACTTCAAAAAAAAGAAAAAAAAAAAGAAGGGAAGTTTACCTTTTGATCTGATTTGTTTTTGTGTTTGCAGTCTTGGCACCAGTCCCTCAGACATAAACTCAGTGGAGCTTGCACCTCTGGTTCTTGAAGATGAGGTCAGAAAGAGCAAGGAAAGCGAGGCTGTCTGAAGAAACTCCAGGAGCCTGTCACAGGTGTGTATTCTTATAGTTTAAAGGGTTAGTTCACCCAAAAATGAATGTCATTAATTACTCAGTCATGTTGTTCCAAACCTGTACATCTTTGTAACACAAATGTAGATATTTTTAATCTGAGTGATTTCTGTCCCTCCAATGACAGCCACGCATCCACTTTGATGCTTCAAAATGTTCATAAAGAGATCGTAAAACTAATCCATATGAATCTAGCAGTTTAGTCCAAATTTTCTGAAGAGACTTGATCACTTTATATGATGAATAGATTTAATTTAGGCTTTTATTCACATATAAACACTCATCACCCCACACATCAGTTGTGTTAAACGGAAGCTCAAGCATGTTTGTTTGACGTGCAATTCTCGTGTGGTACACATCAAGTTTAAGCTTCAGCAAGATGTTTGTTCTCATGCGTCAAGCAGGTTCGTTTGAGCTTGTTTATGTTTCCTGATCAATGTTTTTATAATTAAAAGCCTAAATAAAATCTGTACATCATATCTCTTTAGTAAATTTGGACTAAACCTCTCAATTAATATGGAATAGATTAACAATCTCTTTATGAACTCTTTTAGTTCTGTAGCTGTCTATGGAGGGACAGAAATTGCTTAGATTTCATTAAAAATATTTTCAAATATATAAAGATGAACGAAAGTCTTATGGGTTTGGAACAACATGACTGTGAGTAAATGACAGAATTTTCATTTTTGGGTGAACTATCCCTTTTTGCTACAAACTGTCCTGACCAACCCTCACCCACCACCCCTAGTAATAACTATTTTAGCATTTGCAGGAAAGGGAAGATAATGTTCTCTATTTTAAGCAAGTGCTGCAGCTAAATCATCTGTTGCTTTAAATGCTTGAGCTCTTTATTTCTGATTGGCTTCCAATGTTTTTGTTCATCAGTTGGAAAAAAGTTGGAAAAACAGTTACGGTACAGTTATCACTATTGTCTAAGAATGAAAGTGAGAATTATGTTATATAATTTTATGGTTGTAGTTATTGTCCTTGGTGTGAATCAGCCTTGATTTAAATTTTTATCTATTGTGGTTACAAAAATGGAAGGTTAAAAAATGTAATTGTGCATTTGAGGTTGTACTAGTTTTTAATTTGTCTCCAACAGGAGTTTGCAGTCGTTGGTCAGGATGCATCCTCGATTGAAGTTCATGTAAATGGATATTCATAAGATGCAACCAAACACCTTGGTTTTCAAACTTATTTGGCTTCTGTGTGGTGAGCTTTTAAACTCAATGTCTTATGCTTCACACTTCCATGCATACCTGAATGGAGTATAATTTAACCAGGGCAAAAGATGGACTTTCGGACCCTTGAAACAAACTAAGTCTATGATAAATTGTGATTCACAAGAATGTTTAAAATGTACAGTTAAAATGAAATATATAGTACTGTTTAATGTTTTAGAGAGTTACAGTACTGTTTTTGGAAATGTGAAATTGATCAATATGTAAATGCATTCTGCAATATTGATGATGCATTGTGATACAATGTTTAAAATGTTTTTTCTTTGAAATCTGTGCATGAAATTGAGATTGTAATATTTTTAATGTTACTTAATAAATATGGTAAAACAGCATTATGGCCTTTTTAATGTGTTGTGTGGGGTACAAATGTGCCATCATGAGGTACAAAGGGCTTGTCACTGGGGCAGTACCCTTAAAAGGACAAATTTGTACCATTTTTAGGGGTACATTATGGTACCATAGCACTACAAGGTACAATTTGGTCACCAAAGGTACATATTTGCCTTTGAAAGGTACAAACTGTAAGGGTACCAATATGTACCCATTATAAAGGGTACAACAGGTGTACCCTTGAGGGTACTGAAGCCGTTGGACCCCTAAAGGTATAGATTTTGCACATTTATTCTGACAGTGAAAAAAAATATTTGACTTAATATTTTTTTCTTTTTTAAACTCCCTATTATTTCTCCCTATAAAAGTTTTCATATAATAATGATAATAATAATAATAATAATGTGACCGAGCTTAAGCATCGGGTTCGCCTAAACACTTTTCAGATAATAAAATAAAGAAAGCGAAACTCATGCGTGATATATATAAACGATGTCTTTTTAATCTAAAAATTATTCTTTTATTATCTTCACTCCACAACCACCACATAGCATAACACGGGCGCTCTCGTCTCCTCTGCGCTTGCTCCCCTCCCAAACTTTTCCTATGGCAAGCCCCGAGGGATAAAAGGTAACACACACAAACGCAACCCTATCGCCTTAACATCAACTTCAAAAATGATCTGTTATTATTAAAATCATTATTGTTGTTAACTACATAACGAAAGTAGCCATGGCTGCTAACAAAAAAATAAAAATAAAAGTAGCATAACTGCGGTCTGTTTACATCGAACCATTTCTCATTTCTTTTAACAACAGATCTAGTTTTTCAACATTTTTCCGCGTGACAGTGGCTGTGTCGTCACGGGTGTCCGCGTGTTATCTTATGGGAGTATCGGTTACCTGTGCCAGTGTGCGTGTTTCCTCGCGCAGTTCGGCATCTCAAATCCAGCCGAGGCGATCCAAGTGGAGTTACTGAAACCGGAGAGCCATGGACGAAGAGGCTCAGGACAGCGAGTGTCCGGTGTGTTACGAGAGTCTTACGGACAGCGCCAGGTCTCTCAGCTGCGGGCATCACTTCTGCCATGACTGCTTAGTGCGAACCCTGGTGAATACCCGCCTGAACGGATCCATTAGACGCGATACTATCATCTGCCCTGTCTGTAGACACCTGACATTCATCAAAAAACTCCACGGTTTCACAGTTTCACCAGCTGAAGCCAAAAGGATCGGAAGGACACTGGAAGTGCCTCCCGTGCCAACTCCTGTGTTCCCCCAGAATGCTGTTGGGTCTCATAGTGGTAATCTTGGCTGTATCTGCAGGTGTCTAAGGAGGATTTCATGTAGACTGTGTAGACGAAGACTTATCTGTCCTAAAGACGCTTCAGAAGTGTTCATCATAAGTGAAATGGGTCGACCCATGACAGAACGTGATGTTATTAACATTGGGACAACTTCAGCCATGCAGCAGGACTACAGAGGCCATGGACAGAGGCTTTGCACCATCTCCTGCTGCCTTCTGTTCTTAATGATCACTTTCACCTTACTGGCACTGGTGGCTGCAACACTTCCATGGGTTCTGTTGGCATAAAGGGTCCAGAACTGCTTGTTTGTGTTACCTCATGTGAGATCAACAGCTATAAGATATTATTAAGCCATGCTTTCACGTGTGTTTCTGAAAAAGAGATGTATGGACTAGATTCACAAGTCACAGTGAACGTTTAATGAAGAACAGGCGGTTATTGTGGGATCATTTCCAAGGCTTGTTCTGACATCTCTTTTGAATGTCTTGGAGGGATTAGAAGGTTTCATTACAAAACAAAGTCACTGTATAGTGTTACTTAATGGATAAACAAGTATCTGAATCTACAAAGCTGTGAGGAAAACTGGAGATCTTGAGCCTGACACGCTTCCCGCATCGAGTTACTGAGGAGACGGCCATTTAAACCTTGAGAAGCAAAGATGAGCTTGTCGTCTGGTTGTCACTTGATCTTGGAGAAACACTGTGGGATTCAGTTACAACTACTATGGACACAGCAGGTTTGAGAATGGAGAAAGGGATAGGGTGTGATGATGCTTTACTTTGAGATTTTCTCCGCTTGCATTGTCTGGAAGGAATGATATACACACCCTCGCTTGTCCAGAAATTCTTGTCACACAGGCTAGCGCTAGATCCAGCTTGAAAAGACTAATACCTCACATTCTGCACAAGTTAACAGTCACTACTTGATTGGAGGGTGTTTCTGTGACATACCTGTGCAGCAATGCTATCTCAATGCACATCTGAATCCTTACAAATCTTCCGTGTACTGTGTACTATAAGTTTATGTCATTGACTAGTGTGTCTTCTGCCAGAGGACAAATTTATTGCTCAGAAGTTTCTTTTATGGCTCAGGTGACGTAATGGATTTCTCTGTTTTAAGCATCATTCATGTTTCTTTTAAAGTTTTTTAGGAACTTCAGTCATTTTTTTCCCCCCTCGTAGGGAAAGTGTTTTAAGCCATGAACCAAACCAAGCCAATCAGAGGTGAATCACAACATTACAAAAGTTTATTTGAATCAAAAAACAAAGGTATACAAGACAGTAGTGGTCACAAGTGATGTCTGGAGGGGATATTTGTTTTTTAATGACCTTACAAATTTGATTAAACCATTAGAATATGAGGAAAGTATTTAATATATTCAAATATGAGGGGAGAACAAAATACTATACTTGGTTATTTATCTGACAAAATTATTTGGCAAAAAAAAAAAAAAAAAAAAAATAGCTACAGGTTTTTTTTTGCAAAACAAATGCATAGAAAAACAAGAAGCTCACAGTTATTAGTATTTTGTTGGTTCTTTCTTCATAATTTCTTTCTACACTGTAAAAAAATATTTTGATGATTTATCACAACATTTTTTCTTTTGTCAAATCAACTTAGATAATTAATGTGGTTCAGATAACTTAATATTTTGACTCAAATTTTTAATTTCAGTGAACTCAAAATTTTAAGGCAACCAGGAAACTTACTTTCTTAAGTTACACCAACAATTCTTTTTTACAGTGTATGACAGCCCTGACCAAAAATTCCGTCCGTGCAATTTGGCGTTTTTCATTGCGTTATCACAAATAAATATCGAGCACAACTACCTAATATGCTTACAAAATGTAACAAATTTTTAATAATTTGAATAAAGGGTGAAGATGTCAATTTTCCTAGGCCGGACATCACTTTTGACCACTACTGTACTTATAGGCTTCAGTGAGGGAAAGAACTACAATCCCATGAAGCACTGCGAATGACATAATCTAATTAAAACTAATGGAGAATTCTAAAACTATTTATTTAAAGTTGTTGATTATATCTATAGAAACAATGTATTTTAATTTATATTTAAATATTTCAGTATTTCGTCGACTCGATTAAGTCATTTGCGGTGTTTCACTTGAGTGGGCGGAGATAATGAGATCTTTTGGCATGTTTTGCTTGTTTCGACTCTCTGATTGGTAGAATTTTCTGTGCAGCATCATGGGTAATGTAGTTTTTCACCAGGAATTCTGCTGTTAAATGTTGAAATAATGTGGGCTGACCATAGGGTCAATTAATAACCTTGTAGCTCACAGTAAGGCCGTCTTTAAAGTTATAGTTAAAGTCAATTTCCGTATGGAGACAATGAATGGAGTTCCAGACCCCAACTTTTGCACTGTGTAGTCAACATTATTTGGAACTAGATGAGAAATGTTTGAGTTCATATTGAGATAAACACCTGACTTTGTCAAAGATACAGCAGTTTAAAAAGATGATCCTATCTTGTCAAAAGGCATGCCTTAATATAATGTCAGGATGTAGACATTGTTATTACAGCAGTTTAAGGTTAACAACACTTTTTAAAACACAAAAGCACTTACACCAGAAGTATTATTACAAATGTAGAGTTTAATATATATCTATGTATTTCTGACATTCTGATAAGGACTGCGGCAGGCTTCACAGTACAGACTGTGTTCTTCCACTGATATGCTAAGCTGAGGAGGGTGATACAGGCAGATTTGTACATTAATTCGGTAAGCAGAGGTGGAGAGGGCTGTACATTGTTGGATAATGTGCACTGATCAACCTTTAAAGTTCACACATCCCTGGTTCATCGTTGATTCCCTTTATGATCTGGTATCATTGAACACACACATGATTATCTAAGGGGGATACTTAAATGCATGCTCTGTTCTGTCACTCCAACTTGCTGGCTTTAACAGGATTATGTAAATGTATCAACCAAAATGTTCAAAACAGATGATGACTGTATGGAGAAAAAGATCAGATCTTCACTTCAGTTTTGTCTCTGTTATCAGATTCTTGGGTTCTTTATCCATTCTGTTCTTTATTTAATGTTATGCTGAGAATGTCACAGATAAATGAATAAATAAATGTATCTATATAAATTATTATAACTGTGTATTACATCTCTTTTGAAAAGATCATTCATACCATAGACTTCCTTGATTTAAGCAAGTAATGGGAGTCTGTTTGACGCTTTGTCTATTTTGGCTTGTATGATAATGCTTACAGTGCTCAATAAGAAGTATTTCTGCACTGATTTCCCCCCCAAAATCAGTACATAAAATGCAAAGAAAAGCATCCAGGTGAATTTCACAACAACATGTCCAGGTAAGGCCATTTCACGACAAAATCAAAAGAAAAAAAAAAAAAAGACTATTAAGATTTTTTTTTGTTTGTTTGTTACATCATTGCCTTGATAAGTACATTAAAAATTACTGCAATACAAACATTCTTATTTAAATCTACATCAGTGAAGTACAAATCATACTACCGTATAAATACAATTTAAATAATATATAATTATTTTTTTTTCATTGCGGTAATGAAATTTGGTGTTGAAATTGTGCTTAATTATCATGAAAATTGTTTAATTGAATAATTTAAGCTATTATAAGCTTCTTGTTCTTTACAGAAATACAATTTCTTATTTGTTTTCTTCTAATTTTGGGGTGAACTATGACCTTGACAGTTATGAGATTCACCTGTACAGATTCTGTGTAGAGTTCAGTTAAAATGATGTTTGTACAGTTCTTCAGCTGTAATTCTTTAAAAAGTTCCATGGCTATTACATCCATTCTGTTTTAAACAATTTCTTGAACATTTAATTGACTGGATAGGAATGTTAAAACATTTTGCCACTTGTAAATGAAGAACTGAATCTGATGACAGAATAGCTTAATTTACAGATCAGATTGAGGGTACGTTTACACGACAACAGCGTATACTAAAAACGGAAACGTTTTTCTTTTGTGTTTTTTTTGTGTACAGACGACAAATTTGTCAAAACAATCCCCTTTCAGACGGATCCATAAAAACTACTAAAAACACTGTATTATTCATGCCAGGCCAGTAGATGGCGATGTCACTTTGTAAAAAAAACACCACACACCTATAAACTGAACACGTAATACGCATGCGCATGACGTCGCCATTTTCACAAATTTGTGTTTTTGTAGTTTTACACAGAGACAATAACAGTATTGTGTTCAAAAATTTGCACTTTGAAAGCTGTTTTCAAAAGTTTGCATTTTCAGGCCCCCAAACTGCAACTGTCATGTAAATGAACATCCACAACGGTGTCATTTTCCATTTTTAAGTTAAAAATGTGTCGTGTAAACGCCCCTAAGATAATGTATAGCTGTGCCTTTTCACCTTTGGAAAATGTGTGATAACAGATGCAGTCTTGCAATGAGAATTCATGTACATACTGTATAAAACCCTCCCACATCTTCGTTAACAATAACATAAGCATTCATTATGATTGCTAACAGAAAGAGATGAGCAAAAGTTCCATGTTTATAAAGAAAATAAACCATGCGTCTATTGCAGCTGCTATAAGGGGCCTTTACTCTAGTGCACTTCCAAGTAAAGGCTAAATCACATTCAGTCAGCACACTCGAACAGACACAACAGCCTCCTCACAGAACACCGCGGGAAACGGCACAGACAGAACCTCACGTACGCACGAAACTCGCCGTTAGCTTCAGGTTATAAATACTGAATGTGAGGGCACTTGCAATTATCATTGTGTAATCACTACAACTATTACTCAGTCACCAATAATCATTAGACTATATTTCATCAAGAACACACACTGAGGCATATCACATTTCAGCAAAAAAAAAAAAAAGTCCTTTTGTCCCTGACGTACACTAATGCTTATTCAAAGAGAGATAAACAGAAGCCATGGCTATCCAACGTTGGAAGTAGAGTCCTTCGTATGAGAACAGAGACGCTTTGTTGTGCCCATTCCTTCCACGGGACAGAAGTGAGCAAATGTTTCTTTGACCTTAATAAAGTCCTGCGGTTTTTGTACAAGTTCAGACAAGAGAAATTGCAGCATCCGGTAGTCTCGTATAGTCTTGTCTACTGATGAAACAAATGGCCAGACTCGTGCCATCTCAGTGTGACATCAGATTATTTGTCTGGGGAAAAGCAATGAGACTTTGAAGGATTTTTAGGGCTTGATATCTTTGAGATGACATTTCACAAAAAGGATCCCTGCCAAGTTATAAATCAGTATCTTTCCATTGATTTTATGGGGAGATATGCTATATAGTGGCCCTAAAAAGTATGTGGACACATTGTGGTAGTCAAACATTCGTGGATCATCTTGAACAACAGCTTTGGGGAACTGACATTATACATCCAGTTGAATAAAAGTAATTGGGGGAAAAAAACGGCTAGTTAGTTAGTTCTAAGACATTTTTAAGTGTCCAAAAACATTTTAGGGCCAGTGTATTTTCATTTATATAATCAGCCAGTTGCAATACAATACTAAGACTGAGCAGATGTTATACAATCAGTATAATCTGTTGGCTTCTTAACATATTTTCTAATAATAATAATAAGTAGATTGTGTTGTTGATTTATGCTGTTGATTAAGGCTGTTGTCGATGAGGTTGGTTTAGGGATAAAATCTCTCTCGGGAGCAAGTCTATCTAAACTTCCGCCACGTCTGCATTCATATTTCTACATCTAGTTCATGGCTTACAAAAGTGCAAAAACTCACTTGCTATGTGAACCTGACAAAAAGTGTTCAGGGACAAAATAATACTTAGAACATTATCTCTATACAAGATAAATATGGCATGTCACATTTATGAATATATAACTCATGTTTGCCTTTACATTTGTCCTCTCGTTGACACTTATCTACACATCTTTATATACAGTATTGGTATATACATAAAGGATAGTGTGGCACTGCATTTGAAGCACTTTGGAGGGCATATGGATGCGGAAAGACAACAGAAAATGCAAGGCAGTGCAATAGAACAGAACTAGTGGTTGATCTCAGTAGTGGCGGACTAAAGTTCTGATAATGAAGAAACACATTTGCAGAAACTTGTTTGCTTTGACTCATATTAGCACAGGTGCTGTTTCTGTTTTGTGGGTAAAAGGTGAGAAATTGAGATTTCCAGGGTTCCCATGCCTTCTGACCAAACCTTCTGATTTCCATATCAGAACAGTTTTTTCCAGTTTCCAGGATAAGGATTTTGAAATAGAACAGGAAATAATTCAGAATTGAGCGTACTTTAAAATTCTATCATTTTTTACAGGACTTTTTTTAGAAAAAATGTTATTAATTTCCCATGACACAATTAAAATATGACTGTAGGAACCCTGGATTTTCTTTCCTTGCTTTCAGGTACTTCATTATATTTTATTGAGTATTTAAGAAAATACACTCTAATGCAGCAGTTGTCACTGTGTTGCTATTACTGTATTTTGTGCATTTCAGAAAGTTCTGATAGTGTTTTAGCGCAGATAAACACACAAAATATTAATTCATTGAATTGACCCGCCGCTAAGCTCCACCTCGTCAGTTTCTGTTATTCAATCAGACAACTTTACTGAATGAATTGGAGATGGAATATGTTAAATGATTAGTTTACTTTATAATGAAAATTACCCCAAGCTTTACTCACCCTCAAGCCATCCTAGGTGTATATGAATTTATTCTTTCAGATGAACACAATCGGGCCGCCTTTCGTATTCAACTTACAAAGAAAGTGTAATGCCTCTTACAGTTCAAATTGCTTACACTACTATGTCCTATGCCAGGGCTCTTCAAGTGGTTTCATACGAGGGCCGAATTCAAAAAGTTGAGGTGGGCCGGAGGGCTTAAATGAAAATATTCTGACTATGAGACTTGGTAACCACAGGCAAAACCATACATGGCTACTCACTACTACCACTGTCAAATGATATTATATTGCAGCTCCTTTAAGCTTTCGTTCCATTATTCACTGGTAAAAATGCTATATATTTTTTTCCAGGTAGGTCTAATAGGCTAGTAAGTAAAAATACCACAGAAATTGAATAATCAAATATAAAATAACTCTGCATAGTCATAACTGTATAAATTAAATATAGATTAATCCTTATTAAAGCTTTTCTTTTGTTGTTTGATTATCATTTATAATATAGACAGCCAATAGTAGACAGTAGCATGTTTTAAAGGCTGTTGTCACAGGTCTTCCTAATGGACAGAGACAATATGCTGTTACACATGCTGTTCACATTCACATAACCAACGCGAATATATGCCAAGACGGGCATTTCGACATAACTGTGTGTATTTGAACGTTTATGTGTAATAAACCACGGAAATTTGACACTCGCGAGAGGCGGCTGTGTGTGTGCGCTTTGGTTAAGAGCGCACTGACTGAAGACTGTCTCTCAGAGAGCGGGTGCTGATTTTTCTCCCTAGGACATAGCTTACATTTTACCGTAATGTTTTTGCCTACCTGTGTCAAAAAAGTGAAGTAACTGGAATATTTCCATTCTGCAAAACAGCCACTCGCTTCTGCCGACATCTTCAGAAAGCGACTACACAGCCAACTGGTGCGAAGTTGCGAACTCACGCGCAACTGCACTACAGCTAACGATTTTAAAGAGGCAGCGTTCACTTTTACCTTTAGACGACAAATTTAGATTTTAAATTCAATATTGATTTAAACAGAACTGTTGAATTAATCAGTATGCAACGCAAGTACATTATAAGTAACTGTAATTAAATTACCTAAAAATTTAGTAACGCGTTACACCCAACACTGCAGATGATTCAGTGACAGAGCGGTCCCAACTAATCCAAATAGTTTCAGATCATTATGCAAGCACGTTTGGCCAATCACGGAAAAGAAAGAATCGTGCCAAAAGAATGATTAATTCACAAATGATTGGTATCCCTGGTTCAGTCGACAGAAATACGGGACACGCATAATAACTGCTAAAATATTTGCACAGAAAACGTTTCTCAGGTCAATCGGGGGAGCGTGCGTGATACGAACAGTGCGTATATAACCATACAGCTGCAAGCGCCACTGCAGCTACATATCTAATCAAATTTAGCCGCACCACCAGGAAAAGAGGAGGAGGGAGGTTGGGGTGCCCTTGGGCCAGATAAAGATGATTGGCGGGCCGGATTCTTTATTAACCCCCCGGATCCGTGTGGAATATGTTTTGCTTTGGATGGATGCACTTTCTTGAGCTTCATACTCATTTTGCCATTATAAAGCTTGATGCATCAGGATATGTATTAATATAACTCCGACTGTGTTCATCAGAAAGAAGAAAGTCATATACATCTAGGATGGCTTGAGGGTGAGTAAAGCTTGGGCTAATTTTCATTTTAAAGTGAACTAATCCTTTAATTTGAAATGAAGGCTGAGGCATTGTTAAAATTACCTCATACACTTGAACTTCTCAAGATTTAAAGATTTGTAAAAGGGGGGAAACTGTGTTTATATGCATATCTTTTATCACTATTTGAAGTGCCCTGGCAACAAGAGAGTTTATTGTATTCTTGGATAATTTTTGGGAAAACTCACTTTAAAACTATCTTAAAACAAAAGAAGGGTCAATTACCCTTTGAAATCCTTCATTTTCATGATCCTTCAATATGGCGGCCATGATTGTTCTCACTCTGAAATGCCAGTCGGAGGCGGATTTATCCGGTTTGGAACACAGCCTAGAAATTAGCACTTGTCTGATAATATAATGAGAGGCAATAGTTGCTAAGGCCGGATTGGTCAGTAGCGTTTTAAGGTGAGGCTTAGCGAAAGGTCATTGAACTGGATTGGTAAAGTAGTGTATAGTGTAGGTTGGAGAAAAAGAAAGAAGGAAGGAAAGAAAGAAAGAAAGAAAGAAAGAAAGAAAGAAAGAAAGAAAGAAAGAAAGAAAGAAAGAAAGAAAGACCTCAGCATTGCAAAATTAGACTTAAACATGCTATATGCCAAGTCACCTATAAAGAGCATGGCATGGACCCTGTAGGGAAAACAAAGATGGCCCACTCTCATACCGTGAGGGTGGGTCTCAGTTCGAAGCCTCCAGCAAGATAAAGTTTATGAGGTTCCTTTGAATTCTTCGGACTGCTCCCTATGTGCATTGTATTGTAATTGCAGCTCTGATAAGGCAGAAATAATAATAAAAAAAACCCATCCCAATCAAACAAAACCAACAACACAACAACAAAACGAAACAGACAGAACCATTCAGAGAGAAACAGGAATCGTAACAAAAAACTCCAGGTTCCTTCAGTGGCAATTTGAACAAAATCCATTCTGTTGCTTTTTATGGCACCTGTTGTGTGGTTGGCGTTTTATCTAGTCTCTCATGTAGTATCCGTGACTCAGGGTTTGGCCAATGTGGGGTTCCAGTTGGGCTTCAGCAGATGTGGGCAAGTTCTGGGTGAAGCTGCTGGGTGGGCTCAGGGGTCATAGCGTGGTGCTTTGGCCCTCCTCCTCGGACACGGACTCCCCCTCTGGAGAGCTGATTGCAGCAAGGGAGCTCCGACATGGGACCCTGAACTCGTCCAACAGGCTGTCCAGATTGACATTGATGGAGGGAATTTCCAAACTGAAGAAATCTGCTACAGGATCATGGGAAATGAGAGCAATGGCCACAAAGCGACAAGACAGGTTTACAGTAAAACGATGGAAATGGCGATGATGAGGATGTTGAAAAAGACACAAAGAGAGAGAAAGCAAAAAGTAATTTCAGTTCCCAGGCCACTGTTAGAGGCAAAGTCAGCGAAGGGTGTTGAATGTGTTGTAGCAGGAGAAGGGCACATCAGACTGTTTCCTGGCATTCTACACAGGGATTCTGTCACACTGAGCCATTGGGGAGGAAGGTGAAATATGTTTCGTTTCATATGAAGCCTGTAGTGCTTGCTACTCCTGCTTCAGTGCAAAATCTCTGCTAATACATAAAACTTTTTTTTTTTTTTTTTTTTCAAAAAAGTACAGTAAAAATAACAGAATCAAAAGTTCACCACAATCAGTGCTGGGGAATGTTATTTTAAAAAGTAAGGGCTGGTTCACACAGAATGTGTTTTTGCTGTTAAAAACGTGAGATGTGGGTTAGTGGAATGGAAAAAAAGAGGTGTTTTTTTTTTTTTTTTTTTTTTTTTTTTTTTTTAGCTTGAGCGCTGCGTTTTTAGAATGTCGTGTTATACGTAAGATGCTGCAAAGGACCCGACTGCGATGGTTAAACGCGTCTGTCTAGTGCATTTACATTGAAAAACAATGGAAATGCAGCGCAGTTGAATGGCAAAACGAGTTCTGTGTGAACGGCCCCTAATGTGTTTCATTTACAATGCTACAAAGTCGATAATCTAGTTAAATAGTTATGTTTTACAGAAAGTAACGTGATACTTTTGTGTTATTTTGACTTGCTGTCAAGTAGCCATCTAGAACTGTGGTTTCAAATGTTTGTATAAATTCTGAGGTATTTTTGCTGTGAAAAAGTATTTTTCCCCTGACATAATTTGCAACAACAAATATAGCATGGAATTGTGCTTATGGATGTTTTAATGTCACACAAAGACTGCATAAATGTTTTTTTACACAGGAATTACAATTACTGGAAACAATGCATTACACACGTCTCCATTTGTCCAGTTTCAGATTTTAAGGTAGCTTTACTATGCCTTTTATCTGCCAATTGACAGGATTTGAAGTCTTGATTTGACAGTGTAAAGATGCTTTATGTTATTTTATTTATGTTATGTGCAATATTTCCAATTTTATCAGAAAATAAGCAGAAAAGTTGTGTTACTTGTTACATATTGCCCGTTATGTGCCATTAAAGGATTAATTCACTTTAAAATGGAAATTACCCCAAGCTTTACTCACCCTCAAGCATGACTTTCTTCTTTCTGATGAACACAATCAGAGTCATATTAATAAATATACTGACACGTCCAAGCTTTATAATGGCAGTGAATGGGACCAACGAGTATGAAGCTCAAAAAAGTGCATCCATCTATCATAAACGTACTCCACACGGCTCTGGGGCATTAATAAAGGCCTTCTGAAGTGAAGCGATGCAAAAAAATCCATATTATAGTATCTAGCTTAAAGTAGAAGTATTAAAGTATCTAGCTTTCGCCAGACCACCTTCTGTATTCAACTTACGAAAAAAGCCTAACTGACTGACGTTACGCTTTTTTCGTAAGTTGAATACGGAAAGGGGTAGGACGTAGCATAAGCGTTTTGAACTGCGAGAGGCATTACACTTTCTTCGTAAGTTGAATACGGAAGGTGGTCTGGCGGAAGCTAGATATTTTACTTTATAACTTGTTAAATATGGATATTTTTCTTACACAAACGCCTTGCTTCACTTCAGAGGGCCTTTAATAACCCCCCAAAGCTGTGTGGAGTACGTTTATGATGGATGGATGCACTTTCTTGAGCTTCATACTTGTTGGTTTCGTTCACTGCCATTATAAAGCTTGGATATTTATTAATATAACTCCGGTTGTGTTCATCAGAAAGAAGAAAGTTATATACACCTAGGATGCCTTGAGCGTGTGTAAAGCTTGAGGTAATTTTCATTTTAAAGTGAACTAATCCTTTAACTGTTACATGTTACTTGTTTGAAAAAGAATCTTAGCGTAAATTAAAAAAGTAACACTTTACTTGCTACCTGACAAAAAATATGATTACATAATGTGTGTTACCTGTAACGCACATTACCTGTAACACAAGTTACCTGTTACGCACGTTACTTGTAACGCATTACCCCCAACACTGACCACAATGACTAAAATACTTCACACATAGACAACAAGATGGGTGCAAATTGAAGATGTGGTAACATTAAGAACCTTGTCAGTGGACTATGTGGATTGGTGGACTGTATCTGATTGTGATGACCTCCCCTGTGTAAGAATGAGATGGACGCAGATGGTGTAGTCATGACTGTGGGGGGCGGATAGCTGCCGCCTTGTGATGGACTCGTCTCAAAGAGAGTTTGGTTGGGGTTTACCTAGGTCCACCTATGGGGTGGATAGCTGGTGAGGATATTAGGAGGGGGAATGGATCACGATGTGAGGTCAGGGCCGGAGGCGTTGAGATGAACTTCATAAGCGACGACGTTGGCAAATGTGTGATGTTGCTCAGGAAAGTAAGGCTGTAAGCCATGCATAGACCAGTCTCACACCATGCACAGACTACACTGAGAGAATGAAGAAGCCAAGGACAGCCCTGCGACTTAGAGAGAATGACAGAGCTAGAGAAGGTAGTGTTACGGTATGAGACAGAGAGCAAGGCTGCGGTAGGCCCCAGATTCAGCCACAGCACCAGGCCAGACGGTGTGAGATGAGGCTATGGCACGGGCACAGCAGGTTCTGGCTTACCCTAAATGTCCCCCTCACACTCAGCCCACACTCAGTCCCTGGCCTCACACAGCTGCAAGGTGCACAACGATGACAGGGGATAAAAGAGTCATACATCAATCAGTGCTCAGGAGAATGACTGACAGACACGCCTCACATGAGAAACATACAATCAGTGCCATACAGCGGACCACTAGAATGATACAAAGACCACAGAACCTTTCTTTAGGGAAACAGTCTCACACTGAAGCTGAGAAAATAACTAGGACTCATACTGACGGTGAAGTGTGTAATTTTTTCCTTGTGGGTTTTCTCAGAATTTCGGCATAAAGAGGTGGATTCCTACTGAAATGACTAGATTTAGCTCACGAAAATTCACCAAACAATGCAAAATGGGACCACACCTGTACTCCTGAAAGTTGGAAATAAAGCTTGCAATTAAACTGCAGTTGACGATTTGCTTGCCAATTTGAACTCCTTACAAAATCTGCATGGAGAAATCTTTCACCCTCACATGTACTTCATGTTCACATGGATTCCTATTGAAGTGACTGGATTTCGCCTGCGAAAATTGAACAACTATAAATGTGAGTGCTGAAAGTTAAAAGTAAAGCTAGCCAATTTCAGTAAATGCTTGCTAATTTTTGTGCAAGTTTGACTACTCTATAGAGTGTAAACTCTTTTTTTAAAAGCTGCTGTGTTTGTTTGAGTGATGTCCATCAGCTTCTTGCTCAAGTAATGGCATGAGTTTAGTGTGAGACTACCTGTTTGTGGTGGGACAGAAGGGTTGGTAGAAAACCTGTATGGAAATATTCATTATTTTAACAATTGACCCTTCTCTGGGAGTTTGATTGACAAGCGATCCAACCAATCATAATGCAGAATCCGCCATTTTGTCCAACAAAGCAGTCAGGAATTAGAACAGAAGATTAACCTCGATGGACTTGAACTTGAAAAATGGTGTGTACTGATGTCTTTCCGCGTTTGAAACAACATTCCTTCTCATGTTCATTCATGTTTATTTGATGCTATAAATGAACTAGTAGGAAGAGATGATCGGTTCACGAGCCGCTTGAGCTGAGGCGCTACAGCAATCTTTCACGACACATTAAAGAGCCACAAAGAGCCCTTTTTATTGTTCGAATTTCTTAAAAAATTGCATAGTTTGAAAGCTGGGACTTTAATATCATAAGTAACCTGCTCTGTCTTGTCTGTCGACGTGTTGTCAGTGTCCTCTTTGCTCCGCAATGTATTTTTCACTCTGTGTGGCGTGACAGCGCCATGGCTTGTTGGACAAAGCAACAGTAACTAAGGGGGGCGGGTCTTTGCGCGGGTCAATTCCGCTGGTTGTGCAAAAATTACGCACTTCACTTTCTAGTAAAATGTATATAGTACATCCCTGGGCTTTGACTGAATTCCCTTTGTTTCCACTTTTTCACAACTAAAATATAATCCTAGGGTTTAAAAAAATAATTATAATAGTATACATCTCAAAGGCAACTTAATCTATGGGCACCCCATATTTAAGACAAACAAATCTATTCACATTTCATAGGGGATCTGGCTCCTAAAGTCCATCGCCTGCGTAGGACGGAGAGACAGACAGTTTGAGAGAGGGACGCTGGACTCCCACTCGTGATGTTGCCACTGAGGCATGTTTACCTGTGGACATGCTCTCTCCGGGGGACAATCCGTCAAGTAGACCCTGCTCCAGGGGCTGGGGGACCGTAGGGGGGACGGTGGGCGGCTGGGGAGGGGGTAGGCTGGGCCTCTGCCTGGGCTTTGGGGTGGGCCGGGACTTTGTGAGCGTACCAGTCAGAGAGGGCGGCGAGGACAACGTATGGGGTCCCCCTAATGGGGTCTGGCCAGGGGAAGAGGTGGGCGCGTGTCCGGGGGGACAGCCCAAACCGTAAGGGGAGGGGGTACTTGGGGGAGTGGGGGACAGGCTAACCGGAGACGGCTGACCTGTGGATTGGTCTGACATCCCCCCCGACTGGCCGTAGGGAACCTTGGGCGGCACAGGGGCCAGTTTCTTAGACGCTGTAGGGAGAGAGAGAAGACAAAATCAAATATGCATGCAGGTAACCTTTACTTCACAACCCTGTTTAAACTTGGTATTAACATTTGTTTCGGGTGATCTGATCACAAATAAAAAACACTAAGGTGAAAATTATGTGCAATGCATCTTGGGAATTTGTTTAAATTTAATGACTCTAAAAATATCGTGATGTAACTATCAAATAAAAGTAATAACATTTTCTTTTCACCTTGAATGCATGTGTGTATATCTTAATCATTATTTTAATTTTTTTTTAATATTTTAAATTCTATTTAAATAATTTATAATATGTTATTAATACTTTATCATTAGAAGTATTTTTAAAATAATAAATAAATATTATTTATTATTTATTTATGTTTTGGGGGAGTTGCACCACATGATTTTCTTATTATTTTTTGAAGACTTGAAAAGCTAAAATTATGTCTCATGTTTAAGTCTCGTTTTCTAAAAAAAATTATAAAAATGTGTTTATGCTTAAAACAAAAAAATATATATATCTTATACTAAAATAAACGTAATTTTCCTTCTTAAGTAAATACATTTTGATTTAAGATATATCTAGATATTACTACTGGTAAAAATACTTTTATTTAAGAATTTTATTTATTTATTTATTTAATTATTTTAGCAGTGAACCAACCTTATTTTGTCATAAAAAGGACAAACTTGACAAAATCACTGGAGACGCATGTTATTACCAGGTGTATACTGATCTGTCTGATCACCCAAGTCAGATGTTATACCAGTTTTAAAGAGGAATTTTTCTCTATATAAATAATACATTTTATAAAATAATTAAAGAGGAACCCCAGTGGGACGAACCTTTGCGCAAAGTGTGGGGGCTGTGCTCTGCCGAGTGGGGAGACTGACTGTTGCTCTGCTGACCGCTGACAGGGGGCACAGTTGCACCTGATGCCTGCACCGCCTTGTGGCCAATCACAGGAGAGAGTTCCTTGCTCTTCAGAGTGCTGGAGAGAGAGACAAACATGACTGCCTGCCATCAGTCTGCACCCACGATATCATTAATGACTAACGGTGTGCAAGGACCCCCACATCCCCCGTAATCAAAACAAAATTGCTAAACAACGTGCTGCTGGTTTTGATTGTGTCTGAAAAGACCTTGACACAACGTTGGCATAACTGATGTAGGAATCGAACCCATGACCTTAGTGTTTCTGGCATCATGCTTTACCAGGTGACCTAAAAGAGCTTAAAATGATGATATAACATAAGATAACATGAAGGAGATTTTTAAACATCCACAACTATATCTGCTTTCGTGTGGGTGTGATTTTCCAAAGACATGTGAAGGTGGATTTACACAGAGCGTGTTTCTCATCCACATCAGCAGGAGGGGGATTGAGTGTCCTTGCCCAGCAAACACACACACACACACACACACACACACACACACACAGACAGAGCCAGCATGTATCTTTAATATAACTGAGCATGTGGAGCTTGTTTTTCACTCTGACAGCTATAATCAGGCGCCTCTCTGCTAAACTCTGGGGAAAATAAATCTATGTGTTGTCTACATCTATATCCGTGCAGACATGCAGAGAACGAATCTGTGATATCTGCCTCTATGTGACTATGTTTGGAATGAATCCGTCACATCTATGACTCAATCTCTGCAGTTCCCTGCGACTTTTGAATGAAGGCTCATGAGGGTATATGGGGTGGGGAACCATTGCAATACACAGTCAACATCATTAATAAAAAAGCTAATACTGTCCATACTGATGCTAAGCGCTCCTAATAAAGATCTTAGATTGATCTTTATTGCATTGATGGAGTCTGTGTGTGCAGCAAGCGACGGAAATTCATGTAATTCCATTGACATTCCTGCAACTCGGGAGACTGATGGTCCAAAAAAAGAGCATTCATATACACAATTCCCACCTTAATTAATTTTGTGGCCTACATTATGTGAAACGTCAGAATTCTAATTTGATTTGGTAAGCGTTGTTTCAGCCTTATGATGGTTTTCCAGTGCAGTTCTCAAATTCAGATGGCTACTTAGTAGGGAAGACTTAAATCTTGCTCAAATTGTTACATTTTAAGTGGGCATCTTTACCTAGTGTCTATTGCTTTGTTCCAAAATCTCGTGAGCTGCCTTGCTGTCTATGGACTGCAGCTACCTACGAAGACAGTCGCAAAACGGAAATGACTGGGATGACCGGGATGACATCATAACCGATTGATTTGAAATGCTCTTCACGAACCGTAAATTATAATTTTGTGGCTTTTAGTCCATGTCTATTAGCTTTGTATATGCTAGTGTTAGTGCACTCCAAAATGTAAATACTGAAATTAAATAATATATTATAAATTTAATTAACAAAAATATTGGCAACACATCTTGAACTAAACAAATGTTTGTCCAATAAAATGCCCTAAAAAAAAAAAAAAAAAAAAAAAATTACTTTCCTTCTAAAACCATCTACTTCTGACTAGCAAGTAGCTAATAGTTTGCAGCTAAAGCCCTGAAGTATACTTCAGTTTTGACATAAACACTTATGTGTACAGACTCAACATTTGAGTGCTGTAGGTATGACATATTTTTGTAGGCCAAAAAGTTAGCATTTTAGCACTTCCTGTTCCATCATCCTGAAATCAATGGGCTCTCTTTCGAAGACGCTGTGGGAATGCCTCTGCATGATTGTGTCGTAAAGCACATGTAAAATCAGTCCAATGGCATGTTGGAAAGTCATAGGCAGGTTATGTCATGACCAGGCACACCCCAAAAAAACAACGCTAGCTTCTGTGTCTTCAGCAAGCGCTCTCTGTTAAAATCGTCTGTCTAATTGGTGTTTGTCTGTCCTAGTAGTTCAGTATATATATGTATATATATATATATATATATATATGTATATATATATATATATATATGTATATATATATATATATATATATATATATATGTATATATATATATATATATATATATATATATATATATATATATATATATATATATATATATATATATATATGTATATATATATATATATAGATATATATATATATGTATATGTATATGTATATATGTATATATATATATATCTGTGTGTGTGTGTGTGTGTGTTTATATTGAAAATGGTGAGCAAACAACAGTTTAAACAGAGTGTTCCTCCCTGCCCTCGCTACATCATGGGTGGGGATACACACGATGGGCGGGGATGCAAGCTCAGTCAGCCCTCGAGGAGGCTAAATGTGGGCATTATGAGCGGTTACCTTTAAGAACACTCCGCTCCCACCAGGCGCTCTTTGAGGAGGGTGCCTCGGCACTTATTCCCCATGCTGCTGAAGCAGAGCAGCGGCTCATGGAAGCATGCTTTGTGGTTTCTTCCATCCTGGGTGGAGCACCAGTACTGCAACTATCCAGCTACGAGGAGTTGAATGTTGTTAGTATCGAGACAGGAGAAGTTGAGAACTCGCTACCTCACACTCCTGTTTACGAAGAGCTGTTGGAGGTTGTGACTCACGCTGTAGCCAGGTTAAACATCGACTGGCCGACCAAGAAACAGGAGGTTCGTCATAAAAGTAAATTATATGAACATTTACTGCAGTCACGTTCACAACCTCCTCGGGGCTTACCGTTTTTTTACGAAATCTACACTGAGGTGTCGAGGTCTTGGAAGAAACCAGTCTCTTACCGTGTGTTCAGTCCCCAAACACTGAATTATTCTAACATCCTGGAACTGACACAGAAAGTTTATGGGGCGATGCCTAGGTTGAAGAGACGCTGGCCATCTATCTATCCCCTGAGTCAGCATCGTCCCTTAAAGCCCAGAGGTTACCCAGCAAGCCTGATAGAACTACATCTGCCCTGGTGGGTAAAGCGTATTCGGCTGCACATCAGGCCGCTGCATGCTTGCACACCATGTCTATTCTCCAAGCTACACCATAGGCCAGTCTCAAAAGGCTGGTTCCCTTAGTAGATTTTTTGGCAGCATGGAAACTTCTGCCAAATATATCTCAATGGGTCCTGCAGACAGTATAAAAAGGCTACAGAATTCAGTTTGGGTCTTGTCCGCCCAGGTTCAATGGGGTTTTACCCACAGTAGTAAGCCCCGAGCAGGCTCTGGTCATGGAACAGGAGGTAAAGGCACCGTTTTGTGAAGGAGGCCATAGAATGTGTTCCTCCTCCCAACAGAGAGTCCAGGTTTTACAGCCAGTACTTTATCATTCCAAAGAAGGATGAAGGGCTGCATCCGATTTTAGATCTGCCACAACTAAAGAAGCTCAAGTTCAGAATGCTTACTCTAAAACAGATTGTGACACAAATCAGATCCGAGGACTGGTTTGTCCCAATAGATCTAAAAGACGCATACTTCCATGTTTTCATCCTTCATCAACACAACCTAAGTTCCTGAGGTTCGCTTTCAACAATGAGGCATACCAATATCGGGTTGCATGGTGCAGACATGGCCGAGGATACGTCTGTACACATTTCCTCTGATTGCTCTGCTCCCGGGAGTTCTGGAAACTGTATGCCCTAAAGTGAAGGGTCTTCATTTCATGATGCAGGAGTCACCTGCCAGACCCAGTTAACTGCCCAGTTGGTACAGTGCTGGAGTTCCAGCAGAAACGATTTTCCACAGGGTTATCTCCATTCACCTTAAAGGTGTATGTTGTGGCCATAGCTGTGGCCACAGCATAAATGTTCCCACAGCGTCTTTGATGCAGTGCGACTTCCCTTGAAAGGGATAGTCTCAAGTTACGATTGTTACCATGGTTCCCTGAGAGGGAACAAGATGCTTTGTCGCTTTGCCATACTCCCTGCCATACTCCCTTGGTTTGGGTGCGCTTTATAGTTTCCTGGTCATGACATCACCGGCCTATGACGTTACGCCATTATACTGATTTCACACATGCTTCATGATGCAATCAAGCAGAAGTGTTCCCACATTATATTTGATTTACTATCTCATTCCCTCCCAGGTAACCATGGTTAAAGTTGTAACCAGAGACGTTTTATAAATGGACTTTTGGTTAAATAATGTTATAAGGTCTGTAGTGAACACAAGCTCAAGACATTTTCACATTTTAATCTACAACATAAATTGTGATTTTTTAGTTTTTACTTGTCTTGTAAAAGGCGGTAGCTAACAATTGGCTAAAAGGGACTACAGAGGTTGTCGAATTGGTTGTACAGAGGTTGTCGACCAAAGCTATCTTATAAGGCAGAATGAATCAGTTTTCTATTATTTGGAAGAGTCTTTGTAAGAGTAGCAAGATTGCCTATGTTGACTAAAATAGTTACCTAGGTGGGCAGCTCATTAGGTTTTGGAACAGAGCTGGTGGTGTTTATGTACTTGCACATCAAGTATGACTATCCCAATGAGCAAACAGACCTCATGACTCAATACATTCCATAATCATCCATTTCAGCATGTGCAGCTCCATCCATGTATTTATTTCTAGAAGGGTAATTATAGTTAAATAAAGCTGACACTAAAACTAAAACCAACAAAAAATAAAATAAAATATAAAAAGTTCTCATTTTATTTGATGTTAAAAACAAACAAACAAAAAAACGAAATAACTAAAGAATAAAAAAATCTGTTATATATGTTATTTTTTAGAATTAATTTTTTTAATCAAAAATTTTAAATTAAATTTTTTTAAATTAAAATATATATTTTTAAAATTAAAATGGAAAATATAAAAATGAAAACAGATTAAAAACTATTAAAAATGACTAAATGACTAAAATCTAACTGAAAATGAAAATGAAAAAAAAAAATAAAAACTGAGTCAAAATATTAATATAAAATATATATATATTTGAAAAAAAATGGCTAAAATCATAACTAAAATTAAAACGAGAATGGAAAATATAAAAAACTGATTCAAAATATTAATAAAAACCATAATGGTATTTCAGTGATACTACAATAACACTGATTTCTATTTGAAGTATACACTTTTTACTAAAGGCCAGTAACAACATCAGTTACTAGGCAACCTCAGGCTTCCCTGGACAATGAGAATGTTACGAAATCTGTGTGATGAGGCTGAAAAAGCAATAACATCACAAAGAAAGTTAAAAAAAAAAAAAACAAGATGGAAAGAGGGAGCCAGTATGGAGTGATCTGAGGTGAGCGCTCAGAGAGTGTGGGGAGCCCTGGTGGACGTCACAGTGTGTTGCGAAGGCAGGATGGCCGCAGGCAGGTGGTATTTACCTAGTCAGCCTGGGGGGTCCTCTGTCGCGGGCACATGGACAGGCAGCCCACGGCGGGGGGGCGGAGGAGGGGAGGCTAGGGGGGTTTCCGAGGGACATGTCGTGGCGGGTCAGCACGAGAGGGGTTTTAATGTAGAGGGGCGAGGCATTGGCGTCAGGCGGAGCGGCATGCGGGGTGTCACACACTGGGCCGTGTTTGGGAAAGTGCAGGCAGCTAGGCTTGGGATTGGAGTTGATATCGAGTGAGGAGGAGGAAGAGGAGGAAGAGGAGGAAGGGGGTGGCTGGGGCTGGGGCAGGGGTAGGGGTGGGCCGAAGCCGGCCCAGCGCAGGGGCGGAGGCGGGGAGCCGGGAGGCTGCGACTCGGGGCCAGGGGCCACGGGCCGAGCGCAGGGAGGGGGCTTGGGGTAGAAGTGGTGGGAGGATGAGGAAGGGTAAGGAGGGGGTGGCCGCTCCTCCACGTGGGACGCATAGACATGTGAGGAATCCGGCCGATTGGGCGACACGTCGTCTGAGCTGCAGATATTGGAAACAATAAAGAGCAAACACAGGAGAGAGAGCTCTGGTCAACTGCACACGGATGTTTAGCTCCAGCTGTGGCTCGCTAGCGTTATACAATACTGATCATACTGTCAGGATCCTTTGGTCTGCATGTTTGTCTCAAGCTGGTATGAGCATTTAGCCAGTTTAGCGCACGGCAATGAGCAACAGGTTTAGCAAACAGCAAGCTTAGCAACGAAAAACAGGTGCAAGGAAACGCTTCCAACTCCGTTGGGAGGAAAAGCACAGCAATGCATTAAAATGAAAAAAAAAGACAGAAAATTACACTGAAAATGACCTTGTGTCTGCGCACTGCACCAAGGGAAGAAAAAAAATCTCTGTTAAAACAACCAAACATCACAGAGAGTTTGGTGAATATGCAATAATCTATCTAGAGCTAGCGCTTAAACCAAGGTCTCCAAATACGATGAAAACCCAGAGCAGTTAAACACAGACACAAAAACCCTTTCATTGCCTGAAAGAGTGTCAGAGGAGGGGGGAAGTAAGCCAGTCAAATCATCAGCCATCGCAAACCCTAAATGCAATGACTCAACCATGGCGTGACCTTCACTTCATTAATGTATGATTTACATATGGGCTTATGGGTTGAGTATTAGTGAAATTAAATTAATAGGAAGCCACAGCAAAAATGTCTTACATTCATGAGATAAATTGTTCCAAACTGTGATGGTCTAACCTCACTAAATTATCATATAGGCCTGTACACACTGCAAAAGTGACAACCACATTCAAATGCAGAAGTGAATCCTCTAAATGATCATTTTGGGTGTGAACAAAATACAGGAGTCACTCCTGAAATTGCAAATGAGAAACATGCCAAAGAAACATCAGTGTTCACAGTTTTGTAAGGGTTTATAGACTGATTGATTTCGGGAAGTCCAAAGCTATCATATAAAATCGGTTTCCTATTGTTTGAAAGAGTCTTTATGTTGTGAGAGCGCCTATGACAGGGGTGTCCAATCTTCTCCTGGAGGGCCACTGTCACAGAGTTTATCTCCAGACCCATTTAAACACAACTGAACTAGCTTATCAAGGTCTTACTAGGAACACTAGAAGCTTCCAGGCAGGTGTGTTGAGGCAAGTTGGAGCTAAACTCTGCAGGGCAGCGAGCTCCAGGCCCGAGTTTGGACATCCCTGGCCTGTGATGACTAAAATAGCTACCTAGGTCAGCATCAGTGTCCCATTAAAAAAAAGTATTTACTGTCACTTTTGATAGACACTAGACATTACAGGTGAATAGGGTAAAACCAATATATATCACCATACTTTCCTATGGAAGCTTGTTTCCACCATGAAATTAAAAAAAACAAAAAAGGTAATTGCGACTTTTTTTCTCACAATTCTGACTTTTTTTCTCAGAATTGTGAGATATAAACTCACAATTGCGATTTATAAAGTCTGAATTGTGAGTTATAAAGTAAGAATTAAGTTATAAAGTCAAAATTGCATGATATAAAGTCAGAATTGCGAGTTATGTCCAGTTGTGAGGGAAGAAAGACTGACGATTTTTCTCAGGATTGCGAGATATAAAAAAGTCTGAATTGCGAGTTTATATCTATAAAGTCAGAATTACGTGATTAAAAACTCGCAATTGTGAGAACAAAAGTCAGAATTGCATGATATTGCGACTTTATATCACACAATTCTGACTTTATCACTCACAATTGCGAGTTTAAATCTCTCAATTGTGAGAAAAAAAAGAATTGTGAGATAAAACAGATGTAATTACCTTTTTTATTTTTTTATTTAGTGGTGGAAACACGCTTCCATACTTTCCCCAGCTGAATAATCACAGTGCATGAAGACAATTGTTTTGTATTACAAGTTTTTTTTTTTTTTTTTTTTTTAAATATTATGCTTATATATAAAAAGAAGCATTATCTAGTGAAATATGAAATTTGCAAAACATTCCAAAACAAAAATCAGAACCATGGATAAAGCCAGGTTCAAAAGTCTTTTGTTGACATATTGGAGTTATAGTGGGGATTTTGGATATCTCTTTTTATTTCTCCATAAATTAGAAAATACTGTCAACAAGCAGAATACACTTTCACCATGTTTTTTAGGAATAAAGTGTTATATAAATGAGGTGAATTATATATTAACAAACCCCTCTGTAAAAAACATTGAATTATTGATAATAATAAAACTGTAAAGTAAGTGCTACTGAAGTGGAGATTTCACTTCAAAAAAAAAAAAAAAATTGAGACGTTTAAAGGCTGAGAGAACAGCCTTTAAACATACAGTATGTTTCTTTCCACTAATCTGAAGGAAAAAAAAAAAAATGTTATGCAAAAAATCTCAAAACTGACCAGTGCATGAAAAAACAATGGTTTTGCCTGTAGTGTCTTGCCTTAATTACTGTACAGTACATTACGAGAACTACTTGTTGAGTTCGATTCTGTCAAGTCACCTTTATTTATATAGCGCTTTTTACAATGCAGATTGTGTCAAAGCAGCTTTACAGTGATAACTGGTATATAATTTTGGCTGCACAGCAGCTCTTACAGAAAATGTGTCATTGTCCATCTTAAGTAAATTCGATACTGGAGTAAACAGTGATGTCATCATCCAGCTCAGTTCAGTTCGCATACAATGGTGTGTGTACAGAACAGGATGAAGAACTCAGAGGACCGACAACCGTATTTAACTGCAGTGTGTACGCGGCCATACTGACTGCACTATGTATAAGACAAAAATAAATGTCTTTCATTTATATAGACTCAGTGAGGCAAAAAATAAAACAGTAAGTAAAACAAGGAAAGCATGAAGAAGCAGAGGAAATGTCATTAATACACAAATGCAGGGAAAGCAAAAGAGTTAATTGCTGAATGGAAAACAATGATGTCACAAGTTAGTTAATGCAACTGTGAAATGCATATACAGTACATTGAAATGACAATGGAAAACGGGTAGAGGATGAAGGGGATCAGATGTTTTGTTTTGTTTTTTACCTGCCCCTGTCTCCAGGAGGGGGGGTGGGGATTGGAGATGTGGCCAGCTCACCGGGCTGCTCAGTGATCAGGGTGTCTGCAGGAGAGCCGGGCGGTTGTGCACTGGGAGGTGTGGAGGAGGCTTTGCGGGCCAGCGTACAGGAACTTTTGCCCTTCACCCACGATGTGTCCATCACTCTGACACCCACACTGCCCACATAAAGACCACAGTTGAGGAAGTCACTGACCCACAAACCCTCCACCCAACCACTAAACACAACACAACATCTAGATGTACTGCACTGAAGCGTTAACCCTCTTAATCATTACATCAACTTGTGTGTTGTTACATACAAGCCACCATGGGTCATTATCTTTGAGAGCAAAAGCAGTTTAAATGTATAAATACTTTATCTGATGGTGTATTTCAAATTGGCTGACAAAAGCGGTGGAGAATAAAAGTATCCCTGGAATATCTATTCAAAATATTGTCCTTTATTACAGATGCCAGATGTCTAACTTCCACAATTATAATTATACTCTTATAAAAAGAAACATTGGTAACACTTTATTTTACAGTGTCATTGTTACATACACCGATCAGGCATAACATTATGACCACCATCCTAATATTGTGTTGGTCCCCTTTTGCTGCCAAAACAGCCCTGACCTGTCGAGGCATGGACTCCTCTAGACCCCTGAAGGTGTGCTGTGGTATCTGGCACCAAGATGTTAGCAGCAGATCCTTTAAGTCCTGTAAGTTGTGAGGTGGAGCCTTAATGGATCGGACTTGTTTGTTCAGCACATCCCACAGATGCTCGATTGGATTGAGATCTGGGGAATTTGGAGGCCAAGTCAACACCTCAAACTCATTGTTACAGGGTGCATTATCCTGCTGAAAGAGGCCACAGCCACCAGGGAATACCGTTTCCATGAAAGGGTGTACATGGTCTTCAGTAATGCTTAGGTAGGTGGTACTTGTCAAAGTAACATCCACATGGATGGCAGGACCCAAGGTTTCCCAGCAGAACATTGCCCAAAACATCACACTGCCTTCTTCCCATAGTGCATCTTGCTGCCATGTGTTCCCCAGGTAAGCGACGCACATGCACCCAGCCATCCATGTGATGTAAAAGAAAATGTGATTCATCAGACCAGGCCACCTTCTTCCATTGCTCCGTGGTCCAGTTCTGATGCTCACGTGCCCACTGTTGGTGCTTCTAACACATCAACTTTGAGGACAAAATGTTCACTGGCTGCCTAATATATCCCAGCCACTAACAGGTGCCGTGATGAAGAGATAATCAGTGTTATTCACTTCACCTGTCAGTGCTCATAATGTTATCCTGATCGGTGTATGTTACATGCAGTTACTATAGTAATAACTATAAATTATGCATAATTACATGCAACTAACCCTAAACCAAACCAAACCTTTTCTAAAGTAAGTACATGTAGTTACTTAATATTGAATGTATAATTACAGTGTAACAAAGACACCTTAAAATAAAGTGTAACTGAAATATTGGGTTAAACACTGACTTTATAGTAACTTTCAATGTTAAACGTGTAAATGTAGAATACTATTTGTATTCAAAGTTTGATTCATTTGAATGTATTTTAAAATGTAATTTATTCCTGTGATAGCAAAGCTGAATTTTCAGCATCATTACTCCAGTCTTCAGTGTCACATGATCCTTCAGAAATCATTCTAATATGATGATTTGGTGCCTAAGAAACATCATGTTGAAAACAGTTGTGCTGCTGGAAACCAAGATAAAAAATGTCCAGGATTTCCAGGATTCTTTGATGAATAGAAACAGTGATAAGTTGAAACAATACCTATTATAAATGTCTTTACTATCACTTTTAATAATTTTAATGCATTTTTTAAAACATTTTTTTACTGACCTCAAACATTTGCAATAATAACAAAATGTTTCTTAAATAAGTTTTTAAAAAACCGGTCCAACTTTATATTAGGTGTCTTTAACTACTATGTACTTACTTTAAAAAATGTTAGGTACAATGTATTTACTGTTCTTGTATGGGTATGCAGGTAAAGTTTTTAAATTTGTGGTGTTAAAAACAAATTTGAAAAAATACGCTGGCCTTTGGAAAAAATGGACACATGGCCTTAGGGACAGGTTTAGTGGTATGGGTAGATTCAAGGGTGGGTTAAACGGAAAGGGAAGGGTCAACAGTGTAATTAATAATGTAATTCCAGAAATCAATTACAGCTGTAATTACATGCAGGTATTATTACATAGTAAAACATAGTAAAAAGTGGGAACAAACGTGTTACCAAAAACAAAGAAAGTCACAGTATTACAGAAAATGTGGTGGACAGTACCTTTGAATTTTCCTAATGCTGCATTAAGTAAAGATAAAACAATGATTTTAGAGGAAACACAGTGTGTTTACATGTCTGTTATGAGTAAGAGTAAAAGGAAATGACATGGAGACAGGGAAGGACAGCTGAATGAGAACTATGTAGAGTGCACTGGGAGACATGTGTAGTTTGACAGTGTTTGGAGGATCAGGGCGGTCCAGAGGTGAGAACATGTCAGTCTAAATGAGCAGCTGGCACTCTTGCCTGCTGCGACACCATTAAGCCTCATTTACTCTAATTGCCTTTACCCCGAGAGCTGTGGACGTTACAATTAGACACTTAACCTCTGCTTAAACAAAACAAATCAGTCCTAAATACGATTGATCAGAGTCCTTAATTGTTATATAATCTCTAATACATGTGCATTTGAAATGAGAGCAGACATCAGGATATATTAACATGAGGAAATGAGAAGGAGGCACATTTTAAATGGTAAGTTGGTGTGGAAATACTCATATGAGATAAAATCTGGAAGCTTAAAAGCTAATGCTTCATGGAAAATGTCAGTCATTCCTGCAGTTTTGTCGTAAAAGTTTAGGTTTAAATGTCTATAATACTCTCCTCTCTCACTATTCGCATCTTCTTAATTAGTTTACTTTATTTTGCCATTAATAAACTGTGCCTAAGTTGCTTGAATAATAGCTACATTACATGACTTTAACACTGTTGTGCTGAATTTCAACCCCCTGCCAAATTATCTCCCCCACATCTACTCCTAAACCTACCAATGCTAGGGGGGTAATAATCTGGCTGGGGGTCGAAATTTTGCACATTTCGGCACAAAAATTTCTCAGGTTGCATTAAAATGATCTTTGTTTTGACTTAACCCTGCAGTTAATACTTGGTGAATCGCCATCAATGTTAGCCAAATGTTTGCCAGAACTCGTATTTTTTGTAAGGCAGTCTGGAGTAGGACTCTGACTAACAGAAGTCTGGATATCCTCCTCCGTATGCGGTATTTTTCCACCTGCTGGAGCATTGCAGGTGGCATGAGTCAGAGCCTGGCACATCTGCCACGTGTCTGTGTCGATAGCGGCAGAAATCCAGCCCCCTCAGTGAATGATAAGCGAGCTGCGGCCCTCCTTCTACACTCCATCCACGTAACCATAGAGACTGTGGCAGCCCATCAGCCCGAGACCAGCGCTATTCAAAGGAGATGTTCCCGGAGTTCAACTCCAATTGAGAACAAATGACACAGAAAGGTTACTGGATAACGACGTGACTGACGTCCCAGTCTAAGTGAATTACTCGCTGAACACATTAACTATCTGCCGCTGTCTCATCCGCCACTTCTAATTGGTTTAAGCGGCACTATCGAACCCTGTCGGTAATGGGCAGTTAGTGCAATGATAATAGTGATGTTTAATTTGAAGTGATAGTTCACAGGAAAGTAAAAATTCTGTTCTCATTTTCTCATTCTCATCCAAACCCATGTGACTTTCCTTTTTCAATGGAACATTAAAGGTATCTTGTATTAAAGGTAACATTAAAGGTCACTCTTGTCCATATAATTAAGGTGAATCGTGATGAGGTCAAGCTCCAAAATGATTAAAAAAGCACCATAAATGGTCCAAAAAACTCATGAGCAAGTCTTCTGAAATATGACATTTGCTTCCTTTAAAAAAAAAAAAAAAATTTATGACTTGCAGACAAAAATCTAATTACAATTTTTCTGAAAAAAAAAAAGAGAACTTAAAATGTTTTTTCAATATATTTTAATTGTAATATATTACAATTAATATATTACGTTATAACGATAATGATATAGAAAAACTATATCATTGGGATCATTTTCAGAATGATTTTTTTTCCAGCTGTTGAGCGATAAAACACTGACAGCCAATCAGAATCGATTCTAATTTAAGGGCTCACGCATTTAAAATGGCAGACGACATTGTGGAGAAGTTAATCACTGAGGTCCAGAAAAATCCACCACTGTTTGACAAGTCAACCCCCCTTTTCAAGGATCCTTTAAAGAAAATGGATATATGGACAACAATCGGTCATACCCTCTGAATAAATGGTGAGAAGTATTAACGATAAGATCATTATGTCAAACAGCGTAACATAAAATTACCTCAGGTATCCAGCACTAGTTTTGACAACATTGTCTTCTTTCCTTTGAAGTTGCAGTGAAAAAGTCTAGGTGTTGTTCTTATCCCACTATATTGACTTTGTCAGCAAAATTCACTGTTAGATTAGATCGATTACACTAGTTATTCACTTAAAAACACAGCATGCTGAGGACATCTGCTGGTTAAAGCCATGTAAATGCAACAAGAACAACAAAAACATGTTGTACACACTTTAAAACCGCAGCGTGTGAGCTTAGAATAAACAGACCATTATGGTTCGTTGGTGTGGACACAAATATAGTTATCGTTATAGTTATCATTCTTGGTGTGAACAGGCATTAAGATATTAAAACAAAACTTATAATGAGCTAAAAGAACGCAGTGCTTTGCTTCACTCTGAAACATGCAGCACATATATTTAACTAAAACAGCCACATCACGATTTCAGTTTTATTTTGATTAATTGTCCAGCCCTAACTAGACAGGATATTCTTCAAAAATTCACCTTTTGTTTCATGAAAAGAAAAAAAGTCATACAGGTTTGGAATGACATGAAGGTGAGTAAATGATGACAGAATCTTCATTTTTGGGTGAACTGTCCCTTTAAGAAGTAAGGATGGCATGAGAAGGTAATGGAAGCGTGTGGGCGGGGGAAAAAAATGAGAGATGGAGGGGGCAGAAAAGAGTGCAGAACAACCTACCCATCCTTCTTGTAGAATTCCAGCATCATGTTGTCAGTTGCAACACTAAGTGGGCGTCGGCCCTGGTCGTGCTGCTGTTTGCGGTCTGATTGGTCCATATCTGGTGAGGGCATTGAGCTGTAGTTGGAGTTGTGGTTGGTGTGGACCGGGCTGCCATAGCTGCCTGTCAGGTTGAACTCAATATCTAAGAATAGCAAAGACAAATTAGTCCAAATCTCACAGGAGAACATGCTCGTGTGTAAGTGTGAATATGCTTTCACAAGTCTTTCTATCTAACCTCCAGGGAAGAACCAGTCAGCATGCTGGATGATCGGCTCAATGATGCCAACGATTTGCAGGGACACGGTGGTCATCATTTCCGTCATGTTTCTGTGAAGATCAATGACCCATTTCATCTACACATTTCATATGTCAAAATATAAACCTACTAGATCTACTGAAGCAAACATTTACCAAAAAAATGTCATTAATTTATGTTGAACCATGTATGACTTTGTTTCTTTTGTGGAACACAAAGGGTTCAATTTTGAACAATCTTCATGCAATTCCTAATATTGTTTTGGAGGTCTAAAACAGTTCGATAAAGCATTCAGTAAACCGTTCCTTTCCGAGATCTACTCTGCTCTGATTGGTCAGATGGTCCAGTCTGTTGTGATTGGTCTACTGTGTTGGAAACCCTAATTACCATATCTGAATTTCAGCTCCAGGTCTTCCTCAGCACTTGAGTGATATGAACAGTAATGATATTATGGTTTTACTGTAGTAATTCCAGCGTGAGTCCTAATCTTCTGGAAGTGTATCAAAGTAGATTTGCTTTTGCAGATCGGAAAGCTGTGTCTTCTCGACATGTCGATAACACAAAACCAACTTATTCAGGCTTCAGCTACAACTACAGTGTTTGAGGGTCAAAGTTCACAGGCAGCCAATGAAGACCATAGGTGGGCATTATGCAAATTTGTTGCAAACCTACATAGGTTCGATCAAGACTGGAATTACTGAGAATTCATTTCAGCAGTTCAGAATCGGTTCTTTCTTTTGGGAGACAATAACTTTGAAATGAGTTTTTGCAGGGTGAGATGTCTGAAAACAGCTATATTACACACTACGTGAAAGGTAATATTTGAAAAAAGCATATTATGGGCACTTTAAAGAAAATATGTAATAGTTTTAGTCAGCAATAACAACACTGTGCTCCACAGGAGAAAAGTAACAAAGTCATAAAGTCATATGTATGCACTGTGAGCAATGACAGAATTTTCATTTCTCAGTGAACTGTCCCTTTAAATTGCTTTGTGAATTTGCTGCTATCCACGTAAATGAGAGAAGTAAGCCAAACATAGGACATGCACTCACCCTTCCGAATGTGTCCACAGCAGGTTGGGTCCAAGAACTATTGCAATGTTACCTGGTGTCATTTTATTAGCGTCTTGATGCTCTGTGAGTTTGGCTAAGAATTTGATTAGATATCTGTTTAGAAAAGAGGGAAAAAATTGTTTCAGTCTCAGGGTGACAAAAGTTTTTAGCCCTGGCATTCACTCTTACATTTGCTATTCCTGTCGCTGTATATTATCAATATTTTAGTAGGCAGACTCAAGCCAGGTGCAGTCAAACAGCAATGACCCACAGCCTATATCTGGAAACCTTGTCAAGTGGGCTGGAAATAAAGATGGCCAAATATTCACAGGATTTCACAGTGGCATTGTAAAGAAAATGCATAATCAATATAAACAGGCCTCCTTATTTTCTATAACAGTAGCTTTGTTTGAATTTACTTATAGATGATAATGATATAATATTTATTATTGTGGCTCTTAGCTTACTTTAACCACATCATTCAGGGCAAAATGAAAGGCTGAATTTGTGCAAGCATCTATAAAGTTGGCACATTAAACAGATTATATGACAGAGATTTGACATTCCTCTCTGCTAATAAGCTGTTGCATTCATGACTCATTCAAAGGCAAAGACCTTGTCAGAAATAACAAATAATAGGTAAATAACAAGCACCACACACCTGAAGTTGTTCAAATTGTCTGACGGTAGTTTTTCACATGTACCCAACAGGGCTTGAAGCCTTTTATCCATATCTTGAATACTACAAAATGGACATAAGGAGAGATGCATTAAGGTAAAGTATATGGATATACTACTGTATACAGTACTATTAACCCCCACAGAAACTTTAATATTTGCTTTAATACTTGTATGCATAATACTCTTCTAAGTATGCTATAATGTACAAGTATGCGTTTTCAAGTATGCTGTTGCTGTATAATTTTTTTTTATTAAATTGGTAGTTTACAGAGAGTATACTGCAAACTGTAAAACTTTGAAATGGTAAACTTACAATTATACTACTAACACACTGATAATAATATACTTACTATATACTTGGAAAATATACTTGAACTTTACTTAAAGCTGCAGTCTGTAAGTTTTAACTCTTTGTCGCCATCTCTGTTTGAAACCTGCAATTGCAGTTATTTGCGAAATTATTATCTTTACGTAGGTTGTGCATCGGTACGACTCCTCAGCACAGATGAATCTAATGTTTGTTGTCAGTCACCGCACCGGTGTGGATACTATACTTCAGAATCACAGATTATAGTCTTGGAAGTATGACCAAAATAAGAATTTTCACCGGAAAATGTCGTCTGAACAAGTAACATGTCTGCCACTTTTGTTCTGACCAACTGAGGAAAAAAAATTATATAAAAAAAAATAATATTATATATATGTTATACTTTGTTCTCAAATTGTTAATGTTAACAACATCAGCATTGCATGACTATGTGTATTTAGTGTGTATTAGCGTTACCTGAAGATTTCAATTTCTGTTTAGTCTAATGTATAATTGTCCATTTGTCATACCATACCATACAATCTGTCATCAAATTGATAAGTTTAATTATTGCAGCTGCTGTGAGAAAAGGCTATAAATGATCCGTTACCAGCAGCATCCTCCACATGTGATTTAGCCTACTAGCTGGGACTCGTTCTTTATGTAAACAGACTTGACGTAATGACGCAAAGACGAACGGCTGCATGCTCGAATTTCCCGCAGAAACCCACCTGTACCGATTTTATTATAAAACATTATTACAAGCTTACCGTTGTGAATCGGGCTAAGGTAAGGAGATAGTTCTAAATACTGGCTGGTTATGTAGTTTGGATCATTTTGGATAATTTTTAACCAAAAAAAGTTACGTACTGCAGGTTTAAGTTTACTTACTAAGTATATTTTTTGTAAGGTTTTGCTCAATTGACAACATACATTTGATTTTAGCATTTGAGTTTAGCATTACCACATGCTGCAAAGCTAATACTCTAAAAAGTATACACAAATAACATCGCACACAAATATTGGGTGAAGATATTGTGATTCAATTATTCATAAATCATATAAGCAGTGGAGGAGAAAGTTACTTAATGTATTACAATATTGCGTTACTCCCTAAAAAAAGTAACTAATTGTGTTAAATTACTTTTTATGGAAAGCAATGTGTCATATTACTTGTGCGTTATCTTTTCTCATCTGGGCTTGCTTGTTTGTTTGTTTTTTAATATAACAACAAAAAAGTTTTATTTTTTGGCAAATATAAAGGCTCTTTTAGACCAAAAGTTATATGAATAAGCTTCAGGCTGATCACAAATGTGATGTTTATCGCAAAGTAATTTTTGCTTATTAGTATAGTTGAATTGGATCATCAAAGGTCAGCAGCAAAGACTTTGGTGAATAAAATTAGATTAAAAACAAAGTATATTTGTGTAATTTAATATATTTAATTATTGCAGGTTTGTGCAATATTCTGAGATTGCATTTCACTGTTTTTATTCATTTTGAGGAATACTGAATCTTGTGCAAGAGAAATGAATAAATGCACGTTCACATTTAGTCTAGAACTACAATAACTGTCATGTTCACACAGCGCACACAACGCCTCGGCACTTTCTTAACAGGAGAGGTGTCAGTTAATACAATGATAAAACAAAGTAACTTGCATTACTGGTAACACTAAGGTTCATTAGTTAACTACATTAGTTAACATGAACTAATAATAAACTGCACTTATAAAGCATTTATTAATCTTTGTAAATGTTAATTTCAACATTTACTAATACATTATTAAAATCTTGTTAACATTAGTTAATGCACTGTGAACTAACATGAACAAACAATGAACTGCTGTATTTTCATTAAAAAATGCTAATGTTAATAAAGATTAGTAAATACAGTAACAAATTTATTTCTCATTATTAGTTCATGTTAGTTAATACATTAACTAATGTTTAACTAATGAACCTTATAGTAAAGTGTTACCGCATTACTTATTAGAAAAAGTAACTCAGATATTTTGTTGTAAATTTAAAAGTAATGAGTTACTTAACTAGTTACTTGAAAAAAAGTAATCCGATTACTTAACTCAAGTTACTTATAATGCACTACCCCCAACACTGCATATAAGTGGTATTTTTTCATCGTCTTAAAATGCTATCCAGGTAGGTGGCTCACTATGTTTTAGAACACAGCTAATGTCTCACATCAATATGAAAGTGGCAAATGGTGCTGGGTAATGGAATGTGTGTTTGGGTAGATCATTGATACTCACTTTGAGGCTTGAATCCATTCATCATAAAGTTCAAAGGACATTAGAGGTTCGGGAAGTTCACGAAGATAAGACTTCAATGCCCCTGAGGGAAGCAGATGAGGAAGGGAAGAGGTCAGTGGGAAAGAAGGAGAGAGTGAAAGAGGCAGGGACATGGAGAAAGAGTGAAACACAGCATGTGTGATAGGATGTGAGTGGAGGTGTGCTATTCTCTGCTTGAAATACTAAAGGGAAGTCTGACAAATGAGCTGTCAAAAGCTACAATCAGCATGTACCCCCTGTCGACTGTGGCCCCCCTACCTGGCGGCTAATAGGTCACGCTTCAGGCCCACTGTAATGAGATCAAATTAACCTGGGAAAGAATTTAATGTGAACTGCCGTGGGGTCTGAGCCTTTGTAGCTGCGATTGACTAAAAGAACACTGCGGGTAGATCAGTGAACACTTTAAAAAGCTAATAGAAAAGAAGCAGATGCTCACCTGCGATGGCATGTGGGTCAGCTGAGTACTCCTGCACATCAAGAACCCCGCAGTCCAGTGACGCCTTAAGTTTCTTCAGCTTGGAGGCCGAGGGAGCCACCCGAAATAAACCCTGAAGTGACAGGAAGAGTTCTCAACCAGGTGGCCAGGACCCACTAGGGGGCCTTGGCAATTCATTCATTTAAATGACATGTATTACAATATAATAAAATAATATCTCTATAACTGTTGTTGTACAGTTCTTTAATTACAAAAAAATTAATCGTGGTTCATTTTGTATATTAATACACCCAGTTTCTGTTAAAAAAAAAAAAGTTTGAAATCAAGCAGCTTTGTCATAATTATAGTAGAAATACAGGAAATAGCTTATATTGGGTCCCTTCGAACATTGTGCTGTACAACAGGAGACTTTGGAGTAAAAAAAATGTCGAGAACCACTTTAAAGGGTTAGTTCACCCAAAAATGAAAATTACCCCATGATTTACTCACCTTCAAGCCAAGGTGTATATGACTTTCTTCTTTCAGACGAATACAAGTATATTAAATAATGTCCTGACTCTTTCAAGCTTTATAATGGCAGTTAATAGAGGACGAGATTTTGAAGCCCCAAAAAATGCATCCATCCATCATAAAAGATAACCACACGGCTCCGGGTTAATAAAGGCCTTCTAAAGTGAAGTGATGCGTTTGTGCAAGAAAAATATCCATATTTGAAACTTTAAAAACTAAAAAAAACTAGCTCCCGGCAGACGACCGTACGCACATCGACTTACGCCAAAAGAGTAACCCCTGACCCGATGTAGGAGTATCATAAGCTTTGACGCCTCTCGCTGTTCAAACAAGTAGGGCTGTGCAACAAATTCAAGCTCTTCTTCTCTTATATTGAAATTCTCCAACGTTTCACATGATAATTTTTTTACTTCTACTCACTTTTTTTTTTTACTCACTCCTCTGCAGTTCCGCGTTCGTCAATACGTCACGCGTCATGTCAGGGGTTACTCTTTTGCCGTAAATCGATATGTACGGCCGTCAGCTGGAAGCTATAGTTATTTTAGTTTTTAAAATTTTAAATATAGATATTTTTCTTACACAAACACATCACTTCGCTTCAGAAGGCCTTTATTAACCCCCTGGAGCTGTGTGGAGTATGTTTATGATAGATGGATGCACTTTTTTGGACTTAAAAATCTCAACCTCTATTTACTGCCATTATAAAGCTTGGAAGAACCAGGACATTATTTAATATAACTCCGATTATGTTCTTCTGAAAGAATAAAGTCATATACACCTAGGATGGCTTGAAGGTGAGTAAATCATGGGGTAATTTTCATTTTTGGGTGAACTAACCCTTTAATAGTCCGCTCACTGTTTAGGCTGCTCTATAGAAGTCTCTGAGGACACATATAGGCTTAAAAGCAAATTGGGACACCATAAAGCAAGGTTGTCCAATCCTGCTCCTGGAGGGCTGATTTCCTATAGAGTTTTGCTCCAACCTGCCCAAACACACTTGCCTGAATGCTTCTAGTCGTGCGTCAGAAATAGCATACTGAGTAGGTACTACATATGAATTTGAATTTAGTTCATGACAGTTAAAAATGCATTCTATATAGTATGAATGTAATCCTAAAGTACTACATCCGCCATGTTGTCATTTCATGTGACCTACCAGCCTCAGTTGTGTCGCTTCACTGCCATTTATAAATCCTCTCCCGTGGCCTCAAGGGATAGTAAGTTGTTCATCGAATGCACACTTCAGAATATCACCGAAAGTAGTAGGTCATCCTGGGACTTTTTGTCTACTGTTTTCTTAAATACTATGTATTCAGACATACTCTTCTTACTTTTTTTTTTTTTCATATTATATAGTATAGAGAAGTATTTGATCTTAATAATCCTGAAAACCTAGATTAGCTGGTTCAGGTGTGTTTAATTAGAGTTGGAGCTAAACTGAACAGGAGCCCTCCAGGAGCAGGTTTGAACAGCCCTTCCCTACAGTCTTGTGGACTTCATGACTGACACGTAAAGCAGCCAATCACAATTGTTTTTTTTTTTTTTTATGTGCCATTTATAGGCAGGTTCAAATAAATACATAATGACACAGAAAGAGTGATGAACAAATGGCTACACGGGATATAGATAACAGACTATGGGTTGGTCTGTGGACGTTCCATCTAATGCTGAGACTATAAAAATTCTGGTCATTGGTACTATAGATTTAAAGTTATCTACAGTATAACGTCTCTGAACTGTGACGTGCCGTTGATTACCACAGACAATAGTTTCGACTGTTTCCAGGTATACATAAGGCATGCTGTGTTATTTCTCAGCAGTCTCGCACCTCTTCCTCCATGCCACATTCTAGCAGCATGGTGACGCACGCCTCGATAGGAAACGCAATCTCCCTGCCGCTGATGGCTAGATGTTCCTCTAAGGCCTTTCCATATGATGGCTTCTCTATCCAGGCCTCTGGAACACATCATGATAGACGTTAAAATGCATCATTTTGAATCTGTTAAAAGCTACAGAAACAAGTTTACTGACTTATCCACACACGCATTTGAAAGACACCACTTAACCAAACTTGTACGCTCGGACATTGAAGTGGAAGTGGAGAGTCTCACCCTGGTGAGCTTTGATCTGTGGCAGCACACTCTGCAGAATCTCCAAAGACTTCTTGTGGTACTCTGCCTGAACCTCTATGAGCTACAGCAAGACCAATAAGAGGACACACACACATGTTGAAAGGTATTCCGACCAAAATTACACACTTCACCTTTAGTGTCCATGGTACTTGCCGTTTGAAAGTAGTTTGCATAGTCTATTTCTTTGGCCACAAAGTTGTACATGTCCGCTGATAACTGGTCCTACAGAAAGGGGAACATGTACATAGTCATGAATATCTGAAATTTCCTATTTATAATAAAACAAGCAAAACATTTTGAGGCTACTAAGTAAGAGTATGCTATTTTTGCTTTGCTTTTAGTGAATTGTTTAATTAAATGCAGAAGAAAGTGTGAGAGAAATCGTCACCCTGCAGATCTCCATCCGATTGGCCGTCTCCTCCATTTCCTCTCTCAGGGACTCAGACTTGGCTCCGCCCTGCTGCACATTACTAGGGTGGCTTGAAGACTTGGATGACTGTTGCCACCTACAGCCCAGGAGGACAAATGACATTGTCAGAGCATAACGTGGGCAATGCAGAAGAATCAAATCTCTGGAATCAGCCATAATATTGCTTATAGTTCATACCGTGTCCTTGCAGAATCCATGTCCAGGACAAGTTTGGCTAAATGTTTTCGCTGTTTCTGAATGTTTGGAATTTCCACCTAAACATAACAGAGTGACCATATGAGAAAAAAAAATACCTTCGTGCACAAAAACCGAAAGCATTTACGTTGTAAGACATTTTGTAAGGCCTCTAAATGATGAAACCGATCTGCTAAATGCCTTCTGATAGGTCATGTCTTTTTGCTGTCAAATCTTTTCTGATTTTCATAAGAAGAACTTTTTTATATTGTTAGTAATATTTCAACATGAACACATACTCGACTATATTGCATTGCATTACAAAAAATAAAACAAAAAATATAATAAACAGAGCTTTTATCATAAAACTAAGCGTTTAAATATCATCTTACTAAGACTATTAGGAGATTTGGAGTGACAACTGATCTTAATATGCATTTTATATCAGTAGTCTGTTCTCACTGATTTACATTAGAAGCTATATCAGAATTTCATCATACTTTTTGTCCATTTAAATGTCAGCAGCTGCACCAAACTGCATATTTTTGTTCATATTTTTTCCTCCCCGAGCATGAGCTCCATATTATACAATATGAGCCATTAAGCCTAATGGATCAAATATGATGCTCAACAAAAAACATATATGGAAACTTTTTTTAAATTATTATTATCTAGTCTAAAGGTTCAATAAACTGTCGGGCTTTACAGGGTTAAATGTGGATGAAAAAAGTATGCAAGATGTGAATTTCAGCATAACATTGAAAAAACAAAACAAACAAACAAAAAAACATGCTCACCTCAGCCAGCACATACAGAGGCTCCACAACATCTCTTTCAATCTGTAACTCAAATACGAGCAGCTCTTGGGCCAACTTTTCCTCCGTATCGCCACAGAGCTTCAGCATCTTACTGCAGAAAGAGACCACCAGTCAGTCAAACTGGTCAATGAAATCAGAACTGCATCCTGGTTATTTCACAAACGTCTTGGTGAATCTCATGAAAGTTCTCAAGAACTTGGATGTGAGCAGAAAATGATAGCCATATCTTTTGATGTCAAAGGGTGTGTGTCCAATCAGACACTGTGGTACTTTGGTGCTGTCGCTTCATAGAAACTCTCAAACTGGGACACACACATGGTTTGTCATGTTAACATGATCCCATGATCCCTACACTGCTGGTAGGTGCTTTAACTACACCACCTGACTGCAAAAAACACTTTTCTTCTTCCTGCATCTCGATCAGCTCCCTATCTTGTAAATCAGTATATCGTGTGAATCCGGGCACTGGAAAGGACCCTGGCTCGCTACACATTAGGACAGTGATTACTCAGTTTTCCGGCGACATGATCAATATGTACAACATCAATGTACAATGTTGTAGAACATTACCACTGGTATTAATCAACTACAGGCAGGGCCTTTATCTTTTTGATATCATTTGTATAAACACATTGTTCTGTTACATATCCTTACAACATTTCAGCCGAATAGTCATTATAAATGTTAACTGCCTGTCTAGCGATGTGTTTATGCTGACATATAATAAAGAAACAGATTGTCTTTTTAAATCTTCTATCGCGTGTCATTATATATATATTTAGTTGGCTCGTGTGTTTTATGTTACACACTTCAGAAATATGATGAATTTCCACTAAATTGAGCATAGTGAACATTGATGCTCCCTGGTTTTTGTGGTGCATTGTGGGATTTTTCAGGGATTTTGCAATTGAGACAGCCTTTACAATAGCCAACTCCTTGATCTGTGCCCCGACTAGTGAACTATGGAGCTGATTGAAACACACCCTGGATTTACTGGCAGAGTGCAAAACAACTTCAGTAGATGCATGCTGCCATCTATTGGGCTGGAGTGTGGTGACAAATGAGTATAAGTTTATAAGGAAGATTTGCTATATCATATGTTTAAGTCCACTGTTTCTAATAACTTAAAAAAACATTTTATCACTTTCCTACTTCTGGTAATTTTGTGGAATATTGTGTATTTTATGGAGATATTGCCCTGGCACAGTGTTGTTATTGTTAACTAAAATTAAAACTAAAACAATAAAAAAAACAAAAAAAAAAACAAACAAAAAAAAAAAACACTTTTGGTCACTGAGATAAAGCTGAAATAAAAAAATAAAAAAATATAAATATTAGATTAAAATGAAAACTCGACTGAAGCAGGACACCATTAAAACTAGATAAAAAAAGTTTGTCAAGACAAATGTTGAAGTTGGCTTGGGAAAGCCTGAAAGTTTGAAGTCGTTTTAAAAGCTTGAAGTTTGAAGGTTTTCAGTTTGTAATACTTTTAAGTTTAAGGTTAGTAGTTTTAAAAGCTAGCTAGCTAAGATTATTGTTTACACGGTTGTCAAGGATACACAGAGCGAACATGGGCAGCCACGCCATCGTTTTCATGGCATTTTGGTCAGTTTACACCGAATGCAACCCTGGCGTTTTCAAACTAAAATGGGCTCTGCAGCATTTTTGAAAGTCTCAGTTTTCGAGAGTCAAAAACGCAGGAGTAGTGTAAACGACAGCCGTTTTTTTTTTTTTTTTTTTTTTAAACAAAAATGCATGTGTAAAAGGGGCCTAATGTGATTCTGGCATTTTAAATTTGAATTTTGACAGTTGGAGTTTGAACAGTCTTGGCTCATTTGAACATTTCGTCCATATAAGTCTAATATCTTATAATAAATATAATATAATATAATATAATATTATTATAGCAGTTCTGCTCTGCTTTGAGCAATTGTTAAATTTGGTTTGTCCAATCAAAGGGATTATAATAATAATAATAATTAATAATTCCTTACATTTATATAGTGCTTTTCTGGGCACTCAAAGCGCTTTACATATTGAAGGGGGAATCTCCTCAACCACCACCAATGTGCAGCATCCACCTGGATGATGCGACGGCAGCCATATTGTGCCAGAACGCCCACCATACACCAGCTTATTGGTGGAGAGGAGACAGAGTGATGAAGCCAATCAGTATATATGGGGATGATTAGGAGGACATGATGGACAGAGGCCAATGGGAAAATTCGGCCAGGATGTCGGGGTTACACCCCTATTCTTTTTGAAGGACATCCTGGGATTTTTAATGACCACAGAGAGTCAGGACCTCGGTTTAACGTCTCATCCGAAGGACGGTGCTTTTTGACAGTATAGTGTCCCCATCACTATACTTGGGCGTTAGGACCCACACAGACCAAAGGGTGAGCACCCCCTGCTGGCCTCACTAATACCTCTTCCAGCAGCAACCTAGTTGTCCCAGGAGGTCTCCCATCCAGGTACTAACCAGGCTCAGCCCTGCTTAGCTTCAGTGGGCAACAGTCTTGGGCTACAGGGTGATATGGCTGCTGGATTGATTGGCCATTTTTTAACACATTTTTATTTCAGGCTTAATCTGTATTATAATACAAATAATTTTTTTGTTAAAATATGATATCAGTGTCTGAAATGAGTAAAGGCTAAGGAGTGATACCACTGAATCTGAACATATCACAACTTTTTTTGGCATCATGTATTGCTACCATTTTTTAGTGTACACTGATGTCCCCTCTGTCAATTTCCCACATTTTCCATCTTCCTTTTTTAAACTCAAGGACATTAAATACTGAACCTGTTCATCCAAAATCTGCACTGCAAAAAGTGATTTTCTCACTCAGCATTTTTGTTTTCCAGTACAAATATTTAAACATTCTTAATTCAAGAAACATTTACTTGAAAAGCAAAATGACATAAAATATTATGTCTTGTTTTCTGGAAGATTAAAAAAAAAAAAAAAAAAAAAAAAGATTAAGAAAAATACACTTGTTTCCCCTTGAATTCCTTTATTTTCTTTGGCAGATATTTTTCTTGTTTTAATTTTCACAAGTTTGTAATTTTGCTTCTTGTTGGACAGCAAGTCTCGTTTTTGAAGTTCATACTTAAAACCTGAAGAATACCTGACAGTGGGGTGAGAAACATAACTTAATTTAAAAATTAAACTTATTTTTTCATACCTCACTGGTAGATATTTGTCTTATCTTCCAGAAAACAAGTTAATATCTTATGCCATTTTGCTTTTCATGCAAGTTCCTTAATTTATGAATGTTTAGATATTTGTACTGGAAAACAAGACAAAAATACTGAGTAAGAAAATAACTTTTTGCAAAGTGGGTTTCAAAGCATCTTCTCCACTGATGCCCATTCAGTGCAATATGATCCTGGATGCATTAATCCTAATCTGGCATTTACACTGGACAGAACGTGAATTAGGACGCAGCCCAAACAGTTACAGGTCAAAATACAAAGGCAAACATTTACTGAACGTGAGCTCTCACCCAAGAAGAGAGTCGTCTCCTAACACAGCTGCTCCCTCCACCATACATTGAGCAAGTGTCGTCAGCGGCAATTTTTTCTGTTTAGGGAAAAATCACAATCAAGTTGTTATGATGTAAACAATCGCAGTGCAGAAAACAGAAGTAACTGGCGTGTGAAAATGACATACCGCGGGCGATTTGACAGATCTCTTGTCTATATCGGCGCCTTGTTGTCCCTGCAGACAGGCAGTCAGCTTCTTATGTGTGCTATGAGAGACCTGCTTTACCAGGTCTAAACGCTTCTCCACCTGAAAGCAAAAGAAGCACATATGAAACATATAAGATAAAAGTATGAAGCGTACAGTGTAGGTTAGAGCAGTAGATAAGCAGTATGTGTGTGCAGTTGTGTTCACACTGATCTCAGTACAGATTTAATCTCACCTGTAGCAGGTCTTCACTCAGTACCTCTGTTTTTTCTGCCCTGTAATATAAGAGAATACAGCCATTTAGGTGTTGCAAGAAGAAGAGGCTGAATAATTTTACTAAACACACACTATGGGAGCACCTCTACCATGGGAATGACTATAAATCCCTTCCATAATTAATTAAACATATGTTGTTTAAGATACTTGTAAGCTACACAGATTTTTGAGTGGATTTTGAATGCAACCTCAAAAAAATGTGAATGAATTTAAGTTGTATTTTAAGTTAAAAAAAAAAATGTCTCTCTGTATACAATATAAAACATGTGATCCAAAATACCTGAACCACAATGTAACCTTTAGCATTAGAATATATATTGCACTTCAAAAAGAAACTTTAAGCACCAACTACTAAGACAAGATTACCACTGGTTTTTCTCTTATTACCATTCTGTCATTTGATGCCAGGCCAAAAAGTATCTCGCCTTGAATACTGATAATATCATAAGAACAACAAATCAACATTCCCTATATACTGTAACTGGCTGAGAGTCAACATTTCCAAGCAATTCAAGCTGGGGAGATAAACTTTTCAGAAATGAGAGGATGGTCAACTCTGCCCCCAACCCCCTCTAGGTCACATACATTCATGAGCCATGAAAATCAATAAAAATAACTTTCATGATCCCCTATGAATGTGCCGTATTGAACTCTGGCCATTATAAATTCATAATGAATCACAGCACGTCTGAAGCCACAACGAGGATGCAGAGCAGGTTCTCTTTCTGCTGAGCCTCAGATAAGCAGCATGACCCATATGGCACTTACATACATACAAAAGAGCAGGTTGCCATGGCAGCAAATGCGGGCGAATGAAAATAGACACCAGCACATCTCCTTCCCATCCACGATGACAGTGACTTTTTAGAGTGTAAAAAAGGTCTTCATGTATTGAGAGGAGCATTTTATATCTAAGGTAGAGACAGCAGCGTGTGTTTAAAGTGCTGCAACAGACTGGGTCATCTGACCAATCAGAGCACAGTAGACCAATCGCAACAGATGGAAGCGCTGGACATAAACAGTGTAGGAGAAAGACAGGGGAGAGAAAAAAATTGTTAAATAAAGTTGTCATTTTTGTTTAGTTTTTGCACACAAAAAGTATTCTCGTCGCTTCATAACATTAAGGTTGAACCACTGTAGTCACATGGACTATTTTAACAATGTTTTTACTACTTTTCTGGACCTTGAAAGTGGTTATTACAGTGGTAATTCCAGAAAAGTTGGGACGTTTTTTAAATTTGAATAAAATGAAAACTAAAAGATTTTCAAATCACATGAGCCAATATTTTATTCACAATAGAACATAGATAACAGAACAAATGTTTAAACAGAGAAATTTTACACTTTAATCCACTAAATGAGCTCATTTCAAATTTGATGCCTGCTACAGGTCTAAAAAAAGTTGGGACGGTGGCAAAAAATGGCTGAAAAAGCAAGAAATTTTTGAAAATATTCAGCTGGGAGAACATCTAGCAACTAATTAAGTTAATTGGTATCAGGTCTGCAACATGATTAGCTATAAAAGGGATGTCTTAGAGAGGCAGAGTGTCTCAGAAGTAAAGATGGGCAGAGCTGTGAAAGAGTGTAAAAAGATTGTGGAATACTTTAAAAACATTGTTCCTCAACGTCAAATTGCAAAAAATCTCTGTGTGTAAGAGACAAGGCCGAAGACCTTTATTGGATGCCTGTGGTCTTCGGGCCCTCAGATGACACTACATGACTCATCAGCATGAGTGTGTCAATAACATTACTAAATGGGCCCAGGAATACTTCCAGAAACCACTGTCAGTAAACACAATCCGCCGTGCCATCTGCAGATGCCAACTAAAGCTCTATCATGCAAAAAGGAAGCCATATGTGAACATGGTCCAGAAGCGCCGTCGTGTCCTGTGGGCCAAATGGACTGTTTCAAAGTGGCAGAGTGTTTTATGGTCAGACGAGTCCAAATTTGACATTCTTGTTGGAAATCACAGACGCCGTGTCCTCTGGGCTAAAGAGGAGGAAGACCTTCCAGCGTGTTATCAGCGTTCACTTCAAAAGCCAGCATCTCTGATGGTATGGGGGTGCATAAGTGCATACGGTATGGGCAGCTTGCATGTTTTGGAAGGCACTATGAATGCTGAAAGGTATATAAAGGTTTTAGAGCAACATATGCTCCCCTCCAGACGACGTCTGTTTCAGGGAAGGCCTTGTGTATTTCAGCAATGCAAAACCACATACTGCAGCTATTACAACAGCATGGCTTCGTCGTAGAAGAGTCCGGGTACTGAATTGGCCTGCCTGCAGACCAGATCTTTCACCTATAGAGAAAAATACGTCAAAGACGACCACAAACTCTTCAGCAGCTAGAAACCTATATCAGGCAAGAATAGGACCAAATTCCAACACCAAAACTCCAGAAACTCATAACCTCGATGCCCAGACGTCTTCACACTGTTTTGAAAAGAAGAGGAGATGCTATACCATGGTAAACATGCCCCCGTCCCAACTATTTTGAGACTTGTAGCAGGCATCAAATTTGAAATGAGCTCATTTAGTGGATAAAATTTTAACATTTCTCAGTTTAAACATTTATGTTATCTATGTTCTATTGTGAATAAAATATTGGCTCATGTGATTTAAAAGTCTTTTAGTTTCATTTTATTCAAATTTAAAAAACGTCCCAACATTTCCAGAATTTAGTTTGTATGTTGCTTTCTATTCAGATTTCATCTAAAATATCTGAATTTGTGTTCTGAAGTTGAATGAAGGTCTTATGGGTGTGGAACAACATGAGGGTGAGTAATTAATGAAAGAAAATTTCATTTTTGGGTGAACTAACCCTTTTAAAAGTGATTGTGTACTCACCAGATTGTCACCACTTTACAGGCATTTTATGTCCCTAAATGAGGGTTAATAAAACTCATGCACAACTTTTCAAAATCTGAAGCCATGAAATATTCCCTCTTTACACATTTTAGCAGCAAATTAATAAATAAGATACAATATTCTCTTAAACAACATTTGTCAATTTTGAGGGTTTTTTGACCTTACTAATGCCAGAATGCTGGTTTTCCTTCTGTTGGTGACTCATCACTCAGTCTGTCTGTTCGCTTTGAAAACGACATGAAACAAACCCTACTGACTTTCCATGTAAATGTCCCTAGTCTTATTGTGCATGATTCATCAGTGCACACTATTATGAAAAAAAAATTGTTTTCATAATCTTTCATCAAAACTGTAGTCATTTCGTCTCTTCTACTGATGTAATTCAGTCTATGTGAGAAAAATAATATTATAAAATATACAGTTCTGACTTTGATTAGATGTGTCACAGTCATAGCCATTTTAAAATAGCCAACATACACACACCTGTGAGCAATGAGCCAAGATGCTACACAACATGCCAATCATAAACAGCCTGCAGTTATTTTAATTATTATAATTCCCACATTTATCTATTTATAACAAACAAAGGTTTCTTTTAACAATTCTATTGTCATAAAATAACTGTAATGCAGACTCTAAAACAAAATTAACATTATCAAACTCTCCCTTCTGCTTTTGAGCAGCAGTATCCACCTGTTTCAGGTCGATTGTATTATAAATACCAGAAACGGAGGCTGCCTACAACAGATGCTTCAAGCTAAACTGCTCTCCTACTCTGCAAATTTCCCAAGGCAAAGACAAAAACAAACAAGCGGCCTGGCAGAGGAGAACAGATGATGCATGTGAATGACCTAGTGCTCAGTGAGAGCAGGCCTGCTGGGGCCAGGCCAGAGCTGAGGCACTGACCGGGGACTTCACCGCTGAGAGAGTCCTGCATACATCTACTCGGCCTGTCATAAGGCTCACAAAAGATCTCCTCCACTCACTCTTCAAAATGACTCGCGGGCAGCAGGAGAACTCTCAGAGGCGGCAATTAGTTTGCAAACATCTTGCAGAGTTGTTTCTTTATATTACTGTGATTGCAATGAACTGCATTGATATTTCCCATTTTTCAGGGTTAAACTTTTCTCTGTGCAGTCAGTGTTAAAGTGTGGTGGACATATAGTTATCACCCTCAAGAGCGATAAGGGATTTTTTAGGGATACTTCACCTAAAAATGAAAATTGAAGGCCAAAAAAAATGTATTCATCCATCATAAAAATAATCCATACGGCTCCAGGGGGTTATTAAAGGCCTTCTAAAGCAAATCAAAGTGTTTTTGTAAGAAAAATATCCATATTTAACCCTTTCACAAGCAAGTTTAAAATATTCTGTTTGAGTCCCCAGCGTGAGTTTTTCAAGGCAACCGTTATTTAGAATGTATTATTTTATTGTTTCCATAGCAACGCATCATTGCTTATCATGTGACACAACAGTGCTGTATGACTGATGTTTTGCTTTTATTTCATTTTTCCTTTTTTTTTAATATTCACAAATTTGTTAACTATAACATGAAATATGTGATATTCCGATGATTAAATATGTGCAAGTGGATGTGTTTTGCTGTTTAAACACCTTTATAATGATTGCGTTAGTTGAGCTATATGCGCGATGGGCGCCGCCATGTTAGTTTGCGCCGCAGTTCAGAGAATTGCATCTGTTGGATTTACAACACGTGAATTCATCCACTTCTCTTGAAAGTAAGTAAGCCGGTGAACTGGGAGAAGAATAAACTTTACAGTTACTTACATTACGTGTATCTGAATAAAACACGTCGTCTAACTATAATAGAAAGGATTATTGCCGCTTCTATAGACATCAGTGTGTATTTTACAAACTCTAAATATATTGTTTTGTTAGTACTTCTGTGAATTTAAATGTCTGAAACCTAAAATAAACATTATGTGGTTAAAAACACAGCATATTTGTGATATATGAAAAGCGCTGTTTTGCTCTATCCTGTGCTTCTGTGTTCGTCATTGCGTCATGCGTCAGGTCAGAGGTTACTCTTCCGATGTAAATCAATGCGTACGGCCATCTGCTGGAAGCTAGTTATTATAGTTAATAAAGTTTTAAATATGGATATTTTTCTGACAAAAACCCACTGATTTACTTCAGAAAGCCTTTATTAACCCCCCTGGAGCCGTATGGATTACTTTTATGATTGATGGATGCATTTTTTTTCAGCTTCAAAATGTGGGCCACATTCGCAACCATTAAAAAACTTGGAAGAGCAAGGATATTTTTAAATATATCTCCAATTGTGTTTGTCTGAAAGAAGATATTCATATACACCTAGGATGGCTTGAAGGTGAGTAAATCATGGAATAATTTTGATTTTTGGTTTACCTAAAACAATGTAATATGAGTTTGAATGTCAATTTGCATGAAATTTATAGCCAAACTGAGAGAGACAATGGACAATTCACCTCAGATCATGAAAATAAATCGAAGGAAACAGGAACATAAAAACTGTGAACTCAACAAGTGTGTTCTATGACAAAGATTGTTTCAGTCACTCAGTTTGTATTTTAATAATGTTAAAAAGGTGTAATATTTTTTTGACTATGCACTTATCCATTTTGTTGTGAGGGCATTGAGCTTGCAGAGACTCGCATCAGTGCATGACCATCCTCCTAATTCCTGGAAAACTGAGTGCCATGAAATCGCTGCCATTCAGTTCTACATGAGCGCTGTCCACTCCCAGCCAAAGATTTCCAAACTCAGTCTGTGCACACGGCACTTCCTGTGTGCACGGGGTGGTGCCTGACACTGAGGGGACCGCAGGAACAATGTGTGTACGGACAGCCCTGATCACAGACCTCAGAACAGTCAAGACAGCAGCCACACAGACTCACACTTTCTCCTTCCCACTTCCTGTCCCGTCTGTAAAACCTCTTCCTGCTATTGTGACTCGGGCGGAGTCACGCCGCTACCGGGCCGATCCACATAATAGCCATTCAACTGCTTTTATTTAAAGACAGAATGAGACTTTATCACTGCAGAGAAGAATAGTGCTGCTATCTGGGCTCTTATCTGATGCCAACAGCCCTGTGGTGGAGGGATTGTTTTTGCCATCTGTTCCTTGGCTCCATCTTATTTCCAGCACTTTGTCAGGCCTACAAGAGTTGGCACTTTCCAAGAATAGGGTACAAAATTTAAGGCACAAAACTTAAAAAAATTCTGTCCCCACATTTTTATTCTATTGGTCCGTTAAAGGAGGTTCTCAAACTTAGTATTATATGAACTGTTATTTCCTATTAATTTTATATGAGGGGTCCCACTGTATGTTAGATTTCTTTGCCTACTATGTACTTATGTTAAAAAAGAATAATGTACTTATTGTGTTCATGTTGTATTGTGAACAGTTGTGATGCTATTGAGGTGGGATACGGGTATGGTTAGGCAAAGGTTTGGTGGTATGGGTAGGTTTAAGGGAGGGTTAAGGTGTAAGGGAAGGGTCAACAGTATAATTAATTATAGATGTATGTATGTGGCGAGCAGGGCGAGGACAAGGGAACGGCGCGAGGCCGGTGACGCGAGTGATAACGAGCTTCAGCTGTGAGTCGCACCGGTCTCGAGTCTCTCATGGAGGAGCTCCGGAAGCATAAAAGGAGGAGCGACGACAGTGAAAGACGAGAGAGGACCAGTCCTGGACTTTATTTTATGTTTTCTTACTTTCGTTTTGTTGTTTGTTCATTCTATATACCAAAGCCATGATGAACGTTCAACATAACTTTAATATATAAAACAAACAAACAACAAAACGAAAGCAAATGCCAGCAGACCCTCACGGACGTCTGCCGGCCACACAAACATAATAAAACATAAAATAAAGTCTAGGCCTGGTCCTCTCTCGTCTTTCACTGTCGTCGCTCCTCCTTTTATGCTTCCGGAGCTTCTCCGTGAGAGACTCGAGACCGGTGCGACTCGCAGCTGAAGCTCGTTATCACTCGCGTCACCGGCCTCGCACCGTTCCCTCACGGCTCTCGCCCGCCCCGCTCGTCACAATGTAATTACAGAAATTAATTACAGATGTACATGCAGGTATCTTTAAATACACAAAAATGTATGTACATAATAAATGCACTGCATGAATTGATTCATTTAAAAGGTAGTATATTAGGTAAAGACACTTAATATGTGACCCTGGACCACAAAACCAGTCATAAGTCACATATTTGTAGCAATAGCCAACAATACATTGTATGGGTCAAAATTATTATTATTATTTTATGCCAAAAATCATTAGGATATTAAGTAAAGATCATGTTCCATGAAGATATTTTGCAAATTTCCTGCTGCAAATATCAAAAAATAATGTTTTTGAGTGGATATGCATTGCTAATGACTTCATTTGGACGAATTTAAAGGCGATTTTCTCAATATTTAGATTTTTTTTATTTTATTTTTTTGCACCCTAAGATTCCAGATTTTAAATAGTTGTGTCTCTGCCAAATATTGTCCTTTCCTAACAAACTAACAAAAAAAATTGACCCTTATGACTGGTTTTGTGGTTCAGGGACACATATAAAGTGGGTCCAAATATTGGGCATAACTTCACTCTTAAAAATAAAGGTTTACTGGCATTAATGGTTCCATGAAGAACCTTTAAGATCCATGGAAACTTTCCATTACACAAAAAGGTTCTTTAGATTTTTAAAATGTTCTTCACACTAAGACAAAAATGGTTCTTTTAAGAACTGTTCACTGAAACGTTCTGTGGGGAACCCAAAAAATGGTTCTTCTATGGCATCATTGCGTAAACTACGGTGGCCGAAAGAGCTCAACGCACTGCAACTGAAGAAAACACATGCAAATAGAAAAACACCAGCAAATTAAGAAAACATGACAACACATGTGTTGCAAATACTCACAACGCAACCAAATACAGAAACGCGCAGCAAATAGCATAGTTTCAAAGGGTGACGAACAAGTGACGAACCTGGCTTGGACGTGCTTATTGTTCTATGTCTACATGTCAGTGGTGTTGTCGATGACCTGAAAGAATAGGTTTTTTATTTTAACATCTTGATCGTATGTGCATTGAAGTATTTGCAGCGCATGTGTTGTCAAACTGATAAAAATGTTTTCTTAATTTGCTGGTGTTTTTCTATTTGCACATGTTTTCTTCATTTGCAGGACATTGAGTTCTCTCGGCCACCAAAGAAAACCCCATTTGAACCCTTTATTTTTAAGAGTTGCAGCTCTAACAACAACAACAACAACATGTTTAAAATGCTGGATTGATCAATGCTTCAAAATAAGTAATATGGCCAAGGAGTTCTGTATTTATAAGTGGCAGTTCTTCTGAAGCTTTAGGCATTCTTTTAAAGAGCAGTAAAAGGACAATACACTAATAATGTACTTAGGCAAGAGAGAAAGGTTGCATTTGAGTGTTTGTGACTGAATATTTCATATAAGCAGTCTCTACAAGTCTCATATAGTGGGATATGAGGACAGTTATCTAGGGCATCACACGCAGAAGTGGACCATCTCTTTCTTAAGGATGTTCTACATGCAGCCAGAGAAAAGAAGAAAAAGTAATATCGACTGTGAACAAAAGAGAATTCATTTTATTTGCTTGGAAGAGGACCAAAATAGCAAATATGGAAATTAACAGGTGTGTACAAAGCACAAAAAATTCTGTTTACTGGCATACTGCACTATTTTTTTCTTCATCCTGATATATCCTCTGCAGATCTACACACAACATGATGCAGAAAGCAGAGCAGCTGTATGTCTGTCATTCTGCATGTGTGCAAACAGCCCTTGGCATTGAAGCAGAGAAAAGGTTCCTGCAGAACACTCTGCTGGAGCCTTTGACGGAAAAAAAAAATTGTTCTCCATTGACGGCCATTTAAAATTAGAAATACAATTTCAGAACTAGTTTTTAATTAAGTATCTTATTTTAGTGTATTGTGCTGAAGCATGGTGACACCTGTGAGACACATTGGTCTCGAGTCCCATGGAGGCATGGAGGAGCTCCGGAAGGACAAAAGGAGGAGTGACTACAGTGGAAAGAGAGAGAGGACCAGACCTTGGACAGTTTAAGTTGTCGTTGTATTGTGTTATATGTAGTATTATGTACAGGGGCGCACATAACTTTTTTGGTCTGGTTCTCAAGGGAGCACCTGGAGATGTTGCTTGGTACTCACACTTGGCTCCCCTCACTATCTTCTTTTCTCTTGAACATGGTAGATGATGATAATGATGTTTTTTAAATTAATTTTATTAACATTAATGACACAGACAACAGCAAGAATATTAGGCTGCTGTCACTTTAAGACGGAATGCACCCACGGACTGAATATAGTGACACGCATCCAGTTTCTTTCTCAACTATTCGCTAATGACATAACAGAGAGAATACTTGCTGAGACAGGTATTTTGACATCATTTTGCGTACACGCAGTATGTGTCTGTTCAAGCAAAAGTAAACGCAAAGGAGGAATCAATTCGTTGTTCGAGCGCTGTCTGAAACGCACCCCTCTCTCCCCTCACCCCTGCGCTTCAGGTGTGGCACAGATAACAGCTCGCAAGTCCTATTTTCACCTCTTCTTCCACTTTTAAAATCGTTTGAATGCGTTAATTGGCGAGACATAACACGTCCAAATGATAAGCTTTGATTCTATGATGGTTAAACTTAGCAGTTAATCTGCAAATCACATGCGTGCCAAAGCGTTGGGCCTTATCTGTACGGATCACTGATTAACTGCGATCCGTTGCACCCCTAATAATTAAAGAACACACTTATCATCATGATTGCTATCTTACCAGAGATCCTCACGGCACCAATGTTACCCCTCCTGTTCGAACCCCCGCTCTAAGCAAGACTCGAACCCGGGTCCGTTGGCATGGTAGTCGGGCACTCTAACAAGGATGTTAAAGACTCGAGCATCAGTCGCTAGAGCACCTCTTGAGATCAGGGTAGTGAGATTTACATGCACAGCTCTTACAAGCCTACGTCCGTTACAATGGCGCAGACCCACAGGTCCTTAACACAGTTGGTAGCAATCACATCGTTCTTTATATACTGCAGCTGATTGGTTGCTGTTGCATCAGCGGCCAATGAGCTGCGGCTCAACATTCAAATACTGGTAGTGTTTGCTGTTAGCAGTGTGCAGCAATCTTTCAGAAACCCTCCACCTTCCCCAGCTCCACCTGTATAGATCTGCTACAGAGCTTATTTCATGTATTTTATATGTGCAGCAGCAGCATGTCTTACTTGCTCACAGCAGCATGTCTGTGAATATATTGGCAGTAGCAAGTCCTGTACTTGCTCTGCAGCAGCAGCCTAGCAGATCTATTCTGCCAAGACCAAACATATCAGCATATCCATTACCATGCTAATGTCTCAGAAAGTTGTCATGACAGAATGTTTTTAAAAGAAGTCTCTTATGCTCACCGGGGCTGCATTTATTCGATGAAAAAATATAGTAAAAAGCAGTAATATTTGAAATATTACAATTTAAAAGAACTGTTTTCTATTGTATAATATACACTCACCAGACCCTTTATTGGGTACACCTTTCTAGTACCAGGTTGGACCCCCTTTTGCCTTCAGAACTGCCTTAATTCTTCATGGCATAGATTCAACAAGGTGCTAGAAACATTCCTTAGAGATTTTGGTCCTTATTGACATGATAGCATCACGCAGTTGCTGCAGATTTGTCGGCTGCACATCAATGTTGCGAATCTCCCATTCCACCACATCCCAAAGGTGGATTGAGATCTGGTGACTGTGGAGGCCTTTTGAGTTTAGTGAACTCACTGTCATGTTCAAGAGAACAGTTTGAGATTATTTGAGCTGGAGGACTATCCTGCTGGAAGTGGCCATTAGAAGATTGTACGCTGTGGTCATAAAGGGATGGACACTGTCAGCAACAATATACTCAGGTAGGGAGTGGTCTTTAAACGATGCTTAATTGATACTAAAGTTCCCAAAGTGTGCCAAGAAAATATCCCTCACACCATTTCACTACCATCACCAGCCTGAACGGTCGATTCAACGCAGCATGGATCCATGCTTTCATGTTGTTTATGCCAAATTCTGACCCTACCATCTGAATGTCACAGCAGAAATCCAAACTCATCAGCCAGGCAATGTTCTTCCAATCTTCTGTTTTGGTGGGCAGTTGTGAATTGTAGCCTTAGTTTCCTGTTCTTAGCTGACAGGAGTCGCACCCGGTGTGGTTTTGTGCTGCTGTAGCCCAATAGAAATATTTTGTAACTTTATAAATGTCTTTACTGATCAATTTATCTTACTAACCCCAAACTTTTGAACAATAGTGTATGTATACCGTATATACAGTACATATTGTTCTATACATAACATGCCACGATGTAACCAGAAATGAGCATTAAGAAAATAAATAGGTCAATTTTATATAAGTCATTATAGGTCATTCGTATTGACTTTTGATTTTGAATATATCATATTCGTTCATATGACAGTTTCTCGCTTTCACACACATTTGGAAACCAATGCTGTTTAGGCACCCTAAGGCTATACCTGGAGGACCCCAGCAGGCAGACACATCCATCCAAGTGAAGCCTTTATACTCATTGGGTGACTACACACTTGTCTACGGACTCTGCTTCAGAGAGCCATTTGAACAAGACAGGTAGTCGTCCCCCTGCTGCCATGCCTCGGACAGAAGGTGAGCCTCAGAGAGCAAGCGAGATGACAAGAGCATATGTTTAAGAGGACACTTCAGTGTCTCCCACAGCCCCTTTACCACTCAGGCCAGAGGGGATTGTTCTCAGAAGTAAGATCAAAGCCAGGGTTCTGTATCAGCATGGATCTTTAAAGAGACAGACAAGGGGTTGAACTCCTCTACACTGTTTGTTTTCAGAGGGAGGAGTTTCCTCCTGGGATTTCTTACATGCATTTGAACTGCCTATCACGTCAAGTGCCTTAAGCCAATTGCACAGTTGCATTCTGGGCAGACGGGATATAAACTCAAACACTGTGGTCTTATTGACCCCAAACATAGACAGGATGTGGAAGGAAGCACGCAGTTTGTTTTTTTGAGTATTTGCAACTTGTAAATACTGTATGAAGTGGTCTACATATCAACTTTATTGGAAGAGGATAAATAGAGGGGTCTGTCTTAATAATCGTGTGGGTAGAATCCTATAGAGAAGTCACGCAAAAGCAGTCTGACACTGGCATCTGTCACTATTTTTCTGTGCTTAGCCTACAGTGTAGAACATGCACTGACAGAATTAAGATGCCTGAATCTGAAGCCTTAAAGGGTTAGTTCACCCAAAAATGAAAATTCTGTCATTACTCACTCACCCTCATGTCGTTCTACACCTGTAAGACCTTCGTTCATCTTCAGAACACAAATTAAGATATTTTTGATAAAATCCGATGGCTCATTGAGGCCTCCATTGCCAGCAAGATAATTAACACTTTCAATGCCCAGAAAGCTACTAAAGACATATTTAAAACAGTTCATGTGACTACAGTGGTTCAACCTTAATGTTATGAAGCGACGAAAATACTTTTTGTGTTTCCAGTGATGTCCAATATCCAGTGATGGGCAATTTCAAAACACTGCTTCATGAAGCTTTGAAGCTTTACGAATCTTTTGTTTCGAATCAGTGATTCAGAGTGTGTATCAAACTGCCAAAGTCATGTAAACCATTGAAATTTCGAAACGTTTCGAAACCGTCTATGTTACGGGTGGGGAACGGCATGAGGGCGAGTAATTAATGAATTTAAATAAAGAACTAATCCTTTAAAGGGACAGTTAATTTACTCTCCTATATCATTGCAAACTGGTATGATTGGTTATTTTTTCTTTAGAATACGAAAAAGAAGTGAAATTTTGCACAAAATGCATTTAATGTACTTTTTGCCTACTCTTTTATGAGTACTGTGGATTCTGAAATACTTCTTTTGTCACATACCATTTTTTGTCTACTATAGTACTAGGGAAGTATGTGATTTTTTCTGTAGGTTACATAAGTTCACCTGATGCAGGGAGTTTTCTCTCAGAAGAAAAAGGAGGCAGTGCGTCCTCAAAATGAGAAAGTATGGAAAATGAGAAAAAAAAAATCTAATAAAATATGAGCAACATAACAAAATACTGTCATATTTTATCATATTCTACTCTCCCATAGTATTAGCCAAGGTTTCTTGCACCAATAATGCCATAATTTAGTTCTAAATGATCATTTCCAACCTCTTTCTGACCCTTTGAAATAAACCACGTTTTTGCTCACGTACCTATGAGACTTCTTTGCAAATTACCTCTGTTATGATTGGCTAACTGACATAGTTCACACTGTTGTTTATCAAGCCACACCAAGTTGCAGAATACTGAATAGGCACTGATATGTGAACGTGGGCGGTCATACTGTATGTTCACATGCTCATGGTTGTCAAGGCAATACTATCCCGGTTTTTGTGGCTTACTTTCCATAAAAGATCTCTGAGGACTGGGCTTTGCATTTTGAATGTCAGAGTACGTCTACACAGTACATCAAACATTATACTTCAAAGGAGCAAAGAAAATCCCATTTTCCATGATATGTCCCCTTTAACAAGCGCCTCAAAGCTCCTGCTTTTAACCCCAGAGGCAATTTTCAGATTTTAGCCTTAAGATGTTTCCACCCCATAACTAAATATGAGATGATGTGGCTCAGATGAATAATTCTTGTGAGAGGGCACACTTGCGATTTGTCCATATTCAGCCAGGCTGACATTTTACCTTCCAGCACAGCCATGAAAAATGGTACAGAGGAAACTGGCAGCTCAAACTCTTTCCCCTCCTCCTCACGCTGCACCTAAGATGAGTATATCTGATCTAGAGAGAGTAATACACTCCTATCCCACTGTGCCGCCCACTCTCCCTCTCACACAAGAGATGCTACATTTTAATAACTGGGAAACGGAGAGAAAGAGAGCGTGAGCAGGAGGAGGCCTGGAGCGTTGGCGGTGAACTGCATTTTCTTCATGCGAGACCTGCTTTAAGAGTATCTCTCTACAGAGTATATTTATGAAAATTTCAGCCTCAAAATGCAGCGAGACACATAAACGGTACCCTGAGATGATAAGAACGAAAGACGGGGAATGACACAAGGCGAGTATAACAGAGAAACCCACTTACTGGGGGACGTGCGGTGAACTAGGTCACCACTCTGTTAAATATGCAAGAATAACTGCAAGGAACACACACACACACACACATTCAGAAACATCATTCATTCAAGGAGTGTAAAATCTGATTTATAAAAATAGAACAGAAACTTCCTTTCCCTGCAGCACATTACATATGCCCAGATGTCCGACCTGAAGGTACAACATCAAATGCAAAACCCATCAAATGAAGTGAAAATGTTATTGCTTAGATGTTACTCTTTTCACAGCTCAGGAGATTTAATGGAGTTCTGAATTATGTTTTACAGGGGTCCTATTATTCTTTTTACATTTTCACCTTTCTTCAGTGTGTATGTTGCTGTTTGAGCATAAAAAATGTCTTTGGAAGTTCACAAAGTTCACTAAAAAGGGAGTTATTCTCTATCACTAAGCACTGTTTCTGAACTCCCCTAAAATGCCTCGACTGTAGTCTTGAGTTTTCTTCTGGGAACGAACACGTCACAATATCCCAAACAGGAATACACAAATAAAAGGGCTGAGGAATGAGTTGTGTTAGTAGTGTGTTGAAACTCTCGGTTATGGTAAGGGCTGTGACATTTCCAAATATCAATATCAAAGCGGTTGACTAATAACAACACACAGGTCAAGCCAACCAATCAGAGCAGATTCGGCTTTCCAGAAGGAGGGGCTTCATAGAGATTAAACTAAACAAAGCAGACTGGGAAGAGAGGTGCTGCAACAATGGAAAATAATGTGTTATATCATGAAAACCTATTCTAGAAAATCTATTCTAGTAGACCCTAAAAACAAAACTTAGAAAAAGGGCATAATAGGTAAGTGTCAACTTAATGTTTCTCCTATAACTTTTTAGGAGAAATAAAAATAGACATAAATGAGACAATTGCTGACAAAGTAAATATTATAGAGATACAGAGCTATTTGAAAGATATAGGTAGCATAACTCAAATAATTTAAATTTAAATGAACAATATTTAAGTTCATACTGAAATCATATCGCATCTTGGAAAATTTTAGCACCATTTGAGAAATAATGAGGTCTAGAACACACATGAGCTTCATTTACTCCATTTAATCTCATTGTTGTAGCCAAGAAACAATATATGTAAGGAATAATTGACGACGACCCGAAATGTGCATTATTTTCTAATAATTCAACGGCCCGGAGTCAATTATTCTGCTTATACTACGGTAACCACACCTCAGTACACTGTTCTGATGTTGTATTTCAAGAGATTTGTCAGGTTTTTGTCCTCAAAACACTCTTGTGCGTGGAACTAATTTCTTACGCATCTCATCCCAAGCCTCCGTTGCTAATTCCAAAACATAATTTCAGAACTAGTAACGAAGGCTTGAGCCTTGATAGCAGAATAATACCATTGATACAGTTATTAACACAGGAGAAAGACAGAAAATAAGCAGCATGAATTAGCCTACCTCAGTCTGTGCGTCTCTAACGGCAGCAGTGTCTCTACTAACAGCGAAACTATACGTGTATCTCAAGAAACGCAGTTATTACCTCGCTGGTGAGAAATGTATTTTAAGTCGCTAATCTACTTTACTGAATAATTCGTCAGCGCAGCGCTGACCAAACGCTTCTGTGCGAGTGTGTGTCTGTACTATACAGTACGTGGCTACATTTGAAAGAGAGAGAGTGCACAAGAGAGAGTTTGCGCTTTCAGAACACAATAAAATGTATTTTGTGGCAAAAACCATGACAATAATTTGTCGTTTTCATCCTATTGTTTACTATATTTATTTGCTTGGTCTGTGTTGTTGTTGGTTTTGGTTCTTTTGCATTGTAGGCTGTAATGACCTATTGAAATAACTGAAATCATTTGGCGCAGTGATATGAAACTGTAATGCGGTCAAGACCTGCTAGAACTACTTTAGCCGTGCGTTTCACTGAAAATAATTGCACACCTTAGAACATTGGTCAACCAATCAGATTGGAGCATTCAACAGCCCTGTATTATAAATTAGTATAAATCAAAGAAACGGAAGTAGCATTAGATCTTTTCTTCCCTTTTGTGACATACATCTGAGTGAAACGGATTAACAGAAAGAAAAAAAAGTAGGGCAGAGACTTGGTTCAGCCCACCGGTTGTTGATTGGATGGAGGCAGATCTGAATGAGAGCTTTAAATGGACTAAATGATCCAGCATACATCACTAGAGGGAAGAAATGTTTTAATGGAAGTTATGGCATTTTTATTAAAAATTATCAGGGCATTTTTTATGAAACATGCATGGATAAATTGTTAAAAATAAGATCAATAACATGCATTTAGAAAATAAATAGGGCGGATTTTCGTTAAAATGGATGTAACAATTGAGATGTTAATTGATCTCCTGAGTGATTTTTCTTTCCTATGGGTAATCACACAACTCTAAAGGTTGATTATAAAGCTATGCTGCACATTAGACAAATTACCTCCCCTAACAAATATTATGCAGCCATTTAATTACAGCATATCTCTGTAGGGTGCATTTGGACCTCTGATTTTAGAAGTACGGGGCTCTGCTTTGTCTTTTCATCTTCCTGGAATAACAGGATGTAATTATCAATATCAAATAGGCAGCATGCTGTAGATGAGCAGGCTTTAAAAACCGAGATGCATGGTTACCAGGCAACCAAATGTGAGATTCCTATATCATTAACAGCCAAAACAAAGTTCTGGAAAAAAAAAAAAAAAAAAAAAAAAAAAATGGACAGTGACAGTGAGATTTAGCCTGAGGAACAAACAAAATGGAGCATTAAAAAAAGCAGAGGATAGATCAACCAGATCTGTAGTGTTTATCAATCCAAGAGGCAATGAAAATATATTATCCAGTAGATATGACTATAAAAGATAGAGCTAGATAATAGATAGATAGAGCTATAAAATGAATGTACGGTAGATAGCGTAAATCTGATTAGGAATATTTGAGTTCATACTGAAATTGTACATTTGAGCACAATTTGACTTCAGTGATTTAGTCTTTTTTTTATCTATATTTCTATTAAGCTTTTTTAGTTTTAGAAGTTAAAGTAGTAATTATAGCTTATTTTCAGTTAGCTGCAAAGGCAACATTTCTACTTTTCGTCCATTTTTTTGTCATGCCATGTCGTAATTAATTATCGTAATTACGAGATTACGACTTGTAAAAAGCATTCACGTCCTAGTAGAACCTGTAATTACAACTTGTAAACTGGGAATTTTCTGAGAGCTCTGACTTGTACCACATGACCACTGCTGATTCATATTGTCATATTGATAGTGTTCACATAGATAATTCAAAAGATCGTCACATGTTGTTTTTACAGTAATTACTACATCGTGTGATCGCAGCATAAGTTTTTCATCTACTATTTATTTCATTTCAGCTTTGTTTCGATTAACAAAAATAATTTGTAGCTTTAGTTAACAATTACAGAACTGACCCTAATATCTTGAGTTTTGATCAAGCGTCAAACCTAACGAAAGTAGCTGAAAGGGTCAGTCTATGACTCCTACAATACATATTATTTCTTATTACTGTACATATAGTACTATGACAGTGCTGGTTAAAGGCTTTATATGCAAACTGTACATGATAGTAGGCCAAATGCAGTTTTGTGACTCAATTTCAACTGCACTTGGTTAAATGTTTGTAATTGTAAGATGATTCAATCTTTTTGTATTGCAAGCACTAATCAGTCAGCAGCTGTACGATTGAACAATTTTCAATTTCAGTAACTGTAAAATGTTCTGAAGCAGCTACACTGATGGCCTTTCTGCCTCTCAGCAATCTATCTTTTATTAGAAACTCTTGCAAAGATGCTTTTACCAAGCCTTTACATCTATGAGAAGGTAATACTGACTTTGCAGTATGTGAAGTTTCTTTCTTTTTTCCTTTTTTTTTTTTTTTTTTTTGCTTCTTTTCTTGATTCCTCTTTTGCTTCTATAACTGCTCATTGAGAAACATGGCCATGTTTTATGCATTTAAGAACCTGAATAATTTAAAAAGGCATTTTAAAAACCATTCGTGGTCACTTCGGGGAGCCACGGTATTACCAAATGCTTGTACGTGTTCAGATATACAAAGAAATTTTGCGCAGAACATGTAATGCGATTATTGTGTCCTCCTCTGAAATTCTTGCATTCCAAAAAAATACACAATATGTGCATATGCAACTTAAAGCATGCAAACTACACTAAGGTTTATGCATGAGGTTCAAGGTCTGGAATCTTCTGAACAATTTTATCACCAACAAAAAAAGCCCCTAGAGTGGCCTACATGATCCTGAAGCCATCAAGAACAGTTAGCTACCGGAGGGCGGCAATTTAGCAGTTATCCAAATCATATGCTTGGTAAGTGCTCCAAATGAGCGAATGATAAATGGGTGAGTCAGTCTAATAATAAGTGCTGCTTAATGCAGGTAAGGAAAGTCCTGCAGAGTCTTGAGCAGTAATAACATCTCCCTGATTCAAGCCAACTTCCAATCAAGCAAGAACTCCTGACTGAGAAAGCCTTAGGACTCAGGAACTAAGTGATCTCACCTCTGCTGTGTTTAAACAGCTCATCTTCTGAGAAACAATGAATCACATGTTCAAAATAGATGCACAAAGTTAAAGAGAAGTGCTGTAGATATTCAACAGAAGAGTTTAAGGTCACTCAGATGCGGCATTTCATTTACATTGAATAACACAGAACCAAAGCGACATTGCATTCAAATCAATTCATGCATTCTCAGGGAATCAAACCCATAACCTTGCTGCTGTTAGTGCCATGCTCTATTGTTCAAGCATCAGGAACGCATCTTTACATTTGAAGGTGGCACTGATCCATCTTGAACTGGCAAATCAGTCAGTTTTACATTCCATCAAATATGGATCATCTACCTAGAGCTCGAGGAACGACATCTTATTGTTGTAGCTGCCAAATCCAAACAGAGAACCTTCAATCATGTAAATCACTACTGTAGGTATATTGCATGCCTAATTGCAAAGCTTTGCCCCTCTATGCTGCTGATGATACTGAATCGTGTTGTAATCAGTGAATGGGGTAAAGATTTCAATCTTTGATTATAATAACATTAAAATATGGTATCATAAACTATAATTAGCTGAAATTAGGCTCAATGGAAAAATGTGCCTGTGGCGACATTTCTGCAAAATAATATAATGTTGGTTCTTGTGTGTTTTGCAACACTTACAAAGTGAAATGTCTTATTTTATCCGCAACAGATGCACGTGAATCTGGCAAGGTTTCTTATGTTGTTTATTGTATGTATCGCTGCAGTTCAGAAATGAAATGTAAGTGGTGCTAAAAGGTTAATGCTCTATGGCATTTGAAAATAACACACCATTAAACTCTATCCTAAACATAACCGATAGAGTTAACTAAAGCAAACATGACATAAAATGCATTTGTTGCAGCAACTATGCCATTTTACCTTGCTTCTACAAGTCTTTGAGCTTTTTATCGTGCTTCGTGGGACTGGTACCCAACCGATTGCAAGTGAAATTCTGTACCAGGTGAGCTACTGAGCAAGTTTACTATGTCAGAAAAGCCATACATATATAGCTGGTTATGTCTTGCAAACATCAAGATGTTTTAGTTTACAAATCATATTCTATGGTAAAAGCGTTTTGAGGACATAAAGTATTGTACAAGGAACCGTGTAAAATTAAGTTTTTATTAATTGATATACTTATAATTTGTGGAAAAAGAATAACATTTGTTGGTATTTTACTGCCACTATGTTTTCATTTATCATTTCAGCTGGAAACTGCTGTGAATTGTATGTATAGGTACATTTTAAGAGTTCTGTTAGGCAAGGGGGTTGATGCAAAAAAAAAAAAAGAAAGAAAGAAAAAAGAAAAAGACAAACAAAGAAACAACAAAAAAGAAACAAACAAGAAGCTGTATGTTAAAATGTAACATGCAGCTTAATTCTGCTTACTAAACAGTGGTTGGAAATAAGAGTAATCAAATTATTGTCTATTGACAAATAAAAAAAAGCATTTATACTATAAAGTTGACTTGATATTTTAGGAAGAGGGTCTTTCACATGGGGATCATCACACTGTAAACCCTAATGCTCAAATACTTAACTGTTATGAGTATTTAGAACTTTCTCATTTCTCAACTCATTTCTTTTAATTTAAATGAACTTAAATTTAACTGAAACTGGGTGGGGATTTTTTATTTCCCAGCATGCTTTGCCCATGGTACTTGATAGGGAGAGTAAATGCTAAAATTAAGTGTTATATAGTATTTTTTTATGTGCAAGATCAATGGTAAGAGACATGATTAATGTTTTGTTATGTTAATTTAGAAGAGTTTCTGTTAATGTGGGTTTTTGGAGTTACCATCATGGTGACAAGTGGTGCATGTGGCTTGGTTTGAGAGCAGGTAAATTAAACGTTTTAAGTTGCTGTACTCATTCAGTAAGTGCTATACTATGCTATTGTTAACATGTTAGCAAATTAGAAGGGCTGCCCCTGGCTATGTGGTAATTACAGTACATCAGGCAGGACATCCAAACACTCGCCTATCATTCATCAACCTCAAACATCAATTTTTAGTCATACAGGTAAGAGTAATACATTTTTTGAATCTGTGAAGAGTTTACTTTTATTTGTGTGCACTCACAATAACAACAAAACGTGCTTTTGTGAAATAATGAAAGCAAACGGTGTGCTTTTTGCTCTCTCGCTCTGTGAACTTGAGCACGCTCAAAAAAGAAAAAAGAACCGAAACTCCATGTAAACTTGCCTCAGAGACATAAAAAATATATCTATAAAAAGTGAAATGTCTGTTTTTAAATGAGCCAATTCAAATGGAAAACATATATTCTCAGGTTATGTCATCCGTATGAAAAGTGCATATAGGTGCATCCACTACTGTGGAGATGACGAGTCAGCATTGTTAACTTCATCACTGCAGCTGAAAATACAGAAAAATATATATAATGATTTATATGGTTTATTAATAAATGTGCAATTAGTCAACTAATTGCTTAAAATTAACTACTACTACAAATTAATGCCCTACAAATGAGCACGTTGGCATTTTCTGAATTAGTATACTATAGCTAGCAAAATTTATGTTGAGATAACCTGATAATTTTAAGTTAAACGTATAAATTAGTGTACTCAAATATTTCAAGTTAAGAACAATAAAAATGTAAAAATAAAATAAAATATTTTTTTTTACAAAATAAAAATCTATACCTAAACTTTGAGTTTCTTAACTTACAAAAATCTCATTCAACTTTGAGTTCTGACAACTTTATAGGGCTTACAGTAAAGTAAATAACTCGTTTGATTTGCAAGAACTCAAAATAAAAAAAAGTTAATTAACTAAATCTTTTGTTAATTGCTATCAAAATGTATGAGTTAGCTAACTCACTTCAAGTTAGGAGCAATTAACTTGCATGAGTACTGCAAACTCAAAACTTGATAGTTCTGCTAACTTAAGACTGGGAACATCATAACTCAAATAATTTTACCTCAATTTTTTTGAGTTAGCCCAACCTATTCAGGTTTACAGTGATTTGGGGGCATCAACAAGTCTGAAAACCCCTGTTCAAGAGCAATAATGTAACTGGGAGGTGGGACTTTTTTTTACAGCCACCATATTGAGTGGAATTTTTCCCAGTTGTTTTTATAGTGCCCGGTTCCTTCTTCCTTATGCTGTCTCATTTAAAAAGATATCAGACACAGGGGTCGAGTTCTGACACACAGCAATGAAAATTCTCACACATCCCCATGAACAAATCCATCACAGCAAGCAACAGTCTCTGTTCGGTAACCCTAGTCAATATGGGTTCGATTTGTGACTGCAAATGCTTGCTTGTGGTCAGAGGGACGTCATGAGAAGTCCGTGTGCCAACTCAGCGGTAATGTATTCCGGCTTGAGAGTGTGTGTTTTCTGAGCCAGGCAGAGGGGCGAGACAGATTGTCAGAGACAATGAGTGCGAAGGAGGACTGACCATTCCAAACAGTGGATTCGTTCGGGTAATTGGACCGTGCATTAGAGAGGGGCCGCCTGCCCTTAATTGCTCTACAGACATCTATTACTGCACAGCAACCAGTATTATTTTGGAACAATAGCAGGGAGTGAGAGAGAGAAAAGGGGGAAGAGACATAACACATAAGTGGAAAGTGTCTGCTGGTGGCTACAAGAACCTGACGCTAGAGGTCTCAGCTAATATGTTCTGTTCCGGAATGTTCTGGAATCTGTGGAAAGAATCTTGATGAGCTGTATTTATCAATTACACTTCAGTTGCTTTATGATATCAACACAAGATTCACCCGGAAGGTCATTTTGGAGCAAGTTCAAATTAAAGGTCTAACACCCCTTTTTGACGTACTTCCTGGTTACTTAAAAAGTCACTCTATTGCCACTGAAAACCTCCCATCGGTCATCTACTCTCCCTCTCTGTGTGAACCCACTGCAGAGACTGATCACCACTAACCAGTGAACACACACCAGCATAAGTTTAGTCTCGGTGCTGCTGACAGTGCACACCTGCATGGCCCCAGAGACACTGGAGGAGAGAAGAGAAGGAAGGAGAACCTCTTTATAGAAGCATTTCCCATCTAATTAAAAACTAGGCCACTGCAGATGCATAGACGAAGAGACGCCATGATGTCTGAAAAAAGACACTGTCCCTGTGACTTACATCAAATATAGGCTAGGCTAATGATAGAGTTACAGTAGCGGGGCTAAAGGCTCAGCTTCTGTCCCAGGTTGGCACACACTGACCCTTCCTCTGTTTTAGCACAAGTTTTAAAACTGGCACTTTAGCATAGTATCTAAAAATGGAGGCGTCACATTGTTTACAAGGCAAAGAATAATGATGTCAGAGAAACAATACATAAACTCAGCAATTGAACTACAGAGATGTGCGATATATTGGAAACTATACAGACCAATATTCATCTGCCTGGCCAATACTAGAAGAAAATAAAGGCCCTGATATTCTTCTACGAATGGTGTGATGTCATTTCAAACAAAATCAGGCCAAAATTAAGTTAGTTTCGGGTGTTCGAAACAGCTTGCCAAAGCGAACTTTCATCGTTCTGCAGAAATGTTTTTTCAATGAGCCTGGGATGGGACTTTGAATGTATAGACAAAAATAATGAGAAAATATCTTCATTTGTGTTTCAAAGACGAAAAAATGGTGTATGGGTTTGGAACAACATGAGGATGAGTAAATGATGACATAATTTTAACTTTAAGGCTGAAATAAAGAAAATAAACCCTCTTTCCTTCATATTCACCCTGCACCTCACACTCTCTGAATCTTGTTGGTGTACAAGCAGCAGAATCATATACTGAGGTGTCCCACATTTTGGAGCTGTTTGAACCGCTTATACAATCTCTAGTGCAAGTCCAGGGGGGTGGGCAATCCTTAAAATAATGCTCTCTTCAACACTTGTCCGAGACCAGGTGGAGCGCACGCATAGCTACAGTTAAACCTATTGCAATGTGCAAACAAACTTGCCATCTATTATAGAAGCTCTGGACGCCACCAAGCCAGGTCAGAGGCGAGGCCAGTGGTCTAAAACTTTTATGTTCTTCAAAGCCATAGTTCTTCTCACTGTATGGAAGAAAATCTTTTAGTCCAATGAAGATAGAAACCTAAATCTGCAATCAGGAAAAATTGCAATGGAAGTTGAAATGGGCAACATACAGGCACTGGAGGTGGAGATAAAGAGTTCAGAGGATGCCAACCAACAGGAGACAGAAGAAAATCGAAACAATGTGTTCTTTGTGGCATTGGATAATGTAATCTCTGCATTGGATACCTGCTTCCAAACCACTGCAAAGATATTTGAAGAGTTTGCTGCAATTTTAAAGGTAAAAGACTTAGAAGAAGATCAGATTCACCCAGCATGCCACTCATTAGTGAGGGCTTTCAACAAGTTGAAGCTCGAATCTCAGGTCTACCCAAACTCACAAGAGGTTTAATAGCCTTGCCCAAATATCAATTGAAAGCCAGCTGAGAAGACATCATAAGTGACTTTGCTAGGTGAAGTGTCATGAAATGTAATCAAAGGTTAAAGATCAATCAAACTGATATTCATCTATAATATAATTTATATGATAATAATGTAATAATTCATGCAATTTTCATAGCTATTTCAATGTTCACTACTAATCAAAACTTGTTTTAGTTGCTTTAGTGTTTATCTGTTTGTTTTTATATTTAATTTATATTTGTGTATTTTGCTTTTGTTAATGTTCAGTAAAAACCTATATATATATATATATATATATATATATATATACACACACACACACTTATATATTTACAAACTTTTATGTTAGATGCGATTAGTTGATTTGACAGCACTAAGTTACTTTTAAAAGTAATGCATTACAATATTGCATTACTCTCTAAAAAAAAGTAACTAATTGTGTTCCTTAGTTACTTTTTGTGGAAAGTAATGCATTACATTACTTTTGCATTACTTTTTCTCACCTGGGCTGGGCTTGGCTTGCTTGTTTGTTTTTTAATAACAACAAAAAAGTTATTTTTTTAAAGTAATTTTTGCTTATTAGTATGGTTGAATTGGATCATTGAAGATCAGCAACAAAGACATTGGTTAATAAAGTAAGATTAAATACATAAAGTATATTAGCTTAATTTCATATATTTAATTATTGCAGGTTTGTGCAATATTCTGAGATTGCATTTCACTGTTTTTATTTATTTCAAGGAATACTGACTTTGTTTTTGTGCAAGTGAGATGAGTAAATGCTCACAATTAGTCTAGAACTACAATAATTGTCATGTTTACACACGACACCTCTGCACTTACTCTCGATTTCTCTCAGCATGGGGACAGGAGAGCTTTCAACTAGTAACTAGCGTTACTTATTTAAAAAAAAAAAAAAAAGTAACTCATATTTTGTTGTAAATTTAAAAGTAATGCATTACTTAGTTATTAGTTACTTGAAAATAATCATTTGAATTTGAAATAATTTGAATTTGAAATAATCTGATTACATAACTCAAGTTACTTGTAATGTTTTACCCCCAACATATAAAATCACTCAATGATTGCCCTCTAAGGTAAAATAAATCATATAGGTGATTGGTGTGTATGAAAGGATTCCCTTGCTACATGTGGGCACTCCCTGTAGTGTGAGCACGTTTGTAACGCGGGGCCATTAATCAACATACACACTGTTCCCAACCTTTCTGCTGATGGCGAAAAACACACACAACACCATAAGCACTTACGGTGTACTGTTCCCAATAAAACCAAGCTGGCAGTTCTGAAGGAAGAGGGAGGCTGCCATACTTCCTGAGAGAGAAAACACTAGAAGCAGTGCACAACCCTACCAAAAACCCTTACAAACACTCACTGCCACAATAAAATGAATGAGAAGACTAAATATTGTCCCAATGAGAACACAGAGAAGGTGCACAAATACTGACCCCTGAGCTAGACAAACACAAATACACATACACACAGAGCAGGGGGTAGTCATTTTCATCACAGTGGGCAGGAGGAAATGTGATTTACAAATGATGAGAAATTAAAACAGTAGGGAGGGAGGGTGACACAGCTATAAAAGCATCTGGACAAATGTCAAATACATAAAGGGCTGCACAGTATTGCAGTGTGATTACTATTTTATTACAGTGGCTTCAAGCATGACTCGTCCAAACAGAATTTGGTCTGAAATACACTACTGTTCAAAAGTTTTGGATCGGTAAGATTTTTAAATGTTTTTGAAATAAGTCTCTTATGTTCACCACTGATGAATCATATAGTAAAAACAGTAATATATTACTAAATATTTTAATAACTGTTTTCTATTTTAAAATGTTCCTGTGATGTCAAAGCTGAATTTTCAGCATCATTACTCCAGTCTTCAGTGTCACATGATCCTTCAGAAATCTTTCTTATATGCTGATTTGATAAACAGTTGTGCTGCTTCGTATTTTTGTGGAAACTGTGATACATTCCTTTCAGGATTCTGTCACTTTTTCTGTCACATTACTTTTGTGTCCTTGCTGAATAAAGGTTTTAATTTCATTTGTTAAAAAAAATACTGACCCCAAACTTTTAAACGGTAGTGTATCCATTTATAATGTTTCTCTCACTGTTTTTAAGTGTTATATAATGTAAGACTTGTTCATGTTAAAAAATAATTTTATCTTTTAGTTTACGTTCATCAAGTTCTGAATACAAACAGAAAATAATCAAATTATTTCACTCGGAAATACATCTTAATAGGTCAAATGCTTCTAATTTCTGTGCCATGTGAACTTTAAAATGCTATGTTTCCATCCAAAGTTGCAAATTTATCTTATGCACAAAATTGGAATATTGCATAAAACATCTGAAACTGAAACTGTGGCTCTTTTTTCCTACATCATAAATGACAGATGAAACACAATAAAAGCTGACATGTTATCTTGCGTTCGGATGATGGCGTTTGGGAACACAAATTATGTGAGATGCTTCTGGAAGGTCATTATATACCAAATCATTCTGATGACAGACTTTGGCTCAGGCATTTCAGACAGATCAGACCAACATCTGAGATGCTGCAATGAAAGTGATCCACTGGTTAGTCCAGTTATCCAATCACAGCCACTGTGAGGCAAAGTCGTGTAAGTTTGTTGTTGCGCATCAAGGGATAAATGTGTTTCTATCATACTTTATGTGCATGTCTTCTTATTGGATAAAAAAATGTATCCACCTCAATTAAGCGCATACATTTTTTTAATGTACATTTTTAGAATTTATGCACATCTTGGCATTTCCATCCAGCGTTTTTATTTATTTATTTATTTTTATGCAATATCCCAAAATGCAAATATAAAAATAGGTGGATGGAAACATAGCTAGTAAAAAGTGATGAAATTAAGCAATATCTGAATGCTGATATTTTTTGACTGCATCACGTCCTTGCATATGTCAGTCATATCACAGGAAGAATAGGATATAACATTTTGATTCAAATTTGATCACATCTATTATAAGCTAAAAATGTATTTATGCATGCGTGAATCATTCACAATAAGAGCAGCAACACAAAATAATAAAATAAAGTCAATTTTGATCTCATGCTGACTTTAAAGGCACACTATGTAAATTTTCACCACTAGAGGTCGCTTATTCAAAACAAAGACATAGTTTGATGACACCTTGATTTCGCAGAATCATGGGAGGTGTTGTCTTCACGTCTACAGCCGGTGAAAAAGAATCGTGATGGGACTCGGGCAGAAATCATTATTAACGTTACTGTAGTATGAAGCAGAGCAGGGAGAGTGATATGCGAGCAGAAACGAGGCCGCTGGAGCGATTGCTAATGAGAGACGAGTGCGACACACGGCTCGAGAGCAGCAGAACTTTTATTATGCCGCAGTTGCCACTTACACTTCTTCCGGTCAAGCATACATGGGGTAACGTAGCGCTGTTTTACATTTGTGTGTTGAAAGTTGTTATAATGCTACTCTGTGCGTTCGCTCGGCGGCTACTATGAGACACTTGTTGCACACTGCAGTAAGCTAGATCAATATTAGGCATGGTAAAACATGGTACTCACTGTAAATCATGAAAACGAGATTTAAACAATAAGACTTAGTATGTTGAGCTATATAACATGATTAGTTTTCTGTCGATGAATGTATCCAAACAGTTGTTCACCTGTCTAATAAAACACATAATATATTAAAGCGTCTTTGGTCTTTCCATGGTTTCTACAAAATAAAACTGTAAATCGTATATATAAAATATTAGTTTTATATATAACACTTAAAAAAGTACAGGCTTCGGTATCATGTCGGTACTGAAATTTTAAAAATGTGACGCTTCGAACTCTGTTGAGTGGATTCGTAAACACCTCCGATTGCCCACTGTGTTCACGGCTCATCGGATATGTCTGTGATTGACTTCAATGATCAACACTTCAAAAATGTTGTATATAGTCATCAATGCAGTGCAAAACCAAGCGCTTACACAGACCAGTCTGCTGATAGACGCCTGCTTTCAAAACGCTTTAAAATGTAAACACTTCCGTGTGCATTGATCATTGTAGCCAATCTCAGACATGTCCGATGAGCGCAAGAACACAATGGCCAATCAGAGGTGTTTACGAATCCGCTCAACAGCACTCAAAGCATCACATTTTTAAAATTTTAGTCTGTACTTTTGACAACACTAGCGGGTATGATGTCATTTATAGGCGACACACAGACACAGTCCGTGTCCTGGTTAAAATTATTTATTTCTCTGGATTTAAACATTCTTGGAAACATTTAGGATAATGTAAGTACACAAGTCAACAAAATATATAACACTGTTCTAGTGGTTTTTGGATATTTGAATTAAAAAATCTTACGTATTGTGCCTTTAAGTCGCAAGCAAAAGTAAAATGGTGTTGATAATGGATAACATAAGTCATAACAAGAGCCATGTAACATCTCCTACACTGCATTACCTCTGTAAGTCTGTCAAGGTCATGAACACAGTTTCTAAGTGTCACTCTCAGCTGAGCTGATGCGACTCTGTACTTCTGATATGAACACGCGAATATATTTTCCAAAGCAAACATCAGTCCAACATGCCCTTTCCGGCCCTGGAACATATTATTAATGAGTCAGGACACTGTGTTGTTTAGGAAACATGTTGTTTCTCATTACCGCACAGCTACAGACAGAATGCCACAGAGGGCCGCTGCCACAGCTCCCTGGACATTAGCAAGGAAAGGTAGGGAATACTAATGCAAGGCTTACGCACAAATACACACACACACAAAACCTGATGCCCTGAGCAAAGCTGGAAATGGTTTGGGGGAGCTGCATGGGTTTGCCATTTCCCTGCTGATGCCAGCCAGAGGCGGTAAAAGAGAGCCAACCCTTCTAACCACCCACTGAGAATGCATCTGAAATGATGACCCACAACATTGTGGCATAATCACCCAGCAAGGAGCTGCTCGATAGCGATGCACACCTTCTGGCCCTTCGCAACGCCTTGTGCATGACAAGCTGCCTTCCTTACCAGGTGAGAAGACAGGCAGGGGTGAGCGAAGAATGTAACAAACATGTGAAAGGTCAAGCATTGCACACCCACTACAACGTAAACAAGATAAATGTGGCAACCACATCAGCAGCAACCATTCTAAAACTAACACTTTTTTTGCAATCCCCAATACATATTGCATTATAAGTTCTGCGTGCATAGAAATTCGAAGCAATGATGACCTTTTCCATCAGTGACAGATCTTGCTGATGTACTGCACCCAACTCCTCCTTTTTTTTTTTTTTTTTCCAGAGATCAGTGTGCGATGAAAACATTGCGCCTTTCCCATTTCCCTCTCATCCGCATCCATCCACTGCATCAGCTGGCACTGGAGACATGTTATTCTCACAGCTCTCATTCAAATCAACGTGTGCTGATACAGCAGTGCTACATAAAGCTGCATTTGATGGAAATGCATCCGGGAGGCTTGTGCAGGGGGGGGGGGTGTAGTGTCAGTGCCATGGGGAACCTCCGAGAAGCATTTTGCTGGAAGAACTGCCTCTGCAGTGAATCCGTTACGCACAAGACACGGATGAACAGCCTTTAATTAGCTATGCCTTTATAATAATGCCTAACATTGCATGGGTATGATAATGAATAACGCTATTTTAAGATGCATTGCGCAATCAATATGACGCTATTAGCAGTAGTAATGGCTCAGACAGCATTTGTGTGTTTAAATAAGCATTTATATATATATTAAGAAACAGTGAAAGTTTGAATGGGAAAATGTATATGTGAATTGGTAACTATACTGCATCTACGGATGGTTTCCCATTCTTTTCTGTAAATAAATAATAAAACAACTTCGTCACGCTGTAAAATGATCGTATTTAAGATCATAGCGCTCACCTGCCAACAGTCTGGTTGGCGAGCTGTCGCATCCGATTGAATTGCTTCTTCATTTTTGAATATTTTTCTGCGTTAACACCTCGAGCGCAAAACAATCCGCATTTCTCTCAAAATAAAGAGACGTATTCCGGTGCGAACATCGCCGTTATTCCCATCACACGCCCTCATGGCAAACCGAAAGAGGGTGGAAATGTCCTAAGATGCGTATTTCAGTGCATTTTTGCGCTGCTGCTCGGCTGAGATGCTGCTGGGCGATTCTTGCATCTGCGAAGTGACAGCAGCGGAACGACGCGAGCGCGGTGCAGCATGGGAAATGTAGTCTTATTACACAAGATCCATGTGCGGAGTGCTTTTTTTTTTTTTTTTTTTTTTTATGGTGGACAAGTATGTTGTGGGGTGGATGTCCTTTAGCCTGTACTGCAGTGCAATTCACTGGTAGCCTAAATAATGCTTTTAGACAAGCATACACTGTAAATGCTTGGATTCAAAATGGTCTTTCATACAACTAGCTAAACGCCAGGTAAAGGCAAGTGATTTTTTTTTTTTTTTTTTATTGGATTAGCAACGTTTTTAACCATGCGTTATTTATTTGCTTCAGAGCATGATTGGCATCGCTTTTGTTGGGGTTAACCCTAAATACAGCGTTATTTCACACAGTGTATCCTAGCAACAGACAACCAATCATAACTGCCTTGGTTCTAACCTCATTAAATATTCATGATTTTTGTACAGTGGCAGCAACTAGAGGGGCGTGGTTTGCAGAACTTCGCACATTGGATGAGAAGCGCCACGTTTTAAATAAGAAAAAAACTTTTCATAATCCTCCATTATAATGCATTTTGATTGCCCCAAATCATTGTTAATGTAGGCTACATAAAGACTTCATCTTAGTCTGTATTGTATATTTTATACCCTAGTCTGTAAGACTGTACTACTTTTTAATATTAGTGCTAATAGTGACCTATTATAAATTGATATATTATATTTTACTTTAAGATTAATTTATGACTGGATAATCTGTATTTTTTTAGAGATGGATATAGATCATGGTCCTCCCATGATTCTGGAAATAATAATAATAATAATAATAGGTTCTGACAAAATGTTCTTTTGGTGTTATAAATGAGTCGATTTATAAATGTCAATAAATGTTATAAATGAGTCTATTAAAAATATTTATTAATTTAAATGAATTAATTATGTAAAATCCTTTGAAATTAATGAATGAAGACTTGTTTCATTCAGAGTTTTTGAAAGAATTTCATCATATAGTTATATTTCATCAATATACAAACTTTATCAAGCGCAACATTAGTTTCCAGTAGCGGCTCCTGACCGTAAATTTGGTAGGGCATATTCTGGGTCTTGGTCTTAGCGCTAGTTTATGATAGCTTAAACAATTTTTGCAAGCTTTATATTCTAATCGCTGAACACACACATAACACGTTTGGCAGACGTTGCGTTATTCAGCCTGAGGGTGGCGCTCTAATGACAGTCTAAACCCAGTTTTGCTCATTTCTAACAGTCTTTAAAGTTTATTTAGAATCTGTAAAGTTAAAAGAAAAAAAAAAAAAAAAAAAATCGAAAAGCCCAAAGAACTGTGAAAATAAGCGGACAGCCTGAAATCTGCCCCAATGACTCACAATTACAGCGCGCTGCAGTTCCATTTTTCACCACAGATTTACATTGGAAAATTGTGGGGCGCTGTAGAGATGAGGAGGGCTCCGAGACGGTTAAATACATTATAGTATCATAATACATGCCTGCCAAAGCCATACGTTAAATTTAATATCCTGCTCACTTTACGTCTTAAAATAGTCAAGAAAATCCAAAAAATATTAGTAGCAGACACGTTTACAATTTATTATTGTTTCACATTATACAGAGGTCCGCGATCCATGTATGTGCGTGTATATATATATATATATATATATATATATATATATATATATATGCTCTCTCTCTCTCTCTTTCTCTCTCTCTATATATACAAGAATAGGCAAAATATTCTTCTTATTTATTATTTATTCATTTGTTTGTTTACTTGCACAGAATCTGACCTTTTTCATATTAAACACACAATTTCATAAATTTATATGATATATAATATTACACATTGTCGTGATATTAATAATCTGTGAAAAATCTTGCATGTAAATGCTGTTTGTATCAGATATGGTTGGCTGCAATTTTGCAGATGAACAAGCATTATAACAGGTCGCGTGCTAGATTTGTCCAATCACTTGACCTTATAGCATAGACCTTACCAGCATAAATATGCAAATTAAAAACGTTAATGCAGTAGCTAACCCATGAGCCGCGAAAACATGTAACAGATAGCCCGGGATTTTACCAAAACATTAAAAATAATTATGAAAAGCCTTTCTCCAAAATGCCTCCCAAAATGACCAAGTTAGATGTCACTGCTGTAAAACCATATCTAAAGTAAAAAAAAACAAAACAAAAAACAAACAGAAGATAGCCTACACTTTACAAAACATGAACACTAGATATTAGTTTTGCGTTGTGTTATTTCCATTGTGAACTGAACAAATACCTACTAGATATGGTTTTGAGAATGTTATTAATTTCCACTGGGAACTGAACATGAGCGGAACTCCGTGGCTTTATGAAGATAACACTGCCATCGTGTGGCTGCATTCATGTAGTTTGACCTGCAGTGAAAGAGACTTCCACAGCCTCCGGGGTCCTGACAGACAGAAATTGCATTATTGCGCATTGTAGTGGAAATCAGACTGGATCTCAGGAACGTTTCAGCGAGATTTGTTTGATATGATTTATATTCAGGCAACAATGCCAAGTTTATACTCTCACGATTACAATAATTTTTGGATTACAAGTTTGATTAAAGATGAATTCAAAGATGCTTTAAAGAACATAAGAAGACAATTAAACTGTTCATATGAAGATGGGGAAGATGAGAAATCAAACTTGTTAGATGCAGGCCTACATTTAAGAGAATTATAACCTACAGAGGAGAATTCTGAGCCAAATTTAGTATTAAAATAGAGAGGCGTTGAAATGGTGATGACAGGCTACCATATGGTGTCATTCTGACAATGTTACAAAGGCTAAGATTGTGATTCACACATCCAACACAACAGCATTTTTTTTTTTTTTTCATTTGGCAAGTGTTTTTAATCCAGTACCACCGACAGTCATGAAGCAGCATAAGGATAAAGAAATGAAATGGTTTGAAACTTTCTTTCTGTGGTGACACGCTGCCAGTAGAAACAGGAAGTTGGTGCAGTAGGCTACACATCAATAGGCTTATCCCTTTGCTGGCTGATTGCAGGAAAGAAGATCTATATTACCTGGTGAAATCTATCCGTTAGCATTCCCATTAATAATAGTTGCTTGGTCTCTTATATCACTGCTTGCATAATCTAAGTTGTGTATGAAACGGATGTTGCGATAGTCTTTTCTTCTCTATTGTGACATAAAGTGAAACGGCTTCTTGAACAAGAAAAAATGTAGGGCGGGACTTGATTTTGTCCATGGAGAATTGGATGGTCGTGGTTTGCTATTGGTGGATCTCATGTGAGTGACAGGTTGCCCCGCCCTCACGCCAGTAAAGAGAAGAGACACTGCAAGAGGGAGGAGAAATTATTTTGATTAAAGATTATGAAGTCACATTAATATAAAAAAAAAAAAAAAAATTGCTGTGCATGGATGAATCATTTATAATAAATTCTGAAATATTCCATAAAAAAATAAGAATTGTCCATTTTAAATTTTTTAAGTGCTAAAAGCACTTTTGATTTTGCCTCACTAGCACATTACTGCTGTTGTAAAACATAAATTAATTTTAATGTCATAATAATGTGTCATACAACATTACCCACATATACATTTTAGAGTGGGGGTCCTAAAGATAACCTGCTAGTAATATTGCTGTATATTAATCATTTCACGCTGACATTCAAATCTTCCAATAACCTCCATGCCGCTTTACCAAATATTTATTCATGTGCCTAAGAAGATCCATGCTGGAACTGGGATATAATATCAAGTTTAAATGCTCAGTTTATTATTATTATTAAACTTTTAATATTAATCCTGAGATAGAATCTGTTGTTCCAAGTCAACAGGGGTAGACTATATATTTTAATATTTAAAACCATATGAAAAGTAGTTAAAGCACCTGAATTATACATACAACTTGTATATATATTTTTTTTTTATATTCTATATAATCTATATATATATATATATATATATATATATATATATATATATATATATATATATATACACTTTTTTCCTCCTTCATATATATTTTTATATTTTTTATATATATATATATATTTTTTTTTTTTTTTCTAAAATCTGGTTCATGAACATTTGTTATGTTATTTGTCAACTACAAATAGAACGATTAAAGCTTTTCAAAGAAAATTGACTCAAACTACAAATCTAACTCACCCCTGCATCACCGCTCCCCTTCAAACGGGCGGTTGTGCAGTCCATTAGTAGTTAATGGGGCAACAGGTGGGCAGTGCACTGAGGCCTAAGGGTTCAGAGGCCTCATTGAGTAAGTGATACTGAAAAATAGCCACTCGCTGCTCCTACCACAGGGGCCCCATTAATCTGGATGGCTGGAAATTGAGAGGACATCCTATGAGCCTTGATCTCGACCCTCTGACCCCAACACTGTCATTCGTTTTTATTAGTCTGGAGTCACATGTTAATCACATCTAAGCTTTGACGGATCTTTTAGTGCTGCCAAACCTGTGCAGGAACCATGAACGGGCAAACAAGCAGTTTTAGATGCTCTCCTGACTACCTTAAATCAATATGAAAGGGGGTCCCAAGCATGTACATTCCCCAAAAAAGACCCCTGCCTCTGAATATCCTTCCGAAACCCACTTCATCATGCTTTTGTCATACTGAGAAGAGACAGGAATGTAAGAGGGGAAGAGGTCAAAGTGGAAAAGAGATACTGCAGATATAACGGAAAACATGAAGCTCATGAAAGTAAAGCAATTATAATTTCATTTGCGCATAGATAGCCTGTTTATCCTAAGCTATTGTTGTGTCTTCAATCGACTTTGCTCTCTGGTAACTAGTGATTGTCTGAAGGCAGAACTGTTACTGAGCTAATAAAGCTGTTTCCCCAAAGTTCACAACCTTTGGTACCCCTGACCTTGCTGTTGATATGCTGCTCTCCATTCAAACACACATGTGGGATATTCCTGCTTTATATTGCCGACTTCCGACCACAAAGATGTTAAGAAGATGATGTATAAAGAAGAAACCTGGCAGCACTATACCATTAGCTTTGCAGGAGGGAGATTTTAAGTCTCGCAACCAAGCTGTTATGCTAGCATTTCTTCTTCAGGTGATTAATGCAGAAGGTGTTTTTACACACCTGTCATTACAAACATTTGCTAAAATAGGAAAATTTATTATAGTTTAAATGTATTAAATTCAATTAGATATACATAGTTATTTTTTGACCCACATAAGTAGGACTTAAAGGTACATTATGTAATTTTGTTTGATCCAAATTGATCAAATACAAATAATCTTTACTTTTCATCATCAATCCTTCTTCCTAAGTATGTTTTTGTCTTACCCTATTCACTATGGTAAGCTTATTATAAGTGTTTATATTTTAGACCTGATTTTCCCCTGTGTGTCTCTTGTCACATCCGTAAATAGAGAAAAGTTGCTCCGGCTACTTTGACGCGTGTATGGTGTGGAAGTGCATAGGTTAGTTGTCACAACAAGCAAGAAAGATTGATATGGAGCAGCTAAATCTTGAACCTCCGGGGAATCACAAATAAAAGTAAACAGGACAGAGCTCTTAATAAAACAAAGAATCAACATTGGCTCTGCTTTCCGGAGATGGTGAGAACTGAGGGATTTGAAATGTTGTAAAAGCGACATGATTCAAGTGTGATTTACTATGTTAATCAACCCATTAAAACAAGTGTACTTTTTTTAAAGCATGACAAAATATTATTAAAACATAATGATTTAAAATGTAGGCCTACTTTAAAATAAAACTTTTCATTTGACATTTTACAGTGTACTTTTTAAAAGTGTATTAAAAGTGTTAAGAAAAACAATATGACATAATATGAAAATGTACTTGGCCTTATAATTAATATTATATTATCTGCAAATGTGATCTGTGCTGGCAAAATGAGTCGCAATGAGCAAATTTTCAAACGTTATTGTTATTCTTACATCCTCTATTAAAAAAACCTTCAAAATAATGGTTTGTTGGAATCCGACAAAAAAAACATACACCTGTTTGAAGTCAAGAGTCAGCAAAGTCAATTTTGAGAAAAAAATCATATAGCAACCATACCTCTAAAATCCCTGGTAATACCACCAAATTTGGCACAAACCAGGTAAAAACTCTATAGGGACAAATATATGTATTTAACTTTTTCTCCATGATTCCACAATTGTTTGATTATTAATTAAACAGACAGCTATATAGTAGACCTAGGCCTACTGTACCACATGTATACATAATGTTAAAGGGGGGGTATAATGCTATTTCATGTATTCTGACTTATTTACACTGTTAAAGAGTTGGATTCTCATGTTAAACATGGCCAAAGTTTCAAAACACGAGTTGGACGAATGTGCCAAAAAGTCTCTTCCAAGTCCTCACAGGATTCATCTTTTTTTTCCGAGTATGGGCATGAGTGACGTAAACGGGTGCGGAATTCCTTGTACGGACACTTCTTCCATAAGGGCGCGCACGCACACGTGGACCTGAGCGAGAGCGCAAAAGCACTCCCGTCAACGCGCGTTCGGGTTTACGGCAGTCACCAGCAGTGCTGCACAGGTCACAGGACTTCACGAAATCAACAATGTCACCAAAGAAGTGTGTGTGTGGTTGTGAGGGAAAGATAACCTTGCTTCCCAAAGAAGCTGAGAGTTTTGTGCTCACGCAATACATTGTTGCGCTCTCGATATTTGTTATTAAAATAACCAAATGTGTAATTAAAATGTGTTTTTCCATGGCTGCTCGAGCTCTTAGGATCGGCGCTTATTGTTTCATAAACAAGGTCCAGTTCTACGCTGGATTTACAGATCATTTGAAACAAAGATTGAGCGGTCCAGCGATAATGATCCCGGTCATGAGTCGGAACCGCAGGTGGTGAGTAAAACTGCTTCAAATGTCTGTTTTGTTGACAATAGGCGCCTACGTGCATATAATGTAAGCAACACGAACATAGTGAATTCATAAATTCATTATTTATCATTCATACGCCATATTCATTATAGTGATTCAAAAGTTATCCATGGATAATGCGATGGTGTATTGTGTGTTTAAAGACAGTTGTTTAGCTTGTAGACAAGACAGCTACACAAAAGCTGCGCATGCTTGTGACTATCTCGCTCACAGGACACGCCTCCAAGCGCTCGGCTGTTTTATAAATAAGAATAACATGAGATTGGCAGAAACTGTGTGTGATTCGATTTTGTCAGTCAGCGTGAGCGAGATCATTTTGTTTACATCAGCATGAGTTTGAAAATCACATTTCATTCTTTCAGACTCATGCCATTAAGAAATTCGCTATGAATATTCGCAAAGTTGGAATGCTTCTGTAGCTCGAAAGTAGCCCGTGCTACTTCATATTGTAAAACATGTTTACAATATGAAGTACACTACAAATGCACTTCTTTTTCACAAGGGGAAAATAACCTACTTTAATCCCCGTGCTTACATCATGAATCACCTCTTCACTGTATGATGTAGCTTTTTGTGATGCAAATTTTGTTATCTGATCCTCTTTTTCGTTCTTTTAGCGCTGATTAAGAACAAAGCTAACTGAGGCTAACTGGCACAGTTGTTGTTAAAGATATCAAGTCCAGGTTGTGACCTGTAGCAGGACCCTCCCACTGTCTGCAGGGGAAGTTCATACAGAACATGTGTGATCAGCCAAGGCCACAAGAGTGTCATTTTACCATCTATTGAGAAGGAGTTGTGTTTGAAGCTGTGTCTCTTACCGCCAATAAAGAACTTCATTAACAGTGTGTGTTGCTTCATAGACTGACTTCTAAAGCATCTAATGTTAGAGGCCAAGAGCACTGTTATTACCAACCTGTCTGTGTATGAACATGCCTTTAAACAAGAGTACTGGGATTAAGATGCACTTCCAGACTGGGGCAGTACAGAGACCAGACTGTGAGTTCGATCTTTAAAGGGTCCTGCAGTCATGACTATCCTTCACGACTTGGCTAATGAAAACACTGTAAAATTAGAAGCAGTAAGAATTTGCAAGTCTAAACTGGAAAGGTTGTTTCTAGGTGGATAGGGTGACAGAAAATGATGGCTATCTCCACAACTTTGAGACACTAAATGCAGGGCAGGGCGATAGACCTGATAAGCCAGTGAGAAGAGTGACCTCCTCATTACTCTTGGCGTCACTCCAGACATATATTTATCGCCTTTTTTCTGCTTGCAATGAGCACACGATATATGTGGGGACAAAAATACAAAATTAAGTGACAAAAACACGTAATTTGACACCTTATTTCGATGATCCACTTTAGACATTCTAATAACTTTGCAACTAAATGTCAACTAACTATTTTTCACCAATTTCTTTATGAAAAATTGAGAACATTCATAAGTCTGTCAGTTCATCCCCTTGGTCTGCACTTCCTGAGACTTATCCTTAGCTTTCTTGAAACTACATTCTCTAGCTTTAAAACAGTCACTGTTGATTGCATTTTAAAATTAACGATGACAATGAATACAGCCACATGTACTCTTGACCTTATCCCAACATTTGGGGTGTCTGTCATCATTTAGTCCCATAATTTTTAATATTATGAACACCTCCCTTATTACTGGTATTGTTCCAAAAGCCCTTAAGTTTGCAGCTATTACACCAGTCCTTAAAAAGCCTGGATGTGATAAGCCTGACCTTTCAAATTACAGGCCTATCTCAAATCTTCTCTTTCTCGCTAAGGTTTTGGAACGTGTCATTGTGGCTTGTCATTCAACAAACTTTTCGAACCTTTTCAATCTGGGTTTAGAAAGGGACAAAGTACAGAGACTGTTTTGGTTTGAGTTATGAATAACCTGCTTGTCTCAGCTGACTCTGGAGCCTTTACCATCTTGGTGTTATTAGATCTGAGTGCAGAATTTGACAGTGTACCACTCCATTCTGCTCAATAGGCTTGAGTGTTGGCTTGGTATCTCTGGTAATGTGCTTAAATGGTGTAAATCCTACCTTATTGATTATTCCCAGTTTGTTTCCTTGGGGAAACAACAAATCTGACACGGGACAGGTCTGTCATGGTGTTCCTCAGGGATCTGTCTTGGGTCCTATACTGTTTAGTATTTATATGCTTCCTCTGAGGCAAATCATTAAGAAATACAGCTTAGGGTATCACTTTCATGCTGATAATACCCAAATTTACATCAGCTCCAAATCTGAATTACTGTCATCTCTACAAATGATTTTTATTACCAAAGTTCGAGAGGAGCCTGATTAGATAATCTACCCAATCAGTGCGAGTGGAGGCATATATATAGAGCCGATTTACCTCTGTTCCACAACATTTTTTTCAGCATCCCTCCTCCACCCCAACTCTTCACTTTCAATTATTCCTATCCCAACCAGGGATGGGAGGGAAGTGCTCTGGGTTTGGGCCAAATTCCGGACTCTGAACCCTCTCCTCGGACAGCACGGCAAATACGATTACGATATGTAAGTATGAACTTATATACTATGTAAGTATATATTTGTTCTAAGACACAGGATCTTTTTATTGGCACACCAGTGGCTATTCATAAAGGTTAATGAATAATGGATGATAGTGTTGTATTGCCATTTACTCAAGCTCATAACCTTGGTGTGATTTTTGACGCTCGTTTGACATTAGACTCACATATTAAGAGGATCACAAAATCTGTATTCCATCATCGCAGAAACATTGCTAGAATTAGGCCTCTCCTCATTGTCTGAAAAACTGAAAGGCTTATTCACACATTTGTTGTTTCCAGGACTGATTATTGTTATGCATTTTTGTTGGTCTACCAGCTAAATCTATCAAACGGCTGCATCAGAATTCACCAGCACTATACTCCATCACATCAACACATCACATGCATGCTTTATAATCTGCATCGGCATCCTTTTCAGTCGCGAACTGATTTTAAAACTCTCACTTTAACACTTTTGCCCCTTCTGTGACTTATTTACCCCATACACACCCCTTATTCTCTTCATTCTGCTGATTCTTTTACAGTTTCAAGAAGTTGCTAAAAACCCATCTTTTTACAATTGCTTACATAGATTAATATGATTATTATTTTATTGTATTGAATAGTTTTATTGCAATGATTAGAATTTTTTGATTTACTGTTTCTTTGCACTGTATAATTTCTGTAATTCTGTATTTTATTTGCTACTGTCTGTAGAGCTTTGGGTACTTGAAAAGCGCATTATAAATAAAACGTATTACTATTATTATTCCCCTCCCTCTTGCTGTGACATCTCTTCTCTGATGATTTGTTTACTGGTGTGAGGGTGGGGCAACCTGTCACTCACGTGAGATTGACCAATCGCAAATCACAACCCAATCCAACCATCCAATCAATTGGACAAAAATGGGTGGACAAAATCAAGTCCCACCTTACATTTTTTCTTGTTCAAGAAGCCGTTTCACTCAGATATACATTACAATAGGGTAAAAAAGATTCCCTAAACCTTCATTTCATGCTGACTTTGAATGACAGAAAGGAAATCATAGAGGTTAAACTTTATCTTTAAAGGTCAGATCTGGAAGAATCTCCTATAAGTTTACAGTTCACAGCACAAAATATTATACCACAAAACTATTTCATGCCTGCAGTCAAATGAATCCCCAAACTTGAATTCTCAGACAAACAGTGATATTATCATTATGTCTGAATTTATCTATTTCGGATGTTTGACACTGTTGTCATTCAGACCTTCTTAAACAATCTTAAACAGTCTGGGACCGCCAAAGTCAGTCTGCAGGTGACAGGTACTATCCTCAGGCAAGGCCCACCCATGCAGCTTAACATCTTAAATTAGCAGTATCTAGCGCACACCTCAACACAGAGGAATGACCAAAGGTGTGCAGCAGTGTTTGTGCGGTGTAAGTGTAAAACACTGACATAGGGCAGCTGTTCAGGAAAAAACGTTATCATCGTACCAAAGTAAAGTCCTCTGTTTGACTTTTTAATGACGACATTAACTGAGGCTATTCATTAAACTACATTAGACAGTTTGAGAGCAGATTGCCCACAGCACCAGTGATGGGTGCCAGACATCTGCTCTGCTTTTGGTTTGACAGATTAAAGAGGTGTTCAGATCATGCCTGATTAGATGAATGAAAGATGGATGAAGTGATTCAGTAGTTTTTCCAGTGTATGTGGATCTTATTAAAGGTAGTTCACCCAAAAATGATTGTTTGCTTACCCTCACTGAAACCCATTACTTTTTTTTTTTTCTTGCATGGAAGACAAAACATGATATTTTTTAAGCATATCTGGGCCATACTTTTCATGACAGTGAAAAAGGATAGGTGCTAATTTTGAACAGGTTTACACTGCTCTTTTTCATACACTGAAAGCATTACTGATGCTTTCAGTGTATGACCTTTTTGGTTGCTGTCAAGCTCCAAAAAAGACATAAAAGTCAGTCAAAAGTATTCAAAACAACTTTTGTGCTTTTCTGTTGCCTTCTGTAATCTTATGACTTTGTGTGAGGATCAGATTGAAATTTAATGCCGTGTTTAAAACAATTTAATACACTTTTTTAGCCCGCTTTTGGCACAATCAATTTGATGTAGGGTGTCGTGGTGATTCATAAATGCAAGAATCTATCATTTTATCTCACATAGTGTGTCATAGTGGATGACAACAGTCACAGTGTCCCATCAGAAAGACTAGCATGTTTAATTTTTTTTTCGGTCCTCTATTCTGTCACATCTGTGACGTTGACCAACCAGAGCACAGAAGCTCGTCCATGCTTTCAGACATGGCAAAACAGAAAAGGGAAATTGGTATTGGTTTCTAGGTAGAATTATGGAATGGAGGGTTTTCTTTCTTTTTTTGGGCTTTTCTGATGACAAAACAGCCAGTACAAAACAAAGACTACAGGTATAGAAAGAAGGTTCACTCCTATTACTTATGCATGAGAGAAACAGCAACACGCAATATGGCGGAAAAGTATTTCTAAGTAAAAGAGCTAATCGCTGATTGGTAAAGTCATTACAGCTGCCGTTAGAAACTCTGGTTCCTATAGAAACCTGAGACTAAGGACTGCACATGCGCATTGGCTTGTCTAGCCTGAAAAATAAGCTTTTTCAATGCTATTTGAGCATAAGAAACAACATTTATGGGACAGTTCATGTCAGATTTGGTTGCTGATTTGAAATATGTTATATAATTGTGAATTTGGCAAGCAGTTTTTGAGATGTCAGGATTCCCCCATTCAAATAGATAGGACTTGGTCTTGGATTCCTGAAATAACTGCCAGGAGACGTTGCAAATATAATTTACGCCCTTGTTTCTGGAAGTCCGTCGCTAGTTCCGACATCACGCATGTCGTTAAAGACAGCAAGCGATGATTGGTTGGAAGCAACATATTTCTTGTCCACGACATGACAAGAATTTAGGAGTCAAAATCGCATTATGTGACACGGTGACTATTGTAACAAAAAAATATTGTGTAGTCCCAGCATAAGTCGTTATTCATGAAAATCTTCCCATCTTTTGGTTAACAGATTGTACACATTCAAACATATGAGGCAGCATTTTGTAGCAGGAGCAGAGAAGTCAATTTTTGCTGCTCATGCTGAACTAAAGTGCATTATTCATGATCAAGACCACTCATTTTTCAGCTTTACATTAATACTAGCACCAGTAGTGGGAAAGTTTCAGAATTGACAAATCTGCATCTGATCGCTTAGTTGGATTTAAGCAAATATGTCAACACACGGAAACCAGTTAAACTAACAATGGCTACCTACTTTATGGCTAACAACTTTATAAACAAAAGCTTAAGGAGGACTAAAACCACAGTTTTGTGTACAGTTTTATATTTCATATAAAGAATGAGTAATGTCCAGACCATGTGTGGCAGTGCATTGTATCCAAGCAAAATTTGCATTTTAGAGACCTCTGTTTGTTTCTCGGTTAAAAGGTCATTGGTGACTCCAGGTGATGTTTGGACCGAATCCTTGAGCTTTACAGTATTCCAGAAGTATTACTTCCTACAGCTCTGCTGTACCTGCTTGAAGCATCTTTTTAAAAACCTCAAGATGAAAGCTCTCCTGCTGGAAGGCTTTTGAATGCTATAGTAATAACCTGGCCTTATTCTTCCTGAAATTTGTCATGAAGAATGTGGGTTGCAGCTTTAATTGTGTTGCTTTAATGGATGACCTTGTTTCCCTCAGCCTCTGGTTGAACTCCATTTAGATAAGTCTGCAGTCTGTAATTTAAGGAAGCCTCTTATCATTTCTCTCTCTCTTTCCGGCCTGAGGGGACATACGGTTCACTGACGGTCACAAACTTTGGGGTATGATATGTCAGCAGGGGTAAATGCTAAAGAGAACACTGCAAACTGAGTCTAATATCATGTTAGCAATTGAAATCGATGGCAGATGTCTTTAAACAGATGTCTTTTTTTGGTGGTCTTGGAAGAGGAGAGATTTTATGCATTTGTATGTGTTCCCCAGCCCCCCTTTCACCATGTTTTGACTCTGGACGGCTGAGTGCTTAAGGTGAGGGACCTCACAGGTTTGTCATCTCAGTCCTGATCAAAGACAACAATAGTCTTGGCCTCTGGTGAAGTTATTAAAGGTGGTCTTCAGTTTGAAGAAAACCTCCACCACAGAAACTCAAAGATATGGAATGTTGTTTCCACCACAGAATAAAAAATAAGAAAAGTAATTGCGACATTTTATCTCAAAATTCAGACTTTGTTTCTCGCAATTGCCAGTTAATATCGCATAATTTCGGACTTTATACAACTTGCAATTGTACGGAGCTTACATGACATGCGGACAAAAAAAAATTGTATATCATGGCCACAAATTCACAATTAATTCCCACGACTTACTAATATGTCAGCTCATTTTACTCATTCGTTATCTTGTTTTAAGTAAATCATGTGCATGATATAATAATTAATTCCCTCGGTTTAGTAAATCATGGCCACGTTGTAATAATTCCTTCCCTTGTTTTAGTTAAATCAATATGAGGGAACAAATTATTTCAACGTGGCCATGATTTACAATTTTTTTTTTACGTCCTTAACATAGTGTTGAGATCTCTAATGTCATCTGCTCGAGACTTGTCTATACTTATTCTATTCAATTTGAGTGCAGCATTTGATACTATCTCACACAGCATTCTGTTAGAAAGAAGCAGTTTAGATTAAAGCAACAACATGGAACATTTGCTCACGGTAATTGTCAATTGTCTGTTACCAGTGTCGTAAATACTGTCGCCGTATAAGCTTCCCCATGGGCAGCGCAATACACATGAATTTGTTGACTAAGCTGAATGCAGAAACCGCTTTTGGAAACCATGTCCACTGACCAGGTAAAGTAGCCCATGTTACACTATGTTCTACAAATATCATTACATAGTTTTATTTATTGCTACTCCAGAATTAAAAAATACAATGACAAAAAAGAACGGTAGAATGTTAGCTTAGTTTTTGTGCTCGCATAGTTCGTGTGTAAGTCTGTCTGATATTGATTTGTGTTCAGGCTCATGTCCGATCACTCTCTCTTTCTTTTCTTCGACAAAACCCTCTTTGGTTTCTTTGCTGGCTCTGCCATGGCATTGTTTTGAGACTTGCATATTAGATCGTTTCGTCTTATAGTTAGCTGTTGGCTAACTCCACCCAGGCTACGAATAAAATATAAAAAGTATGCTGTAAAGCAGGTCGCACTCTTCCGCTGGCAGGGGATGGGCGGGGCTGTGTGTACTGACTTGAACACAAAACTTGCAGAGTGTGGTTGTAGCCACTATAGGAGGCTGCTCAGGTAGTAGCGGCAGTGTAATTCGTCCAGTTAAGAGTTCTTCCACCACTGAAATAATTTTAGAGACATTATTTTAAGGTCGAAAAACTACATAGTGTTACTTTAAAGCCTTTGTACATCAATACTGGTGTTCCGCAGGGCTCTGTTTTGGGTCCTCTCTTATTTATTATTTATCTTTTACCCCTTGGTTATATTTTTAGGAAATTAGGTATTCAATTCCATTGCTATGCCAATGACACCCAACTTTACCTGTCCTCCAAACCTACCTCTACTTTTCCTCCATCTGTCTTCTCAATTTGTTTATCAAAGATTAAAGAGTGGTTTACATTAAATCAGCAGTAAAAAAGTAATTCTTCTTGTCGGCTCAAAAAACAATCTGGCCAAATCTACAGTATATTTTAGTCCACATGTAATGTGCAGGGCTTACAATTATGAGAAATAAAGTCGGAATTGTGAGTTATAAACTCACAATTGTGAGAAATAAAGTCAGAATTGCTAGATAAAAAGTTGCAGTTACCTTCAATAGAAAGACAATCGTATATATTTGTAACCCCTCCAGTTGTACTTGCACTTGAGTGGAATTCGAACCGCCGTTTCTGGCATGGGAGGTGGGTGCGCTAACCGGGCACAACCTCTAGCGTTAGCCTCTAGTGAATCCATTTCAATTTGCCGAACAAGCATAATGTAATTTACCTGACCTGCAGTGTAGAATCCTGGAAGAGTTTGAATAATTAATGCAATCAGCTATAATAATCAGAATTGGAATTGCACTGTCATTCTGGTGCCAGACTTCAATGCTGATTATTTTGAAACAATATTATTCCACTCTAATGATTGCTGCTGGTGAGTCATGGCTGAGGGGGAACTCACCGTTTACAATGTTCTTTTCCTCTGATGCCACTTAAAATTTTGCATTTGAACATGCACTAGTTCACTATTGGTATGACAATGTAGCTTGCATAATGAGGGCTGTTTAAGGTCGGCCTCAGCCTTCCCCCGACCCTTTCACCTGCCCCCTCAATATCTTTCACTCATTTCCTGGCACGCAATGTCTTTTGCAGACAGGCTGTTCAATGTCAAAATTATGCTGTACATCCTGATCAGCTTCCTGGGGCAGTTTGGCACAACTTTTGCAGAGCTATTTCTCAACAACATTTCCACAACCAGTCAAACTCATCCCAGGATTCATCATAGTCTTTGCAAACAGATAAGTGTTGTAAAACAACCAATGAAAACTAGAAAAGTAAAGTCTGCCAAGACAAACTTTTATGTTGGCTTGGCAAAGCATTGTCTGAAAGTTTGGAAAACACCTCAAAGTTTGACGTTTATTCAGGGATTTGTTTGAATACTGTTAAATCTGTACACTGTACACAAGGGTTGGATAAGATCACTGATCAGTTTCTGTGTTTTGTGAACTATTTCAATGGCAATTTCGGTATAAAGGAATTTGTCATTAACCCTCATTAGTGAAGCTAAGCAAATGGCATTTGTTTTCAAGGGAGCATTAAAGAAATAATGTTTTTAATATAATCTCCACAGTTGGATACCATGTTAATTGTTCCCTTATTTGGGAAAATATGATGTTAAACAAATAATGTCTGGATTGCTTGATATGTTCTTTAAATATACATGCCTTGGTAAAATTATGTTTACTTACAACCCTAAAGTGCATGAAAATATCAATTTTGAGACGCCTTTAGATTCTGTATTTAGCCTGTGTCCCTAAATCAACCCTGTCATATTGAGTGGATGTATAACATCTGGACTTCTTCACAGTGGTTTTTGGGACTGATGGTGGTCCACTGCGAACCCAAGGTTTAATGAAAAAAGAACATATTCCTTCTAACTTCTGCTACAGATTATCAAATTATTTTGAATTTGTCTGTTTGTCCGTCCATCTGTCTTTCTGTCTGTCTATCTGTATCTTTCTGTCTGTCTGTCTATCTGTCCTTGGGGTTACGATTTGATTAAAATCGATTCTCAAATTTTTTGAATCAATATATAGATTTGATTTTATACTTTGAATTTTATTATAATTATATTTTAACTCAAATTAAAATATAACTGGGAAAAAATGGAAATGAAATGATCTCATGTTTTACTTAATTTATAATATCTAAATAGTTTATATTGGACTATTTTATTCATAATAAATTACATTTCTTGCCTTTTAATTTTGTAGGTTCTGGATAAGACTAAGAATATTGTTTATTTGTTATATAGCATTTTTTTAGGGGCTTGTTTTGCTTTTATTGTGATATCAACCCTTCACCTCAGCTTTAATGGAGCGGGAGCTAACAGATACTGTTAGTCCTGACTGGTTAGGAGTTATTTAATAAAGTAGTTTCAATTATATACACTTAACCGCATTATTATTTTACACTAGCCCAGTGGAGACTGAGAGGCCGTCCACACAGAGACGCGTTTAGGTGTATACGTAAAAATTTTGTATCGTATCGGTGTTTCGTCCAGACGGATCCGGCATTTTGGGAGCCTGAAACCAGTATTTTTTTTAAAAACTGGGTTCCAGAGTGGATAAATCTGAAAATGACACCTTTGCATTTTCGTGTGTACAGCCAATCTGTATATTTTATGAAACAATGATTTCACCACCCCACGTCTCGACCCTAGTCAGACACTGCTACATCACGTAACAGCAGCAACAACAATAGCGAACTACATGTTTGTGTTCGTGCTGCAGAAGCTACTGAGCCTATTAGCTTTACTAAAGTTTGTATACAGCGCACAAGGTAATTGCATGTGCTCCAAGTCTTTTTCTCTGTTTTTAGTGTATCTCTGTGGCAGAATAACAGTGCCACATATTGATCTGGCATGTATACTATATTGTTTTGAGTCGGTTTCAGTGATTTTGTGTGTACACAGGTATTTCTCGAGACGGGTAACAAAAGAACGGATAGGGAAAGCTCTGGCTTCCTGAGGATGTGGCCTGAGTCACCACTGCTGCACAGCCTTTCATATTCGCCTCTCACAGCATGAGCACAAGCATGTCTTTTACATCTTTAAAATGTGATCGGTTTTATGAGCGTCAAGTTAAGGGATGTATCAATTCAAAGGAAGTTCTGATTAGTGGCCGATCATTATAAATATAATACACTGTTGCATTTCCCTCTAAACTGTTCAGGTGCTGCATTGCTCTCACAGTTGCCGACTTCTTTGTTCCGGCATCACATTATTAACCAACCTTTAGAAAATCGAATTTTGACATTTGTGAATCGATTTGAATCTGTGGAAGATAGAATCAGGAAGATAGGCATCGTTGTTCTGCGCCATAGAGCTCATGAAGATGGGAATCATCAGGAGTCGTCATAGAGTCTCTGAGAAAGAGGACCCAGGGCAGAAGTCAGAGGTTAGAGACACTGAACACACAATCCTGCTGAAGAGTCTCTAAGCTCAAATGATTAAGTGGCCTTTTGCTTTATAACATTTGCCAGCGGCAACATAAGGACAGAATAGCTGGATGAAGCCGTCTCTAAAGGATAATGCCCTGAAATCCAAGCGGACTTGGACCTCAGAGGAGGAGATAAGACAGAAGTTCAAGAGGCCGGTGGGAATTTATAGACATTTAAAACAGTCTTAGCCTGAGCAAATTACTCTGAAGCATGACTTAAGGACCCTGAGCAGTGCGTTGATCTGCTTTTCTGTTAATAGTTAATGAGCCTGTCATTAGCGTCACTAGGAATCTGCTCTTCCTGTTGTGCTGTTTGTGCTCCTGCTGAAGATGGCAGATAAGGAGGGCACCGGCTGCTTTGTTGTCCTCTGTTAGTCACTCATAATGCCGAAAGAATTTACTGATGTCAATTAAACATATAAAACGCCTCAGATGTTGTCAGAGGAGCATTATGTTGAAAAGACTTGCATTTGAGATAGTAAAGGAATATGATTAAGGCAGGACATGACAAAGCTATAAATTGAACATCAAAGTGCATACTGTCATTTACCAACACCAGGATATCAAGGAATTTTAAATGTATGTTTTCCAGGATTAGTAAAGACATGGAAATGAATAAACAGTCATGGAAATTTGTGTAGAGGATATACATTTTTGTAGTTATGCTCTGCTCTAAAATGTTCAAGCACATAAATGGCTCATGTGCAGTAAAACTTGGTCACGAGCCAAAGTGATGTCTGATTTGTGAGTAATTGAGTCAGTTCATTCCCTAATGAATTATTTAGAATGATTTGTGACGTTATTCAACAGATTCAATGACTCCAAATTAAATTCAAGAATGTTTTCTGTTGAACTAGCGTACAAATCCTTCTTAGGGGCTGTTTACACGACACCTTTGGAACTAAAAATGGAAAACTTTTTATATGTTTTGGCCATTCATTTACACGATAATGGTGTTTTGGGGGCCTGAAAATGCAAACTTTTGAAAACAGGTTTCAAAGTGCAAGTTTTTGAAAACGATACCGTTATCTCCGTGTAAACTACAAAAAAAAACATCGCCAACTACTGGCCCGGCAGCATAATATAGCTTTTTTAGTAGTTTTTTGTGTAAACGAGGATTGTTTTGACAACGTTGTCGTCTGTACGTGAAAAACACAAAGGTAAAACATTTTTAGTTTTTGTACATAGATGTCATGTAAACGTACCGTTAAGGCCACCAACCCGACTAGCGGCAACTAGGCAACTTGAACACACCGAAAGAACTTCAGCCGACTGTCAACTAGCACACGCGTTCTGCGCCTGCGTATAAAAGAGATTTAAGCAGATATATTTGTGTATATTCGTCATTCAAAATGAGAAAGCGAAACTAAGACTGCATGTATACAAACCATAAACAAAGCAACGCTTTCTTACCGTTTTGAATATCAATCATGCTGATTACGTTCTTTTTTCCACTCCGCTCATGTTATTATGAAAATATTCGTGCAGGTAAGTGCTCAGGTAAGATGATGTAAAATTAGAACAACCTTCTGTCTGTGCCTTATTTGCTTGCTTTCATAACTTTTGCTTATATTCTTGTGAACTGACTCGTTTGCTATACTAAACAGCCAATCAGAGTTCTCTCTTTCTCCGACGGCCCGACGCTGATTCAACATATCGAATCGGCCGAAAAAAAGCAGATAAGGGCCAACTTCAGGAACACACTAAGAAAACTTAGTTAGCTGACGCAAAAACAAAAAACAAAAAAAAACAAAAAACTGCCCGACGGCTGATTGTCGACTTGGTGTGTTCCAGGCTTTAAATGATTTATTAGCTAATCAAATCTTGAATTTTAATGATTATTTCATGATTATTTCATCACAAATGACTGGAAAGAGAGTGGGAAAGAGAGTGGAAAAGACATGGAAATTCATTGGTTCATTGGAAATTCATTGGCTTAAATGCATTATTAGACAATGTTATGGACAGAGTGTAATGGTGTAGAAATGGTTTTAGTATGTGATTTAATGGCCAATCAGAGGAGCACATGTTAACATGGTACAGTCTCAGATATTCCATTGAGGGAGATGTACAAGACCTTGAGTCCTTTGATGTGTCAACAAAACAGCTCCTAAATCTCTCTGAAAACACACAGGCGACTGGTGTGTGTGTCTATGCATCATGAAGCATAACGGACTGAACTGATCTGCCCATATGGTCTTCCGGATGCTGGAGCAGTCTATGGTCTAGATCTCTGCACTCCCACCCCTTAGGTGTCTTTTGTTCCCACCACGGTGTCCCCTCCCTTCTAGTCACTGAGTTACTTTGAAGTGCCAATCAAATCAAAAGGAGGCGCTCACAAAGAAAAAACCGCCCACATAGAATATGTTACTTTTTTCTTTTGTCTCTCTCTTTCTCTCTGTCTTTGGATGCATTTTCCCACTACTTTGTCAAACTCTTCAACACATTATGAAATTATTAGCACATAATAAATTACTATATGCTATATAGCAGACCTGTTCTGATAGGGTCATGGACAGCAGGGGGAAAATATGCTGAATGTGAAAATAAAATGCAACTAACGTAGTCAAGTTTTGATAGCAAAATAAATAGGCTTATCGAGATTTTAAAATGGAAGAGAAAACAGTTCCCATATCTTTTATTGCCTTGTGTCCAATCAAAGACTCTGAATTATGGCACTTCACTGTAAAATGGCAAACTGCAACTGCTACGTTAAAGTGCTATTTCTACCTGATTTCATACCCTTAAATTTTGTTTTGTTGGTGTAACATAATTTATTTAGGTTAATTGAGTAATGTTAAATATCATTTATCATTTGAATAAAATCAATTTAATCAGATGTATTTTCACGTTACCTAAAAATGACAAAGATTCCATCATCCTTTAAAAACTATTAACAAAACTATGCGGGTAAGAGAACTTCATGAAATATGGATTTACATGGATGATAAACATGGTTTGTGTCAACCCCGATGTGTTTTGTCCAATAAATGATTGGCTGTTGGGAGCATAATACCAACACCTTTTTTTTTTTGCTTAATGAACAAGTAAATGAACATACAGTGTGAATCTAGCTTTGAAAGTACAAACTGATATGCTTAAGACAGAAGTGTTTGTTTTGTCACAATTCATTTGCGAGAAGGTTGACCTGACAGGAAGCAAATGTGTGTCACAGACACCAGTGCATGTAGGAAGTCTATAGATACAGTCATCTCTCTCACACACACACCGTGTGGTAGATGAGATAAAGGGATTAGTGCACAGGTTGTGTGGTTCTGCTCAAACTCTGATTGACATGGCAGCTCTGGCGTAATCCTGATAATCTTGTAGAATGCTACAGGTGCTAGAAGTCCAGAGCCCCTGACCTGAGGCCAAACACACACACACGGGGTGCATTCTCAAGTTCAAATGTGTCTCTGCTCAACAATTCGTTAACTTTACTTCCCCACCCTGTCTAGAATATCTTCATCTAACATTCGCTATATTTCTTTTCATGCTAAGTATTTGGTGCCACTGTGACATGTTTATAGCCAAGAGCAAGAGACGAGCAGCGGGAGATGTACAAACATCTGCTGGAATCGTGCCTAAGCAATTCTGCATCGGGAATCTTGTAATTTCTCTCACAACACTTAAACAAGCAAACAGAACTGTTGTTCATTTTTATTGCACAGCTCATTGCATGAAGGATTGGTTTGTGTTTCTTTAAGTCATTCATCATCAAGAAGAGACTTTTCAGAGGCACATTTGCCAATGTAATTGTCAAAGCAATTATGACAAAAATTGCATGTTCATATTCATATCCTTGTGACATTTTGTTAAGGACATCAGAGAAACAGTCTGTGCTCACACTTCTTATTGTTCTTTCCTGAACTTTCACTTTAATATTTTGGTCAGATTAAATTCCTTTGTATAATATATACACTGTAAAGATGAAAAAAAAAAAAGGTAAACAAACAAAAACATACGTTCTGTTAAGGTCCTGTTTGCACCTGATCTGACCGTAGAATAAAATCTTATTTTATCCTAATGTAGTCAGGATAATTCAGTTGTATTAAAGAATATTTGAATAAAGCTAGTGAAATTACTTTAATCTGTACTACATGCTTGGCTACAAGACAACCCATTTTCTAATGGTGTATAAAACATCTTTATTTTTTTTAGAAATGAAATAAAATTGTTTAGATGTAGCCATACCATATGTAAAAAATTTTACTGACCCCAAACTTCGTGTTTGAAACATCATTGTATATATGTATTTGCGTTTTCGAGTATATCTCTGTAACTAGGTGCAATTTTATGTGTTTCAAACACCAAAGTTTTGATTTTTTTTTTTTTTTTTTAAAGAAATTAATACTTTTATTCAGCAGTAGCAATAGCAAAAGTAGCAGTAAAGACATTTAAAATGTTACAAAAGATTTCTATTTCAAATAAATGCTGTTATTTCTATTTATCAATAAATCCTGGGAAAAAAAGTATGGTGTTTCTTGATCATCAAATCATCATATTAGAAAGATTTCTGAAGGATCACTGTGACACTAAAGACTGGAGTAATGATGCTGAAAATTCACAGGAACATTTTAAAATATATTTAAAGAGTCGACATTTATTTTAAATGGTAATAATATTTTACAATGTTACTTTTTATGTTTTTTTGATCAGATAAATGCAGCCTTATAAAAGACTTTTTTCAAAGACATTAAATTATCTTACCGACCCCAAACTTTTGATCAGATGTGTAGTTCAAACCACTCTTAAATCATTAAATATGTGTTTTCATTGATTTATTCTGCTTATAAGCCTAAAAGGAGTTGTTAAGTAACCGGTTTTATTGTGACAACTTGCCCCTGTAGTGTGACAGCATGCCCCACGTTTGCTCCTCTGTTTTCCTGAGCATTACTGGTGGAAATATTCAACAGCTTCTTAAAATAATTATGTTTGTACAATATATTTAAAAAAAAAAAAAAATCTAACTAAAGATAATAAAACAAAGACACACGATAAAATTACACGATAAAAAGAAAAACTCCTTAAGGGCTTGGGCGTGTGTTCCGATTGGTCAATCCCGCTGCCAATCACACGCCCCTCTCCTTTAAATACAGCGCATGGCTCGTCTGTTCACTCAGATGACATGAACCAGTGAGAGGCGATGGAGTGATGCGCGAAGATGCGCTCGTGCCAGTGTAACAGCTGTGACAGCAAAATGAAATGAATTCAACATCTGCCGACGACTCATGCTCTCATTTTTCCTCTCTCGCGGAGATGCCTGCATGTTACAGGGACTTATGCGGAGGAACAAGTAACTTTGCCAATATGCCCTATTGGACACTGACATTCCACACAGGAGACTCCTATGGAATATAGTCTGCACTGTCACTCTACTCAGCCGGTGAAAAATAAACTTTTCGTGTTCTGCATCATGCTGTCACTGTGGGTGTACATGCTGTACTGCTGCGTGGGCTACTGCTCCACCACACCGACCTTCGTGGTGGAAGAAAGGAGCAGAGGGATACCACCCAGACCTCTCCAGAAACAAGACCAGGAGGTGTTCCTCAAAAGCCAGTCCAGGGACTTATTAAACAACGAGAGTGATGCTGACAGCAGAGGAGATGGCTGGGAGGAAAATAAAGGCGATGTTGCTTATGACGAGGACTCGGGAGTGGCAGGTGCCCTGAACGGGTCCGAGACCAAAAAGTTGCCTCAAGCGATTATAATAGGGGTGAAGAAGGGCGGGACGCGCGCGCTGCTCGAGTTTCTGCGCCTCCATCCTGATATCCGCGCGGTGGGAGCGGAGCCGCACTTTTTTGATCGTAACTACGAGAAAGGACTCGAGTGGTACAGGTACGTTTGTCCACAACACGTTCAGGATAAAAGCGGATTAAGAGCGGGGAATTATGTGGCTCATATTCATCCCAGTAGCGACACATAAACCTGTCAGTATAGTCAGGGTGCGAACTATCTGACAATAACATAAATTATATTTATATTTTAATTATATTTAATTTTATAACTTGTAGTCTAACTTTTGTGGTTACAGAATCGTCTGAAACGTTGAAACCTGTGTGTGTGTAAAATTAAAACATTTCTGAGAACCTTCGTCCATCCTTTTGTTTAGTTAATCGCAAGTGTGATTTTTTTTTTTTTTTTTTTTTTTTTTTCACTCGTTAATTTTCATTGAGTTTTTATTTATTTTATTTTTAGTTTTCCTAATTGTCCCGGTTTTTCAAGCCTGGAATTACAATTTTACAATTCCCTAATAATTTTTACAGGTTTTAAATGCTGTATTTAAAAAAAAGTTATTATATAGTTTGCTGTTTTTGTCTGTTTTGGCTGGTTATAATGGCCTAACAGTTTGCAGAACCAGAAAGCTCTTTTCTTGTTAATAAAGTTTTGGGTTCCACTTTATATCAAGCGTCTTTGTACTAACATTCAAATGAATAATTTGATACAATGCACTCTTATGTAAGTACATAGTAGTTAAAGGCACCTGAGCATGTTTTATAAAGGATTTAGACAGTTGTCATTGAATGCTATTTTACATACTACATACAGAACTAATGTCGATGGGCATGATATAGGCTATATTAAAGGAAACCAAAAGAGAGAAAAGGGAACTTGTTGAGTGTGAACATAGTCTGCACTGGGAATGGGAATGGGTTACATGGGAATTAATTCCTTTCAACACTCTTTAGTTTAGTAATGGTGAACTAGATCAAATGCTGGAATGACTCAAGACAAACATAGACTAAATAAACAATATGCTCTGTGCTTGTGTAACACCCCTCATAGTCAGGTGCATTTGCACAACATTATCAATCCATGGAGGTTTGACCCTCACCCTTGATTCCTAGTATTTTTATTCTTTTACCAGACAGCCGCATTGTGAATACGTATATGCTGCATCCCAATTCGCCTACTTATACTATGCTCTAAATGTATGTACTGGTTTTGTGAAGAAAAAGTACATTCTTTTGAGTGTGTAGCAGAAGAGTAGGCAAGCTTTGAGACACTACTTCATCATAATTGTTAGTTACATGCATCACCGTTTAAACTTGCCCTGTCAATCATCTTGTCACAGTTTAAATCCTCTACATTCAATTTAATTATCTACCATTTTGGAGAGAAATGTAGTAGCACATTGGTCTGCCAGTCATGGATCTTTCGCGGGAAGAACTCTTCTCATGTTTGAATAATGATGCATTTTAAGGTTCATGACGAAATGTATCTTTATAAAAGTTCACAGTGCTGTTGCAGATGAAATATGTGGATAACACTGTCTTTTTGTCAGATAAGATACTAATCAGGATTCGCAAATCTGTCATGTAGTTTTTTTTTTTTAACACCTCGTAGTTCTAATCGAATCCTTGTCCACAGCACAATGGGTTGTAGGCAATATTAGCCGTTAGTGTGTGCATGGATCTGCACTTTGGATTCCAACCAGAAAAAAAATAGACCATCCGGGAACCTTTGGAATACTCATTTCAACATACTACGATTTGGGACACACTAATTCTAATTTCAAATACTATTTAGAATGGATAGTATGTGAATTGGGAAGCAGCAACAGTCACAGAGAGTTGGTTTGGCATGTTGTCTCATTCCCACTCTTAAAAATAAAGGTTTCAAAATGGGGTTTTCATGGTGATGCCATAGAAGAACCATTTTTGGTTCCCTAAAGAATCTTTCAGTGAACAATTTTTAAAAGAACAATTTTTCTTAGTGTGTTTGAAGGACATCTAAAGAACATTTTTCCACTTTAAAGAACCTTTTGTGAAATGGAAATATTCCATGGATGTTAAAAGTACTTAACATTCCAATAATAAAAAAAAAGAAGTTCTTTTTAAGAGTCAGACAGAGGGCCTGTTTACACTTGGTCACTTCATGCATTTTCTCTGATCAGATATTTATCCGATTGTGAAAAGACCAGGTGTAAATTCCCTCCAAAACACATTCAAGGTGGATTTAAATCTAGTCGCTCAAACCACTTCAGGAGATTGTCTGGGACACATTCCAGTCAAAACTGAAGACTAAATGTATCTGGCTCTTGAAACCACATATGCAAATTTTACTCCTCCCAAATTGCTAAAAAATAAACATGTAAGAGTGTGCTATAGGATAAATAACATGTTATTGCCAGATATGACAGCCGCAGATGAGCAGCTGAGTATCTCTTAAGCAAGCCGACGCACAAACTGCCACAAATTAAACTAAAAGTAAGTCGCAGATGATCAAAACACAATCATCTTCATTAAAAGTAATGAGACTAAATGATCTTACCAGTGCAGTTGCTGCTCTCTCTCCTATAGCAATCTTTGATTTTGAAATTAGCTGATGGTCAATAAAATGCAGCTCATATTTGTTGCTTTTGGTGACGTAAGGTAAATGTACCTATTAAGCATTAAGCACACTACCATCTTTAAGCTCAGAAAAAGAAAAAATAATCTATTATCCTACTTGATGTCTTAACCAATTGATGTGTTTGTTACTACATACCTCCTGTAATTTCAAGAAAATCAGACCATTGCACACTGAGATATGGGTATCCATGTGTTCACACTGTCTGACAGCCATTTTGAAAGCTCCTTAACTGTGCATTT